>CAWUFW010003019.1:1200000-1800000 GCA_963921515.1 Calotriton arnoldi
CAAATATTGGTCTCAATGTTGAATGAAAATGATAATGCTCTGTACCAAAATAAAAAGAGTTTAAAAAGAAAAAATATTATCATCTTTAAATAAAAAAATACATTGAGTAGTGGCTAGGTGAATAGATGAGTGCAACAGTAGGACCTGGGTGATTCTACAACTGCAAGGGTAGTACATAACTAGTGCCTTGGTGTTTGCATCACTGAAGGGGTAATATCTGGGGGATTACTGGAATACATAGCAAATGAGTGGGTGATTTTATAACTGCATGAGTACTGCTTGGGTGATTGCAGGAGTACTGAAGGAATGCCTCAGTGATAGAAGGAGTGGAAAGGTAGTGCCTGGGTGATTTTATAAGTATATGTGTACTGGCTGAGTGATTACATAAGTGCAAGGGTAGTGCGTGCGTGATTGAAAGAGTACAAGGCTAGTGCCTGAGAGATTTTATAAGTTTATGAGTAGTGGCCGGGTGATTGAAAGAGTGCATGGGTAATACCTGGGTGATTGCATGAGTGCATAGGTAGTGCCTGGGTGATTTCATGACTGCAGGGGCAATGCCTGGGTGATTGCAACAGTGCATATGTAGTGACTGGATCATTGGAAGACTGCATAGGTAGTACTTGGGTGTTTTTATAACTGCATGAGTGTTGGGCCTAGTCAAATATAAAGCTGCAGACTATTACATGACTCAACCATAAGTCTCTCCATATTGTTAAAAGCATGCATACATATGTCTCTACCTTTTCAAATCATCATCATATCTAAAAGAAATATATATACAATATTTCTGGAATATAGTGAAACCTAGAAACGGAAACATGTATTAGATCTGCTTGAGTGATTGCATAACTCCATGCATAATGCTTGGGTGATTGTATGACTCCAAATGTAGTCGCGGGGTAACTGCAGGAGAAGATGGATAGTGACTGCCTAATTCATGAGTGCACACATAGAGGTTGAGTGCATGGAAAAGTGTATAAATAGCAGCTGACGGCATAGATGAGTCACAGAGTAGTGCCTAGGCGAATAGATGAGTGCAACAGAAGGGCCTGGGTGATTGTATGACTGCAAGGGTAGTATGTGGATTATTACATGACTGCATAGGTAGACACTGCACAATAATTCTATCACTGCAAGGGTAGTACTTAACTACTACCTGGGTGATTCCATGACTACAGGAGTAATATCTGGGGGATTACTGGAGTACATAGCAAGTGAGTGGGTGATTTTATAACTGCATGAGTACTGCTTGGGTGATTGCAGGAGTACTGAGGGAATGCCTGAGTGATTGGAGGAGTGCAAAGATAGTGCCTGGGTGATTTTATAAGTGCATGGGCACTGGCTAAATGATTGGATGAGTGCATCGATCCTGAGAGGGTGATTGGAGGAGTGCAAAGGTATTGCCTGGGTAATTCAACTAGTATATAGCTAATGCATTGGTGATTGCATGAGTGCAGAGGTAATGTCTGGGTGATTAGAGCAGTACATAGGTAATGTCTGGGTGATTGCATGAGTTAAGGGATAATATCGGGGGGATTATAAGAGTATATAGGAAGCGCCTCAGTGATTTTATAAGTGCATCGATACTGCCTAGGTGATTAGAGTAGCATTGTGGTAGTGCCTCAGAAATAGAAGGAGTGTAAAGGTAGTACCTGCATGATTTTATAAGTGCATGGGCACTAGCTAAGTGATTGGAGGACTGCATACATCCTGAAAAGATAATTGGAGGAGTGCAAGGGTAGTGCCTGCATGATTAAACTAGTGTATAGCTAACGCATTGGTCTATCACATGGTGTACACTTTTCTACTGCAGCTTCACAATTCTGTAACTACTCAGGGTGTTGGACGTACTCAAAATAAAGCATAAAACCTACACATGAGTCTGTTATAAATCTCTCCATATTCCTGTAACTATACATGCATATATGTCTACCTTTTAAAATCATAATCATATATAACAGAAATAAACAAATAGACTGAACTTTACATTTCAAAGACACACCTACATTTCTGCAGTGTTTTTCAAGTGTACCTTTCCCTAGACTCATAGAAAGTAGCCTAATCAGTAATCCTGTTATGTTTCATATAGGTAACCTAATATAGGCCCAGGTAACATCAGACCCCTTCACCTACATTACCTCCCCTACACTACACTGTAACAAGCCTTTTTAGGATTGAACCTTTACCTAGTTCTAGTCCTGGGAGCAGAAGGAGGGTTTCTCCTGAACAATAGAGTCCTATAACTCCATCAATAGACTCACACAGTATGAATGAATATTCATAAGGGTTCTTTGAAACCAGGCTGAGGCTACACCACCTTCCTCCTCATATCTACGTACATGGTTCATCCCATACGTCATTCTCAAATCCAACAATGGCTAATACAAGCAACAAGGGACAAAGGAGCCCTAGATACTTTCTGTATAAATATAGCACCTCTTGCTAATGTTAGGGAAAGGGAACCAAGACTTCCAGGCCGACACACTGATCAGAGGCGCTGAGGCTCCTGCATGCAGATGCTCCAGCTGACAGTGGTCTGAACATCCCTTGCGGGGTGTCCAGCTCGAGACCAAGAGGGGCTCCTACATTCTCACTTTAGGTAATGGGGTTCGACTAAATCCTAGAGGGAATCTTGGCTTCACACCTACTCACATGCTAGGTACACTTAGGTACATCTAGATAGGCATCGTAGGAGTACGCACTCTCTTTTATCAATGCATTTTATATTCATGTATTTATTCATGCTTATTGCAAATTGGTAGAACTGTACTATCCATTTAGATTCAGTGTACTGCCAATCATATATCTCTGCTAGTGTCTAATGGTTGTTGCAGCTCATATATTCTACACGAGAATAACAACTGTTCAATAAATCCTTATTGAAACGCCCAGGCTGTTTATTCTGTGTATCTCTGAGACAAGATAAGTGAGTACGAGTGACTGAGCGAAAAGTAGTACATTGTTTCCACGATCTTGAGGGATCAGGGTTGTCATGTTCTGAGGTTGCCAGAAACTAATCTCTCCCCGATAAGAGGAGACACTAGTGGCACTGTGAGCTAGCTAATGCAAACAGGCTAACATTTCTCGGTGGGGGTGCTCAGAGTCAGTCTGCCACCAAACCCACAGTTTATGTTAACCGAACGCGCAGGTCCTGTATGGGAAATATAGGAACTACACGACATCGCGCCACCAACGATGGTTGGGCTCTTATTTAACAGTAGAATCTGAGTAGTTCAGTTGTGCTATTCTCAGAGACCCCTACTCACAAAAGGCCAGAGACGTCTGGAGTGGGTGGGCACAATCTCCGCCACAGCTGAGTAGGCGAGAAATCCTATTTATTGGCTGTTGGTTAATCAAGCTTGAATGACATTTTAGTTCCTAAAATTGTGCATAACACCTTATCTTAGTTCCCTTGAAAATTACTGAGGACACAACTTGAATGATTACATCACGGTGGAAACACCAGACACCAGGGTGAGTGTCCCACATAAGTTACACGAAATAACACTCCAAATGGAGGGGGACAAGCCCAGGAAAGTTAAAGGTCTCTTTTGGGAAAATCTATCATCTGGTTATTACATCCTATTAGCAGAACAAGATTGGCCACCAGCATTCGTTATTGAGTGCCCTAGGGGCGAAAATGTAATTTTTCCATCATTCTCCGACCTCGTTCCCATACATCTTAAACATGCATATGCACAGGAGTGGGCGGTTGCCCTAGCTCCAGCACTATACAAAAATCATGCCGGTTGGGATGAGGATTCAACCCACCACATGATCCCGTTAAAAGTTTCACCAAATGCTCAGAGGCAATACCCAATAAAGCAAGAAGCTAAAAAACAGGTCAGGGAGATCTTAGATCAACTTGTATACCAAGGGGTGATTGAAACATGCACCTCACCAATGAACAACCCTTTGTTTTCATTATTCAAACCAGACAACTCATATCGTCTAGTTTTAGATTACAGACATATAAACACATGCACAAAGACATTCGCTGTCCAAAACGCACATAGTGCCGCATTAATGAATAACATTGGGCGGAAAAAATACAAAACTACACTAGATATCTCAAATGGATTTTTCTGCCAAAATATAGCGCCTGAAAGCAGGTATGTGACCGCATTCTCAGCGTTGGGTTCCCAGCGGCAATTTTGTCATCTCCCCCAGGGGTATAAGAACAGCCCGGGGGTATTCTCAGCAAGAGTAACAGAGTTACTCTTGAAATTTTGATGAGGAAGCATTGTCCTATGTGGATGATATTTATCTGACGGACGATGACTTAAAAAAGCACTTGACCAGGGTGAGCACCATTATTATGGGATTCGCCTCTGAGTGCTACAAATTTAATTTTAAGAAATCTAAAATAGCCCACCTCAATGTCCTGTTTTTAGGATACGAGCTTTCAAGTGAAGGGAAAAGCCTGGCAGCTAACTTTTTAGAAAAGTGTG
Source organism: Calotriton arnoldi (assembly GCA_963921515.1). Taxonomy (NCBI): domain Eukaryota; kingdom Metazoa; phylum Chordata; class Amphibia; order Caudata; family Salamandridae; genus Calotriton; species Calotriton arnoldi. Next base: position 1,204,452 of record CAWUFW010003019.1, read on the forward strand.
TGCTGCTTCAACCCCCAAAAGTATTAAAAAATCTACAATCAATACTGGGATTCCTAAATTTTGGCAGAACATACATTTTAGATTACGCAGAAAAAGTAAAACCTTTCTACGACTTAATCAAACCTGATTTTTCAGTCAGACATTGGACACAGGAACATACAAACATCCTACGTTCACTACAAGAAGATATGATAGCTTCAAAACACTTACAGACACGCGTAAATGTACGCAACCTAGTGATCCGTGTAATAGTGGGTCAATGCGGGTACACTTACTTAACCTTCAATGAAGGCGAAACAGTACCAATCGCATACAAATCACACCTGTACACAAATGCAGAAATGCGTTTTACTTCAACAGAAAATACTGACAGCTGTTCAGACCGCTGTAGCAAGAGAAAGAGCCCTGGCTCAGGGGAAACGCATAATTGTCGTGACCCCAGTACCAGCTTTAGAAGCTGTTATGAAGGCAAGCATTCCAAATGCTAAAGCCTTACATCCAAGATGGATACAATGGGCTAATTCTCTTACTGCAACGGACGTTGAATACAGATTTGATCCAAGTTTAAAAACACAAGCATTTCTGCAATATGAACAAGAATATCCTCTACCAAATGAAATATTGCCTCTCGATCAGTATGAATATATTATTTACACTGACAGATCTGCTCAACCGGCCATAGGGAGTAAGCAACAATACAGCGCAGCATGTGCAATCGTTAAAGGTCGCATGCGGGATGGAAGTTCCATCCGTGTCTCACCAAAACGCAGTCTCTAGGAGACTGCACGGCTCAGTTGGCAGAGTTAAAAGCACTGATACTGGCACTTGTAAATACGGATCACGAATTCCCCACACTCATTGGGCCCGATTCACAGAACTAACTTAAGACAAAATCCTAAACTTACTACCATTTTGGTATTCACAGAAGGCCCTTACTCATTTTGGTATTCACAGAAGGCACTTACTTACTCATTTTGAGTAACTTACTCATTTTGTGAAACTTACTCATTTTGGTATTCACAGAAGGCACTTACTCATGAGTAAGTGCCTTCTGTGAATACCAAAATGAGTAAGTTACACAAAATGAGTAAGTTACACAAAATGAGTAAGTTACTCAAAATGAGTAAGTAAGTGCTTTCTGTGAATACCAAAATGAGTAAGTGCCTTCTGTGAATACCAAAATGGTAGTAAGTTTAGGATTTTGTCTTAAGTTAGTTCTGTGAATCGGGCCCATTGTGTGTGATTTCTTTTACTGTGTACAGTCATACAATGAATACTTGTATCATTGGGAACAAAACGTGTTTAAAGATGCAAAAGGTGGCACAATTAAGCATAAAATGCTATGGGAACAGGTAGTGGAGTTGAAAAACGACCTACCAAGGGCTCACGTGATACACCACTGAGTCATCAACGTGATGGCGTTCACGTTGAAGGGAATTCATTGAATGATGAAGCCGCAAAGGGGGCTGTACGCACAGCGTCCGTAGCTGCAATCACTCATTCAAAAACGAGGATAGACGGTGAGATTATGGTGGCTGTTATTGCTTCAAGCAAAAACAGCGGTGCAGTACCAAAGAAATTTCCACTCAAGTACTCCTACAAGTTAGATGCGAACAACATTCCATATGCTCAGATTCCTGGAGTGGGGGACAGAGTAATACCAAATATGGATCGTAGGCAAGGTTTAATACTAGCAGCACACGAGGGTTTGGGCTCCGCACATACAGGCTATTTCATTGTTGAAACTGCGCTATTGGTGGCCCGGTCTAACAAAGCAAACTAAAGACTATGGGGCCGATTCCGATCTCGGCCGGTAGGGCTCCGAATCGGATTCGGCTTAACCGGATCCGATTCGGAGCCCTATTTCCCGACCGATTCGTACGCGCGTCCGGGCAAGCGAGTACGATGCGAAATCACCGACCGACTCGTCCGGGCGTCCCGACCGCTCCGACCGACTCGTTCCTGGGTCTAACCGCACCGACCGACTCGCTCGGACACGACTCACACCGCGCAATGGAGACGTTCCCCGGCCGGGTAAGTACGATTCGCGCCGCGAGCAGTCCGACCGAGCCGCGCACTCCGGCTCGAAAGAGCAGTCAGAGCCGGACTTTGGGGGTCCGTGTCGGACCCCCCTGTATGCGTAGCCGAGCGAGTCGCACACAGGGGGGACACATGGGTCCCCCCTACACGTGCATGTATGGCGTGACCCGCATCGACGCGCACACGCTGTAGGGGGCGCCCTTGTTCGCGTCGTGCCCATTGAGTCAATGGGAGCCCGTGTACGCGTCGTACGACTGGCTCCCATTGACTTCAATGGGAGTCCGACCGAATCGAGTCCGATAGCATACGTGCGCATCGTACTCGTTCGGTCGGACTGCTAGAGTCCGATTCGGTCGGAAATCTCTCCGGGTCCGGCTCGGTCGGAGAGATTTCCGGCCCGAATCGGAATCGGCCCCTATGTCTTGAAATGCGACATCTGCCAACAGATGAAAGGCTCCACCAGAACACACTCGGCGCAGACACCATTACTTATATCTGACAAACCTCTCGCATGCGTGTATCTGGACCACTGCAGCCCCTTACAATCTGATGGGGCTTACAAGTATATCATGGTTGCAGTGGATTCCTGCTCAAGATTCCTATGGGTTTGGCCTCAGTGCTCGGTTGGCGCTCGAACTGTTATAAAAGATTTGCGAGTCTTTATCGGGACATATGCAGTTGGCAAGTTACATTCTAACCGTGGCCCGGCGTTTAGCTCTTGGGCTTACAAAGAGGCCATGAAAAGTATGGGTGTTGCACTGCCGTACTCCTCTCCGTACCATCCTGAGGGAAATTCGGTTGTGGAGAGGAAAAACCGGGACTTAAAGCAATCTTTAACAGCTAGGGTATTAGGCAAGGGTGGTAGTTGGGTCAGTCATCTTTATGGGGTACAAAGAGCAATTAACAACCAGCCAAGAAACTCTTTAGGGGGTGTCACTCCATATGAGGTCCTATTTGGGATGAGAATGTGGGCAGCTGATCTTGAGTATGAAGGCACAGTGGCGGATGAGAAACCATTTGATATCGATGATCGTTTGGCTGTTTTACAGGATCTAAATGAATCCAGGACACAACAAAGCAACGTTGTCCAGAAACAGACCGCCACTGCGGAAGTCAAGGTAAACACGGTAAGACCTGTCTCGATCCCAAAAATCGGGGATCTGGTCAGAGAGAAAATAGCAGACAAAAAAGAATTTGGACCATCATACAGAAAGCCTGTACCTGTCCTAGCAATTCAAGGAACACAAACTGTTCTTTTGCCGCCTCTTGCCGGGAAAAAGGAGAAAAGATTTGTCTCAATCGACTTAATAAAACCACACTATGTGGCAGATACTGAACAGTAGGCCTCGTGGACTCCACAGTAGCAGACGCCCTCCTCTCGCTACAATCCAAGAAGTTCAAACAGAAAGACTCATCACATTTGAAGAGCCTCCTGTACGGAATGAAGGACTAAGCAACAATGCTATGGAACTCGTTCCCCTTGAACCCGAAGTTCATCTACAAAATGAAACTCAGAACAACACACAAGTTGCAATCAGACCAAATACAGACTTCTACGTAAACATGCCTGGACGAGAGCAAAATGCGATTTCAACACATCCCGATGCAATTCCTACAATTGATTGAACTGCTTCTGGCTACTTCATGAACTTTGATACGTTTTCTTTGGATCCAAGTGAACCGGAAACGACGCCAGCCCAAAAATCACGTAAACAGCAAGCTAAAGACTTTCTGAACTTTCTTAAAAAGACTTACCTGGTATCGCCTTGGATTGAACTTTGGGTAATTACTGGGATTCTATTTTTCCTTTCTGGCTAGGCTTAGTAATAACTTTCAGCATGCTTATTAATGGACGATATCTTCAGCAAAGCTCTACAGCCCCGAAAGTTAATTTGATTTTAAGACCACATCAATCGTCTCATCGTGAACAGAGAGACTTGTTATCAGTGAACATCACAGCGGTTCCTATACCGGATGGTATAGTTTGGGACAAGGTTGATTTCGAAATATTCGGTCTGACTGAACTTTTAAAAATTACTCATTTATTTAAAATTTCATTAAGTGATATCATTACCTCAAGTACATTTTCTGATGATTGGGACTCTGAAACTGTTAATAACATGTTGTCTGATTTAGAAAAAACTGCTGCATTTCCGAACACTGAAATGTTAGAAAGTAATTCAGACTATGACACTTTGTACTGTTACCAACATTATGGTCATCATTTTCTGCACAAATCTATTTCACCTAGAAATGTTTTTGAGTACCAGCAGTGGGAACATTGCCCTACACCACCAAAAAGTAGATCGCAAACATTTGCACAGAAATTTTCATATTTTTCAGGGTTTAACACCACTGACCCGACCACAGATTATTATAAGGTTACAGCAACATCAGCACTGAAAATTATGTTGACAAACACCAAACAGATTTACTCTGCTTCCTTTATTGCCCAACTGTCTGAACAGGGTTTTGACCTATGGAAGGACACAATACACTTAAAATCAGTCTGGGGTTCTAGGGACTGGCAAGTCCAGGGAACAGAAGCGCTATTTAGAGCATGCCTCATTCCACAGCAGATGATATTTCTAAACGAAACTGTGCAACAGACATCCTGTCTTGGATTAGCCACGATCAAGGACCTGAACACACCTAGATTTCCAACACCATCACAGATGGGAGGGTGGCAAAATTCGACTTCAAAGGAAGGGGCAACAGTAGATGACATTTTACAGTACAATACATCAGACCCTAACTGGGAAAAATGGGTGGTTTGGCCCTTAAACACAAACATATGTCATAAACGATTCCTGGGTATCACCGAAGGGTTCAATATCCATAGGCCAGACCCACGTTATGTACAAAGAGAACATCCAGGGGTAGTGACATCCTACAGTGTTGGGAAGTTGTGCCTTGATTGGCTAGAAACCTCAACACTAACAGAAGTGAAACAACACTTAGCCTTACTCTCACATGACATGGATCTTAGAGATTTTTCACAAGGTCCCAAGAAACAACGTCGGAAACGTTTCATATATGCCGGTTTTTATGCTGCCTATAATGAAAATTGGAAAATATCCCAACAAGAGGCCGCAGAGAGAATACGGGAAATAGACCGTATTAACTTAGAAAAATCATTGGCTGTGGTAGACAATGGGTTAACAAATTTGTCCTCCAGAATATATTCTTTGGGCAACATTGTATCTTCTGCGAAAGATATCCTAGAACAAGATTTGGCCATACTAAAACATGGACAATCTCAATTACGTTCTATCATGTTATTGAGCTGGATGCTACAATCTTTGCGTGCAGGCTTTGTGCCTTGGCGTTTTATAAACAGTACGTCTCGGTTTTCTGAATATAATATAACAGATAAACAGGTTGAAATGGCACAGAGGGGAGCTAAATATACAATGCTGTGTATTGAAAAACTGGACCGACTACCATTTAGAGTAGCGGAAGCTCCGTCTACTGAATGGCTAATCCATGGCCACATAACTCTACCGGTCACTACTTTTCAGTTTCAATATTGCCTTGAACAAAGGCAGGCGAGCAAATATGAAAAAATGGGTAAGGAATACATTAAGGAATCCTGGGAATTGTCAAATAGATTTCGATGCCGGGGTGGGGATCGAGAAGTGTTTCCCAAGTGGTACAAACTGCAAGAGCACTTTGAGCGGTTCTCTCATGTGCTGGGACATTTAATTGCACGGAGCGTGTAATGGAGCGATAGCAAACTTGTCCTGCCACGTGAAAGGGACTCCAGCTGCCGTGATTAAACTGGTATTCGAGCTGCTCTCAAATGGGAGTTACTTGATGCTGAACGATCAAAGTTGCTGTGGTATGCTTCCGGGCATTGCCTATCTGGTCACTGTGAACACCAGGGTTACTTGCTCTATGCAAGTATTGTTTCCCCCATCAAGTACAGTCAGGGAGGCGCCGTTATGGCCTTCATTGAATGTTTCCTTTATACAATTTGATACTTTGAGCAGACTGAAAGCCATGCTTTTACTGCAAACCGTACCCTTAACCTCCGCTCGAGAGACCTTTGATCTTCAAATCGCAAGGACCTCGACTGAGATACAGGCACTTATACGTAAAAACTGCCCCATTCATTTAGCAGAAATGGTGGGTCGTATCTTTAATATGTCTGATACGAGTGGTATTGTACACCTATTTAAGACCATAGGGTCAGGACCTCTTAGCACCTTTCAGGCAATCCTCGGAGCTATCCCGAACTTTATACACTCCATATTTGGCAGCATTTTTGGAGGTCTACCTCTGATACTGCTAGCAATAGCGGGAATCCTGATTGTCATTTACCTGCTACGCAATGGATGGCCCAATTACCAACGAGATGGCAAAAGCGCTCCTGGAGCGGAAATACCGTGAACGCATGGTACAACATCTGGGCACACCTCGCCTAAGGGAACTAAGCGCCTCTTGGTTCCTATCGTTTAGACCAGTCTGGATGAACTGCATCTTACCTGTTCTTTGATGCCTGTTTTGCGGTGAAGAATGCGTGTTGGACCTCTGTCTGACACTTGCAACGGACACGCCTGCGGACTTGAATACCCGGCTGGAACCCCCGAGGGCCCATGCTCGGCAATGTCCCCAGCGTATTCCCATCTTGATGGCTGCATTCCTCGAGAATCCGCTGGTGCCTTTTACAACTGGGTGGAGCATCAGCTCCATCACTAGCACCGAGGTATCGACTACAGCACCGGCTGCCTCTACACCAGCTATTGGCAGTACTGAATATCATCTGTGCTCCATTGACGTACTTTGCGAGGTGTTACAAGGACCGTCCCCTGCAGCAGCAAGCAACGATGATGTTGAGTCTCCCAGCCAGGACACCTAATCTAAAATTGACTCATTGTGTGCAAAACTCAACTAAACTTGGAACATTTCCTCTAAATTGACTTTTCCTTGCTAAAAAGCATGGCCTTTTCACGCTTGTAGAACATCAACTTATATAAACGAACTCAATTAGGAGCTTGACTTAAGTGACCATTCCAATAAATGATTTTCGTAGTAATTGTTTTTTTTTATCCTTTCTAGACCGTTTTTAAAATGATTTTAGAACAAGGTTTCAACAGAACTCACTGAAAAATGTTTTATGCACTACTATCTGGTAAAGAGCAGAGTTCGCTAGCCTTTTTTAACATTGTTGACTTTTCGGAAGAGGAGTGGGTGTTATGTTTCATATAGGTACCCTAATATAGGCCCGGGTAACATCATACCCCTTCACCTACATTACCTCCCCTACACTACACTGTAACGAGCCTTTTTAGGATTGAACCTTTACCTAGTTCTAGTCCTGGGTGCAGAAGGAGGGTTTCTCCTGAACAATAGAGTCCTATAACTCCATCAGTAGACTCACACAGTATGAATGAATATTCATAAGGATTCTTAGAAACCAGGCTGAGGCTACACCACCTTCCTCCCCATATCTACGTACATGGTTCATCCCATACGTCATCCTCAAATCCAACAATGGCTAATACAAACAACAAGGGACAAAGGAGCCCTAGATACTTTCTGTATAAATATAGCACCTCTTGCTAATGTTAGGGAAAGGGAACCAAGACTTCCAGGCCGACACACTGATCAGAGGCGCTGAGGCTCCTGCATGCAGATGCTCCAGCTGACATTGGTCTGAACATCCCTTGCGGGGTGTCCAGCTCGAGACCAAGAGGGGCTCCTACATTCTCACTTCAGGTAATGGGGTTCGACTAAATTCTAGAGGGATTCTTGGCTTCACACCAACTCACATGCTAGGTACACTTAGGTACATCTAGATAGGCATTGTAGGAGTACGCACTCCCTTTTATCAATGCATTTTATATTCATGTATTTATTCATGCTTATTGCAAAATGGTAGAATGGACTATCCATTTATATTCGCTGTACTGCTAATCATATATCTCTGCTACTGTCTAATGGTTGTTGCAGCTCATATATTCTATACGAGAATAACAACTGTTTAATAAATCCTTATTGAAACGCCCAGGCTGTTTATTCTGTGTATCTCTGAGACAAGATAAGTGAGCACGAGTGACTGAGCGAAAAGTAGTACATTGTTTCCACGATCTTGAGGGATCAGGATTGTCATGTTCTGAGGTTGCCAGAAACGAATCTCTCCCCGATAAGAGGATACACTAGTGGCACTGTGAGCTAGTTAATGTAAACAGGCTAACATTTCTCGGTGGGGGTGCTCAGAGTCAGTCTGCCACCAAACCCACACTTATTGTTATCCGAACGCGCAGGTCCTGTATGGGTAATATAGGAATTACACGACAATCCCTTCTGCTAACATGTCTTAAAACTCACCTTTGTGCTGCAGCTTCACCATTCTACGACTATTGTGCCTAGTCAAACATAAAGCAGCAACCTATCACATGTCTCCACCATAACGCTAACCATATTCCTAAAAGCATGCATGCTTCTATCTATACCTATTGCCAAAAGCATTACACATATTAGAATACATGTGCAAGTAGAAACATATATCAAACCAAATGAGACGGCCAAGCTATATAGCTATCTGACACAGAAGTGTCTGGCACTTGAAAGTTTATCTAGAAAACCCTCACACACCAACCTGGTTGGTGTCATGCTTCATCATCGGGTCCCAGCTGAGTAGCCGAATGCTACTCAGCTGTGCTGCAACACCTGATTACAGTGGAGCGGGTTGTACTGTTAGTGCATGTGATGAAGTAAATGTGAAACTAAAAATACCTCTGGGATTCTACCTGTTAATTATTTTATTCCCAGTGATCCAGGGTATGTTAAAAACAAGAGAGTGGATAATTCACTGAGTGTAATGCTTATATCTCAGTATTATCCATTGATGGTCAACATGTTTCAGCCCGCTTAGGAAATTGCTGGGGCTTTCTTCAGGACCTCTCATATAAAGTGCTTGGTGAGTGAAGTGAAAAAAAGGTGAGTGGTAAAAATGAACCACGTGTTAAAGCATTTTAGTACTCGCGCTAAGGAGTACCATACATGCTAAGAGGACTAACCGTGCTCAGGGTCCTCACAATGGGCTAGTACCTATAAAAGAAGAAGACATAACACAACACAATACGAACATTTAACATGTAAAATCATAAAACTGGAGCTTATGCCTTCACCGTATTGATGGTGCACTATAATTTTGTAACTACAGCACACAGTGTCAGATATACGTGCAGTCACTTTCAAACACAGATCATGCATCCAATATAACATGTTTGTGTATAATATAGTGATCATACCATCAAGTATCAATCGAAAAGGCGTTTAGTTTGTGCCTTATTTAATCGGTATTGCTTATAGTGAAATGGTGCCAGTGAGAGAAATGTGTGACTATACGTGGTAGTCATCTTAACGGCGGTTTGTATTAAACCGAGTGGGGCCGGCTAAATTGTGCCGTGTTATTATAATAGTATTTTATGCAGTGACTCAGGAAAAGAGTAATTAGCATTTGGATAATTACACTACTAGTATGACTGGCTCACACTTCTGATCCTGGGATGGGGAGCCATTTAAGTCACGTACTCTGACAGAAAAAGGGGATAAAAACGGAGGAGGGGATCAATGTAAACAACTCGATCTGCACCAAAACGATTAAAGGTGGCAGAGCCAAAGACGATTAAAAAGGAAACAGAATTATACGTAAGGTGTAGCGGCAAAGGTTGTAAGAAGCCGACTAAACTCTGAATAGGGTAGATCTTACTTCGTGTCATGGTCTCTCCCGCTGCACAACCTATTGCGGTATCCTCAGGAACAGGCTGGTAAGAGAATGGAGGAGCCGGAGTTGGTTAAAAAGGGGGATTTCGACCAATTGCGGGAGGACATCCGGTCAGAGTCTATTCATCATCACGTGTGTGACGTGAGGCGCATAGACAAGACTAGAGTGCTGACTCTTGTTTTGACAACGACTTCCGGGCAGGATGTGCACGTCGTCACGTATATAACGTGAGACGCGTATTAAATGGTTAGAGTGTTAACTTTTAGATTGAAGTATCCGCTAAAGGTGGTTGACTTAGCAACTAAACGATGGGCTACATGTGTAAAAAACGAAGGAAGGAAGGAAGGATAACCTTATTCACAAATAGAGCCAGATTAAAGGGCAAATAACCACCGCATGACCTCCCCATGTGCGAGGATACAGATAAGAAGGTATATGTAATTATAGGATGATGGTTTCAAATGAATTAATGTAAGTACTGGGCGTTTAAGATCTAATGTAGCACCCCAAAGATAATACCACAGATCTCAATTCTTAACTGTGGATAGTGACTTATTGCAACCGCTAACACTGATCCAGAGTATATAATCATTTAGCCTAAAGGTCAATTGAATAATCTTTCGTTATGAAGAAGAATACTTCAAAGGAATTAATATAGATACTAATAAATGTGAAAAATTAACTCCTAATCATAACAATACAGTTCTCAATTTTAGAATATGGGATCAGCGATTTAGACTATTCCAGGGTATGTTGTCATTTAACCCATGGATATTAGTAGACATTCGATACACCCATCTTTGCTCTTTATCTAACAGTAGTTGCTGGGTGTTCTTGGTTCTGAGGTCCAATTGCTCAATCACAACCCATTGCATGTCATTAGGGGTGTGACCCTGTTCCAGAAAATGATTTGTCATACGAGTTGTGTTGCGCTGACAATGAATATTACTTCGATGTTCGCAGATTCTAGTTTTAACTCTACGACTGGTCATGCCAACATACCTTAGACCACAAGGAGGTTGGCATGACCAGTCGTAGAGTTAAAACTAGAATCTGCGAACATCGAAGTAATATTCGTTGTCAGCGCAACACAACTCGTATGACAAATCATTTTCTGGAACAGGGTCACACCCCTAATGACATGCAATGGGTTGTGATTAAGCAATTGGACCTCAGCACCAAGAACACCCAGCAACTACTGTTAGATAAAGAGCAAAGATGGGTGTATCGAATGTCTACTAATATCCATGGGTTAAATGACAACATACCCTGGAATAGTCTAAATCGCTGATCCCATATTCTAAAATTGAGAACTGTATTGTTATGATTAGGAGTTAATTTTTCACATTTATTAGTATCTATATTAATTCCTTTGAAGTATTCTTCTTCATAACGAAAGATTATTCAATTGACCTTTAGGCTAAATGATTATATACTCTGGATCAGTGTTAGCGGTTGCAATAAGTCACTATCCACAGTTAAGAATTGAGATCTGTGGTATTATCTTTGGGGTGCTACATTAGATCTTAAACGCCCAGTACTTACATTAATTCATTTGAAACCATCATCCTATAATTACATATACCTTCTTATCTGTATCCTCGCACATGGGGGAGGTCATGCGGTGGTATTTGCCCTTTAATCTGGCTCTATTTGTGAATAAGGTTATCCTTCCTTCCTTCCTTCGTTTTTTTACACATGTAGCCCATCGTTTAGTTGCTAAGTCAACCACCTTTAGCGGGATACTTCAATCTAAAAGTTAACACTCTAACCATTTAATACGCGTCTCACGTTATATACGTGACGACGTGCACATCCTGCCCGGAAGTCGTTGTCAAAACAAGAGTCAGCACTCTAGTCTTGTCTATGCGCCTCACGTCACACACGTGATGATGAATAGACTCTGACCGGATGTCCTCCCGCAATTGGTCGAAATCCCCCTTTTTAACCAACTCCGGCTCCTCCATTCTCTTACCAGTCTGTTCCTGAGGATACCGCAATAGGTTGTGCAGCGGGAGAGACCATGACACGAAGTAAGATCTACCCTATTCAGAGTTTAGTCGGCTTCTTACAACCTTTGCCGCTACACCTTACGTATAATTCTGTTTCCTTTTAATCGTCTTTGGCTCTGCCACCTTTAATCGTTTTTGGTGCAGATCGAGTTGTTTACATTGATCCCCTCCTCCGTTTTTATCCCTTTTTTCTGTCAGAGTACGTGACTTAAATGGCTCCCCATCCCAGGATCAGAAGTGTGAGCCAGTCATACTAGTAGTGTAATTATCCAAATGCTAATTACTCTTTCCCTGAGTCACTGCATAAAATACTATTATAATAACACGGCACAATTTAGCCGGCCCCACTCGGTTTAATACAAACCGCCGTTAAGGTGACTACCACGTATAGTCACACATTTCTCTCAGTGGCACCATTTCACTATAAGCAATACCGATTAAATAAGGCACAAACTAAACGCCTTTTTCGATTGATACTTGATGGTATGATCACTATATTATACACAAACATGTTATATTGGATGCATGATCTGTGTTTGAAAGTGACTGCACGTATATCTGACACTGCGTGCTGTAGTTACAAAATGATAGTGCACCATCAATACGGTGAAGGCATAAGCTCCAGTTTTATGATTTTACATGTTAAATGTTCGTATTGTGTTGTGTTATGTCTTCTTCTTTATAGGTACTAGCCCATTGTGAGGACCCTGAGTACGGTTAGTCCTCTTAGCATGTATGGTACTCCTTAGCGCGAGTACTAAAAATGCTTTAATACGTGGTTCATTTTTACCACTCACCTTTTTTTCACTTCACTCACCAAGCACTTTATATGAGAGGTCCTGAAGAAAGCCCCAGCAATTTCCTAAGCCGGCTGAAACATGTTGACCATCAATGGATAATACTGAGATATAAGCATTACACTCAGTGAATTATCCACTCTCTTGTTTTTAACATACCCTGGATCACTGGGAATAAAATAATTAACAGGTAGAATCCCAGAGGTATTTTTAGTTTCACATTTACTTCATCACATGCACTAACAGTACAACCCACTCCACTGTAATCAGGTGTTGCAGCACAGCTGAGTAGCATTCGGCTACTCAGCTGGGACCCGATGATGAAGCATGACACCAACCAGGTTGGTGTGTGAGGGTTTTCTAGATAAACTTTCAAGTGCCAGACACTTTTGTGTCAGATAGCTATATAGCTTGGCCGTCTCATTTGGTTTGATATATCATTAAGGGACAAGGACGGCTATCCACCAGTCCTAGCTCTCTCTTTTGTTTTTTCAAGTAGAAACATAACCACACTCACAAAACCATTGAGGCCTTAAAACTTGACGGACTCCACTTAACATTTCAAACACACCTAGATTTATGCGGCAAAGTTCAAGTGAACTTTTACACAGAATCTTACAAAGTACCATAATCAATAATTCCTCTCCCAACATATCTTAAACATCACTTTTCTACTACTACTGCTTCACTATTCTCGTACTAATCAGGTATAGAGCATAGCTAACAGCAAAGCAACACTTCACTTAAATTTCCTGAAAGTCTCCCCACATTTCTAAAAGCATGTATGCATATGTCTGTACCTTTTGCTAGCAGCATCATATATAAAAATAATATACAGATAAATGTATACCTCTGTTTTATACATCTATCATCTTCAAACGCATAACACATACCATGATATATGTGCAAGTAGACACATATCTCAATCACAACACCATCCACAGCTCAAAACTTCACAGACTACACTTCAATTTTCAAACACACACTGAAAATTATGCGGTATATATCAAATATACCTTTCCACACATAATACAAATTACTCTATTAAATAACATCTCTACAAACATATCTTAAACCTCAATTTTTGGCTGTTGTTTTACCATTCTACAGCTACTTCTAATGTTACACCAACCCAAATACAAAGCAAGAACCCTTCACATGTCTTTACTAAAAGTCTCACCATATTCCTAAAAGCATACGTGAATATGTCTGTAGCATAACACTATCCAAACCTTAAAAATTCACAGAACAAACTTCCAATTTCAAGCAAACACCAAAAATTATGTGGCATATTTCAACTGTACCTCTCTAGAAACTTAAAAAAAGAAGCCTAATCACTAATACCTTATGTCAACATCTTTTAAACAACACTATTATGCTGCATCTTAACCATTCCACTACTACTCTTAGTCTTCAGCCTACCACATAAAAAGCAACAACACCTCTTTGTTATACATCATGCACCTTCAAATGTATAAGACACATGAAAATACATATACAAGAAGAGACATACTTGAGACAGAAGTCCATGCACACCTTAAAACTTGACAGACTCCACCTCTAATTTTAAAGCAACACCTAAAATTATGCGGTATACTGCAAATGTACATATCCACACACTAAAACAAACTACCATAATCACTAATCCTTTCTCCAATATACACATATTACTATACAAAATCCATTTCAAACAACATTTAACTACAATAAAACAAACTACAATATACATCTCTACATTTAATAATTTATTTCAAACATTACAGTTCTTGAATAATTTTTAAAGATTATAAATAAAGCTGTTACATAATACACCACACAAATGTATAACCCACCTTCCAAATTGATTTGTAGGATTTAAAATATCACAAACTCATAAAAGATTTTCGTATGCGCACAATCAATGTAATGCACCACTCTCAGCAAGGTGAAACCAGTAATGGCAAACTTTCCCTCTCTTTCTCCACACAAATACATATAAGTTACAAATCACATTGCTTCCTACATTATTTCAAATTATAAAACACATTTCTATTGGTTAGACATATTAACCCTTACCAACTGGCTTCTAAAAGTTTTTTGGAGTCGCGACTCCACCGTGCACCAACGCGATGGAGCCGCGAATCCGTACAGGAGTTCAAAAACGTATTACAAACAAAAATACCACTATTTTTTAAAAACACACCACTTCTAAACATAGTACTGACTTGGGAAATCTTGCTTTAATAACATATCACTTGTATATAAATTACAATTCCATATTTTAAAACCACAGATAACCTTCAACCCTTCCCCCATTCTGCTTAATGCTAGTTTCCATAGTAACAGTTCATGGAACCTTCAACTGAACTAACAGGTCACAAGTTCACCATATTTTCAAGTTCAACACACAATGTTGCAAATGCAAACAGCAGGTGTGGTTGACGTTTGCAAAATATGACCTTATCCTATCTACTGTACCTTTCAAACATTTTTTACTGACCAATAACAAACATGCTTTTAAATAAAGTAACATGCACCCTATTTTTCAGTGTACAATGTTCTTAAACAGCCAATCATTTCTCTACTTTTTAAAAAACAGCATCTTGTCCACCATTTTAGATATATCTCATTCTACCAACTGACTACCTCAGCTACAGACATCTTTTCATTACTTCCAGACATCACTTCAAGATGCTTACAGTATGGATTGTTGGGCACAGCTATGTTTTCAGGTGCAAAAGGTATGCTGAACGCAGAGGTATTGACAAAGACCTAGCTTTGCAAAATGTGGATATTAAATGGATTGCACAAAGAGGATTAAAGTGGCACCAATTGATGCCTTTGGTTAAAATCTTTTTGCATCTCCAACCCCCTGACCTCATGATTGTGCATTGTGGTGGCAATGACCTAGGCACATTGACTGGGGTAGGGCTGGAAATGCTCATGAAGGATACCTTTGCACAATTGATGTTGCTTTTCCCCCAAACTGTCTTTGTATACTCTAATATATGCCAAAGACAGAAATGGAAGTGGTCAACTCAATTCTGTCCACAGATTGAAAAAGCTAGGAAGAATGTCAATAAAGCTGTTTCTGCTTACCTTAGAGACCATAGGATGGGCTCCATCTATAACAACAATCTACGTTTTGATATGGATGACATCTACAGAAGTGATGGAGTACACTTCAGAGATTATGGGAACAGAGTCTTTCTCAACAACCTAAAGCTCTGCATCCGCACTTACATGTAGCTACAACAAACTCTTAATGAAAACAAGGGCTCTTTTTAGAGCCACCCTATAACCCAATAGTGAATCTTATTCTTATTTAAACAAACATACTTTTTTTTAAACATTTTTCAGGATTCGCGAATCCATTGAGAATCTGCAAAAGCATGAATTCAATGTACTACAATACAACACAACACACTTTTCAAATTTAACTATTAATTTTTAATTTTATATATTTTTAACAACTCTATCAATAGTAATCTTGTCATTAACTTCAATCACAGTTCCTCTTTAAAACAACTTCACAAATACAACACTACCTTCTAAATTATATCCCACTAAATTATTTATTTTAGGTGAATTTGCAAATCCAACGCGACGTTACATGGGGGGCCGCGCTGAGAGCCACGTCGAAGTTGCGACTCCAAAATAGAAAGAAAAAAAAACGCCCTACTTCCATTATTCGGTATTCGCCCCGGGGACCCCATCCCCGGGGCCTGCCAATTTTTTTTATAAAAAAAAAATATGGAAGGGGGGGGCGCGTGGCCCCCCTCCTAAGGCCACTACTGGCCCCGGGGACTCCATCTTCCGGCCAGCTTGCATCTCTTTTGGGAGGGGACAACGTGGCCCCACTCCTAAGGCCAATTATGGCCTTGGGGACCCCATCCCCCGGGACCAGCCTTCCTATGTTTAAAAAAAAAATAATAATAATTCCCCGGAGGGGGGGCTGCGTGGACCCCTTCACCTGTGCCACATCTGGCCCCCACGACCCCAAACCCCGGGGCCGGCCCTCAACATTGGGGACCGTGGGGGGAGCCCCAATGCCCCCAAGGTCCCTGCCGGCTCCCCGCCTCCTGCAGGAGCCGGCATTGCTTTTGGGCAAGGAGAGCTGCTAACATGCAGCTTCCCTTGCCCAAAAGCAATTCTGCTTTGCTTCGTTGAAGCGAGAACAAGTTTCCTGCTCTCGCTTCAATGAAGCAAAGCAGTGTTTGCTATGGCAGGGTGGGAGCCGTGCTCCCGCCCTGCCATAGCAAACGGCAATGTACCGGTGTTGGGCACCCCGGGACATTGCAGGAGAAGGCGGTGGGGGTCCCCAGGGCCATCGAGGGATCCAGGCGGGGGACTGCGCGGCCCACCTCCCAACATTTGCACAGCCCGGGGAGGCGGCGGTCCCTGGGGCTTGGGGGGGCCTGCGAGGCCCCCACACAAAAATAAACAAAGCCCCGGGGAGGTGGTGGTCCCCGAGGCATGGGGGGGCCTGCGAGGCCCCCCGCAAATTATTAATCAAAGCCCCGGGAGGTGGCGGTCCCCGGGGCTTGGGGAGCCTGCGAGGCCCCCCTGGTAATTAGCAATTAAAGCCCCGGGGAGGTGGTGGTCCCTGGGGCTTGGGGGGCCCCCGAGGTCCCCACACACAAAAAATGTAAATGCACGGGGAGGTGGTGGTCCCGGGGGCTGCGGGGGGGCCACATGCACCCCGCATACCATTATCTATGCCCTGGGGAGGTGGTGGTCCCTGGGGCTGCGGGAGCCCACGCGGGCCCTCGCTAATTCATTTAGCATTGCCTCCGGGACCTGGCCCACCCGGGGGCTTATAGAAAACAAAGCGTGGGAGACAGTGCTCCGTTTTTTAAAAATGTTCTCGCCGTGATTAGTGCACCCAGCGCGACTTCTGCCGAAAAAACAAAAAAAATGGCTGCCAACACATTCTGTTGGAGTGTTGGCAGCCAATTGGAATGAAGCTTGTGCTCGGGACTTAATCCCCCAACTTAAAACGCATTGCGCGATTGCACAGTGGTGAAGGGAGGGGGGCGGGGCCTGATGTGACATCTGTGCAAATAAGCCCTGTGGCGAGATTTAAGTTGGGGGATTATGTCCCCTTGAATCCTGAGGGTCCCTGTGGGCCAACTAGCCCACCAGGAACCTCCAGTAAGCGCCACAGAGCTGCGTTGCAGAGAGGTGTAAAAAGGGGCGTGGCCTTGGACCACCTCTCTGCAAAGGTCAGTACTGGATCTGATTTCAAGGGGAAGGGAATTCCAGAATCTGGGTGCGAGAATTGCGAACCTACAGCCCCCCTTCCACTTCAGCTCGAAGGAGGGAGTTTCCAGGAGGTGAAGGTGAGCCGAGCGTAGGTTGTGTGAGGGAGTATACCTTCGAATAAGGCTATTAATGAATTTGGGGCTCCTGCCATGTAGGGATTTAAAAACCAGGCATCCTACTTTAAAGGCGCAGCGCTGGGGGATGGGGAGCCAATGCAGCTTCCTTAGGAGCTGAGTGACATGTTGCCACCTAGGTTGCTGATAAATCAATCTGGCCGCTTGATTCTGCACCAGCTGTAGACGTTTGGTTAGGAATAGTGGCATTCCAAAGTAAACTGAATTGGCGTAGTCTAAGTGAGACATGACCGTGGCTATCACAACCTGTGTCAATGCTTCCTGTGTGAGTAGTCTGCTGATCTTTCTAATCTTCCTTAACTGGGAGAAGCAGGTTGAGATCACTGATCCAATTTGGGTATTTATTGTTAGGTCGTTATTTATTGTGATGCCAAGACTTTTTGCAGAGGGGGAAGGGGTGGGGGGATCCCAGTTCCGTTGGCCAAAAGTGCGGGCCCCAGGGGTTATGGCTGCCCCCCGTAAGGACCAATTCGGTCTTACCTGGGTTAAGCTTTAGATGATTGCTATCCATCCAGTGGCGGATGTGCAGCATGGTAGGCTAAAATTTGAGGGCTGATTCAGACGAGTTGTCAATAGTAAACATTAGTTGCAGGTCATCAGCGTAATTGAAAGTGGCGACTTTCCTCTCTTTGAGGGACCGGATTAGAGGGAGGAGGTAGAGATTAAACAGATGAGGGGATAGTGAGGAGCCCTGCAGGACCCCGCAGGTAGTTTTTAGCTTTGGTGCCGTAAACTGGCCTATGCGGTCCGACTGGGAGCGGTCCTATAGGAAGGAACTGATCCAACTGAGGGCAGAGCCCTGGATGCCCGCCTCTCTGACACGGTCCACCAAGATACCATGGTCGACCGTGTCAAAAGCCGCAGAGAGATCTAACAGCACCAAGGCCTGAGGGGTGCCACTGTCGGCCTTCTCCCGCAGGGAGTCTAGTACCGCCAATATCACCGTCTCTGTTGAGTGGGCAGGGCGGAACACTGCTTGGTGTGGATCGAGATAATCAGATTGTTCAATGAAGTTGGAGAGGCACTTAGCCACATGAGCCTCCAGTACTTTAGCCAGGTAGGGGAGCAAGGAGATCGGACGATAGTTCGACAGGATCTGGGGATCAGCCCCTGATTTCTTCAGAAGGGGAACAACGATTGCCTCTTTAAAGGCCCTGGGGACACAGCCCTGAGATAAGGACTCGTTCAGAAGGGAGAGAGCTGGCCTGGGGAGACTGGAAAAGGCTCCCGTTAGGACGTGGGGTGGACAGCAGTCCGTGGGAGTCCTAGATTTTACCTTAGACATCAAGTCCAGAAATGCCTGTATACTTATGGCCGGAAATCGTTCGAGGGAGCAGGGATTTCCTGGCGTTGAGGGGGATATCTCAGGGAGGGTGCATGTAGGTATGTTAGCTTTGATATTGGAAATCTTTTCGATAAAGAAGGTATTCAGGGAGTTGCATAGTGCTTGAGAGGGAGTGGGTTTTATTGTAACTCTATCCGGGTTGGAAAGTTCATTAACAATTGAAAAGATTTCCTTAGATTTATTATTAGAGGTCAGAATTCTGGAGGAGAAGTGAGTGGCTTTAGCGGTCAAGATCGCTTTTTTGTATTCTCTCATGGCAGACAAATAGGTTCGTTTTCTTTCTAATGAGTAACTCTGTCTCCACTTCCTTTCCGATTGGCGAAGGGCTAGTTTTTGAGTTTTTAGGTCAGTGGAGAACCATCTCTGTGCATCATGACGACGGGCTAGATTTATTTTCTTGAGTGGAGCGTGTTTATTACTGGCTGCTAATAGCCAGGCTAAGATAGTTTTCTCGCTGAGGTTGATAGCGGATTCAATAATAGGGGCTGTGTTGGCCAGTGTGTCGTGAAAAAGGTTTTTATCAATAGTACTCCATTTCCTAGCCATCCCACCTTCACTAGTAGGGGATTTGGCTGTGGTAACATTCTTTATGGTGAACTTTATTAAATGGTGGTCCAACCATATGCATGGAGAGATCGAGAGAGCGGACACAACAAGGTTAGTAGTCCATACTTGATCAAGTATGTGCCCTTTGATGTGTGTGGCAGAAGATACCTGCTGAACAAAGTTTAAACCAGTGAGTAGATCGGTTAGCTCGGTGGAGTGGGGCCCACCTAGTGTGTCATTTGCCCAGTAATTAAAGTCACCTATCAGCAGGATTTTGATATGATTAGTTACCAGGTGGGCTACTTGTTCGCCCAGAGATTGGGAAAACAGAGGCATGCACTGAGGGGGCCTGTAAAGTAGTACACAGGTTAAGGGGGCCGAGTCAGACTCCAGTTTGATTACAACATTGTTTACTGAGGTGAGGCCAAGTGGGGTGAGTGCTGTAAATTTAAGGTCTTGGTGAATGATGGCCGCCACTCCTCCGCCAACTTTGCCCGGCGGGCGGTTCGTTTGGAGGATGTAGTAGTCATTGGGCAATGCGGCCAGAATGTCAGGGGTAGATTCCTGTGAGAGCCAGGTTTCGGTTAATAAGAGGATGTCTGGCTTCTCTGAAACAAGTAAAAGGAATATGTCAAGCTTGTGTTTTACTAAAGAGCGGGTGTTTAAGAAGGAGATGGATAGCACAGAACGCCTGTTTCTATCCTGTGTCTATCCTGTGTCTGTGAATGTCTGGGGTTGTGTGTGGGGTGTGCAACTTCAGGGAATGACACCCTTGGTACCATGATCTCATTTTGGATCAGACTTAGGCCAACAGAGGGATTAAGTAGATGCTTGACCATGTGTAGCTGTCTTAGTTCCCATGAAGAGTATACTAGAGATTGGGCATAATGACTGGCCCCTGGCCCCGGACATCCGCGGACGGGCGCAGGCGGTCTTGCCTTTGGCGCGCCGCTGGCGCGCCCGCTGTGCTCCCGCGCTGTGACCGGCATAAATGGCCGGTAGCAGCCTAGGCTCCTCCCCTCGCCCTCCGCGATTGGTCGCCCCTGATGGGTGGAACCAGGAAGCAACTGGGGAGCCCAAGACGCCGCCAGCACGAGCAGGCTTACAGGTAAACGGTGGTATTTTTAAAAATACATCAATTTCAATTTCATACAAGTTTAAAAATGCTAAAATCAGGTGCAAGTAAAAGCAAACTGGTCCACAGGGTAGCGGCACAGTCCTAGAGTGCCCGCTCCTGCGCTGCGACCGGCATAAAAGGCCGGTAGCAGCCTAGGCTCCTCCCCTCGCCCTCCGCGATTGGTCGCCCCTGATGGGTGGAACCAGGAAGCAACTGGGGAGCCCAAGACGCCGCCAGCACGAGCAGGCTTACAGGTAAACGGTGGTATTTTTAAAAATACATCAATTTCAATTTCATACATGTTTAAAAATGCTAAAATCAGGTGCAAGTAAAAGCAAACTGGTCCACAGGGTAGCGGCACAGTCCTAGAGTGCCCGCTCCTGCGCTGCGACCGGCATAAAAGGCCGGTAGCAGCCTAGGCTCCTCCCCTCGCCCGCCGCGATTGGTCACCCCTGATGGGTGGAACCAGGAAGCAACTGGGGAGCCCAAGACGCCGCCAGCACAAGCAGGCTTACCGGTAAACAGTGGTATTTTTAAAAATACATCAATTTCCATTTCATACAAGTTTAAAAATGCTAAAATCAGGCACAAGTAAAAGCAAACTGGTCCACAGGATAGCGGCACAGTCCTAGAGTGCATCTATCTATCTATCTATCTATCTATCTATTTATCTATCTATATTTATTTTTTTCTCCCCAGTCGGAGGCATCATCTGAAAGGCATTGGTCATTTCATTTTTAATTGCTTTTTGTGCCAAAATATATTTGGCATGCACACAATAAAATTGGAATTTGTATAATACTTCCTAGATGCTGAGAATTTATGCTACCTAAAGGAGGTCGCATGTAGTTAGTTATAGTTAGGATACAGTTTCCACAGGGAGAGCATTTTTTCATTTGACAATAAGTTTGGCATTGTTTGATGAATCCTCACGAAATTTCCGAAACTAGTTCGATGCTAACTTCAGCTGCTATCTTTAAAGTTAAGGGGTGATCCAAAAACGCATTTTCCCCATGTAAATTTCCATAGGAACTTTAGACAAGGCTACAGCCCAAACTGCTGAATGGAATTACACAACATTTGGCAGAAAGGTAGCTGTTGGTCCAGAGAATGACCTTTATGTGAATTGGTGTAAATTCATTCACTAGTTACTGAGTTATTTAAAGGTTTTTCACATATACAACTGGGGACGCGAAGGGTTTGCGTCCTGTCCCGATCTCGTGCTGAGATCTGGCTACCAAAACTTCAAACCAGGAAGTGTTGGCAGCCATCTTGTGACTCTGTTGAACTGAGTCATAGAAAAAACATTTTAAAAAAAGAAAAGAGGGCCAGGTAGAAACACCCTGACTCCTTAGGCCTCTTGGAGGGGGTCCCACAGGGATCCCTTAGGGCCCAAAAAAGTATTTTTTGCTTTTCATTTTCGGTGGGAGTTGTGCTGGATCTCCGAATCATGCCAAAAATTTAAAGAAAAAAGAAGCGCGGGCTCCCACGCTGCGTTTCTAATCAGCCCCCGGGTGGGCCAGGTCCTGGGGACATGTCCAATATATGAAGGAAGGGGCACACAGGGCCCCCTACTAGGAGCCCTAAAGCCCTAGGGACAGCCACCTCCAGAGGAAAAATGTTGTATTAATGCCCCCGCACAGACCTAGGGACCGCCACCTCCCAGGGTTAAATATAACATAAATGTGGGGGGCCCATGTGACCCTGCGAAGCCCCGGGAACTGCCACCTCACTGGAGCATTCTTAATAATGTATGCAGAGGTTGCCTGCTGACAACCCCGTACCCTGGGGACCTCCACCTCCCCGTGGCAAATGTTGTATTAATGCAGGGGGGCCTGTGCAGCCATGCACAGCCCCAGGGGCCGCCACCTCCCCAGGGCTAAATATGACATAAATGTTGGGGGGCAGCAGCCCCCGTGGACCACCACTTTCCCAGGGCTATAATTAAATGAATGCGGGGGACCCGTGGGACTGGTACCTCCCTGGGGCTGTGTCCTGCAATGGAGGGGGCAACACTGCCTCCTTCCTGGAGCCATCCATGGCCCTGGGTACCGCCACCCCAAGGGCCAGCTCCTGCTATGTCCAAGGGTTCCCACTCCCGGGACATAGCTGTTTGCTATGGCTTGGCCGGAGCTTTACCGCTCCCGCCAAGCCATAGCAAACTTTACTCCGCTTATAGCAAGCGAGAGCATAAAAAATGCTCTCGCTTGCTAGAAGTGGAGCAAAATAGCTTTAACAGATAGGGAGCTGCATGCTATTAGTTCTCTTCCTGTAAAAGCAATTCTGGCTCCTGCAGGAGGCGGGGAGCCAGCAGGGACCTTCAGGCTCTCCCCATGGTCCCCATTAATGATGAGTGGGTGCCCTGGGTGGTGCCAGGACACTCACTATAGAGGAAGGGCACCAGGGATGGGGTCCCTGGGGCTGAAATTGGCCCATGGAAGGGGGACCACATGCCCCCCTTCCAGAACAAATAAAAGAAAATGAAGAAAGAGGCCAGCCAGCAAGTTGCCAGAGGCCCCGCCGCCTTTCTCTACCACTCTGCAAATGCAACTCCTGGCATACTGCTGGTAGGGAGATGAAGTCCCTTTGGATCCAGAGGGTCCTTGGGGGCAAACAGGCCCTCCTGCTACCTCTAGTAAGTCCCACACAGTGGGATTGCTGAGAGGTCTGCAGAGGCCACGCCCCCTTTCTCCACCACTCTGCAAGCGTACCTCCTGGTGCACTGCTAGTTGGGGGATGAGGTCTCCTTGAAAGCTGAGGGTCCTTGGGGGCCAACAAGCCCTCCTGTTACCTCCAGTAAGTCCCATACAGCGTGATTGCTGAGAAGACCTTGGAGGCCACGCCCCCTTTCTCCACCACTCTGCAAATCTGCCTCCTGGTGCATTACTGGTTGGGGGATGAAGTCCCCTTGGGTCCAGAGGGTCTTGGGGGCCAACAATCCGTGCTGTTACTTCCAGTAAGTCCCACACAGCGGGATTGCACAGAGGTCTTTGGAGGCCACACCCCCTTTTTCCACCACTCTGCAAACGTGCTTCCTGGAGCACTACTGGTTGGGGGGTGAAGTCCTCTTGGATGCTGAGGGTTCCTGTGTGCCAAGAAGCCCTCCTTTTACTTTCAGTAAGTCCCACAGAGCAGGATTCCTGAGAGCTGATCGGAGGCCTCACCCCCTTTCTCCACTACTCTGCAAACGCGACTACTAGTTAAACAACCATCGAAATTCACTTAAAAAATCAAAGGTTACAGGGACGTTATAGTTAGGAAATAGATTTTGAAAAACCTTGAAAATTCACTGAAAAAAACACAGGTTACAGAGACGTTATAGTTAGGTTCAGATTTCACTCGTACAAAACCAGTGATACCTAGTTACCTGAGCTAACTATAACTTACGCCCCTGCAATGCACTGTTTATGACCTCACATATTATTTTACTCATGACATGGTCAGTGACGTCACTAATGACATCTCAAATGACATCACTGAGAATAAGGAGAATAAGGTGATATCGGGGGAACTGGCTTTGGAAGAGGGAAACATCCCCTCTAGGGAATGATCAACACCTTTCAGACAAATTCACATCCTAAGGGACATATTGGGATAGAGAAGCAAACCTAATATCTCACCCTTACTCCATATAATTCTTCTTATCAGGCCTCTTTAGGGCCCAGGCTAGTTTTCCTGTTTCCCCTATTACACAGATAAACCTTTTACTGCACAATGCCTGACAACCCTCTTGGTTGGGAGGAATTTGTATCTGACTCACCTTCGAGAACCTGTCCTTCTCTGCGCCTATTGGTTTTCCCATTGATCAAGGTGCACCTGGCTTTTCCCTGCAGGCCTTCCTTCATGATCCTTGTTGTCTCTTCCTGCATTTTTGTCATTAGTAATTGGTATTTGCAGGAATTGTGATGCTGCAATTAAGTCTGAAAAGTAGTGGGTTTTGTGTTTTTTCTCAAACATGATTCCAAAGGGATATATCCATCCATGGTGCATCTTACATTCATTGACCTTGTCTGTGATAGGTTTAAGTGAGTGTCACCTTTGTAGAGTTGCTACTGAAATGTCCTGACAAAACTAACAAGACAATGTTTGAAAGGAGACATCATTTATGCCTCTAGCACCTTGTACAAGTGCTTAGTTTATTTTTACAATAAATCAAATTCTCAATCACATCCCTCAGTAGTCGGGCTTGTATTATTTTTCTGGAGCCTACTTTGTGCGCCCAGTTCACTCGTGCTTCCAAGTGCTCCTCTCTCATCAGAAAGGAGAAAAGGAAGATCATGAACACTTCCAAGTCTGGCCCTTCCGCTCCCTCCTTCAAGCCTCTAATATATATGTTCTCCAGTCTTGATTGGTTTTCTCTTCACTTTGGCGGAGGACCATGTCTGCTTTTGCTCACAGGTGCTCTACATTACAGGATGTTTTGTCATGGGTTGTCTCCAGCTTTGTGATCTGAGCAGCTGAGCATGATTACTGTCAAAGGAGTTAATCACATTATCTACAGCTAAAGTAGGAAACTTCAGTTCAGGCAAGCCTCACACCCTGGGCTCTTACCACTATGGAACTATTTTCCTCTAGATTGGTAGAGCACCCATCCATTATTTGAAGTTCCATATACATTTTCCCCGGATGGATATCCACTCATCACTTGAAGCAATTATGATTTACAATGCCAATCACTGTTGTTGAAGTCTCCAGTTAATCCACTTGTGTGTCTTCAGAGTGAAGTTTTGATCCTCTCAGGAACTTTGCTTGTGCTTGATTACAACTCCCCTTGACTACACAACACCATCAGTCGGGCCTCTACGGCCCCCACAGTGTGTTCATCTTGATGTCTAGTTGTTCCAACTAACGAGTCACTGATATTAATTTGCTGGGTTCCAAATTCTCTAAAATGCATGGCTATCTTACTTTAAATGTCCATTTGTGTCGGTACCACGCCTCAGAAATTCCTTGCCTCCTTTAGTCCCCTCATTCCAGATGCAGGCATCTACCTCTGACTGACAGATTCATCCTACAAAATCGCAGAATCACAGGGGACCGTCAGCAGTGCTTAAGTTGCTAAAAATAAGTGGTAGGGCCCTCATCAGGAGGTCACTGAAGCTTGCACCACCCATGCCTCTTCCATTACTGCCAATAACAGCAACTACACAACTAATAACCATCACACTTCTACAAGTGTGACAATTCAGACTATTTAAGGCCTCCAAAGCTATAGGAATATATTTGGCAGTAGATATTAGTTGTTTTTATGTATATTGAACTAATAAACAACTGTTATTGTGCTCATCTCCTAATTACGCACACAGCGCCACCATGTGACTGACTGACATACGTGCCAGTGTTGACAATTAAGTGGCGGTGCTGAGCATCGGAAACCACCAGAACAAATAAAGCACTGCTGGACAGTCACCAGAGGGCATGCCTGGTATTTAATCAAAGTATGAACATGGTCCTCAACATGTCTTACATCCCTTGTGGTATCTTGCTCACTAGAATGTGCCACTCCACCAGTCTCTCCACCACTGAATGATGCTTATAATCACTGGCGTCAAATCGTCTTAAGAGTATGTTTGCCCTCCCAAATGCAGCAGCATTTCCCACTTCTATTGACAGCTCTGATAATCTGGGGAAACAGCTTCAGTTCATCAATAGAGCAAGGAGGGCACCAGTGATGTTGGAACAATTTTCCAAGTGGAGGTGCTACCATTAATGTTACACCACTGAAGTCATAGTGATTGTTAAAATTTAACCTCACACTAAGAACAAGTGTAGCAAATGCCTCACGCCCTTTCAACAGGAGAGTGTTAAGGGTGCAATATGTAGCCGGTGGTGCATTTGAAGCACACTATCACAAATATAATACTAAAGCAGGTTGTGGTAGCACACTGCCATTTACCGACAGCACATTTTCCATTTAAATGGGCAATAAATTTGCACAGACATGCACGTTTACTGACAAAGAATATGCATGTTTTTCCGTTCACACTTCAGATTTACAAAAAATGTGCTACATTTGTGCTTTCCTAACTGCTATGTTTAAAATATTTACATAGCTCATTTGCCGATATTTAAATTTTGTTGTATGTTAAAAAATGACAGCATGTCCTTTCACCCTTTATGTACCTCAGCAAGATTGTAACATAGTTCAATTTACAAAGCCTCTCAATTTGCAGTCCAGAGAAAGGAAAGTAATAGCAGCAATTTGTCAAAATACATAGCCGGACATTTGAACTGTATTTTTGAACACACAGGAAATGAGACAGGATAAAAACATATCATTATTGTTCATTCACCTTCTGGACCGTAGCAGCGTCATTTTGCGGCTGTCATAGCTCTCCCAGCACCCGTATTTCCAACGCCTATGAAGGGCACAGGGGCTGAGTTCCATCTGCTCAGTGTCGTGCTCAGCCTCTCCTGTTTATATTTTAATTTGTTGAGTTTGTACACAGCTGCTCATGCTCTCTTTCTTTCAAGTACCCTTTAATACACAGTAGTATGGTTGTAATATGAAAATGCCTGGGGTGATTTTGCCGTTAAAATTGTGCGTGTCAGATATGCTCTCACGCTATAACATGTTCATACATAATCACTATACCTGATTAAACTACAATGTGCATGGCAAATGAAAGAAAGCAACTAAACAGGAGAGGTATTCACAAACGTGAATATATTGTCTTTTATATACGCTGCAAATAATATAAGGTAATTTGTGGTTGGTGTTATGAAAACATGTTGGATTAAATCATGAAAATGCATGAGTGGCCACCAGTTTTTATTTCCTTCAAGGCATTTTTTTCACTCCAACCAGGCAAGACACCTTTTGAGATGACCTTGGATGCAGCCAGGTTGGCCAGGAGTTTGTAGTTGATCCAAGTCAACAGCTTTACCTGCAAATTGTGTCACTATTTCAGAGCTTTTTATAAAAAATGATTATAACCTGCACACCTTTATTTAAAGAAACTTTTTTGTTTGAAAACCTTAACATTAATTAGAATTTTTTAAACATTTGCTCAACGGTGCCACCTCGTTGCCCTGACCAGCTTCTATCAGGTATAACACATCACAACAACATGAGACAGAACCTGTCACATGAATACAAGGTGCACTTGTCACTAGCCCAATCTAGTGGTGCTATACTATATCATGTATTATGCTCACAAGGTGATGCAATTTTTTAGAAAACTAGGCAAAATGTACATCAATATATACCATCAACGTGAACCATCTTACGTGTACTTCAATCGATGATATATGCACATTGTATGCTTATTTTAAACAGATATACATCAAACAATAACATTGTACATATATGTTCATTTTATTTTTCTTTCTGTATTTTCAATCCAATATTCCGTATAGTGTTTACATGTCCCAATGCATTTCGGGAAACCCTTCGTCAGGGGAACACTAAAAATAACAGAAATGATTTATAATCACAATTTAACACAAAACAGTTTAAATCACTCTAAAGCTTTTCAGGAAGAGACCCGTAATCTACAGGCACCATTACCTGTATGAGTGGGATTTTCAAGCTTAGCACCTGTGAGATTGTATGCATGATCACCTCTTTACACCAACCAAAAAAAGAGCATGTAACGATACCAGTACCCAAAAGAAACCAAATTGTCAATGAATATGGTGAATAAAGTTTCTAAAGAATGTCCCTTATAACCCATAAAGTCAATAAGATATCCAAAATGCCTCAATCACTCACCTATCCAAGTACGAAGCCAAGGCCACAATACTAAAAAAATGTGCACAACCATATTAGAATACTATTGCTGTAAACAGGACCAAAATTCCTGCAACTCATAAATCCGAATATTTGAAAAAACTTACTAACTGAAATGCCAATCTTGTTGCGCTATGTTTGTTCATGCGTCTTGACTGCTTCCAACAAAACTATAATAAATATATATGAAAACCTAATTACGAGCCATATTCATACCATATTTTTCTTACCAAACATCCTACCACAAAAGATATTGATGCCGATAAGTCAAACAGTTTAAGCTTGAAAATCCCACTCATACAGGTAATGGTGCCTGTAGATTACGGGTCTCTTCCTGAAAAGCTTTAGAGTGATTTAAACTGTTTTGTGTTAAATTGTGATTATAAATCATTTCTGTTATTTTTAGTGTTCCCCTGACGAAGGGTTTCCCGAAATGCATTGGGACATGTAAACACTATACGGAATATTGGATTGAAAATACAGAAAGAAAAATAAAATGAACATATATGTACAATGTTATTGTTTGATGTATATCTGTTTAAAATAAGCATACAATGTGCATATATCATCGATTGAAGTACACGTAAGATGGTTCACGTTGATGGTATATATTGATGTACATTTTGCCTAGTTTTCTAAAAATTGCATCACCTTGTGAGCATAATACATGATATAGTATAGCACCACTAGATTGGGATAGTGACAAGTGCACCTTGTATTCATGTGACTATTTCAGAGCTCTCATGTCGTCAATAAAGTTGGGAGAACAGCTGCATCCGAGTGTCACAAGGTTGGATAAGTCATTTTTGCCATTCGATCTGAGCATCTGAAGACGACAGAAAAAGATCCAAACAGTACAATCCAGGAAACTGTAGGGCCCAAGATCACCTTTTTGCTAATGCAATTTGTACGACATGTGTCCCTAAGTTTTACATGCCCTTGCAGTGAAAAACTAATATTGTCGTTTTTCACTGCTGTAATGCCTATCTCTCTCATTGAATAACACTGGAAGTACCTTATTACATTCATTAAGTAATACCATTGGACTATGAGCAAATAGGGGTATGCTGTTTACACTCACATGAATTGTAATGTGAAATCCTCTTTGATGGTAAAGTCAGATTTTAAGTAACAATTCTGAAAATGCCACTTTTATAAAGTCAGCATTTTCTTGTCCCAGCCATGTGTGCCTTTTGCCAATGTCCTGGGCCACATGACTGTGAATGGCTGTGCTGTTGGGGTAGGTGTATTGCTTCCAGACGGTAACACAAAGGGGACTTAGGAGTGGACAGGATGGGCCTCCTGGCAGAATGACTGGGGAGGGTCTGGGACCAACCCCACTTATACTTCTGAGGGTTTTGCCAACACCAGGCCTGCCCTGTCTTTTATCACCCAAGTCAGCTTGGAGCCTTGAAATGGAAAGGGGAAGAACTCTCCAGAACCAGATGTGGGGGGTAGGACAGGGACTCCCCCACACAAAGGCTTGCATCAGGTATAAATATTGGATCTCCAGATCGACTCTTCTGATCACTCCTGGACCTGTGGAAGGTACAGAAGGACTGCTCTGCTGTCAGGGGGCTGCCCTGCTGCATGAAGGTCTGTCTTGCTATCTGGGAAGGAACCTGGAACTGTTTGCCTTTATCCTAGGCTATCTAGAGATACTCCAAGGATCAGTTGGCTGAACTCCTGTGTGAGCTAGAGCTATCAAAGAGGGGCAGAACAAGCTCAGAGGCCTACCTGCAACTGTCCAGCTGCCCTGCTGCAACTGGATCTGCCAGGACCAGCAACTGGACCTGCAACTGGACCTGCTGGCCTCTGCTGGAGTGAGTCCTGATCCCAACAGCTACCTACCCAGGTCCTGTACTCTTGACTGGCATCAGTCTTCTCCTATTCAAAAAAGATGAAAATCCTGAAGTTTGGGCTTTTTGTAACAGTGAACGGGCCCATTCGTTCCACGACTCCATAGCCTGCGATGACCACCAAAGTGACGCTCCAGTGAAACTTGCTTTTTGCATCGACAGCAACCGGCATAGACGACTGGCAAAGTAAGACCCACAGTTCATGCTACAGCAACCAGGACCGCCAATGCGAAGCTACAGAAATGACCTTGACTGGCTCTTCAAACTACAGTGGCAACTGTACATGACGCTCAGCCTGCACCACACTGGTTCAATACCTTGAATGGAACCCTTTGTGCTGTACTCAGAAAGTACATTTTTGAGTGGTACTAACCCAGTCCCTGTGTCTGACCCCGCTTCATTTTAGATGGCCTGAACCTGTGACTTTCCCACAGTATAGTACGACTAAAAAACCTCGAGTGGCGCTGTGTGCTTTTAGCCTCTATTTTCACTTAAAACTTTGAAATTGTATTTCCCTGGTTGTACTGATTGGAGTTTTGTTGTTTTAGTACCATTTAATTTATTAAAATGTACTCTTTTTTTAAAATTGGTTTGGGATTTCTCTTGTGTTGTGTTTTCACTTCATTACTGTTTGTGTGCTGCAAAAATACTTTACACATTGCCTCTAAGTTAAACCTGACTGTTTTTGTGCCACTCAATCAAAGGATTAAGCACAAGTTAATTTAGTAACTATGTAGTTCTATTGTAATTATTGTGGTTCACCCTGCCAAGCTTTCTGGTTGTTGCCTGCCACACTCAAATAATAACCCAATTTCTTAAATTGGTATTTAGTGGTGGGATTTAATACTTGTGTTTGTGCAGTGCTACTCATTGATTTGTGTTATACTAAAATCCCATATAAATAATCTGACAACAGCTTGAACCTCTTTTTACATTATCCTTGATTGGCTACGTTTCTTTTTCCTCCAAATTGAATCACTACCTTATTTGTGCACCTGTAACTCTTGCCTGCAAGCATGGAGAAGGATCTCAGCAACCTGGAAAGCTACACTGTGGCAGGGCTGAAATTATTTGGCAGTTAGAGGGGGCTACCAGCAACCAGGAGCTCAAGAAAGCAGAAGCTACAGAATGCCCTCAGAGCCTGAAAGCAGGCCCACCAGCTGCTTATAACAGCACAGACACAGGAGTAGGATGAGGATGTGAAAGAACCGGAGGAGGAAGTAATAGAGGGGGAGGATTGTTACTCTTTGACCATTGCCTCTGAGGACAACTTGTCCACAGGATTTAGGTCCCCTGCCCCTGCCAGAGCAGGGAGCAGTGTGTCATCACACAACATGTCCTCCGAGGAGCTGGAAGACAGGAGGGCTGAGAGGTAGTTTCAACTGCAGATAGCCAAATTGAAGTTGGAGGCAGCCAAGGAGGAGGCAGCTGCCAAGAGGTCCTTAAAGAAAAGGAGGTTGTCCCTGGAGGAGAGGCTGGCAGAGAAAAAGGAGGCTGAGAAAGCCTTGGAGGAGAGAAAAGTCTTATTGGCTCATAAAGCGAGTCTTAAAGAGCTGTACCTAAAAGTCAAAAAGTACACAGAATCCAGCAGCAATGGTGGCAGAGACAACTTAGGGTCCAATGGTGACAGAAAGGTTCACATTCCTAAAGACCTTGTACTTAGCTATTTGGTGGGGGATGATATTGATAAGTGGCTGGTAGCCCTGCATATGCATAGGGTACCTGAGAAGGATTGGAGGGCTAGCCTATGGAAGCACATGTCCCTTATTGGGAGGAATACTCTATATACACTAAAGGTAGCTGACCTGATGGTCTATGCCGGTGAAGGACAGCAATGTGAGTGTTGTTGATGAGTGGTTTAACCTGATCTTTTGGACAGAAGATACTCAATACTTTCTTTACTGAGTTGCGCCAACACCTTATTTATCCTTGGCGTCACTAATTGTAGATCATGCTAATGTTCTTATGGTTGGAGACTTCAACTATTGGGCAAATGAGGCAGAAGGGGGGCAGCAAGCCAAGGACTTGACTGCTGTCCTGACTGACTTAAATCTAGAACAATTAGTGAATTGTCCAACTCACATTAAAGGTCACACCTTGGATCAGATATGGACCACCAAATTCCCTGTGAGGAATTTGAGTATAGCCCCATGTGGCTGGTCCGATCATCATGTGATGGCCTTTGTAGTGTCTCTGCCTAAATGGAACAATCCCCCTACCGGCCCCACTATTTGTTCAAGGAATTGGGCTTGGGCTAACCTCACAGCCTTCTGTGGGGATCTAAGAAACTCTCCACCCGCTCCAAAGGAAGATTATAGAAGCCTATGCGCAGGACATTACGAGCTGGCTGACGGTGGCCAGTACCGATCATGCACCCTTCCGCAGAACTAGAGCACCTAGGCGCCATGAGGCCAATAAATGGTTCTCAGATGACCTGAAAAATGCCAAACTTAACCTCTGGCAAGCAGAAAGGAAATGGCGGGCAAGATACTCGCCAGACCTGAAAATAGAGTACACTCAACAACTTAGAAATTACAAAAATCTTTTGCGGCAAACTAAAGTAAGCTTTTTTACAGGCAGAATCATGAATGCCTCTAATAAATCTAAAAAGATATTTAAGATTGTCTCTAATCTTTCTAACCCAGATCGAGTTACTCTGCCGGTCTTACCCACTCAAGATGTGTGCGATTCTCTGAATACCTTCTTTGTAAATAAGATTAAGGCCATTATGAACAGTATTCTTCCCTGTCCACCACTTAATAAACTATCCGCGGACGTGGTGAATAGTCAAATGCTTACCTGCTTCCCCAACTTAACGCAATAGGACCTAGCCCTCCTATTGAAAATGGTAAAGCCTGGTTCACCAACTGATATCTGCCCCCCGAAGGTTTTAAAAGCAGTTTGTACTTGGTTGCCTGACCATATACTGTCATTTCTTAATCAATCTATCAACTTGGGGGTGGTCCCTAGGTCCTTTAAAAAAGCGATTATTGCTCCAATCATAAAGAAAGTTGGTGCTGATCCCACAGATATGAAACATTTTCGGCCTATTTCGCTTCTACTCTATTTTGCAAAACTACTCGAGGCCCACATAACCCATCATCTATGTCTATTCATTGAAGAGTCAGGCTTCTTGGATCCTGCACAAGCAGGATTTCGACCAGCACACTCTACAGAAGCAGTTATCATGTCTGTTGTCGATGACATGCATAAAGAGGTAGATAATGGCAACACCCAAGTCTTGGTGTTATTGGACCTGTCTGCGGCCATTGACATGGTCGACCATAGCATTCTGGCCGACTGGATTAGGGCCGCAGGTTTCCGAGACTCAGCACTGAACTGGCTTATCTCCTTCTTGAGGGATAGATCTCAATCAGTCCGGTTTCCTCCTTACTCATCTACAGAGGTGCAACTGAATTGTGGGGTTCCTCAAGGCTCTTCACTGTCTCCCCAGCTTTTCAACATCTATATTTGCCCCCTGATTAATGCCCTCAAAAATAAAGAGATCAACATTTTCAATTATGCAGACGACATGCAACTATTATTTGCGATTAATGACAGCCCCTCATCTTGCCAGTTGTTTCAGGATACTATGCTGTTCATCCGAGATTGGATGAACAGTAATCATCTGAAGTTGAACCCCGATAAAATGGAGATAATTCTCACAAAAAGTAAGATGAATTATTGGTCCCCATCATTCTGGCCTAGCGAGATGGGCTCTCCCCCCACACCCAAAAAAGCTGTAAAAAGCTTGGGTGTCATAATAGATGCGGAACTCTCCTTTAAGCAGCAGGTAGGAGCCATGACTTCAGCTAGCTTCTGCCAGCTACGTCGCATAAAAAAGATAAAAATAATTCCTTACCAGGGAGGCTTTGATCCAAGTAATCATAGCTGTTGTTATGTCTAGATTCGATTATGCTAATTCAATTTACTTGTGCCTTCCTAAAATCCTCCTGCGCAGGCTCCAGCTTATTCAAAGCCAGGCTGCTCGGTTGATATACACCTTGCCCAAACATTGCCACATCTCCCAGGCAATGATGGACCTTCATTGGCTGCCAGTTGTACAGAGATCAATGTTTAAAGCATGCTGCATGGTTTTTAAGTTCCTATACCTGAATTACCCTGCATTTGTGAAGTCTAGGATCACAAAATACTGCCCTACCAGAGCTTTAAGATCTAGCAACTTGCATCTTTTAACAATTCTGACCTGGAAAAAACAAAGGATTGGAGGGCGTAGGTTTGCCGATATCGCCCCTCGAGTATTGAATAGCCTGCCTTTGGACCTTAGGTCCTCCTTGGATCTTGCTACGTTTAGGAAACTCCTGAAAACACTGCTTTTCAGACAGGCTTACCACTAAGTGATGTTGAAGTTTGATTGGCTACCTAGCGCCAAGAGACCGTCTGGTGTACGTGCGCTTTATAAATAGACAGTAACATAACATAACAAGGTACCGGGGGGTCACCAAAGGTGTGGGCCCCCACCAGAAGAAGGGGGATGCACAATTTAAAACAATGAGTTCTCAAAGGGCTCTCAAAACAATTCTTAGGGGAAGGACTCCCAAGCCCAACTTGACCAGAGGAAAGGTGGTTATCCTGAAAAGAAGTCAGGAAGTTTCCCCTTAAATTCTATGAGTGCTGTAGGTACAGCCACTTCTAGGAAGACCCCTCTATCCTAAAAGGCAGCAGCCCCCACAGGGATGGTCAGGGTAGCGATTGGGGAGGACTTTGTCGTAGTTAATATGACGAAAGTACACAGGCTACCTTAGCATCCCTGGCTGACAGAGAGATGGTACCCACGGCTCACATGCCTAGCAACACTAAAATTTATAGCCAGAGGGTCACTATCAATGGGCAGAAAGTGAAGGCTCTAAGAGACATAGGAGCCAGTATGACTATTGCCAGGTGTCATCTGGTGTTATCCCTAATGTATTCCACCAGTTTGTAGTAGCTGACAATCACAAGAGCCACTATCCCGTGGCTCTGGTTTCCTTTGGACAGTGTGTCTCGAGTTTCTTAAGAGTAGCAGTGAGTCCAGCTATAACTGTGTATTGTTTGCTTGGTAACAAAATGGAGCACACCAACCTGGAGATGTTAGAGTTGCCTGAGTGGGTGTACCTGATCACACAGACCATGGCAGCCTGAGAGAGAAGTCAAAAGGACCTGGAGCCTAGAAAAATGTCAAAAAGAGGAAGGGCAGGAGCATCGAAAATCAGACTGTGAGACTTCCACAGTCTGAGAGGGGGTGATCTTGAGGATTATGCTCCGGAATCTACAGTGGAGGACATTGCTGCTCTGGGGACCTACTAAGCTGACCAGCTGAAGAAGGACCACCCCAGGCCGAACTCAAAACCCAGAGAAAGTGCCCTACTCTTGAGGGCCTAAAGTGACACACCGATGCCCAGGCAGCTGGCAACACTTCTGGCGATCACCTGATTTAGTGAGAGTATAGTCTCCTGTATAGCAAGTCTAAGCTTCCTGGGCCTTGGACAACCTGTGTGTTGATGGTCCCCCAGTCCTACAGGGCCTTCCAACAGGTACTGGCTAATGATGCACCCCAGGCAGGACATATGGGGCAAGATAAAGGTTTTGCCGGGCTTGTCATCCACTTCTATTGGCCCCATATGAGATTGACCTCAGATACATTCTGTAGGGTTTGTCCTACCTGCCAGGCCAGGGAAAGTCAGGAGGAAAGTGGAAGGCTTCTCTGGTCTGCCTTCCTGTCATAGGCACCCTCTTTGAGAGGTTGGGCATCAACAGTATTCAGCTCCTGAGCCCCAAGAATTGCCTTAGTCGACTATGGCACTGGGTATCTTGAGAACGGTGACTGACCTGCAGTGGCCCAGTCCCTGATGCAGCTCTTTACCCGGGTAGGTTTCCCTAAGCAATGGTGTCAGACCAAGGCACCAACTTCGTGCCAGTGTGTATAAAGTCAATGTGGTATGTGTGTGGGGTAAACTTCAAGTTCTCTACACCCCACCATCCCAAGACCAATGGGCTTTTCGGGATATTCAACCAGGCACTTCAAAGAATGATCACGGGCCTGCATGGTCTTTCATAGGTCCTTGAGACAGAAGTGGTACATCTTCTTGCCATGCCATTTCCAAGAAACCCCTCTCCCCCATACTGTAGTCAGCTAAATATTAGCTCTCAGGAATCAAACAAAGTGCTTTCGAAAGCCAGCCAGGAAGTAATAAAAATCTAGCATGACCAGAAGGCCACTATGGTTAAGCTTCAGCTTGGTCAGAAAGTAAGACCTCCGACCCTCGGTCTAGGTCCACTCTCTCCCCACTGCTCTGCTGTGCCGTCTCTTGCCTCCAGACCCCGACCTCCTCCTTGGGAGGTTTGAGGCTGCTGCCCGCTCCTGCGCCTGCTGCCCACTCCAACTGGGACCAGACTGCCTCCAACCACCGTAACCTTTCTCAGCCGTTTTTTTTCTTAATTTTTTCCCTGTTGTGCCACTGTTATTGTGCCCATCTGTGTCTTGCTCTAATTCCACCACTGTTTTTCTTTTCTCGTGCCTGCCTGTTCCTTTTGCCTTTCGCCACTGCTGCCCCTGCGGCCCCTCCCCCCGGAATTCCCCCGGAATTTCCCCGAATTTCCCCCCGGAATTCCCCCCCGGAATTCCCCTGTTCCCGCCTCCCAGCCTCTCCTCCATCCCACCTCC
This sequence comes from Calotriton arnoldi, assembly GCA_963921515.1. Lineage (NCBI taxonomy): Eukaryota > Metazoa > Chordata > Amphibia > Caudata > Salamandridae > Calotriton > Calotriton arnoldi. The sequence goes on from CAWUFW010003019.1 coordinate 1,241,677, forward strand.
CCTACTTAATGGCGGCCGCTGCGCGGTCACGCCGCTGGTGCGCCGAAGGCACGCCAAAGGCAAGCCCGTCTGCCCCCGTCCACGACCCGACCGCAGCCAGCGCCAGGAACCCTGGACCTCCCACTACCCATCGCTACGACACCACCACCCTCCTCGCACTCAACCCTGGAAGACTTAGAGAATGCCAACAGGCCTCGCCGAACACGACCCATGGGCAGTTCTCCTGCCTCCACTGCCCCCAGACCCTCACCGCCACCCCGGCCTCCAACACCGCCGACGCCACCACCGGCGACACCCTAAAATGCATCCTCCTCAACGTACGCTCCGTACACGAACACGCCATGGAAATCTGGAACCTACTCGACTCTCTTTCGCCCGACATCGCCTTCTTCACAGAGACCTGGACCAACACATCCTCCGCCCCCGACATCAGCACCGCCATCCCAGACGGATACAAGATCCAGAGGAAAGACCGCCCCAACCACCCAGGAGGGTGCCTCGCCATCGCCCATAAGATCATCCTCCGCCTCACCACCTCCAGCGAAACCTTCCCCTCCGCCGAACACCTGCACTTCAAGATCCAGACCACCCCCAAAGCCACACTCTGAGGAACCCTCATCTACAGACCCCCCAGCCCCCGAACACCCTTCGCCACCACCATCACCGACTTCATCGCACCCCACGCGATCGCCTCAACAAACTACATACTCATTGGAGACCTGAACTTCCACCTCGACAACCCCAGCGACCCCAACTCCACTATCCTTCGTGACAACCTCGCCAGCATTGGACTTAAACAACTCGTCAACACACCGACCCACAGAGCAGGACACACCCTCGACCCCATCTTCGCGGCAGGAAACAGCGTCCATTTCAGCCACACAACGCAGCCACCATGGACCGACCACCACTGCATACACTTCGCCATCAACAAACCCAAGGCACCCAAACCAGCCCCACGCCCACCACAAAGGAACTGGAGCAAGGTTACCGACGAGCAACTTAACTCCACCCTCACCTGAGACAACCACACCTGGGCACCCAACGCAAACAGCGCAAACGACTCAGCCAGAGAACTCCACACCAGGATCTCCAACTGCACAGATGAGCTCGCCCCGCTACGCAACCCCGACAGACAACGCCCCAGGAAAGCCGCCTGGTTCACAACCGCTCTCCAAGAAGCCAGACGCACCTGCAGATGCCTGGAGAAGAACTGGAGAAACACCAAGACAACCGAAAACCACACCACCTACAAGGACGCCATGACGGACTACCACAACCAGATCAGAGCCACCAAAAGGAACTTCATCCGCAACAAAATTCTGGCCAACTCCACCAACTCCAAGGAACTTTTCAGTGTCATTCAAGAATTCACCAACCCATGCAGCGAAGCCACAGACATCACCCCATCCCAAGACCTCTGCGACAAGCTTGGAACCTATTTCCACCTCAAGATCAAAAACCTCTACGACAACTTAATCAACCATCCACCAGGCGCCACAGACGGCCCCCCGCCCCCCAGAAACACCAGCCAGCCCACCATCTCCAACTGGACACCGATCACGGCCAAAGACACTGCCTCGACCATGAAAAGCATCCACTCGGGGGCCCCCACCGACCCCTGCCCCCCTCACATCTACCACAGAGCCGTGGCGGCCATCCCACCCAAACTACAACGCACTATCAACACCACCTTCAAAACAGGCACCTTCCCAGATGACTGGAAGCGCTCAGAAGTCAGACCCCTGCTCAAGAAGCCCACAGCTGACCCCACCGACCTCAAGAACTATCGGCCCATCTCGCTCCTCCCCTTCGCAGTCAAAGTTGCAGAGAAAACAGTCAACAGGAAACTGACACGATTCATTGAAGAGAACGCCGTCCTCGACCCGTCCCAATCCGGATTCCGAAGCAACCACAGCACAGAGACCGCCCTACTCACCGCCACAGACGACATCCGCACCCACCTGGACCAATGCCACTCCGCAGCCCTCATCCTACTCGACCTATCAGCGGCCTTCGACACCGTCTCCCATCGCACACTAGTCGTCAGACTACACGATGCAGGCATACAAGGAACAGCCCTGGACTGGATCCGATCATTCCTCACCGGAAGAAGCCAAAGGATCAGACTCCCACCCTTCCTCTCCGGCCCCACGAAAATCACCTGCGGAGTCCCACAGGGTTCATCACTGAGCCCCACCCTCTTCAACATTTACATGGCCCCCCTTGCAGCCATCGTCCGACAACACGGCCTCAACATCGTATCCTACGCCAACGACACCCAGCTCATCCTCTCCCTCACCAAAGACCCCACCACTGCCAAACTCAACTTCCAGAAAGGAATGCAAGACGTCGCAGTCTGGATGACCAACAGCTGCCTGAAGCTCAACGCCGAGAAGACAGAAGTCCTCGTCCTCAGTACCACCCCTTCTGCATGGGACAGCACCTGGTGGTCGACCGCCCTCGGAAGCCCACCTACCCCCTCAGACCACGCCAAGAACCTCGGCATCGTACTCGACTCATCACTCTCCATGAACCGACAGGTCAATGCCATCACCTCCAGCTGCTTCAAAACCCTCCGCATCCTCCGCAAGACCTTCAAGTGGATCCCCCTGAGTCAAGGAAGACAGTCACCCACGCACTCATCACCAGCAGACTGGACTATGGAAACGCACTCTACGCCGGCATCAACAAGTCCCTACTCCGCAAACTCCAGACAGTACAAAACACCACCGCCAGACTCGTCCTCGGCATCCCCCGAAATGAACACATCAGCTAACACCTAAGAAGTCTCCACTGGCTCCCCGTGGAGAAAAGAGTCACTTTCAAAATCCTCACTCACGCCTACAAATGCCTACACAACAACGGACCCAAATACCTCAACGACAGAATCAACTTCCACGTACCCAAAAGAAAACTCCGAACTTCCAACCTCGCACTGGCCGAAACCCCGCGCATCCACAGAGCCAGAGCAGGCGGAAGATCCTTCTCTCACATTGCAGCCAAGACCTGGAACGAGCTACCGGCAGACATCAGACGCGCCCCCTCCCTGAACACCTTCAGGAAGACCCTCAAGACCTGGCTCTTCGGCTAAACAGATCTGCGGACCCCCCCCCCCTCAGCGCCTTGAGACCCTCATGGGTGAGTAGCGCGCTTACAATTCCCTGATTGATTGATTGGGTAAGAGGGCCAGTGGAAGCCCGGGCCTGCCAAAACAGAGCTACATCAAAGACACTTGGCCACTCTTCGCGCTACACCAATCACAGTCCACAAATCTCAACCTGTTCCTCGTGGCCTCCTCCAAGGTGAACAGAACCATTTGCACTAGACTTAGAAGGTAACTTTTTAAGTGGGACTAATCTTCCATCTTTTCCTCCAGCGACAGAATCAAAATTATGCACACCAAGGAGCTCCCCTGGACTACCAAACTATCATCCACTTTACCATCTCCAACACATACCACACCATCACCAAACACCACAGTGCCACCCAGAGTTGCTGGGCCAAGCACTCTATGACCAAGGACCATCCTACATCAATCAGCGGCTGAACTTCCATCTTTCCTTGAGACACCTGCGCTCCTCCTCACTAGCCCTCGCATACGTCCCCCACGGTTGTATGACATTACAACGCAAGCTTTTACCCCGCATGCCGTTACAACGCAATTTTTTACCCCGACTTGCTGTCGGGTGCGCTGGAGTTTGGAATAGTATAATTTACTATTCCAACTCCAGTCTGTGCAATAGTAGGGAAGGTGTTGGAGTTAAATCCAACACCTTATATCCCCTACAGCAAGCCATTTTCATTGTAATGGCATGCAGGGTAAATGCATGCGTTGTAATGCATGCGCTGTAACGGTTGTTTCCCGTCTCCCACATTTGTTGCACCTGCTGCAGGGGGCACTCCTTCTCCTACACCACCGCCAAAGCCTGGAACAACCTCCATCTCTGCATGGCCCCCTCCTTTGCGGTCTTCAGAAAGAGACTCAAGACCTGGCTCTTCGATGCAGATACAGCAGCCTCAGTCCCCAGATACCAAAAGGGGTGACACCACCATGCTGTACAAATACGATTGATTTATTGACTAACCTGGTCCCTGTATCTGACCTGCACTTCATAATGGTTGGCCTGAATATGTGACTTTCCCCTGGTCTATCATGACCAGATGACCATGAGAGGCATTTTGTGCTTTTAATCTCTCTTTTCACTTAAACCTTTGAAATTGAGTATCTCCAGTTCTACTGACTAGCTTTGTGTTTTTGCGGTATCATTTGATTTATTAAAATGTATTCCATTTTTCAAAAATTGAGTTGTGTTTTTTCTTGTGTTGTGTTTTCATTTCATTACTGTTTGTGCACTACATAAATACTTTACACATTGCCTCTAAGTTAAGCTTGACTGCTTTTGTGCCAAGCCACCAGAGGGTTATGAACAGGTTAATTTAGTGACTTTTGTAGTTCACTCTGACAAGGATTGTGATTGTTGCTTGAGTGGGGCTTCCACCCCCTCAACTAACAGCCAATGTCTTACAGCAGCCCTGCTAATTCTGTGCCCAGAAATTCTAGCAAACCTGTAATTTTATGGAGCAGTAACATCCCCTTTCGTCCCCCAGGACACTGTTTCGGTCAACTTGTAATAAAGCTCCAGTGTGCATACACACACCGACACACACACTCACATGCACAAAACAACTCTGCAGCACTTACATGTACATATCTACTACAGCATGGTTTTTCAAAATCTTCTGAAAGAGGGTGAGGTTTCAACGTGCATCACATGTGCAACCCAAAATGTTAATGATTTGATTGTTTATCATCAAAGTGCCATAATTAATGATTACACTATCATTTTAATCACTTCGCCGGTGCAAACTATTACTTCACCTATGTGGCTCATATAGTCATATATTCTTGTACTTTAAGACTTAAACTCCCGTATATTCCAATTCATGAGAGATGTCATAATCTCTCATGCAGTTCCCTGGAAGCCATTTCTGACAGGTTTACGTTAGCTCACTCTAATTAGAAGGACTGAGAGTGGAGCTGACGTCTTATGCATTTAGGACAGTCCATGCTCTTGCACAGACCAAGGGATCATGCTGAACATGTCAGCACTCAACCTCCAATGAATGTTTGGAATGCATTACTGTCACAGGCCTCAGGATCATCTGACTAGTTGCCCTGCATGAATAGTAAGACTACTCAAATGTCATTCAAAATTCTGAAATTTTCCCAGAAATATGCCATGGAGTTAACTCTCAAAATTGCAAAGATGTCACCTTTCATTTTAAAATCTCTCTGAAAAGTTAAAGTGGCAAGCCTTACAATCTTCACCATGCTTCCACGTGCTAGAACCATACTGCCAATACTTTTAGTAATTATGACATTACATTCTTATTATTTCTGTAACAAATTGTGGCAGTGGAGAATTTATGATTTATCGTCAACTAGTTCAGGCACATAAAACACATATATGAGCAAGCATCTTTAAGTCTGATTCAACCCATGGATATTTGATTGGTAGAATGATTTTGCGTTTTGACATTATCAACAAGTTAGATTTAACAGTGTTAAACACACCCTAACAATGAACTTTCAAAATTTAAAAGTGAGAGAGGACCAATGAATGAAGAGATTAATGACCTGATTTATTGTTTCACGGACAGTTGTATGTCTGTCAGGACGATGGAGTAAAATATTCCGTTGCCCTGAAAGACATGCCGCCCACTATGTTTAGAGATGTCCACCGACCCCACGGACATCTCTTAACATTGACAGGATTCACTGTCATGTTGTAAAAGTTTCACGGGTGGCTCTGTAAAACATGATGACCATCTATCAAACTTTTAGAAAATTTTAAGTTTTTTGAAAAGAAAGCTCCCAAAGCGGGAGTATGTTATTGAAAAATGTAAAACTATTGGCTCACACAACATAAGAATTTCAGACAGAAAAGATTTCATCTAATCACCGACTAAATTGGGCAGACAGTTGGATGGCTAACCTTCGACAACCCGCTCTCTGTCGGCTCTGTCGGAGGAGTATGTCTGCAATGGAGAACGAATAGGCATACTTTTAGTCCACCAGTCTCTAATTGAGAAAGGTGAGCCGGCAGTTTGGTCGAGAGGGCACTCTGTCGCTGTTGTAATGGAGTAACCTCTAAGCCAAGCTCTGAATCAGGGCTCCTATAAAGAAGAGATAGTTGAAAGACGTTTTATCACACAGCAATGACCACAAGCAGCAGGAATAGGAAAAGAACCTAAGGTAGGTCTTCACATATTATGTCATATTTTTTTAAGAACGATAATGAAAGGCCACTGTAAAGACAACTCACACAACGTATGGCAAGTACTGCATTTAGAGGAAACGTATATTTATTAATTTTATCAAAGAGATATTTTTTATTTTTAGCTCACTTTCTCCTGATTGATCAAAGGGAGGATGCCTCTGAAACTGATGGTTTAGAAAATACAATATTTGTCTGCTGCTCACTTTCACTTGACTGTAGGGACAATGATGCAATGGGCTCTCTCAGAGAGCAGACAGTGTACAAGTTGATATTGTACAACGATTTTGGTAAGAAAGGAAGCTTGTAGTGCACCCTAGAAGATGAAAAAAGGTTTTAAAGTTCAAGTTCTCCAAAACATATGGCCAATAGACAGAGGTTGTTGCAAAAGAAGGCATTAAAATATTGTATCTGCATAAGCACAAGCACAATTGAGACAAGTTCTAGTATATTGAATGTGTTAAAAATAAAACAAAATTGTCTTTTTGTGGCACATATGCAGAAAGCATATAAGTAACATAACCAATTAGAGAACTCATTGGACCCTATATCTGTAACAAAGTCAGTGCTATAACTATATTAATGGTGCTCTGATTTTTTGTGCTCCAGACCGATCAACATTGCTCAAGATCGAGCGCATCGCAGCAGTCAGTGCCTTGTCCTTCTTTAAGCTCTAACAGTTCTGCCAGAATTCTAAGCGAATGGTAAATTTGGCCTTTACTGATGTGATAGATCCACTTGCAAATGCTTCACAAACTAGGAAATGTAAAAGAAAATTTCCTGAGATCTTTAATGCAAAAGGCTTTTCCTTCAAACATTATCGGTCATATAGCTGCACACTTACAAATGGATTTCACCATGTGGGAAGGGGCGGGGCCTTGGAGGGAGCGGGCCCTCCTTCCGAGTGCTACCTAAGAAGCACTCAGCCCCTCATCAAGCCCAGAGGTGTTTTCCACCACTTAATGGACATCTGCTGCTTACTGCCTCCAAAAATGAGCTGGAAATCCAATTGTTTACAGTGTTTTTCAGCTCGTTTTCCCTGCCACTGTGTGATATCGCCTCCTCACTGTGTGACAGAAAATTGTGTGACATACAGTAGCACCATGTGAGTTGGCAGACCTTAGCCATTTTATCTGTAGTCATACACTACATAGGTCAATTTAACTTGCCCCTGAGAAACTGACTAGGGCCAAAATAAAATCTGAACATAACATTGGTTTAAAATTGAGTGTAATCTTTCTGAGTTCCTAACATATTATGCATTCCGTAAAAAAGGAACAAGAATATGGCAATTGGTTCTGAAATATGCTAACAAGAAGGACTGTAAATTCCAAAATAGCTATACATTAATAACTTAAATACTTTGAGTACTAAAATCAGTATTCAGTGACAGTACAGTTTCAACCTGATCCCCAAAATGAATTCAGTCCATTTACTATGTTTAGCCTTGACCAAAAATGTTAAATACCATTAAAAAGTTGAGGCTTTACTACCACAGATTCTCAAAATTTACTTCTTCTGTTCGTTCTCATTGCAACCTTTTGGAAATGCTCACAAAAAAGTAATCTGCTGGGAAATCAGAGCAAGCAGGCTGACTTGGAAGGAAAACTAAACAGAATCACCCATAATTTACCAATCCCTTCCCTGCAGTGAAACAGCAATGAAGAGACTGAAAACATAAACAGTAGACAAGACAGAGGCATGATTTGAAGTAAGGTGATAATAGGACTTCCACCAAAAAAATGATGGGACACTCTTCTTCCATCCTTTGTGTTACACTGTATTATTATTGACGCTGGATAGACTGACCTCCCATGATACAAGGCATTGCCTCCACAATTGTAAATGGCATAGCTGTGCTCTATACACTACTGAAAATTGTGATTGACTGCCATCCAATTTAGAATTGCTGGTCCAGTATGAGTTTTGGTGGCACCCGCTTCTTACAATAGCACCATATCAGCCATGGTCTTGCTTAAAAGTGTAGACAAGTGTCCTTGACAAGTTGGGTGGCTGACTCAGGGGAAAATGACTCTCCTCCGCGATGAGGATTTCTAAGTAGGAGGAGTATTCATCTCCCACAGATTCCACAGATCTGGATTATGATCAATCGATTATGGATATAATTAAAAAATGAACTAATTGTATTACCATGAATGAATTGTGGCTGTTTACCAATAAATTAAATGCAAAAAGTAGTAAGAAATCAATAAAACCATAAGGATTTTTACATTGGTTTTTTGTTTGAATGGAGCAACTCATTGTAAGTGGATGAAGCCTGTGCACCTTTGGACTATGCTCATCAGAGTACAGCAAATAAATTATGTATTTATTTGTTTTTAGTGGAGGAAACTCCAGGAAAGCACAATATTAGATTGATAATTGTTGTTTTCGTACAATCAGAATTGCAAGGAGTGAGGACAAGAGGCTCGAACCTTTCATATTGTCCACTCTCAAAGCACACAGAAGCAATGGAAACACTGACAGATTCAATATTACCTGAAGAAGAATCAGAGAAAGACCTAAAGAACTGAATCGCTCTGGAGTTGATCATCGACCTATTCTAACAAAACTATCTTTAAAGACAGGAGAAGTTTATGGTACTCTCTTCCTGTATAGCAGGATTTCTAATTTTCTAGTGGGTTAAGTGTATAGTTCCACAACATAGTCTACATCACGGAACAATGCAATAGCTCTTAAAATGTATGAACCTGGCAATCTTCTGGCTGGTGGTCGACAGGTAATGGGCCCTAGAAATGCATCAGGGCAGATTCCTGTTACAATGTTACTCATGTCATTATTTAAATACACTTAAAATACAAGGTTTACTTTACTGATTAAATTGTAGTTCTAAAAATAAGTACCAATATGTTTTTTAAGCATAGTTGAAAAATACAAAATTATTTAATGAGCAACATGCAAGACATGCACTATAGATGGAGACATTAAGTTTTGAATACTCAACAACTCAGTTCGGTGATCTAAATTAACATTTTGGTGTGGGAAAATAAAATCTTTACAACCAGTTTATAAAGACAATTGTGAAAAATATAGAATTTGTGGACAGTGATTTCCAAAATCTTTGCTATGTTTTAGAATGTTTGAACATCTAAATATATATCAGCCATATGTGTGCATTAAATACTGATTTCAGCAGGAATTCACTGTAGTTCTTGTTAATTTAACAGGAGGAACACATTGTAGATTTCATTGTGTGATTTACAAGAAATCTAACTTTTAGCGGAATCAAAAAATGACTCTCCCCATATAAAAAGATAGGGCTGTTCTATCTTTCTTTGTGCGGAGACTCAGCAGTCAAAATACATAAATACAATAGGAGGATTAAGAGGATTTGGCAGAAGATGATATATTATAAAAGCAATGATGTAAGTTTTCCTGTTAGGTTTTTCGAAAAAACATGAAAAATGTGATCTACCCGAGAAAAGCAGAAAAGTATACATTGTTAGTCAAAGTATGGGGAAGTCGACATGACATATATGAAGTCTTAAGGAACAATAACAGCAAGACCATCATACAGTATACAAGGAAAAGCTAAGACATGTTGTCTTCTACTAGCAAAAATATGAGGGAAGATGAATTGGAATACATATTAAATAAAGAACTTTTGGGGAAAGATTTCACTAAATGTTTTCAAAATACCCACTACAGCCAATATAATTCTTTGCCTGGAGCTCAACTTCATGTTTTGTGGGACCAAACTCAAGGTAGTTTTGGACTTTGAGGAGGAAAGATGCTTCTGACATATTATTTCTATACTTCAGAATTATTTTATTTGGGACATTGGTGCAGCATAGAATATCGCTATTCAAATCTTAAAAATTGTCCTTAGTAGCCTCAAGCAGTAAAGTGCACAAGGCCTGTTTAAGACTTTGCACACACTGACAACAAATAACTGTTTTACACCACGGTGCTATGACAATAGCATATGTCTCACTCAAATGTAAACATTGCATTTATATTTCACTTGCGCTTTGAGGGAATTATGCATGCCGCCTGCAGAGAGAGCTCTTTCCAGTATTCAGTAGGTTACAGCTTTAGAACATTCTTCAAGGTAAGAAAATAATAAGTAGCAAAGCAGTTTTCTAGGTATACTGTATAAACACTTTTCCCTTTTCCAACATTGTTGTGGTATTACATCAGGGTGATTTAGGGGGGCAATTTACTCAGTATTTGCCCCATCTATATTTAAAAACCACATGTCACTAGCCCACTAGTTCTTTGAATCATTGCTATTATTGATTTCCCCTTTCCCGCCATTCTTGTGGGATTACATCAAGGTGATTTTAGGGGGTAATTTGCCCCCATCCACGTTGTCCTCACACAGTAATGGCATGCCACAGAGTAGAGATGATCAGTACTTTTTACCTAAATAGCAACCCACTTGGGCATGCCTCTAACATCAGTGGGGCTTTATTTTTATAGAATGGTAACTACCGGCACCCTTATGATGGTGCATTGTGTATAGAATATATATAACTTGTGGCACTCGTCCTAATATAGTTCATTTTGGTAGGACATTTTTATATGGAAATTTTAACTTTTGATATGTGAGCCACTTCCACTGTGTTGAGAACGTCCATGGAAACAGTGGTGAATCTTGGGACATGTAGTATAATTGAATGTTGAACATGTATTTCTTTAATTTATGTAATATTAGTAGACAACCAATCTGATTGTATGAAATTCACTATAGAGTCATTAATTTTCCAGTACTCTAACAATTATAAAGTGAAAACACAACACAAGTAAAATACCAAACCTATTTAGGAAAATAGAGTACATTTTTGGGATAAACCTGAAATAAGTAGAACTGTATACCATGTTCCCGATCACAGTCAACCGAGGCGACTGTAGAAAAGGCCAGTCCCACCACGCTAATAACTGAGTCGGGTGGCCTGAAAGCTCTTTCGTGGAACATAGCCGGGCTAAGATCGAAAAAAGGTGATGTCTCTTGGTTGCATTTCGTGACCAGTCATCATATTATAGCGTTACAGGAAACATGGGAGTCGACTGATCACTTTCTTTTGGATGGTTATACATCATTTTGGAAGCCTGCGATAAAGTCAGGCATGGGCAGAGCGAGGGGGGGTCTTCTTTTGTTGTTTAGCCTCAGACTTTCTTACAAATTTAAAGTGATAGATGGGGGCTCGCCACATGTGTTAGCTGTAGAGCTGACAGGAAAGAATTTATCTACACTCCTTGTGGTTAATTTTTATAACTCTTTTACAAGGACAAACGAGAATGAACATCTAACAGCCCTGGATGTTTTCTTAACAGCTTATGGGGATAGTACTGATGATTATTACAATTTATTAATTTTGGGAGATTTTAATGTCCGTCCATGCCCCCTTAATTGTTTGGCACCACTAGATGAGGAAGACAGCCTGCAGGGGCTTAATCACTTTGAACATTCACAGTCCGGTATTTTAATGGAAAGTATTTTATCACTTCATAATTTGTTCTGTCTACCATTATCAGATAACCCTTTACCTGCAGCTACCTATGTTGGTCAGGGCTGTCAAAGTATAATTGATCATATACTGGTTTCTTCTTCGTTAAAAACTGCTGTAGGCAATTTAAGAGCTAGCCAAAACCCATTTAGCGATCACAACCCTCTAACGCTTGATCTCTATCATTGCGTTGCTTTCAAGTACATGACAGTTAGCCAACTTACTAACATAAATATAAGCCTTAAAGATCAACAACGCAGATTGAGATGGGACAGGATTACCACTGAAAGTTTTATGAATAACGTGTATAGCACATGTGCCCCAGAAATCAAGGTATGTTTAGATGAGGAATCCCATGCTAGTTCCATCTTGGGTGCCTTTGAGTTAATCACTAAGTGTGTTGCCTCTAATTTAACCACTACGAGTAGAGTAGCTCGACCGAAGCTGAAAAAATGGTTTGACGACTCCTGTATGACTACTCATAAAGAGCTCATGCAGGCTCTTAAGCACAAACCGAGGGCGGCCTCCCTAATTAAAAACTGTAGAAAGGCATACAAAATCGCAGTACAGACCAGGAAAAAAGAATTAAGGGAGATGGCTTGGGAAGAGCTTAGCAAAGTCAGTGTGTTGGCAGACAGTGCCAAATTTTGGTCTGTTATTAATAGCCCACTTTTTGATGATTCAATTAATACTGGCGCAGAGTGCTTAATTCCTGCAGAGATAATGGTTCAGCATTCTGGCAAAATTTATAGTGATGAAAATTTGGAGAAGCCTGTAGAACATGTCGTTCCAGGACTAATAGGCAGCCCGTTCGTTTTAAACACAGATGAGGTACTTAAAGCAATCCTGTCCACACTAGGAGGTAAAGCACCGGGCCCTGATGGCGTACCGGCGGACTTTTATAAGGCAGATCCTAAAGTTTGGGCTAAAATTTTAACTCATGTTTTTAATGCAGCATGCAGGTTAGGCCTCCCACTGTCATGGGCAAAAGCAGTGATTATCCCAATTTTTAAAAAAGGTGCCAGGGACGATCCAGCCTGTTACAGGCCAATTTCGCTCCGTGATTCGGCGGCTAAAATTTTGGGGAAGGTGGTTCTGGAGCGTATAACAACGTGGCTTGATAGGGCCAATATTGTATCTGATTTGCAGTATGGCTTTAGGCCGGGGAGGGGGACCTTGGACCAGTGCCTTAACCTCCACCTGGTGATAGGCAAGTATACTGTTGCCAGGGGGGGGATTTGCATCTGGCTTTCATGGACCTCTCCTCGGCTTTTGATTTAGTCAATAGGTCCAAGCTGTGGCTGATCCTCAAAGATATGGGGCTAGATGCTGACCTAATAAATTTCTTGGTTACTGCCCATGAAAATACCATGGCTGCAGTTCGTTTTAACAAAGACAACAGCTTGACCGACTCTTGGGCAGTTAGAAGAGGAGTGCGCCAAGGATGTATAATGGCCCCTTTATTGTTCACTCTTTATATTAATAATTTAGGGCACTCCCTGACAAATTGCTGTAAAGATATCCCAAGAGTAGGTACTAAAATGATCCCAGCACTTTTATACGCGGATGACGCAGTTTTAGTATCTAGAACTGCTATTGGGCTCCAGTTGTTATTAAATTGTTTTATAGATTTTATGGATTCTTTGGATCTGATCACAAATTTTTAAAAATCACACGCCATGACGATAGGTTCTAGGAGGGCAGCAAGGGCAAAATTCTACTGCAAGGGGACTGAGCTAACCAAGGTTTCTACTTTCCCATATTTTGGGGTGCTTTTTGACGATCAACGCTCATGGTGTGCACAACGCACACTTAAAAAGAATGTTTTAGCTAGAGCGGCAGGGGCAACACTAGACTTCGCAAGAAGAAAAGGTACTAAACCATTCCCTGCAATTTTAAAGATTTATAATGCTAAGTGCATCCCAATGACCACCTATGGCTGCGACATTTGGGGTTATAAAGACGCGAAAGATATACAAGGGGCAGAGGATAATTTTATGCGGAAACTACTTTCTGTCCCAGCATCTACTCCTAATTTTAATGTACATGAGGAGTTGGGAGCGGGGTATATTTTAGACCTGATCGCAGTTGCATCACTCCTTCGATGGCTGAGAGTCTGGGCTCAACCATCTCCAAGCCTGAATCAACTAATAGTTCAGGACTGTTTGGGCCTGGAAAAGGCATTAAAAATCCCATGGCTCAAATACAATAAAGATCAGACCGAAAAGCTTGGCTGCCCTGATCTGTTCACGTCTCCTACTCCTCTGACTAAGCCTGCCATTAAAGTGGTCAAAATGAAGTTTCTAGACAGATGTCAACGTTTAAGAGAGGAAAAGGAATTGGTAAAGCCCTCGGTGAGGAAGTATGTCATATTGAGCCTGGGTCAGCAGATGCAACCATATTTAACTTATATAAATAAGGCTCATCACCTTTTTGTTTTAACAAGATTTCGTTTAAATATGGTACCTTGGTTATTGTCCTTTCCGAAAGGCTATCTTAAATCAGACTCACCAAATAGGTGTACATGTGATAACTTTTCTGAACAAGATACCTTACACATAATGTTCTTTTGTTCCCATTACGACCTCTTACGCAGGAAGCATATTCTCCCGTTGTTAAGGGACAAAAGATTTGTACAAGTAAGGCCAGCTTTGGTCTACTTACAAATGCTAAGCTCTCCTGTAATTTGCTGGGGGTGGCCAGCTTCCTAATTGGCGCCATTAGATATAGGAATAAGATGCCATAGAGTTAAACTCTTTGATCACATTTGCAGTATGTCTAATCGGATTATTAAGAACTGTGGTACGCTGCCTATGGTTATAACTTTGGTTTTTATCATCCCTTTTTTATAATGTTTTAATGAATATTAAGCACTTCATGAAATGAATTACTAATGGTTCTGTATGATTGTTTTTGTTCATTGATGCTTCTTTTTACCTTACACTTTTATGGCTTCAATTAGCCGAATAAAGTTGATATTGACTTGACTTGAAGTAGAACTGTAGATATGAATTAATAAAGTTTGAATTAAAAATAGCGCCAAGAAGCACAAAGCGCCAAATGCTGTTATTCAGTCACGCTTGACTGGGTTAAAATCTAAAGTTAAGGCTGACCTCCGTGGAGGGCAGGTTAGATACGGGACCAGATTCACCCCAGTGGAAAGTTTACCTTCTGACTTGGAAAATTTTATGGAGGAAAAGTGGACATCGACAAGTCATTGGCGGGTCAAGCTGCAACCTGAATTTAAAGCAGGCTGAACAACAGAAGGTTGCTAAAGAGCGGGGTCCCTGTGTGTTAGTCAACGAAGGGGGAGTCCATGCACAGGAGTGCCTCAATTTTTATCTGGTGATGCTTGGCATCGGTCTCGGTGAAGCCCTGTACGTTTGGACTTAGAAACTTTTCTAGAAGACAGATCTCCTTCAGCTGGGCAGCCCAGCAAGCTGAGGCCAACCGACAACTTGGCGTCAACTACTGCTACTACAATGGAGATCTCAGTCTCTGTTCTCAAGGCAGAGTTGGCAAAATGTTTCTAAATCCCACTTATTGCAGTTTGGGGACATAAGGAGTACACTCTAGCTCCAGCCAAGAGTCCAGCACCTGGGAGGCACCACTTGGGGTTCAGGACTCACTCCAACAGAGGCCAGCAGCAGAGTCCAGGTCAAGTCCAATTGGTACTGGTCAGTTGCAAGGAATGGGCCTCTGGAAACTTGTTGTGTACATATAGCTCAGCCAGGAGGTCAGCCAACTGACCCTTAGATTTACGTCTGGGTTCTTGTGTTCATTGTAAATATGTACAGTCTTCCTTTGGGTTCTTCAGACTGCAGGTAAGTCTGTCTTCTGATTCTTCACAGGTCTAGGATTGTTCTGAGGATGGTACTGGGAATGCCATATTCATTATCAGTGCCAGTCTGTGGTTAGGGGAAACTCCTAGCCACTCCCTAAATAAAGGGCAGAATGTTCCTAGGGCTAACCCTACCCACTTTTGCTGTACTTTCTGTGTGTTTTACTGTAAACTATCCCACAGTACCCTTCTACCCCTAAATCCAACACGGCAGCACCCTTTTTCCTCTGGCCAAAGTGCCCAGTGCCCACCCAGAGGGCACGCTAATAGGCAAACCCTCCCTGGTGGTGGCACCAAACACGTTCTGGGATAGCTTTCCCTCCCCTCGGGTTTGGGGTCAAGTTGTCTGGGAAGACACAAGGAAGACAAGCCTGGGTGGGAGTTACATCTGCCAGTGGCAGAGTAGGCATCCTTTGAAGCTCAGGAATGGGCTCATCACAGCTCCAGGCCATCCTGCTTAAGACATCCTCCTCTCCAACCTTTAGCACTTTGTACACTGTTTGGGAGCAACGTACATCATGAGACAATGCACATAGGCAGAATGGCCCTTTTGGCTTTAGGCAAAAATGATAACTTTCTAAAAGTGTCATTCCCAAAATTGAGTTGGATTCAAAATAACTATTAAAATGAGTCTTTGAATAATTTTTCCAGCTGCTCCCTAACCGAGATTAAATACTGTAGATTATTATAGTGTAACCAATGTTTTCCTATGGGAGAGACAGCCTTGCCACAGTAAACAGAACGACTTTGAAGATGTTTACACTGCCAGGATAGGTAAAATAATAAATATGAATGCCCTACTTTTTAAATACCATGCACTCTGCCCTATGGGCATTTAGCACCTACCTTAGAGTAGTTTCTTTAGCAAGGTCAAAATGGTAGTTGAAAAAAAGCACACCCAGGCTGCAGTGCAGGCCTAGAGACATGTTTTACAATGCTACTTTAGTGGGTGGCACAATGAGTGCTGCAGCCCACTAGTAGCATTTAGTTTACAGGCCCTCAGTACAAGGGGTACCATAAACTCAGGACTTACAAGTAAATTAGATGTGCCATTTTCAATTCAGCCAGTGGATGTGGAAGGATTTTGGTAATTCTGCTTTCATCTAAATGTGGAATGACTGATAAATTACAATTCTGCTGCTCTGCTGGTGGTATTGAAAACTATGCAGTAGTTTCTAAAGTTTAGAAAGCATTGCAGTGATTTCAAGTTGTAATCACTGCAGAATTTTTGTAATAAGGGAGCTAAGTGATATGCACTGGTTTCTAAAGTTTAGAAACCACTCAGTGCCCATACTCTGAACTGATTAAACGTTTTTATCACTGCAGAGTATGGAAGGGTGATATTAAGTGGTTTCTAAACTTTAGAACCCACTGTATATCACTCTGCACCCTTGCATACTCTGCAGTGAATAAAACTTTTAATCAGGGCAGAGTAGGGGCACTGAGTGGTATGCAGTGGTTTCTAAAGTTTAGAAACCAATGCATACCACTCAGCGGTGGCACCCTTACAGACTCTGCAGTGATTAAAAGTTTTAATCACTGCAGAGTATGCAGGGAACCAAGTGGTATTTGGCTGCACTATTTTCTTAGCCCAAAATGCATCTGCGCAAATTCCCACTCCGCCTATTGTGGAATTCTCCAGAATTTTAATGTTATTCTGCAAAATTCTGATTGTGCCTTCCGTGTTTGCTTTCCGGTATATATGTCTAATATACATGGTCTCTCAATTGATTAAGAAATGCCAGCACCATCTTGTAGGATTTTGGATCAGTGAGGACAAACTGGATAATGGTTCAACAAGCAGCAAAAGTAATAAATAGGCAGTTCTCCTCTGTTATTTTCACCAGTGCTGTGTAAGGGCCAGGTTACTTTTCTTAATAGATAGTATATTTCACAGACTGTAAAGTATGGTTGGCTGTTTTTTTATTTGGACAGAATTGATTTGTTCATGGTTTGTTTGGCTTTTTACTGGCTTCCATATTCTTGGAGGACTTCTTAATGTCAGCTGTGGCTCGTGCAGGTAAGAGCGGTGGGGCCGGTAGGGGAGGGATTAAATAAAATAAATGATTCATTTTCCATCATCGTCGGCCGTCGGAATCCCCCCACCCGGCCCACTGCCCCACCCCTCTTACCTGCACGAGCCGTGGCTGCTTAATGTGCTAGGCAAACTAGGTCTGAGGTCTACCACGTAATCCTTCATATCACATGAGTGCGTTCACTGTTGAACCTCTCACCCTTCGTTCACAAAGTGAAGAGTTTTGAAACAGCAGTTTTTTACTGGGGTCAAGCACCACTTCTTTTGGAATTGCCTTCTTGAACTTGTTAGAAGGTCATGTAGGGACAATTGCAACTTTCGCTTCTGGGGTCCTGATGGGACATATTTTAGGCCACTCACTTCAGCTTTCAGATTCTTTGTTAAACCTCTGCTCAAGCCAACTCATATTGGCTTAAAAATAGGAAGAAACCTTGGATGTTGTTACACATTCCTCCCCAATGAATCTAAAACAATGTAAATGGTATAAAACACTTGTATAGAATTAACCAATTTACAAAGTCAGAGGTTATCCTAAAATCTGTCATGGATCATGTCCTCCAAGGCCTACATGTGACTCCCTTGTCCTAAGTCAAGTCAGCATTATTCCCAAAGCCCCCGCACCCACCTTTTCCATAGTGTGAACATCTGTGAAACTTGCTCTCTAGCATCATAAATATGAAAGCGGGCGTACAGAAATAGCAAAATGTTGCAAAGCTTTGCCAGGGGGATGAAGCTCTCCCCTAATCCCAAACTCTGGAAACAGCATACACGCCATCTCTATTTAAGAATAAATCTTCTAGTGACATTACAAGCAGGCACACCCAGACACCTAAGGAACCATGTAGGTTGGGAGGAGCTAGAGGTGACTAGGAAATCAAAGTAGGGTAGGTAATAACCTTCCATCCAATTCTTCTATTGTTGAGAAACCCTTATGAACTTTGGCAGAGGTATTGGTGCACAACAGTTCCAGTAGCATACGCTTTTCATATTTTCCTCCAGCCCAAAAGACATACATATCCTAATTATTGCACCCTGACTGAGAAAAGTGTAACATTATACATTTCTCAAACCTATAAAGCAAAAGTAGATCTTTAAATGATGTCCTTGGATTTGTACATTTTAAGCACAACAATGCAAATGCTTCAAATAGCAAGTTGGCCACTACCAATAAAACTGGTAAATTAGCCAAGGCACAATGTCTCAATTTAAATGTAGCTGCACCATTTCTGAATAAAAATATAGCTGCAGTCAAAAGGCTGTCATGTTTAATATGGCACTCTAGAACACTAATACAGACTTTTGAATGTATGGTTAAACTAATCTATGCCTCATGATTTATGACAGAACACATATATTGATGGACTAGCTGTTCTGTGCCATTACAGTTCACTCATTATGCAGTGGTTATCATTCTTCACTGTACGTCTGGTGACGTGAGGCAAATCAACCAAGCACACTGTAACAAAGGACACCACTGAGAGTGAAGACAAGTACGAATTCCACAGGGCATAAAGTGGCTGAGTCTGGCTAGTGAGACAAGTCCACAGCAGTGCTACAAATCATACGGCGTACGAACCAAAAGAACAATGGGGTTAACATAGGAAGGATGAATGTCTCACAAATACATACAAAAAACGCAGTGGCTTAGCTACCCCTTTGGGCGCCCATGGCTGTCCCTGCGTATGCCACCCTGCAGCGGCCGCATTGAAGAGCGGGGGTCCTGACAAGCCACATCCGATTGCTGCCCCGCGGCGGCCGCATTGAAGAGCGGGGGGGGGGAGGGTGCTGGCCATTGCCGCCCCAAGATGACAGGTAAGAGCGGGGGGAGGCCAACCCTCTTGCTACGCACTGAGAAAAAGTGGTACACTGTAGTACTATTCTATTATAGCTGAATGTATGCCTCTGTAATGCCTCTGTACCATCAAAAATATGCCTTTGTTAGTCATCAGAGGCTCTATAACTAGAAATAAAAAAATAAAAAAATAAAAATGTGCAAACATGTCTGTGAATAAACTTCCAAAGTATACTACTTTCCTTCTTGCCTCTCTCTTTGTGATATCATGATCGATAGTGTTAGTGTAAAATGACACTTGCAGGATTCAGGAGTTCTTCCCAATCCATCCAGTGCCTCAAAGTGCATCCTCACGTATGCACACAGTTGCACAGTGGTACCCTCGTGTGCAATAACAGTGGCTGAAGTGGACATTTGTTTACTTTCAAACGCCGATGTTGGAGAATATAAAATAGTACAATGTAATCCCAGGAGTTATTCACAACTTGCCCAACCAATCTCCATTTAATTATTAAAATAATTAGCTAATGTATCTTATTGAACATAAACATGGAACACCTTAAATTGAAAACGTGTCTGAGATTCCCATGCATGTTTGTCGTTGCACGACATCTTGCTGTGACGAAAATATGGAATCCTTTCCCAGATGTATTCAGCTTTCTTCGGCAAAGACAGGATCCCTCTTTTCTGCATTACGCATTTGGAGTCAACATGTCTTGTTTAAAGAAAAAAAAGGTTTGAGCATATATTTATCTATTTTTATTTCTGATTGTGACAGAGGTGTTGTGTGTCGATTAGTTAACCTTCAGGCTCGAGTTAAAAATAATAAGGCTCTCCGAGTATTAAAGTCTGCAGAGCTGAGGTGTTTATAGCCCTATATCTCAAGTTGTACACACTTGTTTTGAACATCATTATGCATTATGCATTTTCCATTTTGATAGGCACCTTTGTTTTCTTTTTTTAAATAGAAGAGGCTCTTAAAGAAATTTCTTTCTTCCCACAGAAGAAAAATAACTCGTGCTGTGGGAACTGTTGATAAAATAGATTAAATATCACAGCCTGTTCCTTTGTATATAAAAACAATCTAATCTGAACGTTTAATTATACATTCCAGCCTATATCCCCAAAGATTCTTTAGCTTTCAGGACAGCAACCCATCTTTGCCCATGACCGTGAAAAGAATAGCAATTAGATGGAATATAGCAGTCAGTAATGGGATGCTCCTGCCAATAACAAAATAAAGGTAGCACAGAGCTGACAAGGAGGTGTGCGCTTTGCATATTTTGGTTTAACGTGTTTGGCTGTTCGACACCCTTTTCATCGCTTCACTGTGCCTGCAGTCTCCCCGAGAGCCTGATCGAGCATGAAGGGGACAGCACATTTTTTCAAACGTGACCTACATTGACGGATAAACCTTTTAGACTTGCAAAACATGCAACTTGGTACACCTCACCTGATTCTTGAGATCTAATTTTGGGCATGGGCGGCCTCCGTTGTAAGGTTTTTCTTTCAGCCACTTGGATCTCATTTTCACACCTGTTCCACAAGAGGCGCTGCACGGTGACCACGTTGACCAGTCGCTTAGTTTGCAATCGAAGGGGCAGGGAACAGCACAAGGTTCTTCAATGTACCCTGAATCAGAAATACAAAGAAGAGTGAGCATGAGCTAATGGAACTACTATGAATATCAAATGTTTATTAGCATTAAGGCAATATCATGAATCTTTAGTCACCCATTTTAGCACGTTTCGTATTCTGTTATGACATAGTTCCATGAGAAATATCAACTAATTGGCCTTGGTTGTGCACCCCTTCCTCTATTCCTTGACATAATTCAGCAGGTCACAGGCTCAAATGACAGGCTAAACATGTGGAATTTGGTGTCTTAAATACAAATTCTGCTTGAACATATCTTGATTTAGACTTGTGCCAGCGTGCAGAAGAAATTGTGTACAAGAGTAGGGGTTGTATTAAGAATTGGGAGAAGGTCTGGACTCCTTGGCGCAACTACAGAGGGAGTTGAAATGCCCATAAATGTACATAGCAAAAATGGATGTATAATTGATTTCTCCTATCTCACACATATGTGAAGTTGGCACTAAACACAGGAACCCCTATGGTGGATCCTCAGGAGGCTTTGGAGGGGTAGACCTATGTTTTTGTATCTAGCGAATGTTCCACAAACTTAACAATTGTATTGACATGCAGATATATTTGCAAAAGTATGTATTTAACTTGAGCTTGTTTAATAAAAATATGTTTTAAAAAAAAGAACATATCTTGATGGACTAGCAGAAAAAAGAGGCGATTAATGCACACTGCATATACCTCCACCTAAAATAATGGTATCTACCAGTTGATGGTCAGAACTGGGGTAACACTTAGGGGCATATTCTCAAGGACACATCGCCAAATTAGCGGCACTTTACCGCCACAAAAGTGGCAATAGATTTATCGCCCTATTCACAAGCCTGCGCTAACAGCCGACATCGTCAGTTAACCTGCGATAGCTGCCGCCAAATACATCGCCAAGGCTGACAGCGACAACTAACGCTAATCATAAGCAGAGTAGGCGTTCCCGTGCAAAAACTCACGATAACACCACTTCGCGATATTCTCAACGACCAGCCAGATCGGCCATGCGGTCCAAAAACAGGCGATAAGGCACGTTAGCAGCAGGGACTTAAGACCTGCTTTTTCCTGGTCTTAAGTAGGACGAAAACCTGCAGTATAAAGGGAGCCCAGCCCAGAGCCACATCTGAAGACCAACAGATGCCATGGAGCTACTAATCATGCAGCTTGGAGACCCAAGAGGGCCACAACAGCCACCGCCACCACCCCCAGGACCACCCCCACCCCCAGGACCACCCCACCCCAGACTGCCACCGAGGCAGCGCAGAACAAGACAGCGGACCTTCCGAAAACGCACCAGCCTCAGAGACTTAACGCCAGAGGATGTCATTGCCCACTACAGGCTCAAAAGGACTACCATCCTCCGCATCCTGACCCACATTGCCCACAGGCTGACGGTACCAACACAGCGGACAACCAACATCCCTCCGCAGACAAAGCTGCTGGCTGTGCTGCACTTGTTGGCCTCTGACCTTCCAACCAACAACTGTCAGAGTCGGAGGAGTCTCACAGCCAGCCCTATCAAAGTTCCTTACGCCTGTCTTGGATGCCATCATCAGCTTGATACCCCAGCACCTTCACTTCCCCCACACTGCGCAGGAACAGCTGGAGACCAAGCAAGGCTTCTACGCCTTAGCTGGCTTCCCGCACGTGTTGGGGGCAATTGACTGCACACATGTCCTACTTGTGCCCCCTGCCGACACTGCACACAATTACCGCAACAGAAAGCACACGCATTCCATCTATGTGCAGGCAATAGTGGACCACCGGGGACTGATCACCAATGTCGTCGCCAACTACCCAGGCAGTGTGCATGATACCTACATCTTCCGACAGTCCATCATCAACTAGCCCTTTCAGGATGGCACCTATGGAAATGCACTGCTCGTTGGTAAGTACCAACGGAACACACCACACACCTCAACTCCACAATCATACAACACACAACTGTGGGAAAGCACACGTAACAAAATCACATACAACATGCCAACCAACATGCCCACCTACGAGACACGACAACACAAGTAACTGTGGTAACAGGGGCCAGACATGTAGACAAACCATCCACAAAGGCATAGCCCCCCTGCCACACAATTGCAGAATGTGGGGAGAGGTGGGAACCAAGAATGTGCGAAGGAGGCAATGGACCCATGAATAAGTATGTATACAATGCCAAGTGTGGCGGTGATGTGCTGGACAGTCTTGAGTATGCAGAGCACAGATACATGTCCATGTGGATATATACTGCTGGTGTCTGTAGTGTTGTGGACAGTGGATGCAACCATGTCACCCCAGGCAGTGCGGAAGACCTTGGACATGTAGCTATGTCGCCCCCCCTGTAAGCATAAGCGTAGTGGGCTGGGCCGGCGTACGCCAGTCCAGTGCAGGAGTGTGAATAAATAGCCCGGGGCTCTGGGCATGGTTCACTTCCGGGATGGCCACCAAAGTAACTACTCAGTGTGTCTCTGTGTCCGCCATATCCTGACCATAGGCCCACACACACGTGGCCGACCACCTTCAATGGCCAAATTGACACCGACGACGAGGTGGCTACGTCACACGCCACCCGGTGCACATCTCGTCATTGCCTGCAGGGGCCTGTCTGCCAGGGCGGCACCCCTCACCCTGCCACGAGGTCGCCGCCGTGACCGGTGGTGCCTGCGCGATCCTGTGCGCCTGCTGCACCCCAGCCCGCTGGACCCAAGACCCATCCGGCGCCCAGCGGTGATTGCCCGCCCCTGCGCACCCAGCCATAACTGCTCACCTGCCGCCACCGGCGTGTCTCCAAGAGGGCCCACCACGTGCCGGTGCAATCTTCAAGCCCGAGGCCCACGAGCTTGGCAGCCTCCTCAGCCGATCGCTGGCTTCTGCGCAACAGGCCCCCAGCGTACCCTGCGGCACCGCACAGCAGAGTTCTGTGTGTGCTGACTGCTCCCTCCGGCCTACACTGCGGTCCAGCAGGTCTCACACAAATCAAATCCAGTCCGGACCTCCTGGCCTACTGCATCATCGCAGACTGCACACCCGCTCAGCTCTTCAGGTGGGCCTACCTCAGTGCACCGCAAGTCATCGCCACGTGGCGGTAGGCCCGTGCCGGACGCAGTGCCTCAGGTGCCACTACCTCTGTGCACCACAAGTCACCGTCCAGCCTCCAGGCCTACTGCATCATCGCAGGCGGCACACCCGCTCAGCTCTTCAGGTGGGCCTACCTCAGTGCACCGCAAGTCATCGTCCCGTGGGGCTACCCCACAAGTCCGCCTCCAGCAGCCAACAGCATGTCCTGGGTAACGCCACTGGAGCCCTTCACAGTCACGGGGCCACCCCCGTCCCAGGCAGGCTGCTGGAAAGCCTGGGTGGAATGTCTGGAGACGTACTCCGAAGCGCATGACATCCCAGCGCCGCGGCGGCGGCCCACGCATAGGCGTGTGAGGAGTGTGAAGAAATGGCCCTGGGCTCTGGGCGTGGTTCAGTTCTGGGCTCTGGGCATGGTTCAGTTCTGGGCTCTGGGCGTGGTTCAGTTCCGGGCTGGCCACAAAAGTAACTATGGCGTGTGTCTCTGTTGTAGTGTCTGCGCCACCCGGCCCTTAATCGACAATCTTGCAATGTAGCATACACCCGGAGGGCGGGCTCGCCCGAATGGATAAATAAAGGAGTGCAAGACCACTCTGGGTCTTGGCTCATACATGCCAACTGTTGTGTGTGTACCTTCATTGCCGCAGCATAAGCCAAAGGCCTAGCCTCAATCGCAGCGCGAGTTCAGCCAGGTCTGAACTCCACATCTGTGTCCGCCCTATCCTTACCATAGGCCTACACCACGTGGTCGCCCACCTTCAATGGCCAACATTACAGTGTTGTCAGGCTTGCGGACATGCGCAGACAGGCATGACAATGGTGTGCCGTAGGAGTGCAAGTGATGCAACTCGCGCAGCGCACACAAGTAAATAGGCTCGGGGAGGGAGGAGCAGCTGTGAGGCTACGTAATACACATTGACCCCGCACATTTGCCAGAAGCAATACATGGCAAACATGAATCCCAAAGTCATACAAATCACACAACACAAAACTTGTAAGTCTGCCAACACAGCATGCAGAACCACCAGTTTACACTAATCTCACTTACCTCTCACAGGTGATCAAGGATATGCACTCTGCCCGTGGATAATGACACCCCTCCGAGCCCCGAACACCACGGCCCAGAGGCAGTACAATGTGGCCCACAAACGGACCAGGGGCATTGTTGAGCACACATTTGGCGTGTTAAAGTCATGTTTCAGGTGCCTGGACATCACAGGTGGAAGACTCCTGTACAGTCCAGAAATAGTGTGCAAGATGATCATTGCATGTTGTGTATTGCACAACATATGTGTACGCACCAATGCCCCATGGATCCAAGTACCAGATGCACCGGACGATGATGAGGAAGATGAGGCAGGTGGACCACACCCCACTGCAGCTGCAGCAGGAATAGCCCGAAGGAACACAATCATTAACAATTTCTTCGCATGAGCACGTCACATTGTGACAGTCCTTAGCAATCATGGAACAGTACAAAATTACCACATGAACAGCATGTGCGAATAAATTCATTGCAACACACATTCCCTGTGTGCATGTCAGTCCTCTGCATTAGCACATCAATCTGACAAGTGTAAGTGCAACATTAAGGGCTAACAATCTCACAAATAGCAAATAGATGATGGGTATGTCACCTCTGTACAGAGAGGCTGTTCAGGGTGTCACGTATTCGGAATGCCATTACACAGTGTCAAATGTAGTACGTATCACATGTGTACAAAACATGACATGAAGGCTGTCATTGGTGTTCAAAAAAAGACAACAGGGTGTCATTTGGGGTCAGATATGAAATTGCGGGTGTCATTTGGGGTCAAATATTAAATTTCGGGTGTCATTTGGGGTCAAATATAAAATTTTGGGTGTCATTTGGGGTCAAATATGAACCACCCTGATGCAGAGATGCACCCTGTGACTCAAGTCCCACAACATGAGCAACATGGACGTAAGGGGGATGGGGGCACAGTGAACACCTCAGCAACATGGGAGATGCACACCAGCCAAAAAGCCAGCAGGAATACCTTGCGTAGAACACACCAAGGTGTCCCCTGGACATATGTGCCATGTACAGATCACATGTGTACACGGACGTCATCCATCAATAGTAGTGAACAGTGTCAGCTAATAGGTGCAAGGTGAGAAGTCACGCGCCTCCTCACAGCTACCTGTACCCATCACTGTCAGACTGAAGCAAAACAACACTGCTACATCAGAGCATGCAAATTTGACCGTGAGGGCACGTACATGGCCGGTAAGGGTACAACCGTGCCGGAAGGCGAAGCAGTGACATCCCCCCCCCCCAAATCCACATCACATTTCCAGAATGCAAGCAGATGACAAACTAACATTAGGGATGAAAGCTCCTTTGTCTGAACTAGAAGGCAGTGGCACATCTGCACCTCCGACCTTGGAATTGCATGTGCCCGGCACCCCTTGAGAGATACCATAGCAGCTGATGATGACTCCCACACTACGCACAGCGCTAACCAAAGACCAACGTATACACACCCCACACACAGAAGTCCTTGCTCGCAGTTCTCTTGCATGGAATGACCTTCACACTTACGCACAGACCATCCCAGGAGTCCAACCGCTGCACACTCAAACAAATCATTACTCCGAGCTGTGGCATCCACATAACTTTGACTTTGACTTTTTTACACACAGCCCTATTTCCTACATTGACATGGGGCTAAGTTGGGAAATTGCGAGATTGTTGTTTAGGAGCAATGAGGCCACAGCTAGTTCACACATTCCCAGTCATCTCACTGCCTATCTGGGTCACGGTCAAACATGCGCATTGATATCAGTTCCCAGGGAGTACCTTTTTTTGGAATCACTGCCCCTATATTCATCCATACTTTCATACTTGCTTGATCATTGACATGACACATCTGTGTGAATTAGAAAGTTTTAATCACATTCGGTGGAGTGTTGAAGCTGGACCAGTACATGGCCATGCAAACCCCACTTGACATTGTTGCCCCGTGGAGGGCCAGCCAGAGTCCTTTAGGGATTGACAAGTTCATTGGAAGAGGAAGAGTGCAGTCCGCAGTCTGATTGCTGTGTCATTGGTAATCAAACCAAATATGGCAGTCCATGTCGAGGGCCAAGGTGAGTGTCGCAGAGTGTATCGGAGGACAGTGGAAGGTGTTATTCCAGGGCATGATGCAGAGGGCAGAACCAAGCTGAAACAGGCCATATGGCGGAGATGAATGCTACCGCTTCCTTCTTACTGCAAACGCAGAATCATCTACATCATCGTCCTCTGATGTGTGATGTGCCTCACATGTGGGTGGTGGTGTTTTGTCTGCAGCACTGTGTGGCACTGGCACATCAGGGGCCGGAGGTGGATTGTCTGCCGCACTGTGAGGCACGGACACGTCAGGGGGCGGAGATGTGAATGGAGTAGTAGCAGCAGCATTCATCTGCGCCAGGCCTTGTGGAAGCAATGCCATGATGAGGATCTGCAGGGCATGGAAGATCCCAGCTACATTTCGCTGGTGTGCAGCCATTCTTTCCGCCTGCATCCGCTCCATGTTCTCCATGATCCTCTTCATGTGTCCCAACTCCCGGCTGTCATCGCTGGAGCCACTCTGACTAGACAGTTGTTCTTGTCTCAGAGTCATGACTCCAGCGATGTCAGTCATGGCTTGTTGGAGAGCATGGAGCGGACTGTGGGTGTCCGTTAGGGACTGTAAGTGGTCCCTTATGGGACTTAGACACCCACGTATCGCATCTAGTTTGGCTGCCATGAGGTCGAACCCCACCCGCACCTGATCAGCAATCTCCTTCTGGCCCTCTAACACACGGCGTTGGAATGCCATGTGTTGGTCGTGGGGGTCCTGGGAGACAGCCGTGATGGTGGGTGCTTCCTGCTGTGTGGTCTGTGCAGGGGGTGGGGTCTCCTCGATGCAGCTGGGCTGCCCTGCTCCTGGGGGTGGAGTGCTGAGGGTGTCCATGAGCTGTTGGAGGGCGTCGGTGTCGATGGTGTGGAGGTCCTCTTCATCATCAGTGAAGAGATGTACGGTCTGCTGTGCAGGAGGTGTTGATTCTCGCTCTGCAATGTGAAGGGGAGAACAGTGTGTTCCATGTATGT
This sequence comes from Calotriton arnoldi, assembly GCA_963921515.1. Lineage (NCBI taxonomy): Eukaryota > Metazoa > Chordata > Amphibia > Caudata > Salamandridae > Calotriton > Calotriton arnoldi. The sequence goes on from CAWUFW010003019.1 coordinate 1,269,900, forward strand.
TAACGCATTGGACAAGTTTACAAACAGACTGCATGACAATGTACATTGTGACTGTTTGGGAGGAGATGCCTATTTGATGCGGGACAGTGGACATTTCTACACCATCAGGGATGTGGGGTTGTACTTGTACATTATCATCTCACAGTTTCCTGCTATGCCAAATGTGATTGGCCAGTTTCTACACACAAGCGGCAGCAGTTGTGTCCTCTGTTCTGTTGTGAAAGTGTTGCAGTCTGTACCACATTGTTGTCAATGTTGATGTGCTCTGTTTCTTATGTGTGTGTGCTGCATTGTGGGAGAGTCGCCCCTGCAGCTCTGATTTTGCTGGCCCTTATCACTTTCAGGCAGTGTGCCTTTCACTTCTGTGCTTATGCAGTGCTGAGATGTTGCAGACTTGGGTAAATTGGGCTCTTGGTGGGAGTTGGGACTCTTGGGCATGGTTTGTCCGCAGATGTCTTTTGACGTCAGGGGTTGTTTGTGCACGTGGATGTGTCAGAGTGTGACCTGCTCCTTTACGGATGTGGTCCACACTCAGCCACCTCAGTGTCGTGGCGTGCACCATGTCATGATAATTGGGCTGCAGCCATGCTAATCATCATGCAGTGTCATTTGCATTGTCAGTGTGGCTCACGGACCCTCAGCTTTGCTGGGTTCAGCACATGTGCATGGGTTTGTTGTGAGATTATAGATGTGTGGGGAGGGCCCCCTCTGGGCACATTGTCGACGGGGGCCTACTTGCTGTTTCTATGTGTACTGCAGTGTGCCAAGGAGATCAGGGACATGATCCAGAGTCATTGTGGGTGTGCACTGTGCAATACTTAATTGTGCATGTGTGCCATTGTGCCCATCTCCCCCCGCCCCCCAGTACCAGGTCGTTACTCACCCTTTTGCTGTTGGGTCAGGTCATGTTGAGCAGTGCCCGGTCCCCCAACTCCTGCCACCGTCTCCCCACTGATGACTGTGGACACCATTTCCTCCATCTCATCCAGCTCCTGCTGTGGCGCTGGACTCCCACCTCCAGTCTGCATTGCTGCTTTCCGGTTGTTGGCGAGTTTCAGCTTGGTTTTGCGCTTCACATCATTCCAGCGCTTCTTGCAGTCGTCCACTTCCCTTCTCTTCACTCCGACTGCATTCACCTTGGCCAAGATGGACTGCCATATTGCATTTTTAGTTGCCAATGACACAGGGAGGTGATGAACAGTTGTTGGTGGTGTTCTATCACCTCCGTAATCAGGATCTTGTTTTCCTGCGGACTGAATCGCGGGTTCCTCTTCTTCTTCTCCTTGCCCTTCTCCTTCCCCGAGGTCCCTGGCTGGTCCTCCGGGGGTTTGTGGGGTTCTGGTTGGCCTCTGTAGTTACTCCAGATTCCTCCATGGTGCTTCTCAGTTGTTTGTGTTTTTTTTTCTTGGCAGCTTTTATGGTGATTTTTCTCGCCTGACGTGGGAATAGCAAGCCTGGCGCTGCTTATCACTGATGTTTTTATCGCTGTTGGGCCCATCGCCACTTTTTTCACGTTCGGGTTTCCTTTTTTATCGGCGTCCCGGTAATTTTAACGCGGACATTTGACGCGTTATCGGAATACTATCACCTGTTGCCGGCGTGTCGAGAATACGCTGTTAACACGGCGTTAGTTTCCCCCGATAGACGGCGTTATGTAAAGTTGCGTTAACCTAGGTTGGCGATAATTATCGACCGTTCTTGAGAATATGCCCCTTAATATTTTACATTTCTCTATAGAAATTATAGTTTACGTTTGCTCACAATACTACAGCCCCGACACAGATATTTAATTCGTGAGTTACCCCTTGCAAAGGCAAAGCTTATTATAAAGAGTTAAGATCCACACATTATTCTACTTACATTTAGATTCCATTATCCTGACAAACATAGTATCTCATTATGAAGTTGTAGAATCACTTACCCCATAATTAGAGCTGGTTCATCCTTGCTCACTGGTTGGCTAATAACCTGCATAACTTGCTGAAAGCTTTAGATTTACATACCATGCCTCAGATACCTGCTGCTATAATTCTCATGAACACAGAGGCACCTTTAAACTTGTGAGCTGAGGATTCTTTCTTTGCGTATTACACTATTTTAACTTTCCTTCCTGGTTCAAATTGATGGTTTTGTAACTGTATGAGGGCCAAGTTATAAATAAGTCCATGGACATTGGGGCACCTTGCAGGAGTACTGAATGTCACCTATACTTTTCGCTCTTTTTATGAAACCCTTGCAATTCAGACACAGCAATCTTCAGCTAATGACCCTCCAATTCCAAACATCCTTTCTGTTAAGGTACATGTGGAAGATGTGGTGTTACTTCAGTAACATGAGCAAAATAACATCCAAACAGGGTTGGAAAATATTTAAGCCTGTTATTAAGGGGCAGGAAGGGAGCAAGGAGAGACGAGCAACTCACTTAAAATGAAGTATTATTATTAAATGCATCAATTGAAGGTTTGCCCAATCACTTAGAAGTTGTTGACATTATGGACGGAAAAGACATTGAACCATTTGTGTTTTCAAGGACATTAAGGCTAATTATGAACACTTATGTGACCCTGCTAAAGAAATGAAAATCACTGTATGTCTGCAGTCTGGGCTTATGACTATATTATGGGCAGAAGCACCTGAAAAAAATATTTGTATTGTGACTGTTTATCTTCTTGTTACTAAAACCACTGTTAGCTCCAACTTACATTTTTTCAATTTTAGATCCTATGTTATCGAGCTTTATCTGGACATATTGTAATTCGTGTTTAAGTCTGCAGCAATTGTCTCTGACAGTGCAGCGGGAGAACCTTACCTTATTTATATTATTTTTTCTGAATTTACTTGATTTTATTTTCAGTCCATTCATATTTTAATGATTGCACCTCGATCCAAACAGCTTAACCATAGAGAATATATACTAGATTTGCCCACCTTCCTCTAAATTCCAAACTTGCTAGAGTTAAGATTTTACAGGACCTCCTTTGAAAAGGATGAACATTTTAGTCATTTCATGACGCAGTCTCTACATCCAGAGGTGAAGCTGAGAGACTGGCCTGGCTCGTGCACCTTTCAAGATTAACAGACTATTTAACTTTGGTTGGATGTAAAGCAGTCACGGCTCCTGGAGGGAGTGCTGCGGGGTGGTGGGGCGGGGGAGGGGCAGGGTGAGGGGTAGTAAACTCCGGCATACGGCCGAACGGAGTTAAGTACATAAATAAATAAATAAAACGAATGACGTTGCGCGCGCCGCATCGCCATTTGGCGTTGCAGCGAGCGCAATGTAATTTGTTTTATTTATTTATTTATTTATGTACTTAACTCCGTTCGGCCGTATGCTGGAGTTTACTACCCCCCACCTGCCCCTCCCCCGCCCCACCCCACCACCCCGCAACACTCCCTCCAGGAGCCGCGACTGAGGTAAAGCAACTAAAGATAGAGAAACTTGACGATTTCCTTGTACATCGGTAGGTCAAAGCTCTACACTGTGTTTCCTACAATTTCTGTATATCCAAACTCGAAGTGAACTTAGCAGCTTATGCTTGGCAGTTAATCAAAATTCAGATGGCGCTATACTTATTTTCAGCCGATCTCTAAGTTTATCGCCTTAACCAATAGGAAAGTGATTTAGGGATGATATTGCCTGATTCAATTTACAACACTGTCTTGCTTTTATTGCGTATGCTTGAAGGAGGGCATTGCCAGAATATTTATTAGTTGATTAAATGATATTTGTATACTTTCTCAGTATATATTTATTTTATTTCGTATTATGTGTTTTGTATTGAATGTGTGTAAACCTGGAGAACTGAACATTTAAAAAAAATGCAACACAATATTTTTTGAAGCAATACTTTAGGCAGATTATTTCGCAATGTAAGATTTTTGCCAATGGGCTTTCTATATTAGGTAACAAAGTTAGACTGGAAAACAGCGAGCTGAACTTTGCTGACGCATTTTATGCGCGTGTTTACTTGCTGCTTTCAGAAGCACTGATAACTAGAATAATTATCAAGCTTGCATATTAACATAATGTGTTTTCTATCTAACGCAGCAGTGACAAAACGTTTGCGACGCTACAATTAACTTCCTCCTTGCGACATGTGGTTACAATAAATTAATATTATGACACATGCCATAACAAAATTACATAGTACCGACAGTAGTTTAAAGAAAAAAAATAAGTACACGCAAAATATATACAGAGTTGCTTACTGTCGATGGATTTCAACACATCGTGTTTTCGCAGTCAGTCGGGAGATTTGCAGGGGTTATTAAGTACCTCTTTAAGAGGCATACTTTACACCACATTGAACACTTCATTAGAAAATGTTAAGTAGAAATTTAGCAAGTAATTCATAAATCTAGATAAGGCCTCCTACTGTCACAATCCATAAATAAAGGAAATATAATTGGTGCAGGGAAGTCTTCATGCAGAGTAATGAATAATTTCACACAAATGCACTCCTCCCAAGTATTCTGTAGGTACATTATTACCTAATCAGACAGTCCAACAGTATATCAGAATGGAAGGAAAGAAGGTAGAGTGAAGGTGTGAGTCAGGTATGTAGAGAGGAAGAGAGAGAGAGAGAGAGAGAGAGAGACAGAGAGAGAGAGGCAGTGGGTGGAAAGGAGGCCAGGAGGAATTGAGTGAAGGTGGATTCAGTGGCAGTGGCGGCTCCTCCTCTAAGGCGGAGGAGCGTCGCCCCACTGCTTTGCAGCAGTGAAAGAACGGAAAAATAAAATGATAATAACGATGTTATTATCATTTTATTTGTTCCTGCTGCAGCAGCATGGGGGCGGGGCAGGGCTGCTCTGCTCACAGAGCAGGGCAGGGGAGGAGTGGTGGGCACACTGAAGTGCGCATGACGCTTTGGCCGGCTGTCTCGGGCCGACCAAACAGTCATGCGCACTTAGCATGTTCTCTCCCCAGGCTGCATTACGGCCTGGGTGGAGAACATGTCCAGGCCCCTAATCCCTGTCTGAGCGCCAAACTACTGCGTTCAGACCAATCACAATGCTGCATTGCAGCAGTGTGATTGGCTCAGGGGAGCCTGGCTGCTTCCTGTTTGGCCAACGTGGAGGAGAGATGTCGTGGGAGAGAGCGGCGAGTGGGTAAGTGCATTTTTCTTTCTTTACACCCCTTTACCCCCTTTCACCTTGCCACCCCAGATCCGTGCCGGCTGCCACTGTTAGGTGGACGGATTCAGAAATGAAATGAAAGCAGGCATTGAATAAAGACAGAAGGAATGAAGAAAGGGAAGAAGGACAACAGATAAAAATGTTAAGAATGAACTGCTTCTATTAAAAGAGTGCTAGCATTGGAAAACAGGCATTGGCAAAGCCAATAGGTCTCGGCATTGCACGAGCTATTGGCCTTGTCAATGTGAACATCTTTTAGCCGTGTTGTCTAGCAGCACATCTGCTGTTCAACATGGCTGGAAGTTACTGAAAGCCCAGAATCACATGATGTTGTACTGAAATCGAGTCTCTTTTCCCTCTATGTTGAGTTTATTGTCCTGCCTCTCCTAACACAAAAAAGCGCTATGACGTGGCAAGTGCTAGATGCATCATAGCGTTTTTGTCTGTGACTTTCAGCCATGCTGAACAGCAGGTGTGCTGCTAGAAAACATGGCTAAAAGATATTCACGTTGACAAGGCCAATAGGTCGGGCATTGCCGAGATCTATTGGTTTTGCCAATGCTTGATCGATGTTGACGTGGGTCTTACTCAGGGGCAGTGCGTCCATTCGGGCGTTGGGGCGTAGCCCCCCCACCCGCAGCTCCCTCGGCGTCTTTGAACCTAAGTAAACTGAATCAGTTTACTTAAGTTCAAAGACGCCGAGGGAGAACTGACAATCATGTCAGTCAGCATGACGTCGGACCGCCCACCCCCTTCAGAGTCTGAAGGGGGTGGGCGGTCCTGCGTTATGTTGACTGACATGATTGTCAGAGGGACCAGGGGCAGCAGGCAGCACTGCAGCACAAGTGCGCATGAGTGGGGAAGGGCACCGAATTTTCGCGCCGTGCCCAGTCATGCGCACTTGTGTTTGCACTGGCTTGCGCATGCCCATTAGGAGAGCGAGGGTTGAGCAAAGGCTCAAACCTCGGTCTCCTAATGGGCAGGCGGGCGAGAGGTAACCGTGCCCTAAGCCAATCCTGGCGCTGCCAGCAGCGCCAGGATTGGCTGAGAGGGGCTATACGGCTACGCGCAAACGGAGTCGGATCTGAGGCGGCGCGGACGGCGGACCTGCTCAGGTAGGATCCCCGGGCCCCGGCACCCCCGGCGCGAGCCACGACTGGGCTGTAGGTATATAGCTGAAAAGAACCTAAATCCTTTGTTAAAGGTCTTAAAGCGAAAGTACTTTAGGGCGTGCCCACCAACTCCCTTCCCATCCCCCAGCAACAGCACCTTGCGATGTAGTAAAATAAGCTCTATTTGTGCGTTTCTGCATTGTACTGTGTTGCTCGTGTTGCTGCAGGTCATTTATTTTGAGTTTACGAACAGATTATATATCTGAGACCGTCGTGCTGGCTGTCGCACTCGCCTCTGTGCAAACCTGTGTTTATTTTCGGATGGTCGGGGTCTTTCCTGGGTTGCTTTTGGGGTAATTCGCCATTTTTTACAGAAAATGTGGCACAGAAAATAGAAGCAAGTGACCATATGTGGAATTGTATAATCGAGAAGTGAAGAGTGTCCACAATATTTCTGTCTGCCCAGACTCCAAATTGCACAGGAAGTGAAGCTCAGCCGCATAAAGTGAAATATTCATGTTTCCAATGTGCATCCAAAGGTTGTGGGCTAATTCAACTATCACGGGACAGTGTAGTCAACTGAAATCCTCTGTAATGGCTTCTAGCTGTAGTTGGGGATTCCATGTTGCACAACGAACTCATTTTGTGTCAGTGGGGTTAGGTTTTATCCGCTAACGCTAAGTCTAACTCCTTCTTAGCTTCTAGGACGGAGAGCACAAAAATGTGGGTAGTGATCTGAGGAGGGAAGGCCAACAGAGTCAGCTATCAGGTTGCAGCTTTTCCAACATAACTGCCCTATTTGTTTTATCACTTACTGTTTGTTGAAAAATTCTTAAGTTCTTTAGGTGTTCATTGGGATGTCATATCTGTCTCTTGCAGTGTGACACCATTTAATCCTAAAAATATATAAATAAATAAATATCAAAAGGAGAGAGAGGAATAAAATAGACTAGTTCATTTCCCCAGGGAATTATAGTAATAATCAATAGGAGCTAACTATATGAGTAGAAAAAGACTCTGATGATGTATGTTTGAAAAACAATTCTGTTTTGTATGAAGGCCCTCACCCACCAACCTAGTTGGTGGCATGCTTCATCATCGGGCCCCACCCGATGGTACCGAATGTGCCTCGGGTGTGCTGCGATGTCTGCTTACAGCGGAGCGGATTTTGTAAAGTGAATGTGCAGTGATGGCAGTGGTGAATATAAAAATAAAAACTGTCCAACGAGTCCCAAGGTCCACAGGGGAAATTTATTCATGGGCTCATGGCAGTGTTTAAAAACAAGGCTACGGATGTTATCTGGGGGTAATTATTGCCCCTTACATCCAGTGAGGTCAACTAGTTTCAGCCAGGCCTTATGGTAAAACTGGCTTTCATCAGGACCGGTATGTGTATGGTGTGTTAAAAGGGAGTCTACAGAATGTACAGGCTCCTATGTGCCGCACGCGCTATGGTGCGAGAAGTGTAAGAGGATGGTTTCCTCTATAGTCGTACCTAATAAAAAGAGACGAACAAACATAGAGAACAAACAAACATCCAGAGTAAGAAGTATGGTAAGGCACCGTAAAGATCACAGTGACTTGGTATCATAGTGCCTTAAATCGGAGTAATGCGATCCGTGTCGGCATGTGAAGGTCAATTGTCGTAGTTGTAATTATGCGTTACCGTGCTAGTCAATTTCAATAAATAGTGGCATTGAATGCATGCAAGCACGGGAAACTAAGCGGCTTACTCTTATGGTCTAAGAGACTGACTCCATTTAATCCTATCCAGGTCAGTTGCTTTGGCTACTAGCATCCTGTTTTGAGAGTTCTCTTGAGATACTTTCCTAGCCATTATTTCTGTGTCCCTCTTCTTCGTATATGGGAGTCTTACATTACATACCACAGATGGTCTCATGCTCGACAGCAGTAGACTTTCTGGAATAAAGAAAAATATTTTTATTGCATAGACTGCTGGGTGTTTTCCCTCATCCTCTGACAGGGAGTCCCCTGGGAAAGGGTTCATCATCCAAGCCGAGAGAGGACAGGGGACGGAGCAGGGAGATTAGATAGCGCCCGAGGGGAGGCCACTTTTGAAGATAAGAATCCGTTGTCATGCCCAGGGCACTGGGCAGCACTTAAAGAATGGCTCACATCATTCACAGAATCACAGCCGAATAGGTCGAGCTATCCTGCAGCAACCCTTCCAACCTCCGCAATTACAGAGACCCTCCCCTGCGCCCTACAGCTCGCTCTGTGCGCACTCAAGATCATCATCTGTCATGCTTGGCGTAGAGTGCCTCTTACTTGCGCCACACCAAAAAACATTATTTAGCATGGCACCTTGGGGCCACGCAGCATCTTTTATGCAAGGTTTGTACTCGACTCGAGTCTGTCTGTCTCACCCTCCTCCAGTACAAATCCCTATGAACTGTCCAGGTCACACTAACTTACAAGACTTTCGTTATTCTCCGGTGTGGGGTCAACATTGGGTGGATAAAATGAGGTGAGAGCACACTGTGAATGAAGGTGGTGGGCAGAAGCAGCCCTGGGACGGGGCTGGGAGCATCCTGAGGGTATGGGTGCTGGCAGGAAGCAAAATGGCGGATACGGGTGCGTTTACGTTCAGATGTGGCGAATCTCACAGTGCATCTGAGTGAAACAATAACATTATAGCGCTATCTATGTTGTGAACATTTACTGTTGTGGCGCGCTCTGACTCGGATGCTCTGTGTAGACTTTTTATCTTTGAAGTGAACGATTGTGTAAATAATATGTAAAGCGCTCTGATACCGTCAGGTCTAGGTAGCGCTGTATAAACTCTAAAATAAATAAATACATGAATCCTGAGGATGTTTGTGTTGGGACTGCCCACATTGTGTAGGGATTTCATGGTGACTTAACACTAAGCTGTGTCAGTGGCGCTGAATGTGCATCAACCTTTAGAACTAAAATCCTGTGAAAGTTGATTGATGCTGTTTGGGCCACTTAGCTTCATAAGTACCGTTTCGCACCCTGCAAATGTTTGTGATAATGAAAGGTGAATACATTTAGGATGCAGTCTTCTTCCTCATTGCCAGTCTCTGCAATCACTCCCAATGGATCTTTTTCCTAGTAAATGAGCGCTTTTTTCAACTGCATACTGTATTTTTGGAACTTAACTCATTACAAATGTTATTAAAAATGAACGGGCTGACTGTTCCAAGGGTTGTGCAGTATAACAGTAGCATTTTCTCACAGAGCCTCACGCAAAGCCAAATCCTTATCCTTTGTGTATCCATTGTGTAGCCAAACGGACAGTGGTATATTTTTACATAATATTCAGGTTAAAACAACCATCACAATGCAGCGAGTGCTAGAGCTGTTCTCGCTGTTTGGCACTGCAGTCTGAAAATGGCGCTGTGGTCGCTATTTTACAAAAGAAAAATGCATACATCTTCCCTTAAAAACATCCGTTTAATGGACAGAATTTCGTAAGCTGAATGTCTCTTGTAATGCAGTATTAATTCTAGATATTCACCTGAAAGTATAATGAAAGGAAAGGATTCACACAAACGTAAGTGCTGGGCTCGGGCACAGAGGAAAGTGGAACAGGAGAAGTGGAGTGTTATTTTATAGTTTACAGGGCCTCTGACTCTGTGTGATGTCTTTATGGCCTGACAAATGGCTTGAATTTTACTGCTTGCATTTGGAAGTAATAAACACACTGGTTTGCTGAAAGCAGCCTGCTTCCAAACGCAAGCAATACAATTCAAGCCATTGATGTATCAGGACATAAACAGCTGCATCCATTCTTTACATGCAATCATTTTAATGCTAACCCAGTCCACCAACCAAGTTCTGGGACGAGTTCAGAGGCCTTCAATGACATGGTTTCCCACTAAGTAGGCACAGGATAGAAGAAAGAACGTTTTGAGATCAGTGGGCTGTGGCAATCCATACGGTTTTATACTGGTAGCAGGGAGTGGGCCATCCATCCATCTCACAATCACTGTGTTGGGGTCATCCTTTGAATACTCTGGTGGAGGTATTTTCTTACGCCCATTTTTGTGGCACTACTCTGCCCCATCAGGAGTCTGACACAGGCCGCTCACCACCTGTAGCTCTGCTCAACTATCACAAAGCTAGCTTTTAATGTTTATTCCTTGCTGTCTCACTGTGTCCACTCCGACAAATCACAATAGCTTGTATTTCCTCAGTATATTTAATTTCTAATGGTATATCAATAAAGAAATCTGTGAAGTACTTAGCACTGTTATCTCGAAGTCTGTTATGAAGTTCTGTGGTTATACTTGATAAGCAGCTACCTACATTATCATATAAAATCTCTTTATTGATGTCATAGCTACACTTTCACAATTGCTTTATTAACCTTCTTGCTTTCTCAAATTTGTTTTAAAATGCACCATTTTCCTGCGCTTTTTCAAAATTTTCTGGGGGGGTGGGAGAACACCCACCTGAGCCCCTAATCCCAGTCCGGCTTGCTCGCTACGCCGGCTCGCCACAGTCCACTCGAGACACAACGTTTACGCCTCACCACTTTCAAATGTCACCAGCCGCCCCTGGTCTTACTGAACAAATGTGGAAGTGATAGTGAGAAACAGTTGAGAAGCTTTGAAGTGAAGTGAGGATGTGGTGTAATAGCCAGAGCTGCTGACAGGGGAACTGGGGAATCAGGTTCAAATCTCGGGGACCACAGAACAATTTTCGACTATAGGCAAATCACTTATGCTTCTCCTTGCCTGTGACAATAAATGTGTTATTGTGTAATGTAACTGGCGCTCCAATACCATTGGATCGTGCAAAAAAATAAGAAGCAACAGTCAGGGGACGGATCAAGCAGGGAAGCAGGAGGGGATGGGGAGTTGGGCACACAACGATGGGAAAAAAAGCTTAATTGAAGCAGAATCAGTGAACAAAAATGAATGTCTCATTGTGTAATGTAACGCTCCAAAACCATCTGCTTGTGTTCGTGCTATGGCACGATGAACGACGAAGCGAGTGCTCCAATACCATCGGATCGCCCCCAAAAAAATAAACAAGTGCTGATTGTGTTTTAACCACTTTTTAAGAAATGTACATGCACATCCATTTTAGTGGTATGTGTGTATGAGTACAAGGGAGACAGTCTGAAAACACAAGTACTCCTATTGCATGCTTGAAAACAAAGAAAAAAATAGCTCCACAAACTGGGAGTAGTTGAAGGAAACATGCTTGGTCCATGCGCTATGGGAGGGTCAATGACAAGAAGAGGCCATGACACATACATGCCATGATGAATGGCATCAAAGAAAATGAGAGTGATGACGAAGTTTCCTTATGGTAGGAGATGGGCAGACTGTAAGCCCACAGATAGAAAACAATACATCTCATCGAGACAGTAATGCACTGTCTAGCTGAGACCTAAACAGGTCTTTTTGTGAGCAGTGAAAGGATACAAGTAAAGAGGATATGCCTCAGGGGAGGCAAAAACGCAAGAATGACAAAGCAGGCCATCCAATAAGAAGTAAGTAATTGAGAGTGACAATAATGTCAGCAAACGGTAACCAATGGGTGGGCTTTAAGCCCCCTGTATGTCTTTTTTGTCTGGTAAGCTCAACAGGAAAAAACGTTTTTAAAAGGTTGATGACAAAAAAGTAAGAACATTTTCACAGGTACCTCTAAACGTGAGTAAATCTACAACTATGTATTTGCTCTTAGTGGTAAACTTACTACACCCAAAAACTGCCTAAAATAAGTCCAGCACAACAATAATGAAGCAAGGGACTTAAAAGAAAAATAGAAACTCGCAGAAAATAATGTTAAAATAAATTGCTTTATTTAGTCTTTTTAGAAATGTGTGTATATATATATAACGGTAAACAAAAAAATATATACATATATGCATATTATTTTGACAACATATTTTAACATTTTTTTATTTAAAATGTGACTTGATTTGTAAAAAAATATTCAAATTATTTAAATACATTAATTAATGTAATAAATATATGCATTTTTGTATTTTTAATGCATAATAAGTAAATTCATTTCAAGATATTTATGTTAATTTAATATTTAAGTTAATAGTGTAGTTACTAGTAACTTTTCACATATAAGCAGAGTGCTCCACCACCAAGTAGGTGGTGATCTCTCTATTGTAAAGTATAGGGAAAATTTCAAAAGGTTTACTGAACTTTAAAAAAATAGTAACATATTTTTAGGTACATATTAATACAAACTAATTGGATGTATTATTTTATATGTCTTACAATTGTTGTAAACATGCCCCCATAAACCTAAGCTACTCTACAAATGACAGGCTTGGTTTCATAGTACAGGAATACTGGGTTGGGTTTTTTACATTTATATTTTATTTATGTAGCGGTTATACAAACAACAATACAGTGTACAATACAACAAAAGTACAGTTCACAATTGCTGAAGAACAAATTAATATTTCTGTTGTAGACTGATTTAAATGGTGGAAATGAACAGTCATCCACTTTTCAGTGGCAGACAAGCAAGCAAAAAGACAAGCATGAAGAGAAAATATGGCACTAGAAACTGAGAAATAAACCTGTGTGCCATCAGCATAAAAATATGTACGAAACTAAAATAAAAGATAAGAGAAGGTACAGGAATCAACCAGAGAGTAATTAGGAATCATCCGTGGGACCTTGATGGAAACGATACTGCAATAAAGCAGTTGTAAAGAGTAAAACCATTCCAAGATATGGAAAATGAATGACCTGAAGATAAGAATAAAGTCAAGCAAAAACATAACCTGAAATCCTCTTAGAACGAAGAGTAGAAAGAAGAAAGGATGCAACAGAAAGATCCAAGAGTACCAACATGGATAATAAGAATGAACAATAAAGTTGGATACTGCAAGCGTTGCTGGCTCGGTAGAATGAATTTAGATGGAAACCAGAGTGAAATAAATGATTCAATTGCGAGATGACAGAACAACTGAAAATATAAAGTGTATTTTCAGAGGTAGGATTTGCCTATTTTGATTACTTTGGTAACTTCAGGAAAAATCTAGTTCACTCTAGCAAAGGATTTACAAAGTAGTGTGTCATGCTGATTCAGTCTATCACTTTGTCATGGGCACAAGCCGGTGTAAACATTATCCACATGTACAGGCATGCTACAGGGCATGAAAAAAATATAGCATTCCAAAATTCATATGTGTCATTGGTTGTCACATAGCGGTAGATATGACCAACTACATGGTGCACAGAAGTGGAGTTAAGAATAGAATATTTGTACTATAGATACCTATCTTGATGGACATAGTCATAGTCAATATTCTTGTCAATACTAATGTAGGTCTATTTTTGTGACCTCGAAATTCTGATATACAATCATGCAGTCTCATACTCCTTTTTCAACTTCACGCATGAAGGTCTATTCTCATATAATATGACCAATGCTTGATTGACAATAATTTTTACAAGGTGAGTATTCTCCGAAGTTCACAAATGAATATAGTGAGAAAAACAGTTCTATTTTCCCTGACTTCTTGATGTAGTTATTTGCTATATTCTGTTAAATCCCATATATTATATTATTTCCACAACTAAATGTATAGGTTTGTTTACTCTCTTCTGTAATGTAAGTCCAACCAAAATCTTGACATATATTCTGATGATTGTAGCCCCAGTACTTTCATAGCATATTACCTTCTTGCTTAGTTCAGGTTGTTTTTCATGAAATGTAAAAGAAAATTGTGGTAGCTCCATTTTTTACGCACTCTTACTATCCTGATAATGAGCCAGAAAATATCTACCCATTTTCGAAATTTGCTCTACCATGCTAAGTTGTGAAAAAGTTTTTCAATGACAAAGTAGCCAGGTTTGAGAATCTTTCCTTTGTTCCAATAGGAGCAAGGAACAAACAATGGTGACAGTGCCCTCATCCTCATGGTTCTATCTGTGATGCTTAACCATCCCGGTTACCCATCTTGGTTAAGTGCCTGGTAGAGATCATGGTTAGCAATGGTACCTTATGCATAATTTCCTCATTTTAGTCATCATGCTCTTAGCGGGCAGCACTGTCCAAAGTTACGTCTGGAGTGCTGTCCCTGGTATGTGGGATATGTGGTAACCAATTACTGACTCACAAAATAGGGTTAGCGACTCGCTATTAGGAAGAGGCGTGCCAAGGGCATATTTTTCTTTTTTAAATGCATCCCGTTTTCTTTTAAGGAAAAACGGGCTGCATATAAAAAAAATGCTTTATTTAAAAAGCAGTCACAGGCATGGTGGTCTGCTGACTCCAGCAGGCCACCATTCCTGTGAGTGCTGGCCATTCCCAATAGGGTCGCAAACTGCGACCTGCCTAATGAATATTAATGAGGCAGGTCATATACGACCCCATTGGGAATCAAAACAGTGTCTGAGACACTATTGTACATTCCATTTTGCGAGTCACAAATTGCGAGTCGGAAAACGACGCAATTTGCGACTCGCAAAATGGAAGGGTCGTACATCTGGCCCTTTAAGTGCTATGTTTCCAATATGGAACCTCAGCCCAGCTCTGATTTTAATCTGGAATTTCACAAATTCACAATGAATTGAGTTGGATGTTGTGCTTTTAGAGGCCAAGTTGCTACCTTATTCATTTTCCTTGCTATCACCCTGCATCATCAAAAAACCATTTGTCCTCCGAAGAAGCTGAAAAGCTCTCTGTTTGTAATTCGACAAATGTTGCTAGTTTTCAATCTGTCACAGTAGCACCATAACGCCTCTATTGGTATTGTGTTAAATAGCAAAAAAAAGAATAAATAGGTATGATTGTCACAGTTAAAGGAATTAGGAATACAGTTATGACCAAGGAACCCTCAACTCCTTATCATCAGACATATTATCATGTTGTAACTAGTCTGCTTTTACATGCTTTCTCCACTGAGGTAACAGTACATTTATTTAACATGACCTAAATATAAAATTCTAGATGAGTAGCAATGAATTGCGGGAATTTCTTTTGCAGAGGGCTTCTGAGTGACATCTAATATACAACGAGAGCGTAGCTCGAGTTGTCTATGATGTTACTCAGAACCCAGAGGTGAAAAACATCCCTCTAATTTACTTTTTACCCATCTATAATTTTGTTATGTATGGTCTCCAAAATCATCTGCTCTTGCTTTCAACTGCTATGCAGTGTCAGAGGAGTAATGGGGGAACCACACATAATATGGCCTCTGTTATGTATCCCTGCCCCAAGGTTTTAAAATAAGCAGACAAGCAGAGCTACGCTGACAGGCTCCCAGAGAGCCCTGTCCATCTGGCCTATAAGGCCTTTATAACATCACAACGGTGGGTAACCAGTTTTGATTTTAAATGTTGCTATGGCATAGCAGTGGGTTAAGAGATTCTGAGACTGAAATGAACGACAGAGGCTCTCTATGAGGGCCATACATATTAAATGAATGAACGATTGTACAACAGATCGAACATTTGTGTTTAGCTATTGTAGCATTTAAACCAGTAGAAGCATTTGTGTGGTTGAATTGTACAAATGAAAATAATGTAATTAAACAAGTAGGATCGAAAAAAAAAACTGTATATACTTTAGGAACTTTTCAGGATGGCAATGAGAAGTACTTTTTATTGTAGGGAAGGTCTGATAGCACAAAGTACGTCTAAGAAGAAGCTATTATATCTCATACCTTCTAAACCAGAACACTCATATCCCCTTCAAGGTGCTTATTCTTCTATCCAAAAGTAAACTAAAAGTTTGTCCTCTCACCATTTTCAAGGATCTGACTCTTTCTCATTTCCTCTCTCTTGCTCTTTCTTTCCCCATTTCTCTTCCACACCTCTCGCTCTCACCCTGTCTCTATATCTCCCTCTGTCTTTTTCTCACAGTATCGCTCTTCCTCTCTCTCGCTACCCTGAGATATAAAATTTAGCCTAAATCAACAGACCGTGCCTCCAAAATTTCCATCAGATTCCAATACTACACACCCATCATTGCTCTGCTACCACCTCACATTTTTAACCCATTCATACTCCCTTTTTACTTCTCTGCTTCAATTTTTCCTTCTTTACTTTCACTTATTTCCCAGTTGCCCTCTTCTCCACGGATCATAATGCAGCTCTTCAGCCTGCCTCTCAGAAAACACCTCCAGCACTATGTACATTCATCCCAGTGCCGGCCCTTCCAATAACGGACATCTTTGTTGTTGGACTTCAGAGAACAATGTCACCTTTGGAACAAACACCTAAAAAAACCCAATTTTAGGCGAGAAACCTTCTACCAACAAAAGATTTTTTAGATCAAAATCTCCTGCAAAATATTTTTCATGGCAAATTAGTTCTGCAGATTTGACAATGTTGACAGTGTTCCAAAGTTCAGGAATTGTTAACTTCATCTATAGAATTTTTTTGTGTTCAAATTATTGTATTAGTTTGAGAAAAAAGGCATACAATCAGGTGAAAGAGCGATACAGACAAACGTAATGAGGTACAGGATACTCATGACAAACCAATGCATTACATATATCAATTGTTACGACTGAGTATCTAAGAACAGTTCAGGCGTAAAGGACAAAAATGTGGGGCGTGTCTGTAGTATAACTAACAGGGTATACGAACAAACGGTTCAAAAAGGGACCATAACTTATAAGAGCTGAATTTGTTGCGTGGACTTAGTACCAGAGAGTATGGTATCATTTGTCTCGCCTGTATATCAAGAATTGCCAAACAAGAGAAAGGGGGGAAGAGGGGCATGGAGGGGGGGGAGGGTACGGTGGGATATCTGCTTCATGAACATAGTATTAAGTCTTAAGGAACAGGACCAATAATGGGATGAGCCACAAGACCCTGAGAACTTAATTTAATGTATCTGTCCAAGGATCGCCAAACAATGCGACAAATTGGTGGTTTGGATTGCCTTTCAAAAAATATCGTGTGTGCACTTCGAAGGTATGACATGCAAGCCCACCAAGTATGATACAATAAATGCTGGAAAGATTTCCACTCTGTAAGTATGACTTTAACTGCAATGGTTAAGAGTAAGTCCAGCAGTGCCATATCAGATGATGAGGCCCAGGGACCCAATGTTAGCATAGAAAAAGAAAGGGATATGGTGTATTAAAGATTACTGACAAATGTTTCTGTATGGATACCCAGTATAAGTTTAACAGTATGCACCCAAAGACCATGTGTTGATGTGTACCTGGCTCTAGGTCACAATTCCAGCATTTTTCATTATTCCGTAATTTTACTTGGGTACAGGTGAGCTGGTGTCCAATGTAAGAGATTCATTGTGAAGAATTTTGACTGAATAAGAGACGGGGCAATTTTGTTCCACAAGGAGAGTTTGCCAATCATATGCCAGGCGTCAAGTGCAATATGTTCATTAACCCCCTCATCAACATTTTTGGCCCATTTGGTACAAATAATTGAGACTTTCGGGAGATTGAGGATCAGATAGGAATTTGTAGATTTTGGAGGTAACATGTCCGGAGCATTGTCAGAGGGCCGGATGTGTGATTACGGCCGACTTTCTAGAGAGAAGTTTAGATATTTTAACCTTGATTTTTAAAACCTATAGAATTCCAGGTTGGTGAGATTGTGTTTTCTGGCAAGGACTGAAAAGGGGAGCGGGTCATGATTGTCATAAAAGTCCTTAATTAGCTTGACTCCTTTGGAGGCCCACACACTTGCACTGCTAAGACCGAGATCAATATTGTCCTTAAGGTTGAACCATAGTCACACCCATCTGGAGTTATTGATGTGTTTCAGGAGCCGTTTATCCAAAATCTTTAACGCTCTGGCCATATCAGAAAGAATATGATGAGAAAGTGGTGTAGTGAATTTCGACATCCTGATAAAGGAGGATAAGCTAAAGGGGAGCAAAGCTCACATTCAATATACACCCCTGGAGGAGTGTTATGTGAGTTTGCGAGAAACCAAGCAGTCCCTTGGGCTGCTAGAAAGGCTGTTTGATATAGGTTCCAATTTGGGAGACTACACCCCCCTAATGTAGCAGGGTAGCCGAGTACCGTATCTGTGAAATCCCTACAGAACCAGATTCCCAAATATTTAAGGCGTTTGGATTGCCACCTAAGACCTGAGTCGCTAGGTGAGAAGGGAGACACATAGTGGATTTAAGGGGAATACCTCAGTCTTGTCTTTATTCAGGGTATAGCCAGAAACTTCTGAAAACGCGCTGATAATGTTAATTATAGAAATGATTGCCGATTCAATATCCTCAGTATAGATAAGGATATTGTCTGCTTATGCAGCAGTTTTAAAACTGTTTTGCAAATTGAAGGCCTTTGATTTTTGGATCTGTATTCAGTAACATGAGTAATGGGGCAATAGTAAGTACAAAAAGCAAGGGAGAGAAGGGACATCTTTGTCTTGTTCCTTGATGAAGGTCGAAGTATGTGGAGGTAGAACCATTAATCCTAATGTTTGCTTTGGGATTCGCATAAAGCGCCAAGACCATGTTGATAAAAGAGCTACCTAATTTGTGGGATTTCAGTACTGCATGTAAAAAAGGACAAGACACTTTGTCAAATGCCTTTTTCATGTCAAGAGCAATCACCGTTGTTGGCAGCGAGGAGAGTCAAGCTTTTTCTAGAATATGACAAAATGTGTGATTATCTCTTGCGAGACGCCCTTTGACAAAAACTGTTTGGGAAATATAGATACGTTTCGGTATGTAACTTTCCAGCATGTTGGCTAGGACTTTTGCAAAGATTTTGGCTTCCATGTTAAATAGGGAAATGGGCCAGATATTTTTGGGATCAGAATGATTCTTGCCCTCCTTGGGTATGACCACTATGGTGGCCTCAGCGGCCATGCCTGAGACCTTGCCCAACAGGGCATATTGATCAAAGATGTTTTTAAGGTGTTTGATGATTGAATGTGTGAAGGTTTTATAAAAAATGACTGGGAAGCCATCCGGACCAGTCGCTTTGCATGAACGCATGGCCTTTATCACTTTAACAATGTCCTCTGTTTCTATTGGCTTATCCAAATGCGTCCTTTCCTCTTCAGATACTGTGGTCATAGGAACAAGCTAAGGAACTCCTGGCATTTTGAATTATGACATGACGATTGTGGCGTATACAACTTTTTGTAGAAATCACTAAAGACCTCAAGAATCTCTTGGATGTGCAATTTTTGTGAACCACCCTTGTCCGTGATGTGGGTAATTTGGTTATTGAGATTGTTGAATTTAAGAGTGGAGGCCAATAGTTTACCAGCTCTGTTGTGTTGTAGTATTTGTCAGGATTTTTGGGCATGGACACAAAGGTAGGTTCTTTTACTGACGATGGAATTAAAGTAGTACATTAACTGTTTAATATCATGTAAAGGGAATTATTATTAGAGTGCCTATACAGATTCTCTTTCCTTTTGATTTCATCCCCTAGAGATTGAAGAGTACTCTTAATTTCACTGTGTTTCCTGGACATTCTTTTAATGATTTGTCCTCTCATAGCACATTTAAACGCATCCCATAATACTATCGGAGAGTTAACAGAATGTTCATTTTCCCTAATAAAGCGCTCCATCTCTTTGTTGAGGTCCATAACTTCAGCCTTGTTTTCTAATATTTCATTATTTAAGCACCAGGTTCAGCCCCCCCCTTTGTCAAAAAGGCTAAGAATGGACATCAAGATTGCAACATGATCGGAGAGAACTATTGGATGGATCTTTGTATCCATCGTACCTTTAAGAAGATAGTCAATGCGGGAAAAGTTGGAGTAAGGGGAAGAGAAGAAAGCACAGTCATTTCCATTGCAGGTTATGAAGTCTCCAAGCATCTAGTAAATGATGTGATGAGCATATGTTATGCCGTTGCTTGCATGCCCTGGGGGCTTGGTATTTGAATGCTGAATGCAGATCCAAGATAGGATACAGAGGGAGATTACAATTCCCCCTACTATTGTTTTAGACCCTTGTGGGATATCTGTTAGTTTTTTGTTAATTGTGTGCCAGAAGTTAGGATCATCTACATTGGGGGCATAGAAATTAATATAACGTATATCTCATGAACTCCATTAGTCAGTCTAGTAAGTAGCCATCTCCCATTGGTATCAAGCTCAGCTGTGACTATGGCTAAACCTGAATTCTTAGATTTAAAGGTGAGGACCCCATTTGTTTACCCATTAGCTTCAGAGAACATCACATCCGCGACCCACCCCTTCCTTATTAGCAGTGCCTCTTTGAAGCCTGTCTTGGTCTCTTGGAGGAGTACTAGGTCCCCATTTAGCTCTTTGCAATAGTCCAAGATTTTGGCTCTTTTCATTGGATGATTGTGAGAAAGTGCCCTCCTTCTGCATGGTTGCCCCCACTTTTTGATGAATTACTGATGTACTTTGACTGAGTGTGCCCTGGGCTCCTGCTAATCAGGTACCCAGGGCCTATGTTCTTTCCCTAAAACTGCATTGAAGCCTAAACCCAATTGGCATCTCTGGCCACAGGTCAGCCCCTGGTAAATGGTACCACAGGTACCCAGGGCACTGTGACCAGAGAAGGCCTCTAAGGGCTGCAGCACTTATTGTGCCACCCTTAGAGGTCCTGTACCATTACACTCACACACTGCCTTTGCAGGCTGCGTGTTTTGGTGCAGGACAAAGTGAAGAGTCGACATAGCACACATCCCTGTGTGCCATGCCTACAACCCACTACCCTGGCATAGATCAGTCACCTCTCTAGCTGGGTGCACTATACCAGTGGTGAGGGTACAGGTGCATGAGCCCTGTACCCCTACAGTGTCTAAGTCCATTCTTATGTAAATCACGGAAAAGAGATCGTTCCTCTATGTAGCTGATGCACTCGAGGTTGCTATCGGGCCAGGAATCAAGTCGCTGGGAGATCTGAATTTCAGATCATAATGCCCTCACACACCTGTTAGGGTGTCATGCTTAATCATAGGGCGCTCCTCATCAGACTGGCACTGCAATGTCTGACGGGCCTGGTGGCTTCTTTGGTGGAGTTCTTCAGATCTGAGGGCGCCGTATGTGGTGGGTGCACGTGGGCTAAAAATGGTGACTAGTGATGTGTGCAAGGTGACTTAAAATAGGCACCGGACCCTGGAACAATTTAATTCAGGATGGGACCAGGACTAAGTAAAAACAGTGGCGCTACCAGGAGGTCCTAAGGTATCAGGGTAGCTTTATGTGTGCATGGTCAACATGTTTTGTGCCTTAGAAGCCCAAACATCGGGCGGCACTTCATCAGGACCTTAATAAACAAAAAGAGTCCCCGAAAATGGGACCGGGGGGACTCCCCGTAAGTTGAGGATGTCCGAATGAAGTGTAGCTGATCCCGAATAAGGAACCAGTAAGGAGTCTCCACCTCAATGGAGAAGGTATACTACTTCATAGATGAAGGGGAGGGACCCGACCACTGGAGGGTCCACCTGAGTGTAGGTTCGGGCGATGCCGGCTCACCTGCGCATCTCGACTAATGCTAAGGAGATCAACCTGCCTATATACAGGATATTTATAGTGCCCTAATAGGGTCACCAAATAATAGACAACACTGGGCTAGCATAGGAACATTTATCACAATAAATCTAAGAACACAATTCTTATAAAATTTCTATATATTTATTTTGATCATTGCAATTCATTTTATTTATCTGGCTCACAAGGTGAGAAACAAAGATAGATAAATAGTACATATTAAACATATAAACATAGGTCCCACACACATCATTCATAAAACAACACTCATCCAGGATTCCAAAAATACATACACACTCATACATCACTAACAATCAACAACATTCTGACAATCATACATGTCAATGAAATTAACAATCAAGATTTTTATACAGCTAAATGATGTAGATATCGAAGGTTCTCGTGTATCCTCCAAATAATGGTTAGAAGTTAGATCCAAATACACGAGGTCATTCAGCGCCAACACGCGTTTCGGTGTCTAGCCCAAGGTGGGCCACACCTTCATCAGGCCGGCAGATATATATAGAGTGTGGGACACAGAAGAAATGACTTTTGTAACAATAGTCCACTTAAAATAAAGAAACACACACTGTTGAGTCCAGCTCAACAAGAGATATCTAAAGGTAAATGTAGAGAACAAACTCCAGAGGTCTCATTAAATGTCAAGATGAAAAAGGAACAAACGGATAAGAAAGTCCCAGAGTCCATAGGTCAGTGCGTTTTTCCGGGAGTGTTTAGATAGTCCCAATAAAATCAGAATGAGTTCAAGGCGTGCCGCAAACAGGATTCCTATGGCAGCAAACGGGGTGGTAGGCTCCCGGGTGCCATTAGTAGCCTAATGAGATGCCCCCTGAAAACTAACCTACCACTAGTGTCCAGGCTGAGTGGCTGCTTTCAGCTGCCACCACCAGACATGTTTCTGGACCCCTGGGTCGAGAGCCTGCTGCTCTCTGGGGCCTGAAACAATGCACATTCTGGGACGAGGTGCCAAGCCTCCTCCCCCAGGATGTGCAGGGTTCACGAAGGGGTAGCTTCAAAGGCATGCCAACTTTGTGAGCTTCCCCAGGCCACCTGCTGCTCTCAGCAACTGGTCCCCACTGGTTCTGACCCCCACTTTGGGCGGGAGAACCGGTGGGAAAAACAAGTGAGGAAGAGAGGTGTGCCCACCTCTGCCTACTCCACCCTTCAGGTGGGGAGGCAAGTTGAAGCACAACTCTCAGTCCCCGCCATCTTGCAGATTGGGGGACTGAGCCAACCAGGGAAAGGCTTATGCCCCCCACCTGTTGGAGAGTGACATAATAGGGGGTGTACCCACCCCAGGGAAGGGACCCATTGGTCCCGACCTGCTTACCTACCTGTAACGCCCCTAAATCTAGTATTTAGGGGCACCCCTCAACCTTGCTTTGTCAGACAAGAAGAAACCACAAGAAGAAGAAGAAGGACCGAACAGCCGTGCAGAAGCTAACAAGAGGAAGACGCCCACTGACTTGGCCCCAGCCAAGCGGCCTGTCTCCACCTCGAACCTGCTCCTGCGAAATCCCGGTGTGTCCTGTGGCCAGCAACCTCGAAAACCCCGGAGGACCTGCCTGCCTTCAACCACAAAAACTGTGTCTCCCGTGAACACCAGATTTGTTCATCTACAACCTCTGGTTCCGGCAGGACACCGCGGATCCACACCCACTCTGCACCCGCCGTCCACAGCCTGAGCTCGAGTGGGCAAACACCACGAGGAGGTCTCCCCGGCGATCCTAACCCGAGATCCGGTGACCCCTGACCTGCTTCAAACCTCCAGCCGACGCCTGCAGTCTAAATCCGGAAGGTCCCCCCAACCGCGACCAGGAGCTGGTAAGAAGATCCGACCCTAAAAGGCACCCCTGCACCCGACACCCCATGGCCTTGGCTGGCCAAACCGACAGTGCCTAACCAACCCCCAACTTCCCAACTTACCTCTCGAAGTGGTGGTCACACCCGGAAGATTTTCATTCCCAAACCTGCAGTGCCTTTGCAAACGGGCGGTTCCCCATTGCAAACAACAGGGCGCCCGCCATCGAAACAGCACCCTGCACCTGGCCACCCTAGTGCCGCTGAGGGTGCACCTTTGGTGCTACTTTGTTTCCCCATTTGCCCTGAGCTAAAGTCTTGTTGGTTGTGGGAGCTTTGCTCCCACAACCAACTGGCCTGCTCATCAGCAGCCACCAACCAGAGGCCCCCTATCCCCATTGGATAACATTGGGCGTCAGCACTCTGCACCCGGCCGCCCTAGTGCCACTGAGGGTGTAGCAAGAGTGCATCCTTGACCCTGGGGGACCCCTGAGTCTACCCACAGAACCTCAACTCCCACTACCAAATACTTTCCTCTAAACCGATAACACTATTTTCCTCCATAGGATAACATTGACTGTTTTTCTTGGAAATGTTTCTAAGTGTGGAGTTTGAAAACCTAAAGAAATTCTTTAAAATTGTACTATTTAACCAAAACGATTTTATTTACCTGTGTACAGGAAATGTCCCAGAGTAGTATCCAGGTTTACTACTCTGAGTAAGAAAAGTAATCTAAAAAGTAACTTACCTGGTATTTTACTGAAAAGCCTATGTACTGTGTTTACAAAGTATTGAATTTCTCTGCAACCATACTGTAAGTCAAAACAAAGTGCATATACAATTACAATTCAAACTGTTTACAAACTGCATTACTACTGTAAAGTATGTAGTGCTTACCTGTGCCAGGCTTGCTTGGTTCTAGAAAATAAAATAACTAAAAGAATATTTTTATACAACTATTAGTCTGAAGTTCAGTCTTTGAGTGTGTGAATTCATTTGCTGACCTAGTGTGTACAACAAATGCTTAACACTGTCCTCTGATACTGCCTTACTGCTCTACCACACTACCAAAAATAGAGCGTGAGGTGCTATCTAACTTTAACTCTGCCTACCTTTGGGGTTCCACTGGACTCTGTGCCCACTATACCTCACTTTGGTATAGTGTATACAGAGCCAGCTTCCTACAATGATCCAATCCTTTTGTATTCAAGGAAACAACTTTCGTGCAGGGCATTTGAGCATTGTGTGGGTAACAGGTATACGTTTTGGTATACTGGGCTCAGTGTGAGCCTGAGAGGATTGGAGGTTCAACTGTGGTGAAGCAGATATCCCACTGGAAAAAGATGTAGGGAAAGAAGGGTTAGGGAAGAGAAAACCGTTGCAAGGGCTCTCACCATCTCCAGACCATTCCAGAGAGGCGCTAGGACCCCTTCCCACAAGGGAGTCACTGCAAAAGGGGAAAAACATGTCGAAGTACAGCAAGGGCTGCCGAAACCAGTACAGAAATTACAGCCGGGAAATATTGCGTAGGCAGCGGGAGATGGAGAACACCAAGTGCAGTGAGAACCAACCAAGTAAATGATACCCACACTCTAAACCAATACATAAACACCAATATATGGGTAGGAACAAAATACCCAAACAATCTTAAAGGACCGTAGCATCTGTTACAAACATCTTATGCTCCAAGCATATTCCGAACATATTCCTAACCAGGTCATATCCCAAGCATAAGCAATCAACATGAGATGGACCAAGACATCATACCACTCGGACAGCATATGTGGCATAGACAGAATGCAAAGGTGTGACTTGTGAACCTAAGTCCAAGGATGTGATCATCCTCTGCGGCAGCATAGAATATTGCAGAAGAGGTGAGTTGGACAAGGTGAAGTTGTCCAGCCGATGTAGTTTTAGATAGGATCTATAGCTAGGATAGCAGGCAAATATGAGTGAAGGACCAGCATATGGGCAAACTATAAGAAGCTCCTGATACCATACCTAAAGGTCAGTTCTGAGGTTGGTATACCCTATTGCAGTAGATCAGTCATGTTAGGGAGCTCCTATGGGGAGCTGGCTTTAACTAAATTAGTAAGGGAGAGAGGTGTAGTAAGCCCAGGTAGGCTAAGCATACAAGAAGTACTATAAATAGGTATTGGCACATTTGCGCACTAAGCGGCCTATCGCATATCCTGGGAGTGATAGTTGGTTACTATTGAATAATACATGTACCACTGAGAAAGCTACTCTAAGGACACAGAGATTAACTTCTTATTGTAAGATTGTAATATTTCAAGCTTCATATTCAGCTTAGCGTGGGAGGTGGATATGTAGATGGGAACGTGAATATAAGATAAGTGTGACCAGGGCACTTCAGAGAAGAAGACCGTTGCTATCAACCAACAAGCCAACAAAAAATCGTAACAGACAGATTTACCATTGGTCGACACCTAAAATCTAAACCAGCATATGAGATAAATCATCAGACATGTAGCAGTCAACATGACTCTGGAAGGTCTTGTGAAAAAAGAGGGAGTGGACAACCCAGCAGCAGTGAAAGGATATAACCCGGGATACAGCTTCAGAAGTCAAACAGATCAGGTGCAGTGTTGAGGCGAGGAAGTGCCTGGCGGAGCATCTGATTCCGTCTGAGATTCAGAATGATTGTCCAGGAATGGTGCCAGTTCTGATGGTTCTACAAAAATCTTTGACTGGAGGGATTCTGGAATTCAGGATATCAAGAAGTCAGCAACCGAAGGAGCAGAGTTTTTGATACCTTCCAGCATTCTGAAAATGCAAACATTGCTTCTTTGGTTGCGGTCCTCCTGCTCTGTGAAGACTCTCCTTAAGGATGAGATAGACCGTTCAAGGCTCTGAAGGTCTTCAGCTTGGGTATTTGTGAAGTCTTCCACCGTACTTATTCTTGTTTGAGCATTTGACAGTCTTATTGTTAGGTCTTTAAAATCTTTGCGGATCCCCGCCACTTCCACCTGAAAGAGATCTGTGTTCATTTTTGTGCACTGAGCTATGTGATGTATACTGTTAATCTTAAGCAGGATAGATTCTAAGGTAGAGGTGGAGTCTGTGCTGCCTTTAATCAGTGATTCCAGAATGGGTGGTGATTGCTCTGAGCGCTTCAGGGTTGCTTTAGTGTCTCTGTCTTTCATGTTTCCATTTGCGCCCTCCGCCATGTGTCGCGCTGAGACTGATAGTGTTTGTTTAGGAATAATAACGAACAAGATGAATAGCTGATTTATTGACTGTAGACCAGGAGCAAGCTGTTTGACCTCGGAGATTAGGGCATAGATTTCTCTCATCAAATCCAAAGGTAGGGCAGGCAATGTCAGTTGTCAGAGGCAGATTAGATTCCTGCAGTTGTGTCACTTGTGCTCCTGAGGTCTAGAGAACATGTGAATAAGGACATTCATATTAGTATTTTATCTTGGAGCCTATCAGTGTTATCTGTGGATATCAAGAAATTACAAGGAGCTGTAAGTGGCATGTACTTATTCGAACACAGCTTTCCCTAAAGCTCCTGCAAGAATTCAATATCTTCAGTGGATGGCTATCACTGGCTTTCATTGGCTCTCACTGACCTGACTGGTTTTCACTTACTTCACTGGCTAGCACTGGCTACCACTGATTTTCACTGGTTCCCACTGGCTCGCTGTCTCTCTGTCAGAAACTAAGGCTAAGCACAGGTCTGCTCATACTGGGCACTGAGCATACTGGTTTGATCGCCGCTTTATTCGTTTACTTTATTCTTCATATCCCACCCACTGTGCTTAATTACTGCGTCAATGGCTTCCGATGACGGGTTTAGCAGGTGGGCAGGGCCGATAGTGTGACAGGAGTCTGGTGCACCAACTAACAGCAGGATTTAAGCCTGCACAACTTGATTCAAAGGACATGCAGTTCTATGCGTACTGTGTTAGAAAGTGTACAGCGGTAGGGATCGCAACGATGAAGGCGGCGACAGCAGGAGTCGGCTCTGAAGAGAAGTTACAGAGCCGCCATTTTGGTATGCTGAGGAACCGCGCACCAAGGCAAAGAGAACCAGTAGTGTGCGCAGGAGTGCTTAGAGCGCAAAAGAAAATATTTGTCTTACTGCTGAATGTTGATAAGATCCTTTCTCAGAGTGAGATCTGTCCCAGTCTCTTATCAGAGACCCAGATCAATGTCGCAGATCACTGGACCGGAGCAATGATCCGACGCCGCCATCTTGAGTCAATCAAGGTGAAACTTGTAAGCCTTGGAAACACTGCCTCAATCGAAGTTCTGAGGTTTCCATCGCACATCCGAGGACCCTCAGTATTCCGCCACTTGTAGATGCATTTGTTTCATATATCAGGTGTCCAGGATGCCATTTCTATACCGGTGACGTTGCAGAGCTCAGAATTGAGCAGCCATCTTAGCCGCGTCCATGGCCACACCACCTCATCTATAGAATTTTAATTCAGTGCACCCCTAATTGCACTAATGCCTCGAAAGAATATTAAGAATTAAGTGCACAACATTTTTTCCAAGTAAATGTACAACTGTTCCCGTATTCAGATGAATGGAATCAAAACCCTAATTTAGATTTAGGCCCTAATTATTCTGTTTTACCTGTCACTTGCCCACAAATAGTGAAATATTATGTAAAAAAAGAAAAACAGTATAATGTGGTTTAAATGTGTGGTTAAACGTGCATGTTAAGTTGCACAATTGTATCTGGAAATAACCTACAGCCTGCTTTCAAAAAAAGGTCTAAATGCGGTCTGGCTTAAGTGTTTTTTCTTCCCATTGTATGCTTGCTGAGAAGCTTCCTGTTTTGAATATGTAACAGGAAATTCGGAGCAGCAAGAATGTTCTAATTGTAGTCTGTAAGTGTGGCGTGAGAAGTCACGAACACAGGGAAAAGCTGCAGGAAATGTATGTAATCTGGGTGTGACATAACGGAAAAGCTGGAAGCTTTTTCTATTGTTCATATTGTATTAGAGTTATGGAAGCTAGCCAAAATTAGTTTTATAAGACTAGACTCGAAGTGTGTGTAAGTTGAGACTGACTTGTGCTTTTCTTATAGAACGTCGCTCTCCCAGCTGTATTACTTTGGCATATGCAATAAACTTGTTTGTACTCATTTTGTTGCAAATGTGGTGATTAAATGATTTTCACTGCTTAAAGGATTTTTTCCCGACATCGTGGCAGAGCCAGCAAGGAGATCCTCTCTGCTCCGGCCTGCCACTGGGGAGGTTCCCCTTCGGACAACTAATTTAGTTGTGCACAATTTGAGGAGGATGACAGGCGCCCGTTGAGAAGAAAGATCTGTTTTTTTGGACGACAGGGGTACCGGTCTGGGGGACATCTGCAGCGGCCAGATAAGGTAGGAAAAAAGGGCGATCGTCGAATCCTTGTGTATTGATCCACAACTGTTACAAACGGAGATATGTATTTAGTTAATCCTGGCAGACCTTTGTTTAGGAATCGTCAGAGAGGAAGAGAGAGAATTAAATGTGTTTTGTTGATCCTGACAGACCTTTTGTTTAGGAATCGTCAGAAAAATAGATGTTTATTTAGTTAAACTTGGCAGACTGTTTTTCTTTCCCTTGGGGAATTATTAGGGAAATTGGAATTATATAAGAAGTTTATCCTGACAGTTTGAATTAGGAAACCGTCAGAAAAAGAGAGGAAAAGTTGACATTTTGTATTAATATGTTATGTGCGTTGCTTTTTTAAACAAAATATATATATATAATATAGATTTGCGATTGTTATATCATGTGTAATAGATCATGAGTTCTCTTGCATTATGAGAGGTACCAACTGTTTTTTAGTGTTAACTCCATTAGGACAGGAGCCTTTAAGAATAGTAAAAGTTGGGTCTACTAGGATACCAGGTAAATTTATTCTGTGTAATGTAGATCCATCTGATTTGAGTGTAGGTGTGTCATGTGAAACTCTTGTAAGCATCCCACAACTTGCTTATTTAGGGATAACTGAAGACGAGGCTAAACATAAGGGAGTAGACTGTGTTCTAGACCACAAGTTTTTCCCCCACAAACAGGAATAGTAAAAGTTTTTGGTAGATTAAAAGGAAAATTGTGAGGTCATGCCTTTCTTTAAGAAATCTTCCCAGGGGAGGCAGGGTGAGAAAGGGACTCCTTTAGGCCATATGATTTCCACATTTCCAGGAGACACTGATAGAATAAAAAGACATTGCCAGGAATGGGCAGAAGGCTCAAAGTCTTCCCTGGTTCCCTGGCCACCAGATGGTTCTTTTGATAATACAGTGATAGCCCATGTAATATCATATATCTTAGGAGCATATAAAGGAGATAAAAGAACAAAAAGATTAGCATCATTGGACATGTGGAAGATATTCAGTCAGGATTCCCATGTAGAAGCCACAGCACCACCCCGACATATTCTGAGGTAATTAAAGGGCCCTTATGCCGTCAGGGTATATATCCATCATTGTCAGTGGAAGATAAGGAATCCACTACCTCAATAGACGCAGTGAACACTGTTGTTCCAGCTTTAGGCTATAAAGATCCGATATAAATACCCATGACTGACATAAACAAAGTTACACCAAAGGTTGATGACTTATTAAAAATGGGGGAGGTTGATCTTGCTCAAACAATTAATTAAGATCCTCTTAAACCTGAAAAAGTATATGAGGGAACAGTGTCCTTAACAGGAGACATACAAGACCATTTAGATCAGGTTGTGGCCTTGGATGTAAAACCCTGGGCAGAAATACAAGCACATATTATACATTTTTGTAGCCAAAAAGAAGAAAAGGAGAGGAAAAATAAAGACCAAAGTGACAGAGCCCAAGCCAAACTGGTGACACCAAAAATACAGAACAATGAGAAGGAAAAGACAGGAAAAGAAATGACTGTGCAGGTTCCTGTTGCAAACAGGGAGCAAGGAAGGGGTCAAAGAGAGGGGAGACAGATGCAAGGAAGAAGTAATTTTAAATGCCATTACTGCGGTAACATTGGACATTTTATTGCTGAATGCCGCTTTAAGAAGAGTACTAAAGCGCAGGGAGTGATAGGAATAGGGAGAGGAAGGGGAAGACAAAATGTGAACACGTCAGGACCAGCGCCTCAATATGGTCCTTATCAGTATGTCCCCTATCCTCAACAACAAATAACTCCACTACCACAGCTTTATATGCCACAACAGCAATTTGCTAATGTACCTGTTCAAGGGGAACCAGCCCCTGTTGTACAGACAGGAGCCAGCGTCAGGTGCAGACTACTGCATTGGTGAGCACAGGGAGTCAAGGACAAGGGGGAGTGATTGTTCAAGGTGGAAAATCCCTTTTATCATACAGCCTGATGGGACACACCAGGGAATCCCAATTGTTCTGTGATAGCTAGTACTCTAGACCCAGAGGAAGAACCAATGGTAGAAATGATTATAATGGGAAAGAGGTATGCTTTCTTGGTTGATACAGGGGCAACAAAATCTTGCCTCTCAGAAGGAAATGTCCCATTGTCCTCTGCCACCATGGATACGCAGGGCTTCTCTGGTGAAGTACAGCGCATTCCATACACAACACATGTGCCCATAGAGGTGGCAGTAGTGCGAACGAAGGCGCGTCTCCTTTATTCTCCAAATTCACCAGCAAATTTATTAGGAAGGGATATCATGTCTAAATTAAACATGACAATAAGGTTTTCCTCTGATGTGTCCATGACATGTGAAATACCAGGGCAAGCGAAATGTGGGCTACATCTGCTAAGTATACCAGAGGAAAATGTGGTTGAAAGGGCAGAGCCAGTGCATTATAAATTGCTAGCAGATGCAGTACTTATGGTTCTGAAGGCAGACAAGGTACTTTTAGGGAGATGGATGGAATTGCCACCTAGACAAATTTTCAGGAGACAAGCTGGTGGTGATGAACTGGGACAAGTGAATACCCTCTACCTTGAGTGCATGGAAATATCCAGTAGGTGGGGCGCTCTGGTGGCATCAGATAATGATGGAGGAATTTGGAAGGTCCTGATTTTTCTTATGCCTGGTCTGAGACCACGGGACATTTCTGATTCAGAACTCTTTTCAGACGATCCCACCAGGACTGAGATAGTTTATACACACACTGCACCCTTGTTAGTGCGTGTTTACCGTGCACAGACCACGTTACCAGTTGTGCCATCCCCCTCCAATGATATTGAAGCACTTGCAGTAGTCCCGCCTTGTCTCTGGACATCAGCTCCAGATGAGGTAGGACTGATACTATCTGCAGAACCATTTAAGATAAAGTTGAAGCCAGGTGCACAATTGCCACGTGCAAAACAGTATCCACTGTCTAAAGAAGCAAAAGAAGGTATTAGAGGGACAATACAAAGACTGAAGGATCAGGGAGTCCTGTATTCCTGTCCATCACCTTGTAACACCGCAATTTATCCTGTAAAAAAATCTACAGGTAATACTTGAAGGATGGTTCAGGATTTTCGCCTCCTTAATGCCATAGTATTAGCAGAGTACCCCATTGTGCCAGACCCATCTGTGATATTGACTAATATACCAAGTGACAGCAAATGGTTTTCTTTAGTGGATTTAAAGAATGCTTTTTAGCATACCTTTACATCCTGACAATCATTATTTGACAAACTTCAGTTTTGATGGCGAACAAATCCAGTACTCTAGACTCCCACAAGGCTATTATGAGTCTCCATCTGTGTTTAATAGAGTATTGAGAGATGATTTGTTAAATTTCCAGTCAGACAGTATAGTCTTGCAATATGTAGATGATTTACTAATATGTAGTAAAACAGAATCTGAATGTGTTTTGGACACAGTCAATCTCTTAACGCTACTTCTACTAAAGGATACAAAGTGGACAGGAATAAATTACAGTTTGTGCAAAAAGAAGTGCTGTATTTGGGCCAAGTGTTGTCTGCAGAAGGCAAAAAGATAGCAGGTTCTAGAATACAAACTATACGTGATCAGCCTCAGCCCAAGACAGTAAAATACATGCAGAAATTTCTAGGCCTTTGTAATTTTGTACGTCAGTGGGTTTCTGATTATGCTACCCTCATACAACCACTATTATATGCAATGAAGCAAGCTAAAACTGACAACACAGGCATACAGTGGAGTGATGACAGTGTAAATACACTTCAGACATTGAAAGAAGCAATTGCTTCAGCCCCAGTGCTAGCAAATCCAGACTATACAAAGAGATTTTTTCTGTTTTCTGCTGCCACAGAGGATTCCATATCAGTCCTTACTCAAAAATACCCGATGGGTCACAAACCCATCGCCTATTTTAGTGGACTATTAGATCCAGTAATGAAAGGTCACTTTCCTTGTGAGTGAACGCTTGCAGCAGCAACTTTTGCAGTAGAAAAGAGTAGTACTATTACAGCAGGATGCCCTGTGACACTGTATGTTGAGCACTCTCCATTCGCTGTGCTGCAGAAAAGTAAAATTGACCACTCAAAGAGCGACAGGTTATAAAGTAATACTGTCAAACCCTTCTATCTGCATTGAGGGAGTACACTCAGTCAATTCTGCAACTTTTTTAGTGCACCCACTAGAGCCCACTGATCATGACTGTAGTGTAACATTGGAGGAGGACGATCACCTGACACATGAGGACCCCTTGTCTGATGGCCGACAACTGTTTATTGATGGTTCCTCATGGATAGACCAGGAGACAGGCAAAAGACGTACAGGTGCAGCTGCTGTTGAGGCTATTGGTACACCTACTGATTATTCCTTACACACATTGCACCTCTTACCCTTGCCATCCCAAGACTCAGCCCAAGTGGCTGAATTAAAAGCATTGATAACGGCCCTACAGGCTTGTCAGGGTCAGCCAGTAACAATATACACTGATTCAGCATATGTAGCTTCCACAGTTCACTCAGGGCTGAAGAGATGGGAACGGCGAGGATTTCTTCAATCTGATGAGACATCAGTAGCGCACCAACATCTTTTAGCTGACCTTATTGCTGCATTGCAAATACCATGTCAAGTAGCAGTGGTTAAGTGCCAGACACACACAAAAGGATCAGATTTGGTGTCTAAGGGAAATGAAGCTGCTGATACAGCAGCAAAGGAAGCTAGTTTATATGCAATGAAAACATGCAGTATGTACACTTTAGATGCAGATGATGAGGTTGAGATACAACACTATGAGAATATTTCAATAGAGGCATTATTAGACATTCAAAATGCAGCACCACAACATGAGAAAGATCTCTGGAAATCAAGGGGGGGAGTGACTGGATTTCCAGATCTCCATTATCGATCAGCAACTTCAGGTAAAGTTATAATGCCTCAGTCACTACTTATAACAGCCCTTCGACAACTTCATTTACCAACACACAATTCTAAAAGAGTAATGAAGGATGAATTAAATAAATGCTGGTTTATCCCTAATCTAGGACCATTAGTTGATGTATTCCTAGCTTCATGTCATGTGTATTATCAGTACTCTAACAAGAGGTCACCAAAAATGCCTTCATCCTCCATTCCAAGACCAATAGGTCCTTTCATAGAGTTACACATAGACATTGTAGATATGATACAAAAATGTAATGGATATAGGTATTTGTTAGCAGTGGTTTGTCCATTTTCAGGATGGATTGAAGCAGGACCCTGCTCCAGGTGTGATGCTGACCAGGCAGCCAAATTCCTGATGAGAGAGGTCATACCGAGATGGGGGGTTCCAGCGGCAATACGCAGCGATAATGGCAAACACTTTGCTAACACAGTATTTCAGCAAATTACTACACTATTAGGAGTGGAACACCAGTTTTCCTCAGTTTACCACCCAGAGAGTAATGGAATTGTTGAGAGGATGAATGGATTATTGAAAAGCAAAGTGTCAAAAATTTGTGACACACTGAAAAAGAATTGGCTTTACTGCCTTCCCCTTGCTCTGTATGCATTAAGAAATGCCCCTTCAAAGGATCATCATTTGACCCCTCACCAGGTAGGCATTCTAATTTTTCCTTTAAACAAAATCAAATGATTCGTTCTGATACTAAATCTGCATCAGAAAGTGTTTCGCAAGAAATTAATGTATACACGTCTGCCTTAACAAAAGCTGTACAAGTTTATTCTAAACAGGTTCAGCTGCAACAAGCCGACAGTACTGCACCACCCCTGCCCTTGTCTACAGCCATCAGCATCGGTTCCTGGGTCTTCATGCGCAACTTCGTGTGAACATGGAAAGACCCCAAGTTTCTAGGCCCCTACCAAGTAACACAGAGCACGCCAACAGCAGTAAAAGTGGAGGGGATGCGGAACTGGGTGCATGTAACGGACCTTATTCCATTTTTGACCTCACTCCCGCAGAGAGGGGAGGAGGCAATGGTCCAAGAATAAATGATACAATGAAGAGACAGTTAAATGATATTTTTCATAGTATAATAATGAGTTCAGTGGTTATGATTATTACTCTGATAATTTGCTATTGTATTATGTGTTATGTAGATGCAAAAGATCCCACCCATAGGGAAGAAATATTCGCTTTCGTAGAGCTGTTTTTAATGAAACAGATATACATCCTCTGCATGATTCTTTACTTGATAATTTGTGGTATAAAAGCATGCACGATATAGGTACCAATACACAAAATGATAGTTGTTATGTATGTTCTCTTATTCCCCATGCCATAGAAACACCACCTTTAGTGTATCCTAAAGAAGTGCCTGTTAATATGACAAAGTGTTTATTGCACCTTTTCTTGTGTAGGATAAAAGCACAGTTACAGCCAACTCATGTTATTCCTGTGACTGCCAGAGTTAATACAACTAGATTTGATACAACCCCTGAAATTTTGCAAATTCTGACAGATAAAACAGAGATAATGAAAGAGATATCCAGAATGAAGGGAGCAGGGCAGAAGTATAGTTATGTAAATTGGGAGGTAGCAGTATTGGAACAAGGTATTCTAGGGAGACCTAATCCACCATCCACCTGTAATAATTATTCTGCCAAACCACTGCCCCCAGATTGCGCAGCCATGCCAGTATTAAGTATTGAAGCATCAGTATTTGCCAATAATAACTGGTTTACTGGAGCTAGGTTGTCATGTAGGGCCATATCTTTATGGAATGGCACAGAAACAAAAAATCATTTGAGATTTGATGATATAAAAGCATCATGTCAGTAAGTATGGGATGAAAACATACAGAGATATACATGGACTGGAACTAAATGTCATCCTAAGCTGGCTGTGAAACTAATGAGATTTTCTCTTTGCTCTCAGGGAAATGGGATTGTTAAAGTGTGACGGATTCTCAATTGCAGCTCAACTATTTACAATGCCGATATGCAGGGCAGTACCTCCAGCCTTATGGATTTTTTCTGGCAGTGTGGAGCTTGAATATACACTCAATTACCCCCCGACTGGAGCGGAATCTGCTCTCTGGTGACTTTGCATACCCCATCTATGGTAATACCAGCAAAATAAATAAAAGACTTGCATTTGCATTCCATGAGTAAAGCATCAACTTTGCTGCATCATCACAGAAGAAAAAGGATGGCTGAGTACTTTGGAACTTCAGTGTGGCAGGATGTGCCCAAAGAGTATAGGTTGTTCAATGACGCCCAAACATTTTTTGGGAGTCTGATACCTATGTTTCAAGCAAAAGCAACTGCTCGCTGGGTTCAAATCACCCGGTGGGAATTGATGAAAGCAATAAATGCTACTGAAGATGGCTTTAATGCAATTAAAAAGAGCTACGTTCAATCAGACTTATGGTGATGGAAAACAGATATGTTTTAGACTTAATGACAGCAATCGAAGGAGGAGTATGTAGAAAAATTAATTCAGTATGCTGTACTTTCATACCGGCAAATGATGAAGATGAAGGAAATCTAACTCAGGCCATATTGACTTTGCATAGTTTGCATACACAGATGAAGTAAGGAGGGGGTGCTCCAGATGAGTGTTTCACTGGCTGGTTTGATTGTGTGCCGTCCTGGATGTCAGGGTTGTCTAAGGCCTTGTTGCCTATAATAGTTCTGTTGCTATTGATGTGCCTACTATTTCAGGTTATCTTAGCATGTTTCAAGAGGGTTACAGCTAAAGTGGGAGGTATGTTTCTTATAATAAGAAATAAAGAGATGCAAAATACAGAATTGGAAGAAATGCACAGGGGTAGTGAGAAAGTAGTCGAAGAATCGACTAGAGAGGGGAATGAAAGGAATCAAAATCCTAATTTAGATTTAGGCCCTAATTATTCTGTTTTACCTGTCACTTGCCCACAAACTCTGAAATATTATGTAAAAAAAGAAAAACAGTATAATGTGGTTTAAATATGTGGTTAAACGTGCATGTTAAGTTGCACATTTGTATCTGGAAATAACCTACAGCCTGCTTTCAAAAAAAGGTCTAAATGCGGTCTGGCTTCAGTGTTTTTTCTTCCCATTGTATGCTTGCTGAGAAACGTCCTGTCTTGAATATGTAACAGGAAATTCAGAGCAGCAAGAATGTTCTAATTGTAGTCTGTAAGTGTGGCGTGAGAAGTCACGAACACAGGGAAAAGCTGCAGGAAATGTATGTAATCTGGGTGTGACATAACGGAAAAGCAGGAAGCTTTTTCTATCGTTCATATTGTATTAGAGTTATGGAAGTTAGCCAAAATTAGTATTATAAGACTAGACGCGAAGTGTGTGTAAGTTGAGACTGACTTGTGCTTTTCTTATAGCACGTCACTCTCCCAGCTGTATTACTCTGGCATTTGCAATAAACCTGTTTGTACTCCTTTTGTTGCAGATGTGGTGATTAAATGATTTTCACTGCTTAAAGTATTTTTTCCCGACACAGAGACAAATTCAAGGGACATGAATAGGCAATTAAGTCTTTCCGTCATGTTGAACGTTAAATGGAACTGCCATGAACACCTATGGCCGTGATATTGTGATATTGCAACTTTTTTGTACAAAAGTGTTGAAGCATTTTTACAGTTTAAGCTGACAACAGCTGTACTGTCAGCATAAGCCAATAGCCATGATTCAGCTGAGAAAACCAACGGTTGGCATTATTTGTTAAAAATAAACTGCGCCTCAGTGGGGACCTGGATGCAAACACCTCTCTACATCTTGAACGTCAGGTAATAGATTATCATTTTCTGCACAGTGAAAAAATACACACTTATTAGGCAATTCCCAATTCAGATTTCTCAGGAGTAATGTTTGTTTCAAAAAGGTATCCTTTTCCAATTTCTATGCAAATATTTTCACTGGATATGATGTGAAGAATTGTTATGCTAAAAAAAGAAGTTACTACTCATGCTAGAAAGTTAAATATGAATGCAAATTAGGATGTCATTCGTTAGTTTAGGTAAAGGAACAAATGTATTATTTGTAGAGCAAAAGGCCTTCCTGTCTTAAAAGAAGGCGTAAAAATACAGCATGAAGAAAAAATAGCTGGAGGAGATGTTCTTTTTCTCTCCCAATAGATGCAGATTTTTCAGATATCTGACCTGAAAAATGCAACTGTGAGGTGAAAGAGGATTTTACTTCATTCTATATCTGGTGAGTGGCTAATAACACCATTTTCAACAATATCTCTATAACCACTAACTTTTCCTGTTTGTACAGAAATGTAATTTCTCCGGTCCTGTCAGAAAAGAAAAACAGCTGTATAAAAGATTTTAAAGTTCTATGGCATGCTACTAAAAATGACTGTTGCAGACAGGTTCAACCAGTTGATGTAACATTAATGACTCGTTACAAGAAAATCCCTCATCAGCAACAACTGTGGGGAGATGTCATTTCACACAGTCCCGACCTCTACCCATTGCAGTGGTGGCCGGCACGGATCGGGGTGGCAGGGCGGGGGATGTAAAAATATTAAAAATAAAAAAATGTACCTTCTCTTGTCTCTCCTCTGCATCAGACTCAGACCAGAAGAGTATGCAGGAAGCATCCAGGCTCCCCTGACCAAATCACAACGCTGCAATGCAGCGTTGTGATTGGTCTGAGTGCCGTGGTTCAGTGCTCAGATAGGGACTGGGGGCCTGGCCTAATTCTCCCCCTAGGCTGTAATGCAGACTGCGTGGAGAACATGCAAAGTGCGCATGACTGTTTGGCAGGCCCAGAGAGGGCCAGCCAAAGCATCATGCACACTTGGAGTAAGCAAACCACTCCTCTTCTGTCCTGCTGTGAGAGCAGAGCAGCCCCGCCCGCCTCAGCTGCAAAGCAACAGGAACAAATAAAATGATAATAACATTGAGTAATTATCATTTTATTTTTCCTTTGGTTACACTGCTTAAAAGCAGTGGGGCGACGCTCCGCCGCCTTAGCGGAGGAGCCGCCACTGACCCATTGATGTTTAATCAGTAACAGTAAAATACACAATGAACAATGAGATGTAATGGAACCCAAGCAGCTCTTTTTTAACAAAAATAATTTAATTCTAAAATTACTGCCCTTGGAGGGATGACTTTGCCTTCCTGGGTTGGAACACTTGACCTGTAGATCACAGGAGATGCGAACAGCGAGCGAGCCCTTATTCATGTGTCATCCTGCTAGAACGGGACATGCAACCATGCTACGCTCTTCCATCAAACAATCAAAAGGAAAGCTGTTCAAGGAAATAATATTTTCAGGCAGAACTTGATTTAAGCATATGGTTGCAGGTGGTGGTTCACCAGAACTTATTTTTGGGGACTAAGAATCACTTTTCATCATCAGACTTTGAACCAGAGCGATACAGAGGAAGGTAGAACTGGGAGAAAGAAGGAGCAAGAGAAAGATACAAACATAGTTACAAACAGAGAATGGAGGTTGAAATGCTTTGGTTTTGGTGAAGAGCTGTTAGTTTGGATAATATTACAATATACATACCCTGTGTCTCTCGTTGGGGCATGCTGCAGTCAACTTGAGCCAACTGGTTGTAAGTCGGGAACCTAACATGGTTGACTTCTGTCCTCACAACTACACTATGGCAATGGAGTCACCAGTGACCAAGCAAATTTCTTCATATTACAAAATAAGTGTATTTTACCAAAAAGTTCAAAAGTGTAGGCAAAGTAGAATGTATGTTTGAATTAAATTTGCAGTGACAGCCAGAGACAGTCCAACCAATGAACAACACACTTACCCAGGCTGCAACCCTCCTCCTGACACTGAGAAAAATTATTCACCCTGAGGGACCTGAAAAACCAAACAGGTCACGGGTAAAATGAAGTTCTGCATCGAAGAGCCTTCCCTCATAGGTGGCGGTGAGTAGCACCCTTGGTATGACTCCATTTGGGTACAAGAGAGGAGGTTAAATAGTGACAGCACCCAAAGAATAGCCCACATATACCACCTACAGGTGAACCTGACAGGCAGCTGAAGTGGTAAGACTACCCACCATTAAAAATTAGAAAAATACACTGCACCAGCAGCAAAGGCAAACCCCCTGACCCCACTGAGGAGTACCATGGAAACAAAGTCTCAGGAGGATCAAGTTGAGGCACAGAACCTTCGCTTACAGATCTAATGGCCGCCATCAAGGACATAAAATGCACCCTAGAACCCAAAATAGACCCTGTAACAAAGGAAGTGAAAATCTGAAGGGCAGATATTTGGAAAATAACAGAGAAAGTATGGGAGGCAGAAACCGCTATCCTAACCCTACAAACTGAAACGGGGCTTTAAGAGAATAAGTGAACCAGCTGTTGGGAGAAAGTGCACCCATAACAGACAAGCTGGAGGATTATGAGGGGTGCTCCCAATACAACAACATGTGAGTGGTTGAGGTACCAGAAGGGGGAAAGACCAATTGGGGAAATTTTAATGGAAGAATTGATAATGCATGGGTGGGTGCACTTACCTGGTCATCATGGCAGGTTACAACTGTGCGTGCAAACACTGCAGTAGCTAGTCTGAAACACATTTACAAGGCTACTTCTGTGGGTGGCACAACCAGTGCTGCAAGCTCACTAATAGCATTTGACTTACAGGCCCTGGCATATCAGCGCACTTTACTAGGGACTTACCAGCAACTCAAATATGCCAATCATGGATAACCAATCATAATTACAATTTACACAGGGAGCACTTGCACTTTGACACTGATCAGCAGAGGCAAAGTGCCAAAAGCATCTAAGCAGCAAAATCGAAATCCATCACATAGTTAAACATGCAGGAGGTACAGGCAAAAAGTCTGGGGAAACCACACCAAGGATGCCAAGTCTAACAGTGATCCTCTCCCTCGCCATAGTGAAACACCAGTCTGGATGGCAATTCCAGTGAGAGTGGCTCTATCTCCTAGAAAGGGGGTCAAGGTCTCAACTGAGTGCGACTGTAGAAGGCACCCATCCCAGCAGTCTCAATACCCACAACTGCTTTCCAGGAACTTTGGAGGACTCTAGACCTCCAGGTAGTTTCTTCCCAGTGCCGTGAAGCTGGGAACCTGAGGCAACTATATGGAAGAAAGGATCTGTGGTGGCATTGTTGGTAAAGAGCTCCATACCTTTAGCTCCTATCTTTCTGCAATTTTGCTTGAGCCAATTTATTGCAGTCTCCTTCATAGGAAAGGCTTCTGTTTTACAGCTCTGATTCAGCAACATGGTATCCAAATGTGCCTCACTTTTGTCCTGAATATAGAATGCTAGTACTGTAACTGTTCATTAAAACTTTGTTATGAAGCTGCTGGAGAACACTGGGAAATCAACTGAGAGACTGCTGCTCCTGTGGGAAGTATATTTTTAATCAGAATGTCAGAATTATTTTTCTTACCTAAGAAGAAAAGTGTTTATGAACTGTGTCCTCATATTAGCTTTTGGACCATTAACAATAATTTATATGAGAAAATCATGAGACAAATGTGTTTTCTATCAACGATGATTCATCAAATCCCAGCAGAGGATCAGCATTTTTCACAGGGTGAAATCACCTAAGAAAGTACCACAAATCATAAACGTAGTATGACACTACCAATAAATAATATACATTGTAGCTAAAATCTCTTACCATACTTACTATATGCTCTTCTTTGTGACTCTAAGAACCAGGAATTCATTACAATGCCTCTCAATAGAACAGATGATGGACGGAATGCAGAGAAAATCAAACATTCACCCCCAGTCAAGAGATCTGGATTAAATCCATTGTTCTTCTGCTCACCATGCCACCCCAGTTTAGACCCAGCCATGTGCAAATCAGTCTTGACCCTGTGCCTCATGGGAACAGTCCAGCCCGAACTGACAAGCCAAGTCCTCCCTGGACCGGAATTAAGCATCCTGGAACCGGTTTTGGGGCATCACCCCTCATCAGCCAAGCTAGCTTGAATCGAGTGGCACAGTGAGCCCGGGACCCATGTCTGGGCATACCCGGCGCACTTAGGGCGAGAAAGCAAAAAACACACCGATGATGTACGGAATGCAGAGCAAATCAAAGATTCACCCCCAGTCAAGAGATCTGGGTTAAATCCATCATTCTTTTGCTCACCATGCCACCCCAGTTTAGACCCAGCCATATGCAAGTCAGTCTTGACCCTGTGCCTCATGGGAACAGCCCAGCCCGAACTGCCAAGACAGGTCCTCCCTGGACCGGAATAGAACAATAGAACAACAATAGTAGAGCCTCATTATCCAACAAAATCTCACAGCTATGCTTCTTGTAATCTTTCACCAAAGTAGTACCATGAGATTATATGCATTATATCTATTAAACAATTTTGTGAATTGTACTCCAAATATAAAGAGTCTGGTTTAAAATATCAATTTATTTATGGGGAGGACACTTGCTTTCAACCTTCTGACTGCACCCCTGCCAATAACTATCTGGTAGTGCTCTCCCCATTGGATAACATAGCTGAAGATACTGATATTGTACAAGCGAAGAGTCTTATTTACAAGCCCCTTGCTCCGCTGGTGCGTCACTTTTTATATGGGAAAAAGTGACGCACCAGCGGCACAAGGGGCTTGCAAATAAGCCCCTAAATATGTAATTCATCCCTAGCTCTGGTGAGGCAGGTGGTTTTAGTTAGCCAAGTTTTTGACTGGAATTTATAATCAAATTAAGATCCTGAAATATATTTGCCACTTATGTTCCTTTAATACATCAAAGGAGATTTGTTTTGAAAAAAGGAGAAAGGGGGCATGAAAATAACCTGCAAGATTGAGATTAGAAGAGTTATAAAGCAAACGAGTGGGGGAAGAAAGGGATATGAGGTGGAATCAATTCTAGGTGCCATGGTATTCTGAAAATCAGCTTTTACCAACCCAGGGATTCAGAAGGGCTGGAAGTGAGTACTTAGAACAAATTTGGCCCGTTGCACCTAATGCTTTTGAAAATGCTCTGGACAAATCATGAGATTTTATGCTAGGCATGGGCTTACCTATGCCAAGGATTCTTGGCAAATTTCCTTCTCACATTAAACTTATGCCATACATTTTCAACTGTCTTATTTGAAGCTTCTGTTGCTGGCATTTGTGCTTGATCTGAAGTCGTCAATTCATAAACTCTCTAACCAATGCTGCACATTATGCACTGTCCAGGATATGAAAAATATGTGAATGTAACATCTAGGAGAACACATATAATCTGTGTAGCAGCTACCCTTTCCATCGTTCATCACTTTAAAACCCTGATAAAAATACCTGAGCTGAGCCTGCAGACACACAAACAATGCTCAAGTAACTCTGCAATGCCTCCCTTAGATTTCCTGAAAAATGTTTAGCAGCTACTGTGGATAGCAGCCATGAAATATTGACCACTGATGCATATTCAGTCCAGAGTTTCTTATCCCACAATCCTATCACTGACAAAAAAGACTGCTTGTTCAGAATGTATCGAAAAACTTTTCAGGTTTGTTGGACTTGGCCCCGTCTGCAGGGTCATCCACAAACAATTTGCCTTCACACTCCTGTTTTTTGAACCCGTTTATGTTGGCTATTAGTATGTGCTTCTCATTAAAGCATGTTTTGTTGGATTGTACTTTCAGAGACATAAGAAGCCTGTCTGATGTGTTGTGGGCATAAGGATGGGTATGAGCTGGCCAATGTTTTATAGTGAATCGGAGAGTGCTTGTTTGTGTGGAGCATGGTGTATTATTGGGGAGCATCCCTATCTCCACTCTGTTGAATTGTCAGCCAAAGGGTTCGACTTTCTACTATGTTCAGTGGTAATTTTGAGCACTGATAGCTAAAAAAGTGTGCTGTTCATTTATGGTGCATCACTTTGCCAGCCATGTTGCTTTGTTGCATGATTGTGTATGGAGGGCTCTCTTTTATGTGGGAAAGTTTAGTATATGTACGGAGTGAGTTGTA
The DNA here is from genome assembly GCA_963921515.1 of Calotriton arnoldi. Lineage (NCBI taxonomy): Eukaryota > Metazoa > Chordata > Amphibia > Caudata > Salamandridae > Calotriton > Calotriton arnoldi. Next base: position 1,313,591 of record CAWUFW010003019.1, read on the forward strand.
GTCTTAGATAATCTTAGTTTGTCAACTATAGGCATCGGGGGCCAGATTTATCATAATGTTTCTTTGCCCTTGCATCACGCAAGGCAACACAAGGGCAACACAACACTAAAGTCAGATTTACCAAGCGACGCATGGCCACTTTGCGTGGCCTTGTAGTGCTTGGTAAATCTAGAGTGACGCAAGGCCGCACAAGTTGCTGCCTTGCGGTAGTCTGCCCTAGGGAGGCGTTCCATAGGTGGAGCATGGATTTTTCCAGGCATCCACCCATGGAGTATGGCGCATTCCCAGATTTACCATTAGTGACCTGGAAATGTGTCAAAATGCTACTCTTTCCAGGGGAGGTGTAACGAGGAGAAATACAATTGTTTCTCCTCGTTTTTTCCTCTTTACAAGTGTGCTGCTTCTGCGGCACATATAGAAAGAGGAAAAACCTCTCAGGATTCCTTTTGTGCCCCTTCCTGCACTAAAACCAATCCTGCCTGCAACGTAGAGTGCCTGCATTGACGCAAGTCAGCAGATTGTGCACCAATGTAAGGAAAGTGCAGGAATGCACCATATAATGTTAAATACGTTGCATTCCTGCCCTCTCCCTTTCATGCAAGGCAGCGAGGTGTCTTGCTGTGTTGCGTTGCATGAATGTTTGATAAGAGATTGATGCATCATATTTCTCGTGCCAAGGGCACATTTCTCTGTGGTGTGTTCTGTGTAAATATTCTCACTAACTCAATTGCATAATGCTATTTTACAATTCATCTATTTATGTCATGCATTAAATTGTATTTAAGTGTATTAGGCCATCAAAACTTAAGACAGATGGCACATTATTGGCTTTCTCACATGTGGGAAAGGTAGATGGATGGGGTATGTGAGCATGAGTGAACCATGATATGTCCATGGCTGCATTTATGCTGAGTATGGATCTGCCGCTTTCACAATGTTCTCATTGTGATTGTCTAGTGGTACCCAGAACTGAAGGATCAGGAGTGGCATGAGCGAAGAGCTAGAAAAGTATTTGTGATCACCTACATTTAGGAGAGGCCCTGAGTCTGACCCCTTTAAGACAAAAGGGAATCATTAGTGTTGATCAGAGTAACTCTAGATAAAGCTCTAGATAAATGATAGTTCTCTGTGCGATTTACCACTGCTAACCAGTGCTAAAGTGCTTGTGTCTCTCCTTTAAACATGGTAATATTGGCTTACACCAAATTAGTACACCATTTAATTTAAAATTAAGTCCCTAGTAAAGTGGTACTACATGTAAACAGAGCTTATAAATTAAATGCCACTAGTGGGCCTGAAGCACTTATTGTGCCACCCACTTTAAAAACAATATCTGAGGTCCGTGATTGCAGCCTGTGTGTGCAGTTTTCAAAATAAACCTTTTCCCAGGCCTAAACCATCCTTTTCAATACTTTTAAGGCACTCAACAGCCCACAGGGTGGGTGCATTTTATTTAAAAAGTTGGACATGTACTTTCAAATGTTACATTTCCTAGTAGTGAAAAACTCCTAAATTAGTTTTCTAATACTGCAAGGCCTACCTCTTCCATAGGATAACAATGGGTTACCTTATTGCAATCATTAAGTGATAACTTTTGATTTGGAGCAAGTAAGAAAGTCATGTTGATGTCTGAGAAATTGTAACTTAAAACCCTCTTGAACTGTGAAGTTGGATTTTAATTCACAAAACTGAGAATGACACTTTTAGAAAAAATGTTTGTTGTCGTAACCATTTGATGCCTGCCACCTGTTACTGTGCCACATGACTAGCTGTAATTGGTCTTTGTGTATTCCGCCTAGACAGTATCACAAAGGAAGGTCTGAGTGTTGGCAGGATGGGCCATCTCTGAATTGATAGGGGAGCTTAGCTATCACCTACCACAACCACACTTCAAAGGGACTGGCTCAGCTCACACACAAAGGACTTCACACTAGCATATTGTGCCCCAGACAGAGTGGGACCAGGGCACGGAGGCAGGATATTCTAGACACCTCTGTAGGGGGGAACTCCAGGAGCTTCTCCCACTTCAAAGTGGGCACCAGGTATTAAAAGGGGACCACTTCTGGACCTGTGGAAGACCAGAGGAAGGTCTGCTCTACTGCCCTGCTGGTTTTCTGCTTGAGTAAGAAGGACTGGACCTGCACCTTGAACCCAGAACTACCAGAGTAACTCCAAGGGCTAGTTGGCTGGCCTCCTGATCAGAGCCTCAGGAACAGAAAAGGCTCCAACAATCTTGAATCCTGCACCTCTACTCTCCCTCCTGTGAGTCCTAACACCCCAAGTAGGACCTCCCCAGTGCTTGACCTGTAGAAGTGGGCATAGAGGTGCTCTGACAGCCCAGATGTGGTCCCCATCAGAACTAACCCAAAGCAAAGTGAAGCCCCATGAAGCCTCACTGCCCAGCTGCCATCTTCATCGGAATCGTTGCAGAGTGATGCAAAGCCTACAAAGTCTCACCACACAGCTACCAGACTCATCCAAATTGACGCAGAGCGACACAAAGCCCTGTAAAGCTTCTCTGCACAGCTCACCAGAACCGATGCAGAGCAAAGCAAAACCTTGCTGCACAGCTTCATCAGAATCGACGCTGTGGAGCCTCGCCAGGCAACGCCGCTCAGAACGCACACCAAGGACATAAGGTCCAATCCTCAGCAGGCCAAACTTGATCCTGTGCCAGGCATGAGCTCTATTACAGTTGGCCTGCATTTGTGACTTGGCCTCATTTGGGGGCAACCAGAAAACCACAATTGCCACTTTGTGCTTTTAAGCACTATTTTTACCTTAATCTTTGAAATTGCATAGCTTTGGTTGTACTGATTGGCTTTTTATCATTTTAGTATCAAATAATTTAATGCATTTTAATCTATTTTTCTAAATTGCTGTGGGATTTTTCTTTTTCTGTGTTTTTACTTTATTGCTGTTTGTGTGCTGCATGAATACTTTACACATTGCCTCTAAGTAAAGCCTGACTGCTTTTATACCAGGCTACCAGAGGGTTAAGCAAAGGTTTATTTAGTGAACTTGGTGCTTCTCCCGGATGGGGATTGTGGCTGTTTCTTGAGAAGGGCTCACACGCTCCTCAACCATCAACTCAATTTCTGACAAGTTCTCTTCCATTAACCCAGTAGAAACCATCAAAGACCAGTCCATAGGTAATAGCCAGTATATGAAAACAAAAGGCAGTTAATTGTGCTAAAGCTTGATAAAATTCTGCATTAGTTGTTTATATGTGAGCAAGCTTTCAACATGCTTAATTCTTAGGCTCACTCTTCATAATACCAGCAGACAGAATATTTTAAAAAAAAATTGATAGCTTTGACAAAGTTAAAACATTTAAGGCCCTTTGATCTCAAAGAACTGCAAAAAATAAGCTGTACCGGAATTCTAGATTGCTGACTTCATAGTGCGCGAGAGCTAACACCTTTCTCAGCAGCTTTTGAAACAGATGTGCGTCTAATTGAATTGGATTTAAATTTGTGCATGTCTTTATCAGCATATTTTATTAATTCATTGAACACCGTTCTGACAGTCTCACCTTCAGCAACAAACAGACATCCTGTACCTCAGTAGAGAAGCCAACGATTGTTGCCAGACTTAAAATGACATTTTTGAAGCTCTCCTCAAAAATGATTCTATTTATTAATGTTTGTGATAATTGGATTTTACATTAACTAGCCCAGAATGATTTTCTTACAATATTGGGTAAATACATAAGCCATATTGTCGTTGTCTGGTTTTATTAGAGCTCCCCACATCGGTGTCTAGTGTGACTAAATTCACAGTACAAAATACAATTACCTTTCAAATTCATTTTGTGTATCATAATGACCTGGAGAGGAAAACCGTGAAGGATAGAGCCTCCCTCAAGCCATATGTAGCACCATGGCAGCATAGAATCAAAATACTGTCAAAAGTGCATGTGGTCAGCATTGAAAAGCAAAAAGCATGAATACAGATTGCTAAGACATCAATACTGATGTTGGGCTGAAATGTTGGTTACGGCCACTTGTACTATTGACTCAGTTTGTGGGAACCTCAAGTGAGGAGTCTTCAGACGATTAGCAAAATACTGATTGCAGTTCCTTATATATACTTAACTATGAGACCTATATGTGTAAATGTTCTGAAGGCTTAAAGAAAACGTCTTAGTCTTACCATTCAGGTGTTTTATGGTGCAATAAAATGTTCTTTTTGGCACAGCACATACTGTTGCAGGAAATATTGAAGTATTCAATTAAAGAATAAGGGTCTAATTTAATAGTTAGACCAGCTGTACTCTTTTTGCACACCTATGTAAACAGAATCCGCACTTTTGTTTTGAAGTTTTACATAGCACAACATTGGTCCAAGGGAATGAGAGCACTTTGCATAAGAACCAGATTACAATAAAGTTAATTTCTTAAGGCAAGTGCACATTGAGTGGTTTGCCAAGAGACACAGGAGATTAGCGAAGGCAGGGGCGCAACCTTGTTCCGCAGGCACAAAGTCAGTAACTGTAGCCACTAGGCCACATCTTATCCTTTTTTGGGTTTCGCCTGCACAGCACTTGAACTGTGCTTGTGAAATCTATTGTATTAAATATAAATCTTAAAAGGGGCTTACCTCCTGCCCTTGCTTTTCATTGGATCCTGTGCTTGCCACTTACTTTTCCTCCACTTCTATTGGCTGTAGCATACTATTTCTGTTGTTCCTCTGTGTGTTTCTCTAATCAGTCTCCCTAGACCCAAGTACTGTTTTAATCCGCCTTGTGGGACCTTTTTTAAAGCTTTTTTTACTTGGTTTGTCCGACACCTTTTCTTTAATCTCCTTGTGTTAGCACGCATTACAAGCATGCTTGTTTGCTTTGTCTTTGCAATCCCTCCCCTTCACCCACACCCTCCTCACACTCTCGGGGGTGTTTCCTTCCCCCTATTTCCCCTCCCCATGTTGCATGGTGTCAATCCCTACACTCTCCTAACGTTAGCATCGAAGTTTTATTCCTACACAAGCTCTTTGAAGCACAGGTTGTATTTCCAAGCTACTATAATATAACAAGAAGCTTTCTTTCTGCAAAGGCACTTCAGTGTTAGTTGTGCTTATTTGCAATTATGCTCTTTGTCTTTAGGGATTTTATTGCGAGAATGTGGCATTACGGTTAGGGGTACTGGCTTTGGAAATGAGGAACCATGTTTTAGTCTCGGTATCGCTTTTACGTTCAGTGACTGTGTGCACATTACTTCCAGTCCTTATCCTATTTCAAATGTACACTGTGCCGGTGTCTCTGTGCATGTGTTTATTTTGTTATTAACTGTCTTGCCAAGCGTGCTTGTTTGCTTTTCTGCATGCACTCTTAGAGTGCATGCCTCTACAATCCCTCTTCTTCACTCCCATCCACCTCCCACTCTCAGGGGTGGTTTCCTTCCCCCATGCTCCCTCCCCACGTTCCACACCCTCTCCTGATGTTAGCATTGAAGTTTTATTCCTACACAAGTGCTTTGTAGCATGGATTTTATTTCCGAGCTACTTTAGTACAACAAGAAGCTTTCTTTCTGCAAAGGCACTTCACTGTTAGCTGTGCTTTTGTGCACTTCTTATGCTCTTTGTCTTTAGGGACTTTTATTGCGAGGATGTGGCATTACAGTTAGAGATTCCGATTTTGGAAATGAGGAACCATGTACGACTTGCGGCGTCGCTTTTACATTCTATGATTGTGTGCACATTACTTCCAGTCCTTATACTTTTCAAATGTACTCTGTGCTGGTGTCTCTGTGCATGTGTTTATTTTGTTATTAGCTGTGTCTTGTCAAGCATGCTTGTTTACTTTTCTTCATGCACTCTTAGAGTACATGCCTCTGCAATCCCTCTCCATCACCCTTGCCATCCTTCCACTCTCAGGGGTGTTTTCCTTTCTCCATATCCCCACCCCATGTTCCACACCCTCTCCTGACATTAGCATAAATGTTTTATTCCTACACAAGCGCTGTGAAGCATGGCTTGTATTTCCGAGCTACTCTAATACAACAAGAGGTTTCCTTTGGACAAAGGCACTTCCCCGTTAGCTGTGCTTTTTTGCATTTCTTATGCTCTTTGTCTTTAGGAACTTTTATTGCGAGGATGTTGCACTCCGTAATAAAGAGCAACTATATTTTCATGATAAATGAACATTTCCTGGGAAAGTGCTTTATTGTGGATTCTGGCTACATCTAATGCTCCTGCAATACAATTTATTTAAAACTGTTGCCTTAACAGTCAGACAATGCGTAGAGAAAATGTATGTATGTGTGTAATGTGGAGAGTAAATGTGTGTATGTGTGTCTATTAAGTGTTGACGTACACTGCATGCAAATCCATTGTGGTGATTCTGTGTGCACATGACTTCGGGTCTTCTGATTATTAATGCACTTTGTGCCACTGTCTTTGAGCATGTGTTTATTCTTGAATTAACTCTCCGTTATGTCAAAGAGTTTATATTTTTCCTGCATGTTTTGACATTCTTCAAATACAATGCGTGTGACTGCATTGCGCCGCTGTTCCCATTTTATGGATCCAAAAATCCAAAGAAGGGAGATTCTTAAAATGGATCTATTCAATTGTGAGTTTTATTTGTTTGTGTGTTAACTTATAATCAACTATTGTGTTTATTTACACTACCTCGACCTCCTGGAGTGCCACAAAAAAAGAATTTTTTATACTTTTGTCAGCTACTACCTATCTCCCCAAAATAATACTCATATAATGGGAACAGGGTGGGGAACTACGCACAGCGCTGATACCAGTCGCGGCTCGCATGACTCGCGGGTGGGGGGGCGGCGGGTTCACGCTGGGGTTCGAGCGGGGAGTGAGTAATTTAAAAATACAAAAAAAAAATTACTGTATTGGGTCCCGCGCCGCCTCCGCTCCTGGATGCGTTTTCCTGCTGCGCCTGCTTTCCTGCTCTCCTGCCTCAAGCAGGTACAGGAAGCAGGCAGCCTCCCTCCCCTCCCCAAGCCAATCACAACGCTTCAATGGCAGCGCTGTGATTGGTCCGGACGGCGCCCAGCCAGGCGCCTATGGGGAAGCCATTTTCTCTATGTAGGCTGCATGCAGCCTATACAGAGAAAATGCAGAGTACGCATGACTGGTTTGGTCGGCACCAGAGGGCCGACCAAACAGTCAAGGCCCACAGCATTGGGCAATACACTCCTCCCCAACCCACACACCCGCCCGCCCCTACCAGGCATATCCTCCCGCACGCCCCCCAACCAGGCATACCCTGCTTTCTCGCAGCACAAGAAACAGAAACATAAAATGGTATTTAAAACAGGGCCGGACTGGCTACCGGGCGTTTTGGTGTGCTGCCGAGCTGGGGGCTGATTTCACTGCGGTGGGGGCTGATTTCGTTGATGGGGACCTGCGTGAGCTTCGAAATAAACAAAGCAAAACGAATGTTTTTAAGCACACGCAGGTCCCCATCAACGAAATCAGCCCCCAGCTTGGCAGCACACCAAAACGCCCGGTAGCCAGTCCGGCCCTGATTTAAAATGCCATTTTATGTTTCTGCTTCTTGCGCTGCAAGAAAGCAGTGGGGCGACACTCCTCTGCCCTAATGGAGGAGCCGCACCTGGCTGATACATTTGCAACTAGCGAGCTACATTTTACTCTCGACGTCACCCAAATATTTTGTGATCTTCTGCAATTAGCAGTCTTAAAAGCCCATTCGGTGTGGCAACTCCAACAACAATACTGCGCTTGATAACATCTGTTCACACTAAGGAACCAGCCAGCCTTTAACACACTTTCAAGAAGAGACAGTGTTTGCTTTCCGCATTTGGCATTTGATGTGCAAACAACATGCCTGAAGCTTAAACCATATTTGCCATCTCCTATTCTTGGTTCAGTTGTTTTAATAGCTTCGTGGGAGCCACACAGTCTGTTACTTCGAAGCTTGCCAACAAGGTGATTTTTAAATGCAATATACTCAATTGCTAAATGACATGCCTATTAGGGGCATATTACAAGCCTTTTAAAAAGAAGATTTACCGTAAAACATAGCAGTATTTCCCTTTCCTCTATTGCACATTATCCTATGCCTCAGATGACGTGGAGAGAGCGAGTGTGAGTGTGTTTCAATAATTGCTGAAGCACATTTTTTATTATGAACTACACTGTGTGCAAATGCATTGTGGTAATTGTATGCACATATGACTTTTGATCTGTTAATATTTAATGCATTTTGTGCCATTGTCTTTGTGCATGTGTTTATTCTTTAATTAAATACCCGTCGTCTCAAAGAGTTTATTTTTTCTTGCACGTTTTAACATTCTTCAAATGAACCGCGTGGGACTGCCCTGTTCTAATTTTATGGATCCAAAAGTTCAATGAATCAATAATTGCCGGAATAAATAAACATTCTTTTACATTGTAGAATGATTCCCACAATTGATCTATTCAATTGTGAGTTGTATCTGTCTGCGTGTTATCTAATATTTAGCTGTTGCGTTTATTTATACTACCTCAACCTACAGGAGTGCCACAAATAATCTATTTTTACTCTATTTGGGAACTGCTACTTATATCCCCAAAACAATATGTATATCATATTATTCTATATGGTACAGTAGGGCGAAATTGAGTTTGGAGACCATAACCCATTAACAGTAAAATGTGAATTCAAAAGGTCAGCAACAATGTTTTTATCTACCTCATGTGTATATTTTTAAATTAATACATACAATTTAGTAGTGTGTGTAATAAATGCACTTTTCTGTCTTCAAAGGTAAAGCACAAACTGGACAATAGTTTATTTAGTCTTATTTTTTCATGCCCACATTTATATATTACTCTTCCACATCATCTCCTCTGAGTACATCTTATAATGCTCTGCTGCCCTAAAAAAGTCAACTGCTACAATGGGGTGCTTGTTTCCCAGTAAGGAACAATTGTGGACCTATTTCTTGTGCAGACTTACATCCTGCAGAACTAATAAAACAATTTCTTACATTTATTACATATTTTACTATTGGCTTTGTCAATATTTGTAAAACATGTTGCACAGCAGCACAGGCTGCAGGGCAACATGGCTAGAAATGTTTACAAAGTTAATAGATGTCACATAGGCGAAACCTATTGGCTTTGCCAATGCTTGTTACTACCAGGTGCCATGCTCCAATCACAGAAGGAAACGAGCATTTGCAATGCAATCGGTCTCGCCTTTGGGACCTTATATGTATTTAGCTATACAGCACATTAGCCTGGGTGCTGAAACATCTACTGTTCTTTAACATGGAGTGAAAGTAAGCACCAAACTGTGTGACATGCCAGGTTTGGGAACACATGGAGAGAAATATTGCCTTTCAGCGGGAAATGGTACAGTCCAAAGCTCTATTTTTAATATAAAATCAGGGCCTTCGGTGGTCATATCACTAAAAAATACAAGATTTGAAAAAAATATTTATTGTCTACGGGTGCATGTGGAAGACAATTTCTATGGACTGGAATCTAGAGAATGCTAAAGTGATTCTGGTATTTTAATGACCTCTGCTGGTCGTTTTCTATCAAGAACATTAAAAAGAGGCAGTTGAACGAGCAGAAAGCAATTCTGGTATTTTACTGACCTCTACTGGTCGTTTTCTATCAAGACAGTTAAATAGAGGCAGTTGAACAGAAAACAAAAACCCTAAGCGGAAGCAGACAGGTCCTAGGGCTGATCTCCAGAGCCCACAAAGTACATACACATATAAATATATACTAAAGTATAATGCACAACCTAAAAATGATGTGTATCCTGGGGGAATGTTCAGTGTAGAGTTACATACAGCACATCTACAAATCCATAAATGTGTTCTTAGTCCCACCCAAAATTTGGAGGAGGCCTAAAGGACTGTATGAGGGCACGTGCAGTCCAAGCTCACATCTGTCATTTTAGGATTTTTGGGCCATCAGTAAACGGCCGCTGCGCATGCGTGAATCCTAATATCATGGCCAGAGCAACAGTGAGAATATTTGCAGATCTGAACTGAGAGCCACACATTGAAAGGGAGCCAGGACCAACCACGGGGAGATGTGCCCTCAAGGGTATTTGGGAAGTCCCCTCATAAAGTGCACCCTACCAAGTGAGGGTAGGAGGAATAATGACAGCCATATTTGCAGGTGTTCCTCAGTGACTTGTTTCTCTCTCTACATGCTTCCACAATTAAAGCGAGTGCAAGGGCAAATTGGACTCACTCAATTTGATGTGCCATCCCTTAGTAAATGACAGATTGTCCTCTTTTGAAAACCTGAACTTAAAAACTGAGATTATGCAATTGGATTTACCAAATTATGCCCCCCTGCAGGACAGATTACATAAAGGCACACAGTGCTTTTTGTGCAGGTCCCACAGTTTTGGTAATGTGGCCAATGTGTGAAATCATTATAGCACCATGGTGAGAAAGGTTTACTGGGCTTTAAGTTACAGAAATACAGGTTAGTCCCAAGGTAAAAGATCAAACTGTAGTTATCATTTTCCACCTCCCTTTTCTTTCTCCTCATCTCTCATTACAAATGCTTTCAAATGCTGCAATGGCTACAAAGCAGCTTGTCTACAGCTGTGCGCTTGATCAGCTGCTGATCAATTTGGCATGGACATTGCACATAATATTAGTACTGTTCAAAATGTGATTTATTAGGGCATAGACTCTAGTGAATATCCAGAACAAGCTAGCGAATATCCACAATTTCTTTTAATAAAAGATGCCACTGAATATTTGAAATTTGTGGAGAAATGAATTGTACAGTATGCGATGTCGAGAACGTGCAAATAATTGTGCAACTATGACGGCAAATGACCAAGTCGTTATGTATTTGGGCTGAATATATAGGGTAATTTTTTCTGTATAGCTGCTATTTATTGGATAACCACCAGGGCACAAGTTGAGGGTCGACGCAGGTGTACGCAGGTCTCCCACAATTTTTTAGAAGAGGACTTGAGTATCCCGTTCCCGAGGGTGGCTCAGGTGAGGGGTGTCAACTTGGCTCCCAGCAAGGCAGCTGCTTGTAATGTCACATATCCCACATGCATAACGTGATCTCAGGGCGTTTTGAGACACACCATTGCCCACTGTTAACATTCCGTTTATTTATAAGTGAGGCCGAGAAGGGGGTTATTGATAAATCTCTTTTTTGATTGCATTCATTTAGTACAGTTACTTTGTGATAAATTATATTTTTAGACATGACATCCTTGGGGTGGTCTTCCCTAAACATTTGGCCTGTTTGCCTCACCTTTTGGCTGATTTCTTTTTGTTGGCCTTAGGACTCTGAGCACTTACCACTGGCAACCAGTGCTAAAGTGTATGTGCTTCACCCCTAAAACAGGGTGTGATTGATGTATTCACTATTGGCATCATAAATGTACCTAGTAGAGTGCACTACATGTGCCCTGGGCCTGTAAATTAAATACTACAAGTGGGCCTGCAGCACTGATTATTCCGCCTACACAAGTAGCACTTTAAACATGTCTCAGGCCTGCCACTGCAGAGCCTGTGTGTGTAGATTACACTGACATGTTGACTTGGCATTTAAAACCCCTTCCAAGCCTTAAACTCCCCTTTAATTACATGTACTTCACCCCTAAGGTAGGGCAGGGTGCTGTGTAATCAAAAGGTAGGATATTTACTTTTAAGTATTGCATGTCCTGGTAGTAAACAAACACACACATTTGTTTTTCACTACTGTAAGGCTTACCTCTCTTATAGGTTAGCATTGGGAATTCTTCATTATACTTATAAGTTATTATTCCTGATTGAGTAGGAGTAGGTAAGTCATGCTTCATATGATTGGAATGGTGGTGGTGGTGGTAAAGTTGAATTTATCACTACCTTTTTAAAAATGCCACTTTTAGAAAGATGGTATTTTTCTGCCCTTAGCCCTGTGTGCTTACAGCCTATCTTCAATATACATCTGGGGAGGGCGACAGCTGGACTTTGTGCATTGCCTCCAGACAGCCACACAAAAAGGGATCTTAGGTGTGACTGAGTGGCCATTCACATCCTGATGGAAGGTCCTGGGCAGGATGGGAGAGAGGAGCTGAGACTTACACCTGAATAGGCTTTGTCGTGTCCCCACACAAATGGCTGCATACCCCTCCTTGTAGTGAGTCTGGAGACAGAGCTGGGAAGGAGGATCTCTTTGCACTTCAAAGTCCCTCTTTGAAGTAACCTCCACTCCAAAGGCACAACTGGGTATAAGTATTGGGCCTTTGACTCCACCAAATCAGACACGACTGGACCTATGAAGAAACTCTGCCAGGAGGAAGGACTGCTGTGCTGCTACAAGGACTTCCACTCTGTTGGACCGCTGCTCTGGAAGAACTGCTTTTCTGCTGTGCTTCCCTGCTACCCTTTGCCCTACTGAAGAAGGACTGGACTCTTTCACTTGAACGCAGAGTGATCTCCATGGGCATGATGACTCTCCTCCTGTTTTTAGACACAAGGGTATCGAAGTCTTACACCCTGCTCCTGTGCCTGGTATATTGGAAGTGGATTCAGGTGATTGCTCCAGTGGAACAAACATAGGTTTTGCTGCGTGAAGCAGAATTGGCACATTACCACTGCTGCAAGAACAGAACCAGCGCATCGCATTTGGAACCAGCGCATCACCATCAGAACCGACACATCCCCGCAACTGCATGGAGAAACCCAGCACTTCACACTCCTAACCAAAACACATCTCAGACCCGGCGATTCATCTTAGGAACCGGTGCATTGCTGAGTAAAGAAAATTGATGCATCACCTTGACTGCCGGAGTGACACTGACGGCTGCACCCTGCATCTCGTTATTGTGACCAGGATCAAGGTTCTTCTCCAGTGGGCCTAACGTGACTCCTGCATCTGGTCTGTGCTCCACTGCGGTCGGCCTGAACTCTCACTTTGCCCCGGTCCAGCATGACCAGTTAACCCCATAGCCGTTTATTGCTTCTAAGTGTTATTTTTCACGTTTAATCATTCAAATTTCCTATCTTGACTTCTACTTATTGGATTTCTGTTGTTTTGGTGTTCTTTCATTTATAAAATCATAATCCAGTTTCTAAGCTGGTGTGGAGTCTTTTTGTGCTGTTTTCACTGTGTACCTGTTTGAAGTGTTGCACAAATACTTTACACATTGCCTCTTAAATTAAGCCTGCCTGCTCGGTGCCAAGCTACCAAAGGGAGAGCACAGGTTAATGTATGGTGTGCACCTGACTTACCCTGACTAGGATTGTGGTTCCTGCTTGGAGAGGGTGCTTACCTCTGCCAACCAGAAACCCACATTCTAACGTATTTTAATACCTGTTAGGTGTGATCTATAGTGGGGGATTTGGTTTCAGATGAATGGTTGGTGAGATAGATAGGCTGACAGATAGTTGGTAATGTTAGGTTATAGGGATAGGGTTTTAAAGAGGCGAGGTTGTGATCTATGAATTGAGGTATCAGCGTATTGCAGAATTACAATAAGAGAGATTAAGGCACACAGCCATGGGAATAAGAAGCAACTACACGCAGAAAGAGAAGGCATGCAGAGGATGGAAGGTAAGAAGAGGGTAACTCGGAAAAAGTAAGGAGAGGAACCAAGCAGAAGTCAGTCAAGGTCAATTTTTCATGCAGGATTTTCGGAGTATAATGGGAAAAGACTTTCTGAGATATCAAGCAATTGAGGATGGAAGCTGTAGAAAGAAACAATGTACATAATGCACCATATCTGGAACAGACAGCTTAAACATGCAATTACTAGTGTACAGATCATTTAAACATTAAGGGCCTTAGCCTGTTGTGTGTCAAGCTTAGGACAGCCCTTTTAAACATATTCTGGAGTATCCAAAACTTGGTACATGGTCTGTTTGCTGCACAAGGTGAGTTAGCGCAGACAAAACAAAAGGTCTAACTTAAAAATCTTCCCTCACTATTTGCAATTAATGTTTTTTTCACTCAAACCCCCAAAAATAGTTAGTTGGCAATGGCTGAGAGTGTCTCTTCAATGGGCAGTCAAATTTATACTCTGTCACCTAATCCCATCCAAGTGTATGTTGTGTGTATGTGGCTAATGTAGTATATGCATTGTATGTATAAGCGAAGAAGAGCAATGAAGGCCTTTGGGTTCCATTTTGGAAGCCCCTGGTCTCTTCCTGTGCACAAGATGGGGGTGATGTTGTTTTCCCAGACAGGGGAAGTGTATCAGGGGAGGTGCAGGAGGGAGGAGACCTAAACAGTGAAATGAGGACAAAGAAGACAAGGCATCCATAGAAATTTGATTAGATATTTTTGCTAAGAGTGGCTCTCAATTAGTCTTCCTGTAGTACTGCTACTCGGTAGGTGGTGGAGATTAAGTGGACTGCAGTCTTTGTTGTTCCGAGCGAGAATGGTCTATTAAGTGTAAGTAAAACCAACCTTTTGTCTCCTGCCTGGTCACTGTCTTTGTGGCTGTTCATAGGCTAGCTATGTGCATTCTCTTCACACCTCTTTGTACCTCTCTTGTAAGTGCTCCAGGCTCGATACTACCCCGCTGCAAGAAGCATCACCCCACACAAAGCCTGCGTCTTCAGGAGACACCAGAGGCAGCCTCGTCCATGCAGGTAACAGCGGTGGGGCGGTGGGGCTGCGTGAAGGGGGATTTCGAAGGACCGATGCCGAGGGAAAATTAATAATTTATTTAAATTTCGCGCTGCATCGTCCCTCGAAATCCCCCCACGTGGCCCCACCTCTGTTACCTGCACAGACCCCGGCTGGCCAGAGGCAATTGAAATGGAAGCCACCCAAAACCAGTTCTCCTGCCTGCAGATTTCTGAACAAATAGCACATTCAAGAACTCAGGTATGTTGGCTGTGGTCTGTGACCTGTTTCGCTTCCACATTTGTCTTGAGAATGTGGTTCATCCGCAGCCACCTTGCTTTAATAAGCAGCACCTCTTTGACATAACCAGCCACTAGGACTGCAATCTAAGGCTAGCACGGCAATGTGACTCCAGGCCTGTACCTTGGTGCGCTGCCTGCTTACTACTGTCCACAACTTGCACACGGTGTCTCACAGAGTGCGCTGTGGGCAAACTGCAGCCTAAAGTGCTCCACGGAGGGTTTCAGACTCATGCAGTGGTGTGAAATCCCTTTCCGATCAACAATGCCTCAGGCGAAGGCTAGTATCATCTAAGCAGGAACACACAAATCTCACTCTGACATGGACAAAAACAAAAGTGCAGAGGCCCATTGTGAATCAGGCCCTATATTTATTCACACCGTCAGAGCAAAGGGAAATCAATTTCAGATTATACATTCCATAGGGTTCCCTGTTGAAAAATCATTATCAGCTATTACAGAACCAATGGAGTTCTCTCTGACACCGCACATTTAATATCTCACCCACCCTCATAGCAGAAAGCCCCTGCTGACATTAGCCACAGACTGTCCTTGTCCATCTATACTACAACTAGGGAAGATTTCACCCTGACACCACGCTAACAGCGAAGTATTTCCATCAACATCTCACCCAACATCCGAGCAGACAGGTCACGTCTTGGGAGTGTAATATCTCACTCTTTATGAGAGCATACACAAATTACACACTTTGGCTTGACACTGTAGTGAATGTAAATTTAAGGATAAACCTAAAAACATTTTACATAGTGCAGTAATGTAAAAACTGTATCTAGGCACTGGAATTATTGAATACGTTGCATCTGATATGGTGCCAAAGCAGACACATCACTCCTACTAACGAAGGCCCAATGCACTGCTTGTGAACTGCATATTCTAATTAGTCCCCCATTATTTTTCTTAGGACTTGTGTCCTAATAAACACTACTTTATATCTAAGTAGCGACATGTTGCGAACTGTACAAAGGGTCTTAAATCATTTTGAATAATTTTAATTAAAACATATTTCTGTAATGCATCAGTAATTTCATTTTTCAATTAGTAAAATTGCTCTAAATAAGAGCTGAACATTAAGGAAGAAACATATGTTCCAATTACGTTATAGCATATAATGAGTTTTCTAATTTCCAAATGGAGCTACAAATATAGTGTAATTGAATCCAATTCTAAAAAAACAGATGGGCACCTTCAAGAATTGGCTTATAAGAATTACTGTCAGCATTCATTTGTTGGAAATGTGTAGTGTAAAAGCATTCACATTTGGCGCACAAGGAGCTTTGTCTATCGGACCAAATATTTTCACACAAAGTGCATTTTCTTTTATAAGGGGGTCCTTGATAGAGGGAATCCACTACTGCTTATCTCTGTCAGTCCTGTTTTAAGAGCTAGCCAGTTGCAAAGCGGATTCTCGGTGAGGGGCAGAGACAGCAATTTCCTCCCGGGATTTTTGGCGGGAAGGCAGAATGGAGAGAGGTCACGGTGATGTGACGAGGCTGGCAGTTGCACCCTCACCTCATATCTGTCTTCATGCAACTGCAGGGGGTATATTTATTTAGTCATACATCAGCAATACCCAACTCCCAGGGAATATGACTCATTACAACGCATAGTAATACAATGCGTGCCATTACAACGCAGGTATTACTACGCGTTGTCATTACAACGACATGCCATTACATCGCATACTTTTACCACGCATATTCCTTTACCACGCATGCCATTACAACGCAAAGGCATGCGTGGTAAAGGTATACTCATGGTAAAAGTATGAAAGGTAAGTGACACTACACTGCCCTACTCTAAACCCTAATTTAGTATCCCTGCACGACACTCCCCCGACCCCCAGTCCTAACACTACCCTGCATGACCCCCCGACACTACCCTAAACCCTAAAACACTACCCTACACTACACAAACACCACACCACAACACTACCCTAAACCCTACAACACTACACCCAGCACGACCCTCCCCCGCCCCCCAGTCCGGTCCCTATACTGAAACACTACCCTGCACGACCCCCCAACATTACCCTAAACACTAAAACACTACCCTACACTACACAAACACCACAACACTACCCTAAACCCTAAAACACTACCCCCAGCACGACCCTCCCCCGCCCCCCAGTCCGGTCCCTACACTGCAACACTACCCTACACGACCCCCAACACTACCCTAAACCCTAAAACACTACCCTACACTACACAAACACCACAACACTACCACAAACCCTAAAACACTACCCCCAGCACGACCCTCCCCCGCCCCCAGTCCGGTTCCTACACTGATACACTACCCTGCACGACCCCCCAACACTACCCTAAACCCTAAAACACTACCCTACACTACACAAACACCACAACACTACCCTAAACCCTAATAAACTACCCCCAGCATGACCCTCCCCCACCCCCCAGTCCAGTCCCTACACTGAAACACTACCCTGCATGACCCCCCAACACTACCCTAAACCCTAAAGCACTACCCCCAGCACGACCCTCCCCAGCCCCCCAGTCCGGTCCCTACACTGAAACACTACCCTGCACGACCCCCCAACACTACCCTAAACGCTAAAACACTACCCTACACTACACAAACACCACAACACTACCCTAAACCCTAAAGCACTACCCCCAGCACGACCCTCCCCTGCCCCCCAGTCCGGTCCCTACACTGAAACACTACCCTGCACGACCCCCCAACACTACCCTAAACCCTAAAACACTACCCTACACTACACAAACACCACAGCACTACCCTAAAACACTACCCCCAGCACGACCCTCTCCCTACCCCCAATCCCCCTTACCTCTCTCTCCTCGTGGTTCCTCTCTCCTGGTTCCAGCATCGTCTAAGGGGCGGTGCACGTCGTGAGGAAACGGAAGAGCCTCAGTTTCCTCACAACGATGTGGATAGCCATTACATTGCATGCGTTGTAAAAGCGCATGCGATGTAATGGTATGCGTAGTAATGGCTACGCGTTGTCTCATCGCATGCGTTATAACGCATGCGATGTAATGACTTGCGGTGAAACAGCAGCGTTGTAATGGCTGTTCACTACTCCCAGGACAGCTAAAGCACTGGGTTTTTGTTTTGGAAACAGGTCTGGGACCAGCAGTTTGTTTCTGTTTATTTGTGGACTCTGGAAGCAACTGCAGGAAGGACTCAGGAAGAACTCTGCAAGAGTAAAATTGACGTACCAGAGATTGGTTAAGGCCAGTAAAGGAGGGGATGAGCTAAAAGAACTTAGAGAGCAGTATCTGACCTGGAGTGGGTGTCTGGCCAAAACACTGGTAAGTCAGAATCAGGATCAGAAGGTAGAAATGAGAAAATGTTAGGTAGGGTCAGACAGTAGTGGTAGCCCTATACAAATTAAAGGTAAAGTGTTGGACCTGGCCCCCTCTGCAGCGTCACACCAACATGTTTTACCTTCACCGCTTCTATTTCCTGAACCCGTTTGTGTTGGCTTTTAGGACTCTGTACACTTTACCACAGCTAACCAGTGCTAGAGTGCTTGTGCTCCCTCCTTTAAACATGGTGCAATTGGCTTACACTCAACTGGCACATTTAATTTACTTTTAAGTCCCTAGTAAATAGGTACTACAGGTAACCAGGGCCATTAAATTAAACGCTACTATTGTGCCTGCACCACTGACTGTCACCCACTCAAGTAGCCTTTTCAAGCACACCCCAGGTCTGCCATCTTTTTTAATACATATAATTCCCCGCTTGGGTGAGCCGTCAACAGCCTTTTGGTGCCTCCAGCCTGTTCCGGAGTCACATGACTAGGAGTAGTTGGCCTTTGAGTATTCCTCCCAGACAACATCACAATAGAGGCTCTGGGTGTTGGCAGGATAGACCATCTTGACTTAATGGGGGAGAAGCTGTCACCTACCACACTTGCACTTCAAAGGCACTGGCACAGCTCCCACACAAATGACTGCACACTAGATAATGAGCCCCCAGACAGACTGAGACCAGGGCAGGGATGCAAGTAATTGCAGCACCTCTGTAGTGGGAAACTCCAGAAGATCCTCCCTGAGCACCAGGTATAAAAACAGGACTTCCAGACCCACTTTTCAGTACATTCCTAGACTTGTGGATACTACAGAAGAAGGGCTGCCCTCCTGTCCTGCTGCTTAAGGCCTACCCTGCTGTCTGAGAAGGAAGACTGGACTTGCACCCTTCGTTCCAGGCTGAAGAGACTTCAAGGGTCAAATGACTGACCTCCTGTTCTGAGCTACAGGGGCAAACAAGCTCTAGAGGTCTCCCTGCAATTGTCCAGCTGACCTGCTGCACTGGACCTGCCTCCACCTGCAACTGGATTTTCCTATTCCCTGCTGGCCTCTGCTGGAGTGAGGTCCTGATCCCAAAAATGTGGCTCCCAGGTCCTGGACCCTTGGTGTGTCATCAGGTGATCTCCTCCTTGAAGAAAAGGAGAAATTGTGAAGTTTTGGGCTCTTCGTGAACCCAACCGAGCCTGTTTGTGGAAAGATCTTGCCTCCCGCACTGACCGCCAATGCGAAGTTCCAGTCAACTCGACTCTTTGTGCTACAGCAAACAGCCGTGACAACTGGCCATGAGGACCAGCAACGCCAGATCTGCACTTCGCACAACATTATCGACAGCCAACGGTGACCGCCAACGCAAATTTTCAGCGACAACCGATGCCGTTGCCTGGCAGGATTTTCTTGTTACAGTGATGACCTTCCACGACCCCTAGCCTACTCTACAGTAACGACCATCAATGATGTTCTCCCTGCTCCTCACATCCTCCTTCACAGCAATCAGAACTCTTTGTGCTGGGCTCTAGAAGATAACTTTTTTCAACTGATCTAACCTGGTCCTTGTATCTAGCCAGTGCTCCATCGTGGGCAGCCAGAACGTATGACTTTCACACGGTCTTGCATACACAGGTAACCACAAGTGGCGCTTTGTGCTTTTAGGTGCTACACATAAGGAACAGAAAGTTGAGGTTTTTGAAAAGGGGAAGGGGTTGTTAGAGTCAAGTATGGTGAATTGAATTGTAGATGGTAAGGGGAGTTGAGTTGATTAATGTTAGTGTCAAGAAAGGGCATGATAGTGGATGATTTATTGTATGATCAGCCTTCTAGGAGAATCAAAGCAGCCTTTTGCACATCTAGTCAGAGTTTGATTTTCATTCGATACCAAAAGTGAACTGTTTCACATTTATGTCAAACAGTATCAGTAAATATGTTGCTATTGTGAGCCAATATGTTTAGGAAATCTATGTTTTCTGCATGGTCACCTCATATTTTTTGCTTTTTCTGTACAATATGTTTGCTGATTTTTTAACTCTGTGCACTGTAACCCTGCTTAGAAGTAAACAGTTTTCATTGAGGACTTCTAAGTGTGATGCAAGACCCAAGATATTTCAAGGAGCAAAAATGCATGACGGCAACATAACAACATTAAAACAACACCATAGTTAAGAAAGAGACTTATTAGATTGAATCATGAAAACAATGTGATGATTGAAATCAAATGAAAGAAACAAGAAAATATCCCCTTAGCCATATTAGTTAGAATGAAAAGAATGTGATGATTAAAAGTGCTCCAAATTAATAAGATCTGATTTAGGAAACAGTAGATATACAAAACAAAATTGTGGTTCTGATATTGTGTTTTACTTTAAAATATTTTAGTGAGGTAATAATAAAACATTGTGTCTCATTTACAGGGTAAGGGAACCCGGGAAAGGCCCTCGAAGGGTAGAGAGTTCCTCACCAAAGAGGTTGGAGGGGATACGTCCTCCCTATTAAGTATACCTAAAAACAATTAAGTATCCCTTCTAGAACCAGGCTGGTTCTTTCAAGAGAGAAAAGTGAAGGGGACACCAAGGATTTTTACGCCAGTCTTTTGCCGACCCACTTTGGTGTGTGGGAAGGGAAAAAGGCCCTTTTCTTAATATAGCCCTCACTCACTCTAATAGTGACATGCTTCATCATCGGGCTCACCACAACTCCTAGAGGTCGGGGTGGGCTCAACCATATTTCAGGGAGCACTTATGAAGACTTGGTGTGTGGGGGCGTAACTTTAAAGATAAAATTCCTCCCCATTCCTAAAGTATCCTTTATTAGTGGAGTGGGAGGGAAGGCTGAAAAAGAAAATAGTAGGGCTAGGGGATGTAATGGTCCTATGACCCTAATTAGAACACCAACATGTTTCAGTCGTTCCTAATGGCCTAACAATGGTCCTGGGCTTTCGTCAAGGTGGGATGCGATGATGTCATTACCCCCAAGGACGTGAGTGAGAAAGTGGGCATGCAACTTGCATGTGTAATTTAGAGAAATTCTTGGAACAAGTCTAACACTTGCCGCTGTTTCTAAGAGGAATTACCTGTGGAAGAAAAAGAACAATCACAAACACATAAATACCAATTGTAGTCAATGCGCTTTACAGCCAAATGAGTGGTGCTGTTGCTGCGAAACTTCACAGTGCTGTCCCCCAGAAGAAATAATAAGCGTGGTGGTGCCTAGTATTGAAAGAGGGTACATAAAAGGACAGTGTTCTGATCTGATGGCCTAAGAAACTATATGCCAGTGGCACTCAGACACGATTGTTCAATACACCAAGTGGTTCATGGGATGAACATGATGCAATTAATTCATTCACACTTATATTCACAATTAGTGATAATGCACTGTGTCACACATATACAATTTATCCTAGTATTGTAGGCAAAGTCTATTTTAAGTGGTAGGTAGCACTCACCCCACATTAACAGGGCTTCTGCTCCCCATGGGGGCATGAGAGGGAGGCCTTGTAGTCACACACTGCAGGTATACAAATGCCAAAACTGTTTGAGAAAAAGGCCGTAAGGATGAGAAAGTGAGAGAGATTCTCACATGAGGCGTTTTTGTATGTCAGATGCCTCGTTGGTAAAGAATTAGGCACTTACTTCATCACAGGTCCGTCCCTGTCTGCGACCTACTGTGTGCTCTGCTTCCCTACTTGTCCTGTTAGTGAGTGTGGCTGTTACAGTTAAATATCCCTCTCCGCATATGCGCGAAGCGAAAGGAATTTCCAGGTCAGCCGCACCTTCCCTAGGTGCCTGTGCTGTCATTGGTTGTGATGCGGGGGCTCGACCCATCTGCTTGCAGGAACGTGTCTTCGCTCCTGTACCCAGGCCAATTCAAGCGTTCTGCCGGTTTGGACAAACGCGTAGATTGGCACGTAGTGCGGGGGCGACCTCTAATGTAATGAGGTCAGCCTTGTGTCGGAGAAAGAAACCGCGTGTAAGCCAACGTGGAAATGTTGGCTTCAGGCGTTATTCCTCTTTTCCGGGGTTTAAAGGTATGTGAATTGTACACCCATGTTAGTGGATGTACCGGGTGTTATTGGGCATTATTCTCTACATTGAGAGGTCATTTCAGAGTGGTTGAAACCTCGAATTAAGGTGGAAACCTATAACAGACTAAAGAACTTCTGGAACTGTGGGTGTTCCTCAAAAGAGGTCAGTGGTATTTACGCAGGGACTTGACTTCAGTGATAAGTTAGAAACATTTTTTATATATACAAATTCACCACGTTGGGTTCATGAGAGAGAGAGAAAAGAAAGAGGAAACCTCTGAATAAGGGGCTGCACGAATAAGCGGTCATTAATTCAAAAGGGTCTATGGGATTTAGGCAGGACACTGATATCACTGATACGTTTTTATATATATCTCATTCCATATGATGGATTTTACAATCCAGTTAATGAATTTCATGACTATAAATTTGTAGGTAGATGTTCCACACCAAGTTTGCATGATCATAAGTGCTTGGTTGCTCCATAGTTCAAGTTTGATAATGTACCACATGGGCGATCTTATAACCGTCAAAATGTGTAGCACAGCAGCGTGTCTGTGGGAAAGTGAGACTGCTCAAAGGTGTTGTCGTGGTTCTTTCTTGCCATGTCGTCAACAAGATTCAGTATTCGGAACAAGCTGGTTAGGGGGGTTTTCAGCTGTAAACAATTGAGTGTGCTGATTAACGTCAGTTGAGGGTATTCAACTGGTTCCAGGGATATCATCATTCAGTCCCTTGATGTGTGTTTGTAAACGGTACACCCATCTTTGTTCTTTTAAGAGAAGTGTTCTGTGTGATCTGCTTTGTTGTGTTGCTTTCTCTATGATAGTCCACATTATATCAGAGTCACTATGGTTGGTTTCCAGAAAGTGGGCAGTGAGTTTGGTTGTTATCCTCCTGCATCTAATCGTGCTTCTGTGCTCACTGATGCAGAGTTTTATTTTCCTTGTTGTCATGCCGACATACTTCAAACCACATGGGCAGGTGTTTAAGTACACCACGTTAGTGCTGTTACAATTTGTGTAATTTCTCTGTTCTCATGGGGTTTTGAGTCCCAGAACGATTGTCTTGGTATGCGTTGTCAGAGGGCACACTGTGCAGTTTCCACATGGGAAATGGCTCATACCCGGTGGTAGATCCCAAAGAGTATTCTGTCT
Source organism: Calotriton arnoldi (assembly GCA_963921515.1). Classification (NCBI taxonomy): domain Eukaryota; kingdom Metazoa; phylum Chordata; class Amphibia; order Caudata; family Salamandridae; genus Calotriton; species Calotriton arnoldi. Next base: position 1,336,905 of record CAWUFW010003019.1, read on the forward strand.
GTTGGTTGATTTGCTGGTGGTATTGCTATGTACCAACCTGTCTCTGATACTCCGATTTCTTCTGAACGAAAACAATGGTTTTTCAAAGTGTAATTTGTCCGATGCCAGGATGCGCCAGTGTTTATTTACAGTTTACTTGATCTGGTTGGAACCTGAGTAGTAGGTTGTGACACATATTAGAGCATTGTTTTCTGGTCTGTTGGTTTTCTCAAGTAGACTCTCTCTGGGATTGTTGCACACTCTTTTTTGGCTTTGTTCAATCAATCAATCAGGGAATTTTGAAGCGTGCTACTCCCCCGTGAGGTTCTCAAGGCACTGGGGGGAAGGGGTGCAGTTCCCAGTTAGCCAAAAAGCCAGGTCTTGAGGCTTTTCCTGATGGTGTGCTGGGTAGGGGAGCGTCTGATGTTGACCGGGAGCTCATTCCAGGCCTTAGCCATGATGTAGGAGAAGGCTCTTCCACCAACTCTGGTTCTGCAGATGCGCAGGGTTTCTGCTAGGGTGAGGTCGGCGGAGTGGAAGTTTCTTTTGCGTATGTGGAAGGAGACTCTTTCATTGAGGTATTTGGGTCCGGTGTTGTGGAGAAATTTGTAGGCGTGGGTGAGTAGCTTGAAGGTTACTCTCTTCTCGATGGGGAGCCAGTGGAGGTCTCGCAGGTGTTGGGTGATGTGCTCATATCGTGGGATGCTGAGTACGAGTCTGGCCGCAGTGTTCTGGATGGTTTGGAGTTTGCGTAGCAGGGATTTGTTGATTTCAGCTCAGAGGGCATTTCCGTAGTCCAGTCTACTTGTTATGAGAGCGTGGGTGACGGTCCTCCTGGCTTCGGGGGGGATCCACTTGAAGGTCTTGCGGAGGATGTGGAGGGTGTTGAAGCAGGTGGAGGTGACGGCATTGATCTGGCGGGTCATGGTGAGAGAGGAATTGAGTATGAGGCCGAGGTCCTGGGTGTGGTCCGTGGGGGTGGGCGGGTTGCCGAGAGCGGTGGGCCACCAGGTGTTGTTCCAGGCTGAAGGGGTGGGTCCAAGGACGAGGACTTCCGTCTTCTCCGAGTTGAGCTTCAGGCAGTTGCTGCTCATCCAAGTTACGACGTCGTTCATTCCTTCCTGGAAGCTGAGTCTGTTGGCTTCGGGGTCCTTGGTGAGGGAAATAATGAGCTGGGTGTCGTCGGCGTAGGATACTATGCTGAGTCTATGCTGTCTGACGATAGTGGCGAGGGGGACAATATAGATGTTGAAGAGCGTGGGACTGATCGGTGATCCTTGGAGTACTCCGCGGTTAATCTCTGTGGATTCGGAGAGGAAATGCGGGAGTCTGATCCTTTGGGTTCTGCCGGCGAGGAAGGAGCGGAGCCAGTCGAGGGCGGTTCCCTGAATGCCGGTGTCGTGCAGTCTGGCTGCGAAGTGCGGTGGAAAATGGTGTTGAAGGCTGCGGAGAGGTCTAGAAGGATGAGAGCCGCAGTGTGGCCTTGGTCGAGGAGCGTGCGGATGTCGTCTGTGGCGGCGAGGAGGGCGATCTCGGTGCTGTGGTTACTGCGGAATCCGGATTGGGAAGAGTCGAGGATGGCGTTCTCTTCGATGAAGTTTGTCAGCTGGGCGTTGACGATCTTCTCAGTGACTTTGGCTGCGAAGGAAAGGAGAGAGATGGGTCGATAGTTTTTCAGGTCCATCGGGTCTGCAGAGGGTTTCTTGAGGAGGGACTTGACTTCTGCGCGTTTCCAGTTGTTGGGGAAAGTGCCGGATTTGAAGGTGGCATTGATGGTGCGTTGTAGATCAGGAGCTATGGTGGCGGCGGATCTGTGGAAGATGTGTGGCGGGCAGGAGTCTGTGGGGGCTCCTGAGTGAGTGCTTTTCATGGTCGTGGTGGTATCTTCGGTGGTGACCGGGGTCCAGGCGATGATGGTGGGCTGGCTGTCATCACTGGGCGGAAGGGTGGTTTCTGGAGTCTGTTCGCTGAAGTTGTCATAGAGGGCCTTGATTTTCAGGTGGAAGTAGGAGCCGAGCTTGTTGCAGAGGTCCTGGGAGGGTGTGACGTCTGTGGCTTTGCTGGGGGGTTTGGTGAATTGCTGGATGATGCTGAAGAGTTTCTTCTAGTTGCTGGAGTTGGTGAGGATTTTGTTCCGGATGAAGGTTCTTTTGGTGGATCTTATGAGTTGCTGGTATTCTGTCATGGCGTTCTTGTAGGAGGTCTGGTCTTCGGTGGTTTTGCTGTTTCTCCATCGCTTTTCAAGACGTCTGCAGGTGCGTCTGGCTTCTTGGAGGTCGGTGGTGAACCAGGTAGCCTTCAAGGGGCATTGTCTGTCAGGGTTGCGGAGGGGTGCAAGCTTGTCTGCGCAGCTGGTGATCCAGCAGTGTAGTTCCTTGGCTGAAGAGTTGGCATCGGTCGAGGTGGGGGGGTCGTGGATGAGGGTGGAGTTGAGTTGCTCCTCTGTGACCTTGCTCCAGTTCCTTCATGGTGGGCGTGGAGTGGGTTTGTGAGCAGTAGCAGTGTTGAAAGAGAAGTGTACGCAGTGGAGGTCCGTCCAGAGGGGCTGCGTGGTGTGGCTGAAGTGGATGTTGTTCCCTCCTGCGAAGATGGGGTCGAGGGTGTGTCCTGCCTTGTGTGTAGGGGTGGTGACAAGCTGTTTCAGTCCGATGTTGGCTAGGTTGTCCAGGAGGGCGGCAGAGTCGGGGTCGCTGAGGTTGTCGAGGTGGAAGTTCAGGTCTCCGAGGAGTATGTAGTACATGGAGGCGACAGTGTTGGGGTGTGATGAGGTCGGCAATGGTAGTGGTGAATGAAGCACGAGGCCCGGGGGGTCTGTAGGCGAGGGTGCCACGAAGCATTGTTGTAGGGCTGGTCTGGATCTGGAAGTGAAGGTGGTCGGTGGTGGAGGGGGAGTCGCTCATGCTGGAGGTGGAGAGTCAGAGGGAGCTCTTGTGTGCGATAGCGAGTCCTCCTCCTGTTCAGTTGGGGCGGTCTTTCCTCTGGATCTTGTATCCGTCGGGAATTGGGGTGGCGATGTCGGTGCGGAGGAGGCGTTGGACCAGGTTTCCGTGAAGAAGGTGACGTCTGGCGAGAGGGTGTCAAGGGGGTCCCAGATCTCTATAGCTAACTGTGCAGTGAGTGCACGTTGAGGAGGATGCACCTCAGGGCTCTGGTGGCGCTCGAGTCCAGCATGGGTGCGGCGCCCGTGGGGGTGTAGAGGATGGTGAAGGAATGTCGGCATTTTCAGCAGGAGAACTGGCCGTGGGTGGTGTTCGGCATGGCCAGCTGGCAGTTGTTGTTCCTTTCGGGGTTGAGTGCGAGGGGGGCAGCTGAGTCGTAGCGGTGGGTGGTCGGAGGACCAGGGTCCCTGGCACTGGTCGCGTTCGGGTTGCAGACGGGTGCAGATGGGCTTGCCTTTGGTGCGCCTTTGCTATTTGGATTGGGTAATTCCGATCCCGGAGTTTCTTAGTCAGGTTTTCTGCCAACTTTTTGTAATCCTCCGCCTTGGAGCAGTTGCGTCTAATGCGCATGAACTGCCCCACAGGTAAATTCTCTCATAGTGCTCTGGGGTGCGCACTCTCAAAGTGTAGAAGGCTATTTCGATCTGTGGGTTTGGTGTAGAGTGAAGTACGGAGTTTGCCCTCTTCGGCCATAATATTGATATCCAAAAAAGACACATGTGTGTTATTGTGTGTCATCGTGAATTTTAGATAGTGGTTCCTTTTGTTTATCCATTCATTGAAGGATTCAGTAGTGCTGTTGTTCATCTGCCAGATCACCAGGATATTGTCAATGTAACTGATCTAGAGGCGTATCTGGTTGCTGTATGGGTTATTGGCCCAGATGTTGCAATCTTCAAACCACCCCATGTATAAGCAGGCCACACTGGGGGCAAAAGTACTGCCCATCGAAGTTCTGTGGCGTTGCAGGTAGATCTTGTCTTCAAAGCTGAAAAAGTTCTCGGTTAGGGCTAGTCTGGTCAGTTCCATAATCCAGTCGCTTGGCGCGTTCCATTTCTATTCTTGACTTTGCAGAAGGTCTTGATTACTGTTAAACTCTCTTCTTGGGGAATACTGGTGTAGAGTGCTTCCACGTCCAGGCACATCATTGTTTCTTTAGTTGGATCATAATCAACCTCTTGTAGGATGGTCAGGAGGTGTGTGGTATCCTTGACATAGGATCTGCCACTGGTAACCAGTGGCCTTAGGTACCAGTCAACAAACTGGGACAAAGGTTCCAGAACCAATCCGATGCCTGAGACGATTGGTTTCCCTGGTGGTGGGGTCCTTCCTTTGTGTATTTTCCAGATTGTGTAGAACCGCGGGGTTCTTGGTTCAGTGGGGGTCAGGAACCCTCTCTCTTTGTTGTTGATCCAGCCCTTTACGCTTGCTTCTTCTAGCAGCATCTTGATTTTGTGTTGAATTCTTCTCGTTGGATCAGTGCATAGGGCAGTGTAGTGTCTCTCCTCTTGTAACAACAACAGGCATGCTGTGTGGTAATCCTCCTTGTTTTGGATTAGTATAGCCCCACCTTTTTTCCACTGGTTTAATCACAATGTTATCTCTTCTACTCAGAGAGTTGAGGGCATCGGTCTCCCGCTTGGAGAGGTTGTGAAATGTGTTGGGTGTGGGTCTGTATTCTTCAATGTCTTTTATTACCCCTTGGTGGCATGCTTCATCATTGGGTCCTTCCTGTTCCGCTACGGAGTGGGGCGTGCTGCACCCTACGAGTTGTACGGAAATTCACTATTTACTGCAAAACATTAACTACCTGGTTCCACTCCTGTTGTCATACACTGGACAAACATTTACAATACATACTAAAAGGAAGGTGCATATACTTATACCACCTGTTTTTTGTTCGTTTTATTGAGTTATATGTAAAGTTCAGCTATTGCTCCAGAGTTCCTCCTGTGGAGAGTGAAGTCTGTAGTCACACTCTCTTCAAGATTTCTACTCTGCTGTCTCACCTACTTGGGAGCCGCCGCAGAACCGCATATTATATGTGTGACCTTCCTATTAGCATGCATTGTAAATGCTTGTCCAGTGAATGACAACAGGAGTGGAACCAGGTAGTTGACCATTTGTAGTAAATAGTAAATAGTGAATTCCCTAGGTCCTGAAGAATAGCCAATAGGGGTATGGCTAGAAACATGGCGACCATTAGGAATTAGGAACATTACCCCCTTTTTCCTAAAATCTCCCGTTTTTTAACCATACCGACTAGGGGTCAGAATAAAAAACTAAACCCACTAGCCAGGTATTTTTAAATAAAGATTTCTTTCCCCACTCCTCCCTCCTAGACCATCTCATCTGTCATAGTCACTGAAAGTGCTCCCACATAACTCGTAGATTGCAGCATGCCCTCTTCCGTAGCGGAACGGGAAGGACCCAATGATGAAGCGTACCACCAAGGGGTAACCCTGATGGGTGAGGGTTTTACAGAAAACTTTGTGTTTTCTCCCAGGCGCAAGTTAAACTTTCCTTAACTACTGGGTGCCTATTTTTTCTGTGTTGTGAATTATGTTCGGAGGACGGCCCCAGTCTTCAACCTCTTACTCCATCTAGTTTTTGATTCATGGGTTGAAGTGAGTCATTGCTTCACCCCACTTCTAATCATTACTAGAGCCACATGTCCAATTATAACTAATCTTGCTGGTTTTCGTTGTAACATAGATAATATTGTCCATGTGAATCAGCATAAAATTCGGTTTCCCATGCCTGTAAGCATTCTTTACAGCGTTTCATGGGGAGGTAGGATCAGTCCTCGTTTCTTACCTAGGCAGACAGGAATGTCAATAACAGCAAGCTTCATTTTCATTTCGACTTAGATCCCAGAAGTACCCTGAACTCTCAGTCCTGGGATCTATGTCTGATAGAGTTGACACACGAGTGACCTGCTAAATTGTATTAAAAAGTAATATTTATATTTCTGCACAATACCAAGCCCACTTTTTTAGCACAGTGATCCATTTCCTATGACTTGTGGCAGGGACCTTGTTGATGTTTCCGTCTGCCGGACATTCAGAGGCCACCCCTGCCAAACAAATCATGAACAAACACCTTCCGTTGACCCTTTTCTTATTCCTTCCATGGAATCGGGTACATGTCTGTTTGTGTGATGCTTTGACTTCAAAGAATCTACTAGGACTGTTCCCCATTCACAGCTGTGGTATCTTCATTTCTATGCCATGCATTCTCCTATTAGTGTTATGTCCCCTGCTGCTCAGCCAGAGGGACTGTGATGTCATTAGAATACTGATGTGTGCCTGGTTGAGTGAATGTCAGATGGAGGTGTTGGGCTGAGCAGCTTCCTTATTACCATCTTCACCTGTAACCTGAGACTCCGATCTTAAGAATAAACCTTATCTTGTTTCCCCTATACTACTGGCTACCCTGCATCTTCATTTACCACAGTGGCGACGATTTGAGAAAAGACCTGCGTGTCCAAGGAACTGTTGGAGTAATTACGAGTTGAAGAACTGCTGATCAGGAGGAAGACTAAAAGAAATGAAATTGAACCTTAAATTAAACAGAACAACCCTTTAAGCCCCACCGGTGTCCGTTTCACCAGACAGCCCACAAACAACAGTAGTGCTGGGTGTTTCTTTTATTTAACTCATCCGTACTGTCAGCGCTGATAAGTGACCTTGCAGTTACACCATACAGGATGAAATACTGGTGAGCTCTGAAACACTGGATAGTGCGTGTTTACCTGCTTGGCTGATACCTACGTGATTCAAATGAAACTGCACTTGATATCTGGTGCCTATGTGATTGATCGGAAACTGGAAACATTAACGGGTGAACCAGCACCGTTTACCGTTTACTATTGAGGAAGGCAACAAATGCAGCTAGTATTACATGTGAATGGTCTGGGTGTACACTTCGCTACTTTACAGCTGAAAGTAAGATATATTGGAGAATGTTGGGAACAACTTTTATGGGCATTGGGCAGTGAGTAAATTCTCTTCTTCAAATATTTGCTTGGCAAAAGGGCGCTGGGTTTTATGGAGTTGAATTTGATGTAACTGAGTTTTGGTTTAAAATCCTACCGTTACTGTTGCGGGCACCATTTGAACTATCTGTGCATTCCTGATACACGTAGATTCCAGCCACAAGGACAACTATGCGTGCTGAAGCTGGTCTCATTATGTAACTGAGTCTGCATTGGCGCTTCCATGACGTGACTTTCTTATCGCGGACGGCACTAGTACAGTTCTCTCTGTAATTCAAGTTTAAATAATGCCAATGTGCGTGCGCCGCTATCATCTGGTATATCTCTGAGCACCTACAACGGGGCGCTATATCTGAAAACATGGGCATGCTCTCCTCTCTGCATCCCTGCTTTAGGAGCTGGAAAGAGAAGATTGGGAGGCCACAGACGCATTAAAGGCAGTGCTTTAAATGGGCCGGTACTCACCGGTACTGAGTACCGGCGCTTCTCATTTTCACCGCTCTGAGTACCGGCACTTCTCTGCTGCCAAGGAGAGTACTGGTACTCATCAAAGGTAGGCTCATTGTTACTTTGGCTCACGAGCACGAACGAGGCTGTCCAACAGCCAAAGGGCCTCTAGCCCAAGCTGAGCCACCTCTAAACCATTCAGCAGGGCTCACCTGCATAATGTCCGGTGTTCACCACCACGCTGTGTTTGACAGAGCAGGGTCCATTCAGGCCCTATGCTGTCAATCACATTCACACCATGGTGTGCATTTGTGCACACACTCGAATCCAGGCATCCCGCTGACAACAGCAATAGCAGCAATTAAGAAAGCCACGGGAGATAAGGAGAGTAAAATGGCCTTTATTGCACCTGAGTCTTTTGTGTGAGTGTCTGTCTGCTTGTGTCTGGGTGTTTGCCTGCTTGTGTGCGCATGTTTGTGTGTGTGTGTATGTGAGAGAAAAGCGAGTGAAAGAGCGAGAGAATCCAGACACTAGGGAGGTGTTTTAAAGGACATTCTTGGAATGCTTTGTGTGAGCATTGCTGCTTGTTTCTGTGAGTGCGCACTCAAGAATATATAAGTATTCGGCCACATAGTAGAAGTGTCTTATATGTCTTGTCCTTAGCCCCGCCCCTAGCCCCGCCCACTTGCTACACTCATAGCTCATTTTAAGAGTACCTGCACTTATTTTTCCCCATTTAAAGCACTGATTAAAGGAATGCAGCCGCGGTTGTGACATTATCAAGTGTTTCCTGGACAACGCTTTGTGACTGAAACTATGGTGCCATGCTGGGGTCCCACAGCCTAAGGCTTCCGGGAGAAGTGGTGATGAAGGAAAAAAGTAAATAAAACTACTTCATGGGAGGAATGTTTCCTTAAGCAAGCACACAGAGCACTCTCGCTGATGCGCACAGCTTTTCCATCAAAATTTAAAAGAACCTGGTACTCTTGCTTTTTTTGTATGATTTTGAATGGTGAGTTCTTTCAGATTCAATTCAACACGTTGCTCTGCTCAAACTGCGCACCAAGCAGAATTCATAAATGTCATCATTATTTATGTGCATTATTTCTTGAATGTTTGCTGGTATTGGTTCAAGTTGCCATATGGGTTCTATGCATTAAACATCCTAGTGAGTTTTCATTACATAATCTGCTGCACTGTTGGATTCTGCTTATATATTTATGCCATGTTTTCATTTCTGCCATGCTTATTTTAATACTGTTGACTGTGTTCTGTATTGGTTGACATTTATTGCATGCGTTTATTTTTGTGATTCAGTATGTGTCTGTGGGTTTGGAGTTTTTCCCTACTTTACTACCTGCTGCGTTGAGAGTTATGTTTTGCACCCATATGTTTTTGTTATTACTTGTGCTGGGGCATATCAGTTGGTGTGCTTCCCAAACAATCTGTACAGTTCTTAGTGATGGGGCAGGGATCCTGTAACCCAAACCTTGTTTGCTATTATTACTTATTTTGGTGATGAGGCATGTGTTTGCATTCAAATCTTATTTACATTTATGTGTGAGGGTAAATATTACTTGCTGCCCCAAAACGTTACTTACATTTGCTGATGTTGGGGCATGTTTATTGCCTTTGCATTGCTTTTACTTGTACTGGGTTACACCCAGACATTACTCACTAGTATTGGTGAAGGGGAACCTGCGTTGCATCCAAACCATACCAGATGTTACTTACTTTTGCTGGTGATGGGGCACCTGCGTTGCGCCTATATCATATTTTTCTGCTGCATGTTTCCGGACATATGGTTTGCACCCAGACGTTGCTTTGTGATGGGCTTCTGAGTTGCAACCCAAACAAGTTCTTGCTTTACTACTTCTTTCTAGTACTGGTTTTGGGGCATTTTTCCTCATGCCCAAACCTTTTGCTTTTGGTGACATGTGTTGCACCCTCAGGGGCATATGTTTTGAATTTTATTATTGGGCAGGAGAATGGCACCCATTGGGGCACACGTATTGTACCCTTGTGAATGGCGCATATGTGTTGTACCCGCAGGGGCATATGTTTTGCACTTAATTATCGGGCAGGAGTATGGCACCCGTTGAGGCACACGTATTGCACCCCTGTGAATGGGGAATATGTGTTGCATTTGCAGGGGCATATGTTTTGCACTTTATTATTAGGCAGGTCTTTGGCACCCGTTGGGGCAAACATATTGCACCCTTGTGAATGGGGCATATGAGTTGCACCAGCAGGAGCATATGTTTGTATTTTATTAATGGGCAGGTGTATGGCACCCATTAGGGCACATGTATTGCACCCTTGTGAATGGGGTATATGTGTTGCACCTGCACGGGCATATGTTTTGCACTTTATTATTGGGCAAGTGTATGGCACCCGTTGGGGCACACATATTGGACTCTTGTACTATACTGCAGAGTTGTGACTCTCTTATGAGGTGTCTCTTTTGTTGCTCCTCCATATTTTATTGTCTGCGGAGGGGGGAGAGTGTGGGTGTTTCTCCCTAGTGATGTATGTATGTATGTGTTATTCTTAACTTTGTTTCATTATTCTCTTCTCTGGTCCATTTATTTTTATGTATTACATGATTCAATTTGTACTCCTTTGCTTTGTTCTCATTTTTATGGATGTTGTGTATTACTGTCTTATTTGAATTTATATTTTCAATTTTTCTATAAAGAGGGGAGGTGTGTGGTATCTTTATTTATATGCCATGAACTCTCCCCTTAGTGTTATGTCCCCTGCTGCTCAGCCAGAGTGAATGTGTTGTAATTAGAATGTTGATGTGTGCCTGGTTAAGTGAAAGTTGTAGTGCGTGGGCTGAGCAGCAAGAATGATGCTCCCGCTGGGGCATCCTTAATACCATCTTTACCTGTAACCTGAGACTCCTATCTTAAGAATAAACCTTATCTTTTTTCACATATACCACATAAACACCATTTACTACAACATCCAATAGTAACACAAAATGAAGAATTCTTTCTAACAAAGCTGACCTGACAAATTTTCAAGGCATAGAGAAACCTGACATTGCAGAAGCCATATTTTATATGTATATGTCACACATCGGTACCGCTGACATTTTAGAACAGGCCTTGCCTTGAGCGTATGAGTTCTATTTTCTAACCCATGTGCTAATTTGCTAATTTTAACGAAAGGCACACAAACTGAAAGCTGTTAGCAGCTTCTCACTTCCCAGAGGTTCAAAATACTAGGAATTTAAGCCCATAAAAAGCACAAAAAACATAAGCACACACAAAAAAGGTTAAACCTTCTCACACCTATAACAGATCTGCTTACATAGATTCTTGTGTAAGTACATGTCCCATAAATGTCACAGATTGGGCATTGAAGTACACTTCAATCTTCAGCTGCAGTAATAATTCCAGAGTCCAAAGAAAACAACAACTTAGAATCAAACTGTGAGGATTGCTTCTAAAATTTCCTACAGATAAACAAAGATTGCCTGCAACAGATGTATAGTGTAGTGTTGTTTGATTATGTGCAGTAGGATCCTTGTGGTCCTCAGTAGACTTCTCACAAAGTTACGTAATCAGTTGGGAGGTATCTGGGTGTGTCTGGGTGTCGTTGCATGCCAAAGAATAAAGATGTGTGTTACAGAGCACCGTATGTGGTGTGCTCATTTGCGTGGTTCAGAGCTGGGGAGGATGCAAAATATAGCTTATGCCTGAAAAAGACATAACTCAAGCATGCATAGGATAAGACTGCTTAAAAAACGTGAACTTGGTGAAAAAGAAATATGAATACTTCTGCATAGTCTGCAAACCCATATATAGTTTTCCATTTATTTTGGACCACTGGAGATTTCTGGAAGATTGTGAGAGGAATGGTGCAGCAGATTAAATCTTTTATCTTTGTGTGTATTCAAATTTTTTTTTCGATCTGCTGCAGTATGGCTGCAAAAGTGAAACATATTATGTATGATTCATATTGTGGGTGCAGGAAAAAATTGATGATGAAATGATGAAAAGCGAAGTTCAAAAAGACACATTTAACAATAGTAGTAATAACCACACTGTGCCATTCACAGAGTATATTCAGTTAGGGTTAGGAAGATAGGCATATGTTTGAAATGAATGCGAATTCCATGCAATGAAACGTGTAAATTATTAAATGCATGGATTACCATTGTGAATAAAATTAACAAGTGAGAATGACAATGATGTGCTTACATGCCAATGCACAATATTTTACCAATTTTTGTTAATAAATTAATCAGTGTCAACTTAGCAAACATAGGGTCTGATTCACAAAGGTAACTTACAGTTTTGAGTAAGTTTACTACTTTTGGCTTATTCATAATATCTGAGTGTAAGTTACTACAAAGAAAAACACTATGGTAAGTCTTGCATCACATTTAAAATAACAATAAAACATGAATTTGCATTAATACTAAACATATTTCTAAGATACTTTTTAAATTAAATAAACTTTTCTTCCCCTATACTTCACCATGCTGAGATCTCCAGTCTTCCGATAGCAAAGTATATGGAAAACTTAAAAAATGTATTTAACTAGCATTTTATTTATTTTAAATGAACAAAATGAAAAATGCCACTACACTATTACCTTAATTTTGAAATAAATCTTTATTTACTAGAAATATATTAAATTATATATTAAATTAAAGTATAAATTAAACAATACATCCCCATTAAAATATTTTTTTATTAGTATGGATTAATAATTAATAATAGTGGAATATAACATTAAGTCAAAATATTTCAGAAACATTTTAATAAAAAATAATGTTAAATTAATCTTTAAATTCAAAATAAGTTATTAACATATTTTATAACTAATTAGTATTTGTTCACTCTTTTTATCATATACATTTAACATAAAATTATATTTATCTATATTTTTAACTATTTTAAATCATTTAATTTAATTTAACTTTGTTTCCTATGGGGCTTCATTTCCTAGCTACATTATTTTTTATAGGCGGGAATAGCACTATCAGCGGTTGGCTATGTGTGGTGCTCAACATATTACTTTTTTTAAATTTTAGTAGTAAATTACACTCTCATTTTGTGAATAAACAAAAACTAGTAAACTTAATGGGTGTTATACCTGCCCATACTAGTCAGCCAGTTTTTAATGTCCCCATCAAGAACAGCTTTGAAGTTCTGTCAACTCTGGATGCCCAGGATTGACTGCATTTCGGAAGGGCAGACAAGCAGCAAGGAAAACCACGTACACTTGAGCATCAAAAGGGAGGCATGATCCAGCTTCCAACAAGGACAACTTGTGCAACTGGTTACTACATTACTAGTAATATCAGCAATGACGGTGCACACGTGCACACACTTGGAGTCTGCTGATATTGCCCCGCAATTCATTGGTTTGGCAGTCCAACAAGTAGTTAATCCCACTAAGAGAGATGGCATCAAGATGCTGTCCTGGAATGTTGTTCATTAGTGGGCACAAGGTAATCTGTTTACAGGAAACTTGGGCACTGGATGGGTCTTTCCTAAATGTTTTTTGTTGCATAAACTTTTTAACTACTCCTTCTCATTCAGGAACACCCAAATGTGGTTTGTCCACTTTTCTGCAAGCAACTAAGGGCCTCATTACGATGTCGGTCGGAAAGGCTCCGAACGGCATTCGGATTTTCCTAACCATGCCGGAACCCATGTTTATGACCAACTCGGAAACATTTCCGACGGACCAAATACAATAGAAGGTAACCGTTCGGTCTTTCCGACTCGGTTCCGACCGGCATTTGGAGACTCCGAGTCGGTCGGAGCCGAATCGCACAGGTCTAAGGTCCCCGCTTCCGACTGATGCATTGCGATGTCGGATTCGGACAGCCTTTCCGAATCGGTCTGTTTGACATGAAACAGCTGTCGGAAACTGACTTTGGGGGTCCGTAGCAGGACCCCCTTCACCCGGAGGTCTTTAGTTGGGGCCCAAGGGGGTACCCATGGGATCCCTTTTTACAACCATGCACAGTGTGGCATGGGGTGCAAGGTTTTCCGGAACCACCCCTTTTTTTACAATGGGAGCCTGTGTTGTCGGTCGGAACACAGGCTCCCATTGTAGTCACTGGGAGTTCGACTGAACAGTGTTCGGAAACATCGTAATAGGTCAGTCGGACTAGCCGAACCCGAGTCGGTCGGAACCGACAAGGAGTCGGTCAGAATGCTTTCCGACTGACATCGTAATGAGGCCTTAAATTGTCTAAACGTAAAATAAGGGAGCTTAATTCTACCTGTTTTTATCAGATGCTGTTAATGACTCATTTGATATCATTTTGATACATTTTTATTGTATTGTATTTGATCTTAACCCAACAAGGGGTATTGATGATATAGAAGAAGACATAGTAAATTTACACCATAGGAATAATAAGGAAGTTCTTGTTATCTGGGTGCAAGATTTCAAGCTATATCTATGTAACACTACTAGTCCCTGTGGCCTGGAGGACTTGAATGGGTGTTAAGTGACTCATTTTAAACACATTCCCTATGGAGAGGCAGTCAATAGAGTTTTGTTTTCCATGGATTTGAGCTTTGCTAGCAACTATAGGCGCTAGGATGTGCCCCTCCCTCCAGCATTTAAGGGCAATGAGAATTGTAGTAACATTGATTATGTCATCATCTCAACTGGTCTGTGTCCCCTGTTGCTATTCTTTCCCTAGATTTGACTGAAGAGGGGGGCAATGATGACGGCGACTCAATAGAATTTTCACGAAATGGGGGTATAAGACTTAAAGGATAGAAAAGCATAAATTCACACATGCGCTCATCAGGGAGAACCAGTGTGCTTTCTCAACTGTAACCTATTGTGATGAACCCCCAGTGAGAGTTGCCTTACCCCCTCCCATTTCGGCAAAAACCTCTGCTTATAGGATAGTGAATAGCATTTTGTAGAATATGAGTAGCACTCTTACAGTACTAATAAACCTATGACAAAATGTAGTTTGTGAATAGGCCCCTATAAATGTAGAGCAATGGATCTTCCTTGGTTTAATTCTAGTTAGTACTTAGTTTGACTTATTTACTGACATGAAATGAGTTATTCTCTACTCCTCAGACCAGTTTTATTCGCAAATGACCTCAAACAGTAGGGGCATAGCATCCAAATGTATTACACGACCATACTGTTTAACCGGGCACAATGAGACAGTATTTTCAATGACTGTGCACTACTCTGCTGGCACCAAATGAATGATATAACCAGCTTGTGCATACAGCGGGTGATGCGTGTTGTTGATAAAGGGGCTTTACTTGTTTGTTGACTCACTTTGCCTGAATGTTTACACAGCTGTGTGAATGATGTCAAATACTCCTTTCTTGTGCTTGGAATTAATTAATTTGAAAACCCTCAATTTAACTAGTCAATTATTGAATAATGAAGAGAGGAGACAAAGTCAATGCTGTGATTTCAGACGAAGAACAGTGCAATCTGAGCTGAAACAGAAGAAATTATGAACCAGGCACCAATATTTGATCGCCCCTTCCTTCAACAATGACTACGGGCCAAATGAAACACCAGTGCAAACAGCCTGCAGACTGTCATTTCTTTCAAGTGAACACGTGCAGCAATATATATTATAAGGAAGAAGTAAAGTGTATAATGGCCCCTTAGGCAAACGCTGGAGCTACTAAGATAACTTTCAGCAAACGGGCAAGTTATTCCTTAAAGGGTATCAATATGTTTTCTGCCACTATGAGATGATCAATATCTCTGTGGTGGTCATATCCCACCTGTTCTCTATTGTACATGCTCATGTAATCTGAAATTAATCAATACAGATCTCTGTCAGTTGCCAAATTAGTAAACGGACTCTATACCAATAGCTTATTAAATTAAACGGCATGTACATGGTACGCTGGAGGCACAATGCATTTTCGATTATGATTCCGAAATGTTTTACAACGATACCATTGTGTTTTTGAGTGGAACTCCAAATTGCAATGATTTTTTATAACGCAGGAGTCCGGTACTTGCATGTGCAAACCTGGACATTTAAAAAAGAGCACGTGTTTGGACCTGCAAATTGGGATTGTGAATTTGCAAATATTACGTTATTATCCCAGCTTGTAAAAAGCAAGACATTCCCCATGCACTTGTTACACACAAATAAAGGTACCTTTAAGAATGCGGAGATAAAAGAGGATTTTTAAAATAATTTATACCATTATATATTTCAATGCATACAAACTGATTTAAAATATCACTGAATTGCGATATTAATCTAGAGGGAATATGTTTTCATAAAACAGCAATGCATAACGATGTATGTGATACATATGTTGACATAAAAATATCCACTGGGAACGGGACTCATATGCTAGTATAACTTTCACACTTAAGGAGCCAAAGTGGGGAACATAAAAAGGTAAATGCTTGAATTAATCTCGGTCAATGGTAATTGCTTTGAGCTGCATTCCAGTTAATCATTTTGTGTCCTGTGTGCCACTCTAGATAAGGTCTACCCTCATGGAAATCAAGCTTGCTTTTCCTCCTAAAGAAACGGTCTTTGAACATTGGTATGATAGTGTTATAATTTAAAAAAACTAATGAGGCAGGCTGCTACAGGTAGGAGGCTCTTCACCGGCGTGGGGAGTCTCTCTAGGGTGCAGAAGAGCAGAAGAGCAGAACTAAATGAGTGAAATGAGATGGCACCAGCAGCTGATTAGCTATTTGGAAGCCAATTAAAAATTTGCACTTTCACTCTTAAATAAATGCAAAAAAGATATTTGCATAGGCAGATCAGAGTAAAACCCAAATTTTCCTCCAGCCAATCATCCCCAATATGTCTGCAAATGTCAATGCAAATCTACTGAAATGGTGAAATCCACTTAATCCAAAAATGTCCATGGAACATTTTTTAAATAGCACAGCAACTGTTGTAATCTTTCCCAGTCATGGTGTATTTAATAACATATTTTATGGTATGTGTGTATGTACGCATGTATGTAAGTATATGGTATTTCTATGGTGCAAACCTAGCCAAAATGCAGTAGAGTACTGTGCAAGGACCAAGACAAGCATAAAGTCAATGGGCCTGATTCACAGAACTAACTTACGTCAAAAACGTAAAGTTAGTACTTTTTGGTATTCACAGAATACACTTACTCATTTTGGTATTCACAGAATGAACTTACTCATTTCGGTATTCACAGAAGTTAGTAGTCCTAACTTTAGGACTCCTAAATGCCTTCTGTGAATACCGAAAGTCTTAAAGTTAGGATTTTTCTCAGTTTAGGAGTAGTAAAGTTAGGACTCCTAACTTTACTACTCCTAAACTGAGAAAAATCTAACTTTAAGACTTTCGGTATTCACAGAAGGCATTTAGAAGTCCTAAAGTTAGGAGTCCTAACTTTACGACTCTAAACTGAGAAAAATCCTAACTTTAAGACTTTCGGTATTCACAGAAGGCATTTAGGAGTCCTAAAGTTAGGACTACTAACTTCTGTGAATACCGAAATGAGTAAATTCATTCTGTGAATACCAAAATGAGTAAGTGTATTTTGTGAATACCAAAAAGTACTAACTTTACGTTTTTGACGTAAGTTAGTTCTGTGAATCAGGCCCTTAGAGAAGTGGAAAGTTAGATGACCATTACAACTTTGTATGGAAGGCGGGTGAACTAGTAGTTTGTCCTAGCAATTGGAACTGCAGAGACACATGTGACAGCATGTTATTAATAGATTTCTATGTAGTCTTTCTAATAATGGCTCGGTGGTGACAACTACTTCATGAATGTGGACTAGCTTTCTAAAAGTAGTTTTTAACTTCAATTGGCAAAATTCTCGTGCTGACTAATTTGATAAGTAAGGGGAAGTGGAGGCTTGGTTCAGCCACATGTGTCACTGACCAGATATTTGGTAGAAGAGGAGGAAAGCCATTAATTGCCAATACTTTCAGGCCTTTCTATGAGAAGGGTGTATAAGCACTGATAACTGGCATCACTGGAAGATGATGAGGGAGCTGGAAAGTCTTGTAAGGAGGAGGGTAGATCTTTAGCAGGATTATTAGATGTCAGGGCATCTGTTTCAGCAGGACAATGCATGCCTCTACATGAGGATGCAAGTATTGATGGACAATTGTCAGAAACATAATCCAGAATTAATATGTATAATCCATAGCATGATTACGTGCTACAGAGGGTCATGCAGAATAATCAAGAATGCTATGATTCCAATTCACTGAGAAGGCTGAGCTAGTTGTAATGGTAAAAGTGGCATTGTCAATCTTGACCATTCTATTCATTTTAAGAAAGGGAGAAAAATGGAAGGACAAGAGCTGAACGAAATCATGTTGAAAGCCGTAAGGGATGTGAGGGATTAAAATGGTAGTACAAATGTTAATAATATTGTCACTATACTACATTTTAACATTTATTGTTAAAGGCCTGTACCTTTTGCATTTTCCTCGAAGATGTAAATAATTAATCAGAAATCTGCTTGTTTTGAATACAGTAAAAGAGAATTATAAATCCTCAAAATACCAGGATTGCTAGTGCCTTTATCCCACAGCCGAGTATTTTATTTGAGCGCTATTTGAGACAGTTGGAAATAACATTTGGCATGCAGGCTTAACGCTCAGTAAAACATTGTCAAAACACCTCAACCTCCAACCCCTATACTAAGTAATAAATTGTGATTTTTGAAAACACAGGTTGGTGACCAATGGTTAACTAAACTCTGACCATCATGGCAATTACCGCGTATCACTCACATAACGGCTGCTTGCACCTTATTCAGTTAAATAAATGAGTTTTTCACTCTCAACCCAACTGTTTGCCAGGTACCTGGCCATTACTGTAGTCTTTGATACAGATAGGTTGCCTAATCGAAAAATGTTGCTTCTGTGCTCTTTTGTTATTTTCTAGCAAAGGTGGTTTCACATGTTGCTTTAAATAATGGATAGTACTTAACAGAATGCACCAATTCTTTTCAGGAACTACAAATACATTTGTGGAATTCTGCCATCCTTCATTCCTTCATGGTCACATTGTATGGTAGTGTGTTGAGTCTCGCTAGTGCAAAAAGTTTGTGATACCACGTTACGTTAACTAAGGATGTGGATGCAGTGAAGTGTCAAATAATCAAGGTTTTTACAATGCCTGGCCCTCCAACATGTAACTTTGGGCTTCTTATTTTTTCTTTAAGAGGTCTTTTAGGATTGTACATTACTTTGAACCCATCATTTGCTCTAGAAAAGAGGCATTAAGGCCTAAGTATTTAATACCATCCTTCAGAGTACTTGCTTTCTCAGCTCCTCCTATTCGAAATAGGTGCCATCAAGTAAATGATTGAGAAGGATGTAGAGCATTTTACTTTAATGGTGCTGTTTTATCCTTTATTCAGTGGAAGTATAATTATCAATCATTTCTAAAGTTTTTGTGGGAAAGCTCAGGGAGATGGGCAATTTTTTCACATGGCAATGACAAAACAAAATAAAATAGGATAATGGCTGACTTTATAAAGTAAAAGGCAGCCATGTTGTTTAGTCCATGCTTTGGCTTTGTTCTGTGTTTGTGGGGCGTATGTATACTATATTAATATGATTGTTTACATTTAGGTACACACGTGGAACTTTATTAAAGTGTTAATAGTGAGGGAAACATATTTTTATTTTACTATATATTGAAAAAAAGGTAATGGGGCACCGCGGTAATACCTTGAAAATACTGCGGTACCTTTTGAAAATAGAAGAAAAAAAAATTATAACGAACAATAAGAAATTATCGTTCTACTGTTTGTTATACATTTTTTTGGGGGGGTTAATTACATCAGGTAATGTGGTACTTCCCAGATAGTACCGCTGTACTCCATTACCTTTTTAAAAATAGGTACCGAAAAAAATATGTTTCCCTAATTATTCACACTTTTGAAAAGTGCCTCATATCTTCCTATAGGTGAAAACCTAGAATGTATATGTAACGTACAAACATAGAACCAGCCATTTTGCTGCTATGTCTATCTAAAAAGTCAACAAAAAATGCAACACATACTCCACGACACCCCACTCCACTCCATTGTATGACATACCACTCCGCTCTACAACACACAACTTCACTCTATGAGATGACAGCCAATCTATGACACACAACTCCACGCTATTACACTCTATGACACTGCATTCTACACCATTCCACTCTACGCTACTCCACTGTATGCCACTCCATTCTATGCAACTCCACTCTATGCCAATCCGCTCTACACCACTCCAGTATGTTCCATTCCACTCTATGCCTCTCCACTCTACTCTATTCCACTCTACGCTACTCCACTCTGCATTATTACACTCTATGCCACTCCTCTCTATGCCAATCCACTGTACGCCACTCCGCTCTATGCCGCCCAACTTTATGCCACTGCACTTTATTCCACTCCACTCTATGCCACTCAACTCAATGCCATTCCACGCTTGAACAATCCACTTTATGCTGTTCAACTCTATGCTACTTCACTCTAAAACACTACACTCTACAGTATTCCACTCTACGCCATGCCACTCTATGCAACTCCACTGTATGCTATTCCACTCTACTCCACTTCACTCTAAGCCACGCCACTCTATGCCACTCCACTCTGTGTCACGCCACTTTACGCCACTCCATTCTATGCTATTGCACTTTACACCACTCCACTCTATGATATTCCACTCTATGCCACTCCACTGTACATCACTCCCCTGTACACCACTCCAATTTCCACCACTCCACTCTATGCTCTTCTATGCTGCGCTACTACACTCTAGGCTACTCTACTCTATACCACTCTACTCTACACCACTCGATGGAATGTCACTCTATTCTACCGCTCTTCAAGCCACTGTATAAAAAGAAAAACAATGAAGGATTTTCTTTGTGATATCTTACAAACACATTTAAAAATAAAATAACAAACATACAAATTCAATGAAAAAAATAAAGGTTAAAGCTTAGTTATAATAGTAAAGCTTTATTTATTTTTTCTATACAAACCAAACTTAAATTACACAAACATTAGAAATTCTAAAGTTATAGTTATACCTTAAATTTATAATTCACACAGTGCCTTCAAATTACTATAACTTTATTTATCCTTTGTATACAAGCACAAATTAAACTACACAAACATTAGAAATTGTAAAGTTATAGTTATACCTTAAATTTATAATTTGCTTACCATTTTCAAATTACTATGATTGCGCACCTCCGTAGACAGGTCAACTCGCTAACCACACTACATTTTCTATAGCTCGTGCTTTTTCGATGCGCTGCTTATACCCTTTCATATTACATCATTTATACCATATAAAATCATAGCATTCATAACGACTTATGACATCTCACATAACATCGTTTGTGAGAACACTGTGCAAGGTAGAGTGCTGTTGAGTTATAGTTCATATACTGTGGCTAGCTAGTTGACAACACAGTGTAAGGTCCTGTGGGATGGGTGCCCTAAAGGCTCGGGGAGGGTGGATACTCATCTCGCTCCCCATAAAAAATATTATGGCCCCTGGAGATATGGTTCCCGGGGCCTGTAGAGACTTGGTGTGGAGGTGCCACATGCCCTCCTCTCATTTAAAAAAAAAAAAACAATTGTTGGGTCCGGCTGGCACCCAGGATGGGTGCTGGCATGGGAACCAGCGGGGTCTTGGAGGCCCCGTGTCTGTCTCTGCAGCCCCCTGTGGTTAGTTGTTGCTGGGCCATGTGCCGTACACAGAGGAAGGGAGTGTGTGGCTTGGGGTTGGCTGCCCATGGGTTGGACGTAGATGTGCGCGGTGCGTGGTGGGACTTTTAAGCAAACAAAACCCTGGAAAGTAACTGAAAAAAACAAAGGGCCTGATTCACAGAACTAACTTATGTCAAAAACGTAAAGTTAGTACTTTTTGGTATTCACAGAATACACTTACTCATTTTGGTATTCACAGAATGAACTTACTCATTTCGGTATTCACAGAAGTTAGTAGTCCTAACTTTAGGACTCCTAAATGCCTTCTGTGAATACCGAAAGTCTTAAAGTTAGGATTTTTCTCAGTTTAGGAGTAGTAAAGTTAGGACTCCTAACTTTAGGACTCCTAAATGCCTTCTGTGAATACCGAAAGTCTTAAAGTTAGGATTTTTCGCAGTTTAGGAGTAGTAAAGTTAGGACTCCTAACTTTACTACTCCTAAACTGAGAAAAATCCTAACTTTAAGACTTTCGGTATTCACAGAAGGCATTTAGGAGTCCTAAAGTTAGGACTACTAACTTCTGTGAATACCGAAATGAGTAAGTTCATTCTGTGAATACCAAAATGAGTAAGTGTATTCTGTGAATACCAAAAAGTACTAACTTTACGCTTTTGACGTAAGTTAGTTCTGTGAATGAGGCCCAAAGACTACTAGGTGAGGTAGCTGGTTTGTGGACAATCAATGTTGTGACTTCAACTCTTCTAAATTAGAGCAGTGTTTGGGTAGTCCTTATAGATATACCGGGATGGAAAAGGTTAGCTGCCTTGGTTTTTCTTTTTTGCATTTCTTTGTCTACAGTTTGATGGTGTCGTTCCTGTCTGTGGGTGTGGTGAGATGGTGTGCTTGTCTGCAAAGATAAATGGAGGTACATGTCGCGATGGCTTTGTAAATTATGCCATAAGTTTTGAAGATGGTGCATGCCGGCAAGGGCAGCAATTGTTCATTATGATGGGATGATGTAATTAAATTTCTTCAGGCTCTGAATAGGACATGCTGCGATGTTGGGCTCCCTAAAGAGGTCCGAGTGTGGAGTCTGGGAAGGCATGAAGCAGGCTGTTACCACCATCTAGATAAGACAGTATGAAGGCTTGAATTGCAGTTCAAGATGCTTTCTGGAAGAACCAATTTCACTTTTATTTAGAAGAAAGGCCCTCTTTTTCTTTCTGCCAATGTGTGCACTGATGTTCAGGTTGGCATCCAGGATGAATACAGGTGGCTTGGCATTAGATGAAAGTTGGAGTTCGAAGCCATTAAGGTTCATGTCATTGAGCCACTCATGTACTGTTTCTTGTTTGATGTTCTTAACAAATACCAGTAATCCTGTCTTGGTGGGGTTGAGCTCCAGGTAGGCACTTGACATACAGCTCTAGATTATGTGCAGCAGCGTTTGAGGCATTGGATGTTTGAAGTAGAAGAGGCTTTCAGGTACAGGTGTGTATCATTGTCAAATTGGTGAAGCTTGATGCTGTTATCTGCGAGTAAAGCCCCAACAAAGTACAGTGTGGAACCCTAGATTACTGAAACGATGATAGGGATATTTTGGGACTTGGGTGTGCCAATGTGACATGCTAGTGTTGGTTGGAAAAGGGTGGAGGAGAACCAGTGAAAGACAATGCATGTGAATCCCATTCAAGACTCCAAGGTGCATATGAAGGTGGGATGGTTGATTGTGTCAATGGTAGCTGAGAGGTCCAGTAATATCAGGAGGGAGGGGCCATCTTTGTTTGTGGTAAAGAGGACATCATCTATGATGTGTAAGGTAGTGGTCACTTTGCAGCGGACATATTATGTGCACATTTATAATGAGTAGAATTATTGTTTGGTGTAACTAAGGTAAATACTTCATTTTATGTTTTTCTTGTGGAGTTTTATATAGCGCTAACTAGACCCGGAGGTATCAGAGCGCTTTACATGAGCACCAGTTACGTTACATACAGACGCATTAATTTTTGTTAGGCATGGGGAGATTAAGTGATTTGCCCAGAATCACAGAATGTTGAGCGTACCTGCCGAGACTCGAACCCGGTTCACCAGCTCCGAGGTCGACCGCCCTAGCCGTTCTGCCACATTCTCTCCCCAGAGAATTAACTGGATGATTTCTCAGAGAGCTATACAGCAAACATAATTTGTCATATATCCATTAACCAAGTTGTAAAATAGTTATCTGTAAAAGCCTGTACTCTTCATTAATTTAGCGTACACTGTATCCCATGATATTTGTTACTTTCTTCAAAGGACTAAGAAAAACATGTGTAAGGATAAGGACTCAATTTAAAGATATACTTCCCGAGATAGAAAAGAGAAAATTTGCTGTAGGTATAATATAGTCTTCTCTATATGTTAGGCACCACAGTATTACATTAAAACAGAACATATTCAAATGAATTCAGATTTTCTGTGAAATCAGAGCTTTTCAAACTCTGATTGACAACACTATTATAATAATAGTTTCATAATGGATAATTATTTCTACTGTCACATATGCTATTTATCTATAATTAATCCGCCAAATGTCAACTGAACCCATGCACGTTTTTTTCAATCCAGGTTCTTAATAATTGAGTGCACATGTTTGTAATATGTGAGGTTTGCAATTAGTGATACAAAAAAGGTCACCAAGTTCTCAACTGATTGCAAATTCTTTTTTGCAGTGCATACAAAGGAAATCATGTGTCGGTAAAGGTCACATGTTTATTTTTCGAAACTTGTTTCTTTATAAACTTTAGAATATCAGTTATATAGTTTTAAGACAAGCCAATGATTAATACAAGGGCTTAGGCCTCCCAATTATTTATATTCAAACATGGATATCGAGTGTTCACGGCATTCTTTTTGCTATTACTGTAATAAAAGTGTAGTGCACTGTTTTGATATATAGACAACTAGTTGTTGAGTGTGAAAGGAGGATTATGGTATCTAACTCATAATTTGCTCAAATTTGAGTTGATTTCGGTCACATATGCAGTTGAGTAAAATATTCTAAGCTTTTAATACACTTGTTTATTCCCTTTATTCTTAGGGGTTTAAAGGTGAGGGGGATATTGAGGAGTAACTGGAGCACAGCACCTTTTCAGTGTTATGAAGAGTGGAGTATGTTTTTGATGTTTAAAGCATGTTTTAGAGATTTATGGATGAAGAGATAGCTCCCCCTCGTGTTGTTATCTTACTGGTAGTTATCTTAATTTTACAGAGTTGAGGCATTGCACAGCTATCATTTTATAGAGTTGAAGGACTACATGACTGTGAGGGCTCATTGATCGAAGGGACTTATTACAGCGACCCCTGAACTAACATAGTATTGCTGGTCAGTTCAGTCCAGAGCCTGAGGATATTTCAGGCAGGCGATTTCATGGGTAATAAGGCATATTACATGTTTTGGAGGTGTGAGATCGCTTGAGTAGTGCTATGTTATTCTTCTAGGTACATTAAGGAAACCTTGACTACTAGGAGTGGAGAAACTGGATAAGCAGAAAGAGAGTGAGAGGGACATGTGGGTCCTGGGGCAACTGTGAATGAAGTAAAGTGGTTCAAAAGTTGTTGGGAAAAATGTAAAGTATCAGCATGAGTCGAGTGACTATGAATGCACCGGGTGCTTAAAGTATGAGTGATTATGATCTCTGTAAGTGGAATGACAGACAAACACAATATATGGAAGTGAATCTGTGACTACAACTTCATGAATGATAGGAAGTTTGGAGGATGTATGAATACCACGGAACATTGGGAGGATCCTTATGGTTTTAATTCTAATTTTAAATTGGAATTGTGATGTTTACTATACATGGATTAAAATAGCTTGCTATGTGTCTGAACGTTATATATGTCAAATGAGATTTATTTTATTTGTTACATGTTTTGTATATAGGTGTTTGCATTGTATATTTTTATAGAATTTATTTGGAAAGAGACTGAGGAGGAGATATGTATATATAAGTCCTGAAGAAGGTGGTGTTTATGTGTTGGTGCCACCAAAATGCGCCAACGGATTTTGAAAGAAAGACCTACAGTGCATGGATGATATCTACATGTTAACGAATGTACTCATAGGGATCCGGTGATATAAAATTAGGAGTGCTCCTATTGCAAACGACAAAGTGGACTGTCATGGAAATTCTCCTTCTTGTTTGGTATATGTTATGTTAGTGTGTTTGTGTTTTTATGTATATGAAATTGTAAATGAATGAATTTTTAAAGAGGAATATTAAAGCTGTATATATTTATTCAAACTTCCGTGGCATTTGGTTATTTTGGATTAGATGTATTGTTGTGAATGATGAGTGAGTGATTGCTTGCAAATTTAGGTTTTTACCTCACGGAAAGTTTTTGATTTTCGAAATTATTGTTCAGACAGCAAAACAGGCAAAATCTGTCTGTTTTTTAAATTGATTTCTTGAGCTAAACTGGGATACAACAACTGCCTGAATTCGATCCACCGACAAACCTGAGTAATGGGTAGATTTCATGATTTGGGCAGTTCATATGATCCTCCCTGGCAAAATAAAGTACAAGGATAACCACAAGAGCTGCCTGATCTGCCCATGCACATAAGAAATGTTTGCAGGTCCCTTCAAAGGACACAGACCTGTTCCAAGGTTTCGAGATTACTGAATGAGGAGGGAAATCAAGGATCTCCCCAATCATAAAGATGTCATGGAGGAGCACAAGATCTTCCCACTATTTTAATATGCACACACTTATTCCTACACAGTTCAAAAGTAATTTGCATGTGATTCTGAAATGTGAATGGTTATGTGAAATATTTGTCAATACCTACAATGGTCTTACTTTGTTGGAGTTCCCAGACTCGAATGGCCACCCAACAGCCTTTTCCTTTCTTGATTCCACCCCTTACTTGATGCCACCAATTAATTTTTGACTGCTGCAAAGCATTCTTGCAGATTGTTCCTAGTGATGTGTCGAATTTATAGCCATATAAAATATTGTCATAAAATTCCGAAAATCCTGATTGTGTGAATCAGAGTTTGATATTTTTGATTGCAAATCAACTTGTTTCTCATCTGAGTGACACCATCTATTATTCAGGCTCTAAATAACGGAGAAAGTATTGACAAAATTTAGGGGCATATTAGCAAGAACGGCATTACAATTATCGCCGCTTTAGTGGTAGGAAACTGCTGCTAAAGCGGCGATAATGGGCTTGATAATATGCCCTTGAGAATACCAATAGAAGCCCATGTTCTGCTGTGATCCTGGGCTTCTATTGGAATTCTGAAGGGCATATTAACAAGCCCATTATCGCCGCTTTAGCGGCAGTTTCCTGCCGCTAAAGCAGCGATAATTTTAACGCCGTTCTTGCTAATATGCCCCTAAGTTTGGATTGAGAGTGAAGAGGGTAAGGTCAAAGTTATAATAATAGCAATTTGTCTATCCAGGGATCATTTATTTTGATTTACAGACTCTTCAAATATCTATGTATCAGTTCTTGATCATCCATTCTACCACACTAACATTTCCCTAGAAGGGCTCAATAACAAGGGCTTCTGGTAGGGCAGCCACGGCCCAACCGTGGCCAATGGCCCATATTCTACTTGTAGCCTCCTGCAGGGCTGATTTGAATATTTTTGCCAGGGCTCATTTCGATTTCCAAACCAGCCTTCACTCTGACCTCATATATGTTGTAATAATCTCTGCAAGGGGAACATATGAACTGCAGGCTACATAGATATGTACAACGTAGAGGTAAATAAAAATAGGTTTGGGAATTCAATTTTCAAGACTAATGCTTGTAAATGAAAGTTTGAATGAAAACGGAATATGCAGGTTCGGAATTAAAAAAGTCCAGCTCTTCTCTGGAGGGATGCAGATAACATTTTACAGAGTTTGTCTCCTGCTAAGAAGCTCTGTCCTTTGAGTCTTTTGTTTAATAATTTAGGCATGTATTAGTGTGGAATATGTGAACCCTGAATGATTAACCCCTTCACAGAAGATTGACAGCACATTTTGGAAAGCCTATTTATCCTTTAGCAAAAGCCTGTCAGTAAAAACGATTCCACTAGAGTTAGGCTTGGTGGGTTTGAGTTTCAGAGGCAATTCCTAAATGATACGGTATAGACATGCACTATGACATGCCTCATTGGACACTATATTAAATGTAATTGTTGCAATAATATTATAATATTGGGATAAAAGGAACATTATCTACACTGAACATCTATGTATAGGGCACAGAAGGTAATAGTGAAGGAAAGTAGACCACAGTTGACACTTTGGTATAAAAGATTGCTTGCAATTTTGAGCACGACTATAATCGTAGCATGACCATCATGACTCAGATTCCTGTTTGTTGTTTTCTGCTGCCTCTGGCTCAGCGCATTTCTATAGGTTGCCAAGTTAGAGGTGGACGTTTGGACATTTAACAAACATTTTAAAACAGGGGGACTCCCTCTTGGTAAAATATCTTGCCAGAGCGAGGCAGAATTCAATCTTGCTATGTAAATGTCTCTTCATGATTTGCTGCATGCATTATTTATCTGGCAAAGTCAAGCTGTTTCTGTTAGTGTTGTTTGCAAAACGAAATGTATGCGCTTTTTCCGAAGTTGTTAATGTGCTCTATAGGGCTTGTACAGCTAAACGTTATTAGCGATTGTGTATTTTCTGGCTTTTTATTATATTTTGTATGTGCTTCACTGTAAAGTCCTAGCAAACTTACTTTGAATAAATAAATAAATAAATAAATATATTAAAATAAATACATGCACTCACTGCACTGCAGCTTAGATGGATCATCATTATATTGCCACCGAGTAAATGGAGCAAACAGATAGGAATACATACGCATGTGGTGTGCTTTATAGGTGACCAAGTATGTCTTAAATTTAATATGTACATCCACTGTGACCCAATGGAGGTTTTGCAAAGCTTATTGAAGAGCTCCATAGTTTTAAACTTGTACATTAGCTCAAATTCTTTACTTTTTTAACTGTTGCTGCTCAATAGTTGGAAGTCTGAGAAGTTTGATGTAGTGGGTTGACATATTCCAGTCATGAATGTGTTTTGCCTTGGAAGAGTGCTGCCTAATGGTTGTGTAAGTGGCAATTGATGTTGGTGGATAGATCTAGGTGTTTGTGTGGAGTTGGGGGATGATAACTGTCATTTTCACTCTATTTATTCACAGTTTCTTCCGAATTACCCAGCCCTGGATCACCTTGAGGCATAAAGTTATTATGTCAGGTGGATATGGTGCTTCACTACTAGCCTTTGACCGTTACCTTCAAAGTGAACCTAATTCAGTCAATACACACATTTTTAAAATTGATGGGAATATGATTAAAGTACGAACAAAGTGATTTATGTAACTGCAATAGAGTATAGAGAACAGAAAGGATCCTGAGATACTGTTCAGGACAGCAATTGGCGGTGTAAGTTGAAAGTCTTTTTACACTTTGAGTGAGTCGCTGCGAGTGAATGCATTGAGCTACTAGGGATTGCAGCCAAAACACATGGACTAGCCTTTGAGACAGTCACTCAAATGTTGGGAATGAGCTTGCCAGTGAAGAAGGAGAGTGATCAGCGGTTGCTTGCTTAGATCATCCAGGATCTAATCCCTTATGTTGAGAAGATCTCTGTTAACACCTTTACAAGCAAGTGTCCAACCTGTTTATTTCAATCCATTCTTGTATTTGTTTCCCAGCTAATCTTTTCATGACTTTATTAATGCAGTGAAATTGGACATTGGCCCTTACCTTTGATGCTGCACTAAGGTTGGGAGTGATATTAATTTGGTATCTGAATGAACAATGCCTTCTGCACCATCATGAGTGCCTGCATGGACCATCTGTGCTATTGCTTAGCTTAGTATTGTCTGTAGGTAGTGACATGCTGTACTGTCAATTGGTTCCCAGGTGCCAAAATTCTTGGTGAGAGGCCTAGTCAACTGCTGACATTAATGCCAATTATATTTCATATACTTTGAAGGTAATCAATCTATGTTGAAGCTTTTTGTCTACCACTGATCTTGTTGAGCAGGGAGTTGCCTCCATCTAGGTGGGAGAGGATAGAGGGTTGAATTGCTGTTCTGAAGTATTCTGCTCTTTCAGGAGATAGTGTTGTTGTGATCTACTTGGCCATATTTTCTTTGAGTGAAAGGTTTAAGTTGGTTCACTGACACATATCGTGAACATTAGAATTGAGTGACCCAAACTTTATGGCTCTTCTAGAAAACCTTGGAACCTCGGCCTTAACCAGCACGTTACCGAGCAAACCCACACCGCCAGATACCTATTGACCATGATTTTCTCCTCAATCAGCAACATCACAGTCAGCCTGAAACTATGACCTGGCCAGATAGTGCCCTCATCAATTTTTAGCATACCAATGCCACTTACCACAGACCTACCACCACGAGACCCACCCAACGCAGTTGGAAAAGCCTCACAGAAGAGGAATTGGCTTCCTCCCTCTCAGTGCACCGGCCAAGCACACCAGCAACTTGTCAAAAGCCATAAAGTACCTCAATGACTGATTCACGGCATGTGCCAACACCCTGGCTCCCCTTAAGGTCAACACAATAGCAAGAACCCCACAATAGGCCAACTGGAACACAGAGGAACACCGGCTGACGAAACGCCACTGCAAGCAACTGAAGCGGAAATGGTAAGCAATTCAAGACACCATAGATAAAGATATCTTCAAACCTGCTCTAACACGCTATCACCAGCAAGTATGGCACACCAAGTGCAAAAGCTCTTACAGTTCGCATTAATCTAGGTACTAACAGCAGCAAGGAAATCTTTGCTATCATCAAAGTTTCCCACACCACCTGACACCTGCCAGCAATATCAACCCCTCACAGGACCTTTGCACCAAACTCTCAGAATTAATCTGTAACAAAATCACCTCAATAAATGGCAACTTTGACCCTCAACTGGACCCTGTCACCATTGCAACTCATCTTCCCATCAAGGCCAAAGAATGAACCCTAACCTCATGGCCCACCATCACCACCATCTAAGCTGATGCTACCCTGAAGACCATCCACTTGTGGGGCTCATCTGATCCTTGCCCTCACCACACCTTCAGCAAAGGTGTATAAAATGGCAATTCAAAATGGCACCCATGCTAGAAGCCGAGATAACATGAGGAACAATCTCCCCATTGTTTGCAGGCATGACCATGTACTGCACAGTGTTTTTATTACTAATTACTTTGAAAAGTTGTTGAATTATGTGTGTTTACCGTGTGTGAGCTTACTTATTTGTAATATGTTATTGGACTACTCAGTACTCAGGTGTTCTGAGGGTGAAAAGTTGTAAGTCATGTGGAATAACCTCCTAGCGGATTTAGAAGATGCAACACTGCATTGTTTAGTGTCATTACATTGCCTACTTGATATTAGTCTATGGACAGCGTAGTTGATCGTTGCATGTGCTTTTGGCAGTTATTGATATTCAATCGTGAAACCTGGAACGTGGTTCCGGTGATAGAAAGTCAGAGGCTTTCTCATGAAAGGCTATAGATTGTTGGATATGATCCTTACGCCATTTAACTTTAGCCAACGTTAAACGCATGTAATACTCGATAGCTTGATTTTCCTAAACAGTGGACCCTCATTTTGTCCTTCTGAAATATACGGTGTGGATTATGTTTTACAGAAACATGAATTGCTGTCTGTTGAATTGCAAGATAATGAGGAATTAAGGGATTAAGTACTGAGATATAGGTATGGATTACTTTATAATAATACCTATGTGTGTTTTGTACACTAAGGTTGAAAATGGTTGTATTGATAATAATTATTATTATTTAGATGCTTGCGAAAATCTATGTTTTACTACTCAGGACTTATTAGGTAAGTCATAACTGGATGAATTGGTGGCAGTGGTCATTTATTGGAATGTGTTCAGTTCCCACCTGCACACTCTCTTTTGGTGAATCGAACTTGGCACAACAACTTTAAGGTGCATTAGGGGCTTGAAACCCAAAGATAATTTTAGACCCTCTTTTTATAGATTATTCATACCTTTTTATTCTTTACAGAAGGAAGCCTACACTCTCTTCACGTGTGATTAACCACAAATCACGATCCTTTGTGACTTTTCTTCACTTTTTCACAACTTCACTAACTTTAGTGGGAGTAGGCTAATGAAATAGTGGCTGATGTTGCTTATATATTTTATATATTACATATTTTTTGTAGCCCTGATGAAGCCTGTGGAAATTATCCACGAGCCGAAACACATGTTGGCTGCATTCTGTTCAGACTGGCTGTTCTGACGTTTGGAATAAAACAAAGAAATGACCATAACTAAGGACTACTGGATTTACTTTGGAATGGACATTTGCTCAGGATAAGATTTTGTTAATAAGTTATTGGGCGTACCAAATAGTTGACAACCTAGGCTTTGAAGCAATCCTTTTTCAGAGGAAGAAAGCCTTCTATGTGATTGTTCAGAGTGGTTTTGTACATGCTGAAAAGGCGGTTAACATCTCTTGAGGGCTGGAAGTATATGTTTAGATTAGATATCTCTAGAATTCCACTAGATGGATGTCCTTGAAGGAGCAGACAGTAACTTTTTCTGCCGCCCTTCATGTGGGTGAGTGACGTGTGAGATAGTGAAGTGAATGGTGAGCTGATCAGTCTAGTCCAGGAGTATGGGAAATGGAGTGTATGCTGTGGTATGCAAAGAGGGTGGGGTCCACTGTGATTGGGGATATGGTGTTTTATTTTTAGGATGGCGAGTAATTTGTCAAGGGCTTCCTTCATGGTTTTGGTGCTGGAGTCGCCAGCAGATAAAAAGTCTTTGAGTAAGCTGGATGGAAATAAAGTTAATATTTGAAATATCATATGAATGGAGCTGTTTGTGTTCTTCCAAATGCTCAGTGGATATATTAAAATTGCCACTCTTGTTGCATTTTATGAATATGTAAGAAGTCTAAAATTTGTAAGAAGTCAATGAGTTGTATGGAATATCTCAAAGGTGAATCACTGGCAAATAAGGTGTCTCTTTCAGAGACACTTTTACTGTTTGATTACTACACGATTTTAGAGTACATATCATAGCTCTAATGATCCATTGACAAATCAGTTTGAATGCAATGGATGTTGGTCAGTAATCTGTTGACAGCACATGTTGGCCCCCAAATTCTTATCAATGCATAAATTAATTTGCTTGTACAACTGAAGAAATCACAAAGCTGGTTGCATGTGTTGGCTCAAGCATAAAATGTGAAGGAGGTAAACTTAGGAGCTATGATTTCCTATAGTATTAAATACTGTTCCCAAATGTTATGTATAGCTAACCTTTTTATCTGTTTATACTTTATCTAACTATTTACTACAGTTTTCCAAAAGCACTTCCAACTCATTTTGTAATTTCATACAGTACAGTTTACTTTCCAATGCAAAACTTTTTCTGCGCTGGAAAGTAGCATTTAAACTAACGCAAATAGCATTTTGCAACGCTTTACACAACTCTACAACCGGGGGTATTGCATGTTTGGTATGGGCTTTCCACACTAACACATTTGTTTTTTAACTCAAAGTCCTATCAACTGAAATTGGTAGGCAGGACTTTGCACCAAACAATATCTCCTCCATGAGGCAAGTGCTAACAATGAGAAAGGTTTTTATTTTCTGCTGACGTTTCTCACATTACGTGTGCTGCACTGTACACCACAGATGCAATGTGAGAAAAGATTTAAAGTAAATCTAACCACAGTATTTTGTACTGCAATAGTAACCTTCTAGTGCAAAACATATGCTAGACACACCGTACATGCCTTTGCACTATTGCACAAAGGTGTGTGTGGCTCTAGTCAGCCTGTTTGTGCGCTTGAGCAGCAGTGCCATATGTTTGTAGATATGTCTCTGTAATGCTTTCTTCCCCACACTCAGCACAACAAATCGCAGCAACTTTGATTGCTGTGCTGCATTGTGCTACTTTTTAGTAAATGTGCCCCTTTGTATGTTTGATGAATTGTGTGCAAATAACGCTTGTTCACACTTTTCTAGCAGTGTGATTTAGTGACATCTAAATGTGTGTACTGTAAATTGGAGTCAATAAAATGCCCAGATGGATTTTTGCACTTATAATTCCAAATTTTCAGCAAAAATGCTGCACTGCGAGTTGCATCTCAACAGGATCATAATATACCCCTGTTTTTTCAGCCTGACTTAGCACAAAAGTCAAATTTGAGGCGCTATATACATGCTAGATTTTTAACAATGAAACAGCAATAATGTGAAATAAATATACGAATGATATAAATCAGTTCCATAGATTTTTTTCTGATCGAAATGTGAATCCCAGTTTCAGAGCTTACTATATACTTTATAAAACATTTTAATGTACTTCCTTACCTGAACTGATGCATTTGGATGGACTTACAAGCCTCTCATTTTGATTGTAACAGGCTATGGCTTTTTGGCGGAACCCTTCTCCGCACTCTTTAACCTCTCCATGAATTTTCATTCCCATAGGTAATTTACTTTTTTCTTCAGCTATGAGGCACTCCGACCAATTTCCATAGGGTTGTGAAGTGAAGACCTGGCAGGGACACGCTTCAGTTTCCACTAGAGGATACAATTCATTGTTCTGGCATTTGTCACGCTTTCTGCTTCTTCCTGTTTCCAAACACAAAAATGTTAACTCATGTTGCAGAAATATATAAATTAGTACGTATTAGTTAGATTTACATCATTATTATTTTATTGAATTACATTTTCTCAGAAGTCATGCTTTGTAGTCGTTTTATAAGCTTACAGTTAAAGTTTACAGAGTTGTTCTCTATGTAGGAGGTTGACAAGCATTCATTCACATTCATTCAAAAAAGGACTGTATTAATCAACATCATGGCAAATTGAAATATGATCTGAGACAAATATCTTTCATTTATTTTAATGCTACCATGTCTATATTTTAGAAAATAAAGGGAATGGTTTTGTTTCACTAATACAGTCATTTTCTGCTAGAGAAATATATTGCTAAATATGCAAATTATACGCATGGTGCAT
Source organism: Calotriton arnoldi (assembly GCA_963921515.1). Classification (NCBI taxonomy): domain Eukaryota; kingdom Metazoa; phylum Chordata; class Amphibia; order Caudata; family Salamandridae; genus Calotriton; species Calotriton arnoldi. Next base: position 1,370,961 of record CAWUFW010003019.1, read on the forward strand.
TTTAGAGTTGCTGTTACTGAATCTTGTCAATAAACAACAACAGATGATTCGGTGAAAAGTAGATCCCCCAATCTCCTCCTTGGTGGCAACAAGTTTGTAGACTATTACCATATGGAAGATCCCTTGAAATAAACCTTTTTTCTTTGGGAGCGGGGGAGATTGTGCATAGGTCTTCGGGTAGGTAGTGGGGGAACTATGGTTTCTGCAGTATGCAGCTGCCATGAGGTCTAATGTCTCACTTGAGGCCACCTGGGAACTGGTAAAATACAATTGATCTGTGTATGTTTGCACAATATTGCATTTGATCTATTTATATTACTTGTAATTATACATTTTAAAATTCTCAAATTATTATAAACAAACCCACATATGTATATGTCATATTATGAATTAGATGTCCACAAATCGTCCACCTGGGAGCCTCCATGCCCAATATTCAGGATAATCTTGAGGTAAATTTACTTACAGTACATGTATATGGGAATGACTGACCTAGTTAGTAGTTACTCTCAATATCTGGCACAGAAACATTCTATGCTGCACTAAGTAGGAATCATCCTTAAGCAAACAAGATCTTGGTACATTTGCTAAGAACCAAGCTAAGGGTCTGATTTAGAGTTTGGCAGGCAGAGTACAGTCCATCGGGTACCTCAGCTACCCTGATGGATGAGTTAATGGCTGAGCGCCAGCCCAGCGGTCATCTCTGTGTGTTGAACGGAACCGCAGTCACAGCAGTTCCTTTCAATGTACTAACAATTTGGAACACAGCTGCTGTCGGTTTTGTAGGTCCTCCATCAAACTTTTAACTTTTCTATTCTTTTCAAAAACAAACTCCCAAAGCAGGAGTTCTTTTTGTTTTTGAAAAACAAAAAATGAATCACCCCTGCACCTTGGGATTTGTTGAGCAATATAGTTTTTCCTTTACCTCATCACCAGGTTTTTCCTGATGGTGATGGACAGGAAGAAAATACATTATGACGTCCTCCCTAAATAGGGCAGACAGCCTAATTCCCTTCCTGAGGAGGCCGCTACACCATTGGGCTGACAGAGGAAGTATTCTATTGATGGAGCCAACAGGGGCTCCGTCAATGGAATACTTAAGGTCCACCTATCTCCAAATGAGACAGCTGGACAGAGGGTTCAATGTCTTGTTTGCTATGGAGTGCCCTCTTTGCCACACTCTAAATCAGGCCCTAAGTATTGGTTCAATACTCGTACAACAAAACCAGGGAATCTAAGATAAGAATATAGTTGATCTATTCCTGACTACTAGGTGGGAAAAAACAGGTCACTAGCGAGAGCCAGGATATAATGATTGGGGGAATTTCATCAGTTCATCTTATAATATTTGCTGTACATAAACTTGTGGGAATATTTACGAGAGAAGTGGAGTGGCGTTAGCCTTCTTGGCTTATCGCCACGCTCCACCACTTCTGAAACGCAGGGCTGCACCATATTTACAAGAATACGGTGCAGCCCTGCATTTCCCCCTGCGCTGGCGCTAATTTAGCTGCCTAGAGCCACAAAGGCACCCTTGCAGCATAGTGCAAGGGTGTCTGCGTTTCTGGGGAATGATTGTTTATGTGCAGGAAGGTGTCCCGTTCTGCACATAAACAATCTGTAATGGTGCTTTGTAACTTCTGTGCGTGCTGCTTAATTCAGCACACATAGACTCTGCAAAACGTTATTTTTTTAAATTATTGTTTATGTGCGGGAAGGGGCACCTTCCTGCACATAAACAATGAATAGAGTTTTGCTGTTTGTATGTGTGCTGCACAACACAGCACACATGGAACCAGCAAAAATGAGGAGAAATAAAGCATTTTTCCTCGTTTCACCTGTTTAAGACCAGGTTTTCCCTGGTCTTAATTTTGGCGCTGCCCCTATTTACTCCTCCCTTGTAAATAGGGGGCAGCGTCAAAATCAATTGCTGTTGCGGCGGAATGCCCACCGCAACACCCATTGCCCTTCCTTTTCACGCGAAGTGTAGCGTTTAAGGGGGCCTTATTTACAAGGCGGCGTTAAGCCACGTTAAATAGCTTAACGCTGCCTTGCAAATAAGGCAAAGCCTCCATCGCCCCCACAACGTCTGAAAAAGTGACGTTGTTGTGGCGATACGGTCTTGTAAATATGCCTTTTGGTCTCCAACTGAAAAGAGTGCTTCAGTAGTCTGATAGTAAAAAGTGTTTACGTCTGATCAACCTTAAGCATACAAATGAAGCCCCAGCTGTCTTTCAGGCAAATAGATTGCATGCTTTCGGATTTAAGAAATAATGATGTTGTATCACATTTGAAATTGTTGAAGGGCTTCTTCCTGGCGTTGCAGTGTGAGAAGCCTGGCTAAGGGATTGATTGAAACAAGGCGCCTCCACCCTCAAATAGGAAATGAAAAGGACTATATTCAAAGAAATGTACTTCTTAAGAAATAAGACAGTAGCTGTCGGTTAGATGTTGATAGATTAGAGGCTGCTGATTACATCATCATAAGATATATACAGCATAAGCAGCAGTACATTGTTTCCCTGTCACCATCAATATAATTCTGCTGCAGTTGATTCTTAACAAAGAGCTAGAAATAGTATACTGAAAATACACCTATAATCCAGCAACACATACTAGTCCAAAAATGATTCTAGATGAGTGACTATGACATGAGGATATGGAACCATCTGCGGTGCAGATTAAATTGTGATAAACTTCCTTCAAGTGTAAGTTAGTGATTCCAGAAGGAGTGCAATGCTTTGCAAAGCTCGTTACAATAGATATGCCTGTGACACTGAAGCTTGGTTTAGGGTGTAGTTTTGCAACATCTTCCAAGGCGTAAATATATTTCTGTCTCTAATCCCTTCAAGCTTTTTTTTTTTCTCAGAAAAAGTGCTTCACGTTTCCACGGATAATTATGGCATCCTGGGTTGAAAAAAAAGTATTCTGATGTTTTCAGTATAAACCAAGCAAGCTATAAAAGCTGACGCTAGCCAATTTCCCAGCAAAGTAAGAGCCATAGGCTAACATTTGCAAAACAAAAATCCCAAAATCAATATTTTGAAAAATGTAGCAACTACTTGTTTTCAGTTTGCAATTTTTGCCACGTGCTTAAAGTTTAATAAAAGGCAACTTTAGGAACACTCTGTGGCATCAGAAATCATTTCCACTTCTCTGATGGGCCTCAGGGGTAGCTGGTGGAGCCTAGCCCTGAGACCCCACCACAATGATCAAAGCCCAGCTGATGCAGGGCCTCCAGGCCTGCCCTCCCTGTCCTCACCCCTGGCCTTCTGTTATTTGTCCCATCCCTGCCCAGAACTATAAACTGGGGCCCACACCATTACTAGTAATTCTCAGCTTTGCCCCTTCTCCTTGCCAGCCTCTCCAATACCTCCTATATCTTGATCGTGGGGACACTCAGGACATCATAGACAGGACATCGTCATTGGAACTGGGCTTTAAAGTTTGCTTCAGTAAATCATGCAAAAAGAGGAAACTTCACCCACCATTACCAAGAGTGAAGTGTTCAGTCCAGTGGCGGCTTGCATAGGGCGTGCTGTGGGGCGGTGGGGCGGGGGAGGGGCAGAATGGGGGAGTAAACTTGGACATACGACGGAACAGAGGAAAGTAATTATTACGTTCCTCCGTTCCGTCGTATGTCCGAGTTTACTACCCCCCCACTCTGCCCCTCCCCCGCACCGCCCCGCAGCATGCCCTATGCGAGCCGCCACTGGTTCAGTCTTTGTTTAACTACATAAAAGAAGAATAAACTTTCTCCCTTGCTAGATTTCCAATCATTACAGCATTCATAAAAAGTTGCAAATTTCTATGCATTGGATTAAATGAAATGGTACATCATACACAAAAGTATGTCTTTTTTTCTACCGCAAGAAAATAAAATATTTTTGTGATGGACAATTTCAATTCGTGGGATCCAAGAACTATGGGGGTAGTTTGGAAAAGTTTTGCCCATTAACTCAGGTAGTCCCACCTTTTTGGGGTATACGCATTTGTATGTCAATGAAAATAAAACCAATTGGGAAACTACTTCAGTACCTACAAAGTCACAACAGAGACGTTTTAAGGCATGGCCAAAGGGGGGAATTGTCCAGGGCCCTCACCTTCCAAGAGACCCCATGGGAAAGTGATGTTTAGCTCTATCTCACTTCTATTTCTTTACTACAGCCTTTTTCTTTCTCTCTGCTTATCTTTACCTTTCACGGTCTCTCTACCAAATGTTATTGTAAGGATTGTTGGGACCTCTGCAAGACATATATAATTTTGAACCCGTTTCTGAAAGCTTAAAGCATGATTCACTATTAGTTGGCATCATGCCTGGGCCCCAAAAATCCTTGATATGACACTGAGTCCTTGCCAGGTAGGTCGCTCCCCCACCACACAGCTCCGCCTGTGCTGTCTGCCCGCTGCTCCTGTAGGTAAGATCGCCCTCCGCTTGTGGCCCCGGTGCCAGTTTTGTCTGCTTGTCTCCCCTTTTCCTTTCTGTGCCCCTCGCTGCCCCACTGTTGTTGTGCCCGTGATTTGCCTGCTCTCCCCCGTTTTTCCTTCTGTGCCCCTCGCTGCCCCACTGTTGTTGTGCCCGTGATTTACCTGCTCTCCCCCCGTTTTTCCTTCTGTGCCCCTCGCTGCCCCACTGTTGTTGTGCCCGTGATTTACCTGCTCTCCCCCCGTTTTTCCTTCTGTGCCCCTCGCTGCCCCACTGTTGTTGTGCCCGTGATTTACCTGCTCTCCCCCCGTTTTCCTTCTGTGCCCCTCGCTGCCCCACTGTTGTTGTGCCCGTGATTTACCTGCTCTCCCCCCGTTTTTCCTTCTGTGCCCCTCGCTGCCCCACTGTTGTTGTGCCCGTGATTTACCTGCTCTCCCCCCGTTTTCCTTCTGTGCCCCTCGCTGCCCCACTGTTGTTGTGCCCGTGATTTACCTGCTCTCCCCCCGTTTTCCTTCTGTGCCCCTCGCTGCCCCACTGTTGTTGTGCCCGTGATTTACCTGCTCTCCCCCGTTTTTCCTTCTGTGCCCCTCGCTGCCCCACTGTTGTTGTGCCCGTGATTTACCTGCTCTCCCCCGTTTTCCTTCTGTGCCCCTCGCTGCCCCACTGTTGTTGTGCCCGTGATTTACCTGCTCTCCCCCCGTTTTCCTTCTGTGCCCCTCGCTGCCCCACTGTTGTTGTGCCCGTGATTTACCTGCTCTCCCCCCGTTTTCCTTCTGTGCCCCTCGCTGCCCCACTGTTGTTGTGCCCGTGATTTACCTGCTCTCCCCCCGTTTTTCCTTCTGTGCCCCTCGCTGCCCCACTGTTGTTGTGCCCGTGATTTACCTGCTCTCCCCCCGTTTTTCCTTCTGTGCCCCTCGCTGCCCCACTGTTGTTGTGCCCGTGATTTACCTGCTCTCCCCCCGTTTTTCCTTCTGTGCCCCTCGCTGCCCCACTGTTGTTGTGCCCGTGATTTACCTGCTCTCCCCCGTTTTCCTTCTGTGCCCCTCGCTGCCCCACTGTTGTTGTGCCCGTGATTTACCTGCTCTCCCCCCGTTTTTCCTTCTGTGCCCCTCGCTGCCCCACTGTTGTTGTGCCCGTGATTTACCTGCTCTCCCCCGTTTTTCCTTCTGTGCCCCTCGCTGCCCCACTGTTGTTGTGCCCGTGATTTACCTGCTCTCCCCCCGTTTTTCCTTCTGTGCCCCTCGCTGCCCCACTGTTGTTGTGCCCGTGATTTACCTGCTCTCCCCCGTTTTCCTTCTGTGCCCCTCGCTGCCCCACTGTTGTTGTGCCCGTGATTTACCTGCTCTCCCCCCGTTTTTCCTTCTGTGCCCCTCGCTGCCCCACTGTTGTTGTGCCCGTGATTTACCTGCTCTCCCCCGTTTTCCTTCTGTGCCCCTCGCTGCCCCACTGTTGTTGTGCCCGTGATTTACCTGCTCTCCCCCCGTTTTTCCTTCTGTGCCCCTCGCTGCCCCACTGTTGTTGTGCCCGTGATTTACCTGCTCTCCCCCCGTTTTTCCTTCTGTGCCCCTCGCTGCCCCACTGTTGTTGTGCCCGTGATTTACCTGCTCTCCCCCCGTTTTTCCTTCTGTGCCCCTCGCTGCCCCACTGTTGTTGTGCCCGTGATTTACCTGCTCTCCCCCCGTTTTTCCTTCTGTGCCCCTCGCTGCCCCACTGTTGTTGTGCCCGTGATTTACCTGCTCTCCCCCCGTTTTCCTTCTGTGCCCCTCGCTGCCCCACTGTTGTTGTGCCCGTGATTTACCTGCTCTCCCCCCGTTTTCCTTCTGTGCCCCTCGCTGCCCCACTGTTGTTGTGCCCGTGATTTACCTGCTCTCCCCCGTTTTCCTTCTGTGCCCCTCGCTGCCCCACTGTTGTTGTGCCCGTGATTTACCTGCTCTCCCCCCGTTTTCCTTCTGTGCCCCTCGCTGCCCCACTGTTGTTGTGCCCGTGATTTACCTGCTCTCCCCCCGTTTTCCTTCTGTGCCCCTCGCTGCCCCACTGTTGTTGTGCCCGTGATTTACCTGCTCTCCCCCCGTTTTCCTTCTGTGCCCCTCGCTGCCCCACTGTTGTTGTGCCCGTGATTTACCTGCTCTCCCCCCGTTTTCCTTCTGTGCCCCTCGCTGCCCCACTGTTGTTGTGCCCGTGATTTACCTGCTCTCCCCCCGTTTTTCCTTCTGTGCCCCTCGCTGCCCCACTGTTGTTGTGCCCGTGATTTACCTGCTCTCCCCCCGTTTTTCCTTCTGTGCCCCTCGCTGCCCCACTGTTGTTGTGCCCGTGATTTACCTGCTCTCCCCCGTTTTCCTTCTGTGCCCCTCGCTGCCCCACTGTTGTTGTGCCCGTGATTTACCTGCTCTCCCCCGTTTTTCCTTCTGTGCCCCTCGCTGCCCCACTGTTGTTGTGCCCGTGATTTACCTGCTCTCCCCCCGTTTTTCCTTCTGTGCCCCTCGCTGCCCCACTGTTGTTGTGCCCGTGATTTACCTGCTCTCCCCCCGTTTTTCCTTCTGTGCCCCTCGCTGCCCCACTGTTGTTGTGCCCGTGATTTACCTGCTCTCCCCCGTTTTTCCTTCTGTGCCCCTCGCTGCCCCACTGTTGTTGTGCCCGTGATTTACCTGCTCTCCCCCCGTTTTCCTTCTGTGCCCCTCGCTGCCCCACTGTTGTTGTGCCCGTGATTTACCTGCTCTCCCCCGTTTTTCCTTCTGTGCCCCTCGCTGCCCCACTGTTGTTGTGCCCGTGATTTACCTGCTCTCCCCCCGTTTTCCTTCTGTGCCCCTCGCTGCCCCACTGTTGTTGTGCCCGTGATTTACCTGCTCTCCCCCCGTTTTCCTTCTGTGCCCCTCGCTGCCCCACTGTTGTTGTGCCCGTGATTTACCTGCTCTCCCCCCGTTTTTCCTTCTGTGCCCCTCGCTGCCCCACTGTTGTTGTGCCCGTGATTTACCTGCTCTCCCCCCGTTTTTCCTTCTGTGCCCCTCGCTGCCCCACTGTTGTTGTGCCCGTGATTTACCTGCTCTCCCCCCGTTTTTCCTTCTGTGCCCCTCGCTGCCCCACTGTTGTTGTGCCCGTGATTTACCTGCTCTCCCCCCGTTTTCCTTCTGTGCCCCTCGCTGCCCCACTGTTGTTGTGCCCGTGATTTACCTGCTCTCCCCCGTTTTTCCTTCTGTGCCCCTCGCTGCCCCACTGTTGTTGTGCCCGTGATTTACCTGCTCTCCCCCGTTTTCCTTCTGTGCCCCTCGCTGCCCCACTGTTGTTGTGCCCGTGATTTACCTGCTCTCCCCCCGTTTTTCCTTCTGTGCCCCTCGCTGCCCCACTGTTGTTGTGCCCGTGATTTACCTGCTCTCCCCCCGTTTTCCTTCTGTGCCCCTCGCTGCCTATCGCCATTCCCGCCGCTGCGTCCCTGCGGCCCCGCCCCCTGACTGCCCATTCGCTGCCCCTGCCTCCCGCCTCCCAGCTGCTCCTCCCTCCCACCTCCCCATAAATGGCGGCCGCTGCACGCGCGCAGCGGACGTGCGCAGCGGGCGCGCCGCTGGCGCGCCGAGCGCGCCTAAGGCAAGCCCGTCTGCGCCCGTCCGCGACTGGACCGCGCCCAGCGCCAGAACCCCTGGATCCCACCGATGCAACACCACTCGACGGACCTACGGCGCCGCCACACTCACCGCACTCAATGCCGGCCGGAACCCTGCCTGCTACCGAGCCTCACCGAGACGCACCCACGGACCCTTCACCTGCCAAACCTGCCGATTCACCTGCCCCCTGACGTGCACCACCTCCGCCAAGTCGAGCAACAGCAGCAACCACCTGAAATGCATCCTGCTGAACACCCGCTCCGTCCACAGGCACGCCGTGGAACTCTGGGACCTGCTCGACGCAACAGCACCGGACATCGCCTTCCTCACCGAAACCTGGATGAACGCCTCCTCAGCGCCTGACATCGCCATAGCCATCCCGGATGGATACAAGATCACCCGGAAGGACCGCGTCAACCAGACGGGAGGAGGCATCGCCATCGTACACAAGAACACCATCCGCATCTCGACTAACTCCGGCGAGACCTTCACCGCCGCCGAACACCTACACTTCCAGATACACACGGACCCCAAGACCACCCTCCGAGGCACCCTCATCTACAGACCCCCGGGACCACGCACACTATTCAGCGAAGACATCGCAGACTTCATCAGCCCGCACGCCATGCCCTCCGCCGACTACATCCTCCTAGGGGACCTCAACTTCCACCTGGAGAACAACAACGACAGAAACACCACCGCCCTGCTGGACAACCTCGCCAACCTCGGACTCAAGCAACTGGTGAACACGCCCACCCACTACGCCGGCCACACGCTTGACCCCGTCTTCTCGTCCAGCAAGCACATCTCCTTCAGCCACGCCACCGGACTCCACTGGACCGACCACAGCTGCGTCCACTTCAGCTTCAGAAAGACTGCGACCCACCACCACCCGCAACAGGCTCCCCACCGGAGCTGGAGCAAGATCACCGCCGAGCAGCTCACCGCCTCCCTCAGCCAGAACACACCCACCGACACAACGGACCCAAGCGAAGCAGCCAGCAACCTCGCCAAGTGGCTGACCGCCTGCGCCGGCGACCTCGCACCACTAAAAACCCTCCCAGCAGACCCGGAAGCAAGAAAACCCCTTGGTTCACCAACGAACTCAAGGAATCCAAGAAGAACTGCCGCACTCTCGAGAAAACCTGGCGACTCGACCAGACCACAGACAACAGGACCGCCCTCAAGCACGCCACCCGCAAACACCACCAGCTGATCCGTGCCACCAAGAAGTCGGCACTCAAAGAACGACTGGACAACAACGCCCATGACAGCAAGGAACTTTTCAGCATCGTCAAAGAGTTCTCCAACCCCAGCGCCGGAAACAACGACATCACCCCCTCGCAAGACCTCTGCAACTCACTCTCCGCGTTCTTCCACCGCAAGATCACCGACATACACAACAGCTTCGACGCACAAACAACGCACCCTACCGCCAAACCAATGCCCGCCACCACCACCCTCTGCAACTGGACCCCGATCAACACCGAAGACACCACCCGCACGATGAACTCCATCCACTCCGGATCACCAACCGACCCCTGCCCACACCACGTCTTCAACAAAGCCGACGCCACCATCGCACCCCATCTCCGGGACATCATCAACTCCTCCTTCCACACCGCCACCTTCCCGGAGAGCTGGAAGCACGCCGAGCTTACCGCCCTCCTGAAGAAACCAACGGCGGACCCCACCGACCTCAAGAACTACCGCCCCATCTCGCTCCTTCCGTTTCCGGCCAAAGTCATCGAGAAGACCGTCAACAGACAGCTTGCCGCCTTCCTCGAGACGAATGGATCCCTCGACCCCTCGCAGTCCGGGTTTCGGGCCAACCACAGCACCGAGACCGCCCTTATCGCAGCCACCGACGACATCAGAACCCTAACCGACAACGGGGAAACAGCTGCCCTCATCCTCCTGGACCTCTCCGCGGCGTTCGACACCGTCTGCCACCGCACCCTAGTGAAGCGCCTCAGCAACATCGGAATCCGAGAGAAAGCACTGGAATGGATCATCTCGTTCCTCGCCGGAAGAACCCAGAGAGTCCGCCTCTCCCCGTTCAGATCCGAAGCCACCGAAGTCATCTGCGGCGTTCCACAAGGATCCTCACTCAGCCCGACCCTCTTCAACGTCTACATGAGCCCCCTCGCAGCCATCGCACGCCGACACAACCTCAACATCATCTCCTACGCCGACGACACCCAGCTGATCCTCTCCCTCACCAACGACCCCACCACCGCCAGAGCCAACCTGCACGACGGGATGAGAGACGTCGCCGACTGGATGAGGAACAGCCGCCTTAAACTGAACTCAGACAAGACGGAAGTCCTCATCCTGGGCTCATCACCCTCCGCCTGGGACGACTCCTGGTGGCCCCCGGCCCTGGGCACCGCACCCAAGCCAACGGACCACGCACGCAACCTGGGCTTCATCCTGGACTCCTCCCTATCGATGACCAAACAAGTCAACGCCGTCTCATCTTCATGCTTCAACACCCTGCGCATGCTCCGCAAGATCTTCAGATGGATCCCCACTGAAACCAGGAAGACCGTCACCCAGGCACTCGTCACCAGCCGACTGGACTATGGGAACACCCTCTACGCCGGAACCACAGCCAAACTTCAAAAGAGACTCCAGCGCATCCAGAACGCCTCCGCACGACTCATCCTGGACATCCCCGACACAGCCACATCACCGTACACCTGAAAGACCTGCACTGGCTCCCCGTCAGCAAGAGAATCACGTTCAGACTCCTCACCCACGCACACAAGGCCCTCCACGACCTGGGCCCAAAGTACCTCAACGACCGCATGTCCTTCTACACGCCCACACGCCAGCTACGATCAACCAGCCACGCCCTCGCCACCGTACCACGCATCCGCAGAACCACCGCCGGAGGAAGATCCTTCTCCTACCTGGCGGCCAAGACCTGGAACTCCCTCCCCACTCACCTTCGGCGAACCCAGGACCATCTCGCCTTCAGGAAGCAGCTCAAGACCTGGCTGTTCGAGCAGTAACTTACCCCCTCCCCCAGCGCCTTGAGACCCTCCCGGGTGAGTAGCGCGCTCTATAAATGCCGTGATTGATTGATTGATTGAGTCCCAACTGTGAGTGTGATCAATATCGTTCATCCAACCCTCCATAGTTCCAGTTATAATAGAGCTGTTTCCTTCCTAAATCGAAATACACAGCTGCAGGAAATTAAATACACAAAAAGTAGGCACACTCTTCAGAAGTAAACACAAACATCTGCAGATTCTGAATCTTTCGCATGTGAGGGCTTACGTGTTTTTTTTAACATTGAAGATGAGGTTAAGTGCACAAAATGTTATGAACTGACCTTGTATGTTGGAACTCCAAGGTTAAACATTAAATGACACTAGGTCTCATCACAGTTTTCATTTGTGGCAGAACCAATGGTTGCTTAGTATAACACTCATTCTCTTGCTCACTTTAGAGGGGACATTAATACATGACTAAGCTAGCAGTCAGTAGATGCTCAGTTAAGGGCCGTTACTATTAGGCTAGTGTATTTAACAAGAAGAAAATAACATTTTTCAAACAGAAAAAATTGGACACCTACAATAGATTATTCAGCTAAATCTTTCAAATATTGATAATAGTCAACTTATTAAAGATGGAATTGTAGGTAATGAGATTTTGTCAAGAAAAAAGGAACCAAATTATGAAAAGAATTTGAGCAGACTATGCAAGCGGTTCTTAATCTTTCGATTTATCTGGACCCCCACTGATCCACTACTGGGAGCTGGGGACCCCGCCTAAGCATTTTCTAGGATTTGAGCCCCAAAACATTGCACACAATTCAAAAACAAGTATATACCAAACAAATACAGGTAGAATCACAAGTCTGAAACAGAAATGACAACTATTGTTCATGTGTTAGAGTATTTTGCTAATATCAGTTTTGAGCTAATGTCACCAACCTACATGGGAATATATGTATGAAAATAGGTTTAGCTTATCACAATTATGCTTGCCCTTTTGGGACATTCTAATAAGTACTATGAAAATATAATATGGGGTGTAATCCGTCCTAGTTTCATTTAGACTGAGTTTCAGATCACCCTTTTAATGTGTGATAAAACTAGATTGTAATTGAAAACGTTCAGTCTCTCGTTCTCACACTCTCTGTTTTATTCCCTGTCTTGTAAGGATCTATTTGTGGCAAATAAGCTGGCTATAGGCAGGATTTATAGCATAGGCAGAGCACAGGATGGTGACCATCTCTTCATGAAAGTTTCTTAAAGACTTTTCTGAGCCATATTTGTGCACATGGTCATTCTAGGATGAACTCTTATATTGGGCTCATTTCCATTTGATTCTCATACTGCAAGCTGGTGTAATATTAACAACAGTCGTATGATTTCACAGATACATTATACCAAAATGGAAGCCAAAAATCCTAAGGGAGTAAATCCAAGGGGCAAGATGAAAAAGCAATAAATTAAGCCAGAATAAAGCAATGCCATTGTGATGGAAACACTGATAAACATATGAGACCATGAGTAGGGTAACTGGGAAAAAATCTTGAAGAATTCCCAATAGCTGTCTCAATCACCAAATTTCCCCATACCCATATCCTATTATACATACACATACATGTGTTCCTGAGAAGATGTGAGGAGGCATTTAAGGGTACAAAGAATAGTACCCAAACAAAAGCAGTCAAATGTCACAATATCCTGGCTGAAATATGAACATGCAGGTACATCTTGTCCATATCATTGACCAATAAATTATCAGCAAGGTAAGCGTAGATTAACTATTTTATTAATGTTAATTACAGTTGCTATTTTAGTCACAGCATATCTGTAGGTGGATATTTTGACCCCAATATTTTGACTTAACACCCTTACATTACGCCTTAAACATTTACCTCTCTCTCCATTCCTGCTTTCCAAGGCTCATGGAAGAACCTTAGAAACTCCCAATGTAATGCTACTGTCTGGCTTGGCCACCTACAAGAACTATGAAAAAATATTTTCCAGGAAAGTGAACTAGGGTATTCTTCACATTTTAGCTCCTTATTTTCTTCACCTTCAGTTGTGTAAATACATTCTACTTTCTTTTTCTCCTTTTACTTTCTAGGCTCTGCATGCCAACAAATGTGATAGTTCTATATGTTTCATTAGATTAATTTTCTTTTGAAATATGCACAATATGCTTTTGCCTTCAAAAATTTCATTCAATGCTTCTGTTACCATAAAAGGCTGAAGTATCTGAAGCATTCGTTCATTAATCTTTATTCGGTTTAAAAAACCATAAAAGATACACATTAAAATAGTTCAAACATTTATAAGGTAAACACAGTCAAAGGTAATCATTCCCTGGTTCCCCCCATAGCAGTCACAATGTATAAAATGTTGCCTTTATAATATATAACCAGTTTCTCAATTTGTTCAATGGAAAACATAGTTCTAAATGCAAAGCCTACTATCCAATTTACTAAGACTATTGTTTAATTTGCTATCATAAAAAGAGATATGGGTTCAAGGCAGAAATTAAAGTGCAAAAAAGTGCATATAGATACTGAAGCAGCACATAAAGTTTAAAACATTTGGAATAAAAACCTTAACCTATAAAAATTAATGCCTTTTCCCTTTCGTATTAAATTGACAGCAAACAAATATCTGCTAACACTAAAAACAATTTTCTGCAATGTGTCTGTTTTTAGAATCCTAGTCACTCCTGAGTGTGACCTGATTCCCAAATTCCAGCAAATAGGTTTGATCCATTTTTTCCTTGGAGTGACGTATGCTGGGCAGAAAAATAGTAGATGGGAATCATTTTCTACTGCATTCGGTTGGCATAAGGGGCAGTAGACCTCTTATCATCGCCATTTTTGCGTGCCCATTTTGCTGTATTATAATTAACTTGCAAGACGTCATAGTGGAACTTCATATACAGAGATTTTGCCAATTGCGGTTGGACTTCGTCCAGATATTGCTCAAAGAAGGGAAATGGTTTTATTAACAAGAACTGCGATATCAACCTACCAATATCGGGACTGTGGGAGATACTATTTTGCATAAATGCCCAAAATGTAACTTTCAAGATCTTTTTTGAGGACGATGTTAATAAGTTAGGTGCATCCCAATAATGATTTAACCCTAATTTGCAGAACCATAAGCGCACATGCTTAACCCACTGGAGGGTAACCTGCTGGTCAAGTCTTGAAAGTATTCAATAAACATGAGCTTGACTATATTTAACCAGTTGTTTAACAAAAATTCGGATTCTTGTAAGACTCTTCTAAATGTTTTCTCTAAATGTTAAACTGTCATTAATACCGCCCATTATTCTTGAAAGTAATTTGCACTGAGCTTCATGTTTTGTAGCCACATTTAGAAGAAATACATTCCATCTTCAAATATTTAAGGAAATTGTTGTGCCATGTAAATACTGGATTGAGAATTTTGTGAAGAAAATGTGTTCATTTTTGTAAGATTGGGTACTGTGTGGTATTAATATCCTGCAGTCTAAACATCAAATAACTAGTTTAAGAAAGCAGTTATAGTTTAAAACGTTTATTTAATTGAGAATGTAGAAAATCAGACAGCTGCACACTGTATAAAAAGCTTTAATGATGCGAAAAACTTTAATTATAAAAAGGTCACCTAGCATCAATCCAGCAAATTATTAATTCTACCCTTAGACTGTTTTGTAAAGGAACAAAGCAAACTATGCCATTTTGACACATCGAGAGACATTTCAAAGAAAACGCAAAGGTTACAAGTAAAATGTGCTTGCTCTTAAATGAAAAGCCAAATTGATAATAATTATGTATTTATTAATGTATTCAATAAAGCAATGTGGGTCACGTTTTGTTGGCACACAGAGAGCAAGGTCAAGGACCTTGAGGGCTATGGCCAAGGCTTGACAATTTTGATAGTGACCTCTACTCTTCAAGGACATCAGTTGAAGTCCCATTTATATAGTTAGGTTTTCAAGTGCTTTCTGGACCATGTATTTTGCTTCTGTGCACTCAATTCAGTCTTCACTGAATTCAACAGCATGGGATATCAAACTCTCAATGTCCCAATGTACTGCCTCTATTTATCAAGGGCTAGCATGTCAGTTCATTGGTCACAGAACCCTATAAAAAATGCAGCACATTGAAAATTTCGGTAAGTATCTTGGACCTTTGTCCCAGGAGACTATGTGCACAGTGCTGTAGACTTTAGCTTGATCTTGGCTTCCTGGCAGATTTTAGGGCTTGCATTATGTTGTTCTGCTTTCTGGGATTGCGGCCCATTCTGGCTGCCTGATTTTGTATTATTTCTTCATGACCTTCCAAATAATTCAAGTGTTAAAAATGTAACTGTAGTCAGGGCATGTGCCATAATTAGAGGTCTAGTCTTCTAATGGCAAGTATGAATGAAATGAAGGATTTCCGTAGGAATGGAAAACTGCATGAGGATGTCAATTGCTGTTATTTTGACTATTTGAATAGAAGAGACAATGGAAGAAGAGTTTGTCTTGCTGCCCCAGCACCATAATCTTAGCAGTCAGTGTGATCAATCTGAGGGCATATTTTGTAATTAAGAGGAACATATTATTTAGGTTTGTGGTAATTCCATGACTTGTGAGTGAGCTGGAGATGGGTTTGCGTGTTATTAAAATATATTTAAAAGTTCAAATGTTATTGATTGAAGAGTTTCACTATGAGGCATAAGTTCCCTTGAAAAAAGGGGTACACTGTAACAGATTGTGTAAGTCACTGTGTAGAGCACTGTGTGTGAGGTGAATTCCAGTGGCCTGACTTGATTGTGATAAGAGAGGAAGGGCACAATCCATGCTATGGCACCCCCTGACATACCCATTCATTTGCTGCGTGTTCCTAAAAGTATGCAATGATCCATGGTGTTCCATGCAAATGAAAGATCATAGAGAATCAAGGCTGATTTCTTTTCTTCTTCCAAATGGAGGAGTAGCTCCTCTCTAATGCTATCAGATATCAAGCTGCTAGCAAATCAAATGTGATAATCATGAACCAGATGATTTAACTCTGCTTGTGTTTGCAGTTGTGCTATACCACCTCATTCCATGATGTTACCGGAACATGATGCTAGACCAGTTAATAATTAGTCAATAATTAGCTAACATGGTTGGTTTTCTATAAGGTTTTGATACCTGCTTTATGTTGCTGTGACAATTCCACTGAGTAATGAGACAATGGTTATGGATGCAATATCTACGGTGACTGTGCTAAATTCATACAAAACCCTGGGAGGCAGGATGGGGCAATGTGGAAGCTTTGGTTTTAGCACCAAGAGTAGGAACCTTCTCTTTCTCCAAAAGTTTGCAAATGGTAAAAGAAGATAAAAGATGTGAAAGGATGGGAAGATATACACATGTATCTTAGCTGTCAGTGATCAAGTTGAGGATCTTGGAAGTTTTTAATTAAAAATCCCCAAAATGTCTTCCCTGGTGTCCTTTCTTTAAATATGTTTGGATACATAGTTCATGATAATAATTATAGAGCCCTCTTTTTAGGTTAAGAGCAACAGCGCCTGTGCAGTCGCTTAGCGACCTGTTGTAGATGGTTTGTGGAGTTAAACTCCGCTCACTGCTTGCCTTTGCTTTCTATTTGTTTGTGTCACTGTCCTTTAGAAATACTTGCTTGTTACTGGGCAATGGTTCTTCTTTTTCCCTCCTTTGTGTTTCCGCTTTTCTACCATGGGGCACCTGCCAGCTACTGTCTGCTTATGTTTCAGTGCTGATTTGTTGCTCTGGGGACTACTTTCTATTTTTTTGCCTGCTCATGTTGGGCACCATCACTTACTCTCCATATCCTGCCCCACCCACCCTCTCACTTCTCCCACAACACTGCTTAGTGTGTTTTGCAGCTGATATAAACATTAAAACAACAGTTGTATCTGGACCAGCTCCAAAGATCAGCCTCGCACTGGAGCCGCCACCTGCAGCCCGCATCACGGATCATAAGCGCCCCATAATCCTCCTTCTATTTGTATACCTGTGCTGGCTGCAAACACAAACACACAGCTGTTGCAGGATATTTCTTCTCCTTTACAGTATGCCGCATGCCCCTTGCTGTTTTCCCTGCCGGTGGTGTGATAATACTATCTGTAGTGAAAATTTACATACTTATTTCACAACCGTTTGGGCCTTTTCATCAGTTTGTACAACATTTCTGGATCAAATATGTAATCAATGCGCATGTCCGTAGGGGCGAGTTCCTGTCGGGCCATAGTAGGATCAGGCAATCACAGTGCAATCAACGGAACCTTTTTTTTTAATTAAGTAAACACCACTGTCAAGCTTGTAGCATGGTACTAGTGTTGTTTTGGCCATGCCTCCCTCAGTGGCTTCCTCCTACTGATTTTGTATTTTATTTTTGTTTCCATTTCCTGAACTCTCTAGATTAACTTCCGGTGAAAGTCATACCCTGAAAGAATGCTAATATGTAACTTTGACAAGTTCTGTGTTCTCCTGCCCAGCTGTGATTACTTGTTATTGGGTGTGTATGTGTGGTTGGTTGGAGGAGCCGAGATTGAAGCCTGCCGATAACTGGTGCTTCCAAGTTGTAGCAAGCATTCTGCATTCATGTTCCGGAGGATACTGCAGTTGGTTAATCACCTCACCTACCTGAGCCCCCTTCATCTCCAAACCCTCCATTATGCATGTCTGGCCTGAGGTTAAGCCATGATGTGTGTCGGAGCTGCTGCACACACTTATATATGCCCCATAGCAGTCAGGACTTTACGTGTATATGCAACACATTCCATGTCCACCAGCCAGTGGCATCCATCTTTAACTAGCAAGCAAGTCCATGCTACACGTTCAAACAATACTGTTTTTTTTTAACAACAATACGTTGCATTCTGGCATTTGTTTTTATCTGTGCTGCAAAACATGTGGAGAAAAGTTAAGCAAGAGGGAAGAAGGGTGCAGAAAGAGGCAAGAAGGGTACAGAAAGAGGCAAGAGGGATGCAGAAAGAAGCAAGAGCGGTGCAGAAAGAAGCTTGAGAGGTACAGAAAGAAGCAACAGAGGTGCAGAAAGAGGCAAGAGGGGTGAGGAAAAAGTGAACAAGGGTGCAGAAAGAGGCAAGAGAGGTGCAGAAAAAGGGAAGAAGGGTGCAGAAAGATGCAAGAGGGGTGCAGAAAGAAGCAAGAGAGGTGCAGAAAGAAGCAAGAGAGGTACCGAAAGAAGCAACAGAGGTGCAGAAAGAGGCAAGAGGGGTGAGGAAAAAGGCAAGAGAAGTGCAGAAAGAAGCAAAAGAGGTGCAGAAGGAGTCCAGAGAAGTGCAGAAAAAGGCAAGAGAGCTGCAGAAACAGGCAAAAGACGTGCAGAAAGAAGCAAGAGCAGTGCAGAAAGAACCAACAGAGGTGCAGAAGGAGGCAAGAGGGGTGCAGAAAGAAGCAACAGAGGTGCAGAAAGAGGCAAGAGGGGTGCAGAAAAAGGCAAGAGCAGTGCAGAAAGAACCAACAGAGATGCAGAAAGAAACATGAGAAGTGCAGAAAGAAGCAACAGATGTGCAGGAAGAGGCAAGAGGGGTACAGAAAGAGGCAAGAGAAGTGCAGAAAGAAGCAACAGAGGTACAAAAGGAGGCACGAGAAGTGCAGAGAGGCAAGAGAGTTGCAGAAACAGGCAAAAGAGGTGCAGAAAGAAGCAAGAGCAGTGCAGAAAGAACCAACAGAGGTGCAGAAAGAGGCAAGAGGGGTGCAGAAAGAGGCAAGAGAAGTGCAGAAAGATTCAAAAGAGGTGCAGAAAGAGGCAAGAGGGGTGCAGAAAGAGGCAAGAGAGGTGCAGAAAGAGGCAAAAGGGGTGCAGAATATGCAAGAGAGGTGCAGAAATAAGCAAGGGAAGTGCATAAAGAAGCACCAGAGGTGCAGAAAGAGGGAAGAGGAGTGCAGAAAGAGGTAAGAGGGGTACAGAAATTTGCAAGAGAGGTGCAGAAAGAAGCAAGAGCAGTGCAGAAAGTACCAACATAGGTGCAGAAAGAGGCAAGAGGGGTGCAGAAAGAGGCAAGAAAAGTGCAGAAAGAAGCTAAAGAAGTGCAGAAAGAGGCAAGAGGGGTGCATAAAGAGGCACAAGAGGTACAGAAAAATGCAAGAGGGGTGCAGAAATTTGGAAGAGAGGTGCAGAAAGAAGGAAGAGAAGTGCAGAAAGAAGCAACAGAGGTGCAGAAAGAGGCATGAGGGGTGAAGAAAGAGGCAACAGAGGAGCAGAAGGAGGCAAGAGAACTGCAGAAAGAGGCAAGAGAGGTACAGAAAGAAGCAACAGAAGTGCAGAAAGAAGCAACAGAGGTGCAGAAAGAGGAAAGAGGGGTGCAGAAAGAGGCATGAGTTGTAGAAGGAGGAAAGAAGGGTGCAGAAAGAGGCAAGAGGGATGCAGAAAGAGGCAAGAGGGATGCAGAAAGAAGCAAGAGAGGTGCATAAAGAAGCTCGAGCGGTACAGAAAGAAGCAACAGAGGTGCAGAGAGAGGCAAGAGGGGTGAAGAAAAAGGCGATAGAAGTACAGAAAGAAGCAACAGAGGTGCAAAAGGAGGTGAGAGGGGTGCAGAATGAGGCAAGAGAGGTGCAGAAATTTACAAGAAAGGTCAAGAAAGAAGCAAGAGCAGTGCTGAAAGAAGCAACGAAGGTGCAGAAAGAAGCAAGAGAAGTGATGAAACAGACAAGAGAGTTGCAGAAAGAAACAAAAGGTGCAGAAAAAAAGCAAGAGAAGTGTAGAAAGAGGCAATTGAGGTGCAGAAAAAGGCAAGAGAGGAGCAGAAAGAGGCAAGACAGTTGCAAAAAGACGCAAGTGAGGTGCAGAAACAGACAAGAGGGGTGCAGAAAGAGGCAAGAGAAGTGCAAAAAGAAACAACAGAGGTGCAGAAGGAGGCAAGAGAACTGCAGAAAGAGGCAAGAGTGCAGAAAGAAGCAAGAGGGGTACAGAAAGAGGCAAGAGAAGTACAGAAAGAGCAAAAGGGGTGCACAAATAGGCGAGAGAGGTGCAGAAAGAGGCAAGAGAGGTGCAGAAAGAGGGAAGAGGGTGCAGAAAGAGGCAAGAGAAGTTCAGAGAGAAGCAACAGAGGTACAGAAAGTGGCAAGAGAGGTGGAGAAAGAAAGGAGGTGCAGAAAGCGGAAGAGATGTGCAGAAAGAGGCAGGAAAAGTGCAGAAAAAGGAAGACAGGTACAGAAAGAAGCAAGAGAAATGCAGAAAGAGGCAAGAGAGGCGCAGAAACAAGCAAGAGTGGTTTGCACACCATTAGTACCAGTTTAACACCCACATTTAGCAATAAGTAAGAGGTGACCATTCTAGGTTTGCAACGGGCCTTCCACCATGCTATAACACTTGTCGCTCATTTTTGATAATGGTTCAGCCATTTGAGCTAGAAACAAGGGTTTTTTTTGTTCAAATCTGCAGATTATGCAGCAGATGATGGATTATGTGGCAAATGCAGAAAATGTATAATTGTGGGAAAGTCGTTGCAGCCAAACAGTCGCATAATACCAGTGGCCCTGCTCATACCTCTGACTAGGTCCAGAAGTGCTCCTCAGTGGTTCCTTCGTTTTTTTGTCTCATTGAGTTTATAGTTTATCTTCTATGGAAAAGAGGAGGACTAAACCTGAGGTTACAACTCCACAACACAGACTACCATACCACATAATTACTCTCCATAACACATAATTCCACTCTACATAATTCCTATACACTAAGAACCACTTACATTCTATCCACATAATTTCACTGCGCAACATACCACATAATTTCACTACACAGAACATACATCCACTCCACTCTAAAAAACATTAGTAAAAAACGTTTACATTTACAATGCCAATAGCTCTAATTCTCGCAAATGCGAGACATATTACATTGCAAATACTTCTTTAACTAGTAGTCACGTTTGCAGAGTTGTAGAGAAAGGGGGCTGGGCCTCCGACCAGCGTTCAGGAATTCCGCTGCGTAGGAATTACAGGAGGTACCCGGAGGGCTTCTTGGCCCCCAGAGTCCCTCAGGAGTAAAGTGGACTTCATCCCCCAACCAGTAGTGTGCCAGGAGGCGCGTTTGCAGAGTGGTGGAGAAAGGGGGCGTGGCCTATGAAGACCTCTTAGCAATCCCAGTGTGTGGGACTTACTGGAGGTAAGAGGAGGGGTAGCTGGCCCCCAAGCACAACCTTGGGGGACAACTACCCCTCCTATTGTCTCCAGTAAGTCCCACACAGCAGGATTGCTAAGTTCTCATAGCAGGCCATGCCCCCTTTGCCCACCACTCTGCAAACATGCTCCTTGGCGTGTCACTTGGATGAGCATTGAAGTCCCCGTCACTGCTGGGTGTCCTTAGGGGCCTAACTAGCCTACCTGTTACCTCCAGTAAGCACCACACAGTGGGATTTCTGAGAGGTGGACACAGGCCACGCCCTCTTTCTCCACTGATTATGGCCCCGGGGACCCCATCCCCCAGGGCTTGGCCTTTGATTATTTATTTATTTTTAAAGGGGAAGGGGGCTGTGCGGCCCCCCTCCCCAGGCCGATTTTGGCCCCAGGGACCCCATCCCTCGGGACCCTGCCAAAACATTTGTTATGGTAGGGTGGCCGCATGGCCCCCCTTCCCTGGGCCTCTTTTGGCCCCAGGGACCCCATCCCCAGGGGCCTGCCCTGCCGTTTAAAAAAAAAAAATTGGAGGAGGGCGTGTGGCCCCCCTCCTGCGGCCAATTTTGGCCCTGGGGACCCCATCCCTCGGGGTTCAGCCTTATTTTTTTTTATGAGAATTACAAAAAGGAGGGGACCCCATCCCTCGGGGCATGGCCATGATGTTGGGGACCGCGGGGGAGCCCCAATACCCCCGCAGTTCCTGCCGGCTCCCCGCCTCCTGCGGGAGCTGCCATTGCTTTTGGACAAAGGGAGCTGCTGACATGCAGCTCCCTTTGCCCAAAAGCAATTCTGCTTCGCTTCATGGAAGCGAGAACAATTTTCCTGCTCTCGCTTCCATGAAGCGAAGCAGAGTTTGCTATGACAGGGAAGGGGAGCAGTGCTCCTGCCCTGCCAAAGCAAACTGCAATGTCCTGGGGGTGGGCACCCCGGGACATTGCTGGAGCCGGCCCTGGGGGTGGTGGTCCCCAGAGCCATAGAGGGCTCCTGGAGGGGGCCACATGGCCCCCCTCCCAGCATTTGCACAGCCCCGGGGAGGTGGTGGTCCCTGGGGCCAGGGGTCCGCAACAGACCCCTGTATTTGCATACTCAATGCCCCGCGGAGATGGCGGTCCCCGGAGCTGCGGGGGGGCATGAGGCCCCCTGCATTTAAATATGAAAGCCCAGGGGAGGTGGCGGTCCCCGAGGCAGCGTGGGGGGCAGGAGCCCCTCCACGCATTTTTATTCAAAACAAAGCCCCGGGGAGGTGGTGGTCGCCGTGGCTGCGAGGGGGCCGCGTGCCCCCGCATATTAATTATGAACAAAGCCCCGGGGAGGTGGCAGTCCCGGGGCCACGGGGGCCCCCGTGGGCCCTCACACCATATTATAACATCGCCCCTGGGACTTGGCCCACCGGGGGCTTAATCAAACGTAGCGTGGGAGACGGCGCTTCGTTTAAAAAAAAAAATTGGCAAGATTTGCACCGTACGCAATCCCACCTAACTTTTTTTTTTAATGCTTCTTTTGGCCCTCGGGGTCCCTGTGGGACCCCCTGAGCAGGACTAGGGGGTCAGGGTGTTCCTACCCTGCCCCCTTTTCTTATTTTGTATCTTTTTTTTCACCTTTTTCTTGTGACTCAGTTCAACCGAGTCACAAGATGGCTGCCAAAGGGAAATTGTTTTATCCTACATTTGCCAGCTCATTCTTTGGCAAATGTAGGATTAAACAATTTCCCTATATCTGGTGAATGTCTAATATATATATATGGAAAATCGAAGTAATTCAGCATGTTTGGACTTGTAAACCTTGCTCTGAATGGACGGCTGTTTGATTCCGGGTAAATAACTCCCTGGCAAACTGCTCCAATACCTTCGGTTCAAGCTTGCTGTGTATTAAATTGCAAAAGGAAGGGGGAGGTCCAGTCTTTCACACAGTGAGCAAATTTCCTATACCTTTGCATGTACACATAATGAATGGCCTGTGCCACTTGTTAAACTCGTCCCCCCTTACTAGCTGTCTAGAGCAGACAGTTGAAATGCAGCCATTTATTTCCATTTTATAAATATACAGCCTAAACATAACATTTACTTATGATAAGTGAATGACATCTGTACTTCCACTCCCTGCTTTGTGATTAGGATGACATTTTGTGAGATTTAATGAGTGGTCCTGTTTTTCACAAATGGGAAGATAAAATACGCAACAAAATTAGTTTCACACAACTGAAGCTTTGTCAATGGGTAAACAATACACGTGGTGTTCAACCATGAGCACTCAAGGAGCATACTGGAATGCACACAGTGATTGGCAAGCACTTGCTTGTATGCATGTATTACATTATCTTGCCTAAAGCAGGAGATAGGAATTCATCTGAAGGGTTTCCCAGTTAATTGCTGCATAGACCTGTGTGCTTATTAGCTTCAGTTACAGAAAGTACATACACACCAACCAGAAACAAGATAGTATAGTATTAACAAACCCAATAGGTCAGATCTTTAGAAAAGATGCAGGCAGTACCTCATCTCCCCTGAACTGATTCCAGCTCCTTCCTGAGCTGGGCAAAAGTTCAAAATAATGGTCCTCATCTTGATGCTGTCACTGGTTCCATCTGATCTCGAGAGCTCTGTTAGGGACTCCGAAGCACGCTTCACTAGCTTGGAACAATCAATGATGATCTGTTACTGGTGTTCAATTTAAAACAAAAACAAAGAAGTGCCAGGGCCCAAGGAATGCTTATGATGCAATTGCAGCCTGTACCACCCACTGCCCCTGCCAATACTGCATTGATCTAAATATTCTAATTAATGCTCTTTTTTAAGTTTGAGGTGTGGGTTCTGTGTTTTCTAAGGGTATTGTGTGGGAAGTTAATTATTTATAATTTATTAATAATAATTTTGTAATTATTTATAATTATTTAATTGATAAGTAGTTATGTTAATCGTATAAATAATGTTAAGTTAAATTTAACGTACTGGTTTTAGGATTTGTATGGGCATAGGTTGGGAAGTAAATTAATTATAATTATTTAAAAATGATTTATTATTATAACTAATTATTTAGTTGATAATCAATATGTAAATTGTGTAATATATATGTTTTTGGGGGGTGTTTTGTGGTTCTTGTATGGGTAAAGGATGTGTACGAAATTACAATAAATAATAAATATTGTTAATTTGTAATAATTGTTTAAATGATAATTAATTATGTAAACATGTAATTAAAATATTGTTTAGGTTATATGTGTGAGTTGGATTTGTAGAGGTAAAAGGTGGTAACTTAATTAAATATAATCAATTTATTTTTAGTTAATTAATAATATTACTTTTTTAGATGATTATTAATTATGTAAATATTTTAATTAATGTTTTTTTAAATTTATATATTTGGTGTGGGCTGTTTGTTTTGTATGGATAAAGGTTGGAAAGGTAATTAAATGTAATTTTTTGTTAGTGGTTAATTAGTATTAATCTTTTAATAGATATTTAATTATGTAAAATGTGTAAATATTATAAATTTAAATACATTTAATATACATTTTAGATGTGTGGTGTGCAGCTTGCAGAGATATAGGGTAGACAGGTATGTAAGTAATAATAACATTTAAAAGAGTAACTTCTTAAAAAATATTGAAATGTATTATTGTATGTGTTAATTGTGTTATGCTTTTGAATTGTAAATAATATTGTATCTTTTGGTTGTTATTATTTTGACAATACATTTTGGGATTTTAATAAAAATAATATTTGTATTCATTTATAATATTCATTCAAAATTGCAATAAAGATCTAATTTGTTCATTTAAAAATAATATAGATTTTTTATATTTAAATATTATCTTTTTGTTATTTACCATAGTTTTGAAATTGTTTATTTTACTTGAAGAGAAATAGTCTGTTTCTAATACTGCATACAGTGTAGTGGCAGTAGTGAATTTTACCCTTCTGCTATCCAACACTTTCCCCACTCAGTATGGTTTTAGAGAATGGCACAGTACTGAGGCTGCCCTGATAAAATCAACGGAAGAAATTAGGAAAGCCCTGGACCAAGGAGGTGAGGCTGCCCTCATTATGCTGGACCTATCCGTGGCCTTTGACACCATCCATCATGACCTCCTGATGGACCATTTGTCGGAGTATGGAGTCAAAGGCAAGGCATGGAGGCTGTTAAAAGCGTTTCTAACTGACAGAAAACAAATAGTGTCCTTAGGGAAGTTCTACTCTAAACCTTTTTCCTTACCATGTGGAGTGCCACAGGGATCGTCCCTTAGCCCTACTCTTTTTAATGTTTATGTGGCACCTTTGGCCCCTCTGATCAGATCCTATGGTTTCAGTCTTACCTCATATGCAGATGACACACACATTGTAGTGTCACTGCTACCGGGGCAAGAAGTTGGAATGAGCAAGAAGTTCCATGACTGCATGGGAGCAGTCAAAACTTGGATGACACAGAATTGCCTAAAATTAAACTCAGGCAAAACGGAGATCCTCATGTTCGGAAACAAGGCCAACTTCTGGACCCCGGACAGGTGGCCATCAGATCTGGGCATCCTCGCTAAACCTACGAGGAAGGCAAAAAATCTGGGTGTAATGGTGGATGATAAACTGAGCTTTGAGGACCAGATAAACGCCACAACCTCGGCCACCTTTCACTCCCTTAAACTGCTTAAGAAGGTCAAACCTTCCCTGCCAGAAGCCAGCTTACGAACGGCCGTCTCATCCCTTGTTTTATCACGGCTGGATTATTGCAATGGGCTCTACTTGAATATCCAAGAGCGGCACTTAAATAAATTGCAGATTCTGCAAAATGGGGCAGCAAGACTTGTGACAGGCACCCCCAAATTTATATCTGTAGCCAAGGAAATCAAAGGACTACACTGGCTGCCCATCAGGAAATGGGTGCACTTTAAGTCACTATGTATTGTCTTTAAGGCACTACATGGTCAGGGTCCTGAATTCCTGATTCACCAGTTTCAATGGTACACTCCCAAAAGAACGTTACGGTCACTAGGAGCCAAACTAGTGAGCGTACTACCCACAAAGAAAACCTCGTGGGGGGGGAGAAGTTTCATTACAGGTGCGGCCAAAGCGTGGAGTGCCCTCCCCTGGAGTTTGAGGAACACGACTGACCTCCTCGCATTCAGGAAGGAACTTAAAACTTGGCTTTTTAACTTATAGTTTCCTCCAGCTATATTTTCCGTGCTACCCTGTTTCAGTAGAGTTGAGCTATCAGCGCCAGGACACCCCCGGGTAACCGCGCGCTCTATAAATATAATTAACATAACATAACATACTGTTGCACTGACTGGAGAGGGAATAGTAAATTTTACCCCTTCGTAATCCAAAACTTTCCATACTGTTGCACTGAGTGGAGTGGGAATAGAACATTTTACCCCTCCACAATCTAACACTTTCCCTACTGTTGCACTCATAGGAGTGGAAATAGTAAATCTTACCCCTCCACAATCCAAAATTATCCCTAATGTAGTACGGAGTGGAGTGGGAATAGTAAATTTTACCCCTCCAACATTCAACACTTTCCCTATCTGTTGCATTGGCCGTAGTGGGACTTGTATATTTTACGCCTCCTGAGTTCGACACTTTGTCTACTATTTATAAGTTGTAGTGGGAATAGTATATGTATTGATTTTAAATTTTTTGTAGTTTACTTTATATTGTTGAAATTTATATTAATATGTTTTTCGTTATTTAAAATTATAATATCTATGATTGTTAATGTTTTTAATAATTTATTTGTAGTCAATTCTAAATTTTTATTTTGTTTGAGTTTTTTATTTGTAATTACAATGGTTTGTTTTTTTAAATATTTTATGCTATTGGATATATGTACATATACTGTTTATAGTAATACATTTAAAAAGTATTAACAATATTATAAATTAAAAATATTAATTTGGTAATATTTTTCAATTAGATATCTGTAAATAAATCTATATATGATTATTTTAATTTTTACAATAATAATAATTGTAATATTTTTCAAAACAGTTATTAAATATATTTTGATTATATTAGTATTATTATTTAATTTAATTAATGTTTATTATTTAAATTTATATATAGTTAAAAATCATTATTTTAGGCAACTATATTAGTGAAAACGATATTTGCTTGTGATATTTTTGTAGTTTTAATTATGTATAGGGAGTCGATATTCTTGTATGTAGATAATTTGGTAGTCAGTATTTTGTCAGTGAACCAGCTGTTTGAGAGGTGTGAGATTGAGTATCATGTTGATTCTGAAGCCACTTTGGATTTCAGAGAACTTAGTCATGGTGGGTCTTTCTGGAATACTTCCTCCCATTTCTCCAGGTTAGTTGTGGAAAATAGGAAATACATTCTGGGAATGTCTGTCATAATGTCATTATAGATATCTGCACAGAACATTCTTTTTTCATGCTTTTTATCCCTTTCCATGTGTTGATCAATATACTTAGTAGTAGGTAGAAGATTCAAAAGCGTTACGTGTTTGCCCACAAAAGATTTCATTCTTCCACCTTTTGCTTTTCTTTGTGGTATCCATTACAGGCAAATTACTAAACCCAATTTAGAATTCAAGTGAGGGGGCTGTGGAGCCCAAAGTGGTTTGATACACTGTTGGATAAGAAATTGTTGTGGGGTTGGACCAGGTCACAATCATTAAAGGCATTGGCAGCTCTTGGGCCTACGGCTGAGTGCTACTGAGACAGGAAAACGGAATTAGGCTCTGGGCAGTAAGATTAAAGTGATGTCCTGGGGTGGAGGCAATCAGGGCTGGGGGGAGATTACCAAGGCTCCAGGTAATGATGATCAGGAGACCTGGGCATGAGAAAGTAGATGAACAGTAGTTTTGAAGAGAGGAATAGAGGTTAGGAATGAGGCCTCTGCTTATATTTGTCATTGGTAGTTTGGACAGCTGACAATGAATAAAGGTGATATGGCAATAGCCCTAAATGTTAAGGAATGGTGCAGTGGCCGGTGTGCATGTGACTTGTGGATAGCCTATGACTAGGAAAGCAAGCTTAATGTAAAGTGAACTGGTGACATCAAGTAATGGCCAAAATAAGGCAAACTCGGTCAATGTGTAAGAGAGTAATGATGCCCCCATCAAACATTATTATACTGAAGGAGATGGTACTACACAGTTTATCACATGCAAAATATATGCACATTGGGAGTGCAAAAGACTAGTGGAGGTCGCGTCTGCCACGTTCCCCTTGATTTTTTGCTACAATATACCCTCTTTTCTGCAACTCTTCTAAGATCAAAGGATTTCACTATTGCGTAATTCTTTATATGCTCTGTCAATCATCATCCCAGTTATAGCCAGTAGAGAGCAAAAGGGCAAAGACCAGAAATGCTTTTTCTCAATGGAAGTCACAACTAGACTGCTTGAGATAGGGAATACAGCTTTGTTATGCACCCCAGTCACAGTAAGAGAAAAGTAATCTGCCAGTAGGCAGTTTGCTGCTACCCATTTTTTTCCTTTCATAATTGTTACATGTTCCCACTTTCAAAGTTCCTCCCTATACAAGTTCTAGAATTCTTGGTTCACGCTACGAACACACAATTAGCAGAATATCACTGGAGTTGGAGAAAGCCATCACTTTATATATCATTTTTTTTTTTTAAACAGATTTTATTCGATTATCTGCAGGTACATAAGAACAGTACTTTGATGATTGGGCATTCACATCATACAGCTGACATTGAGTGCAGAGACCTGTGGTTGATAAATGTCCAGCATTAGTTGCAGTTTATCAGCGGTCGTGGTCCACGTACCAACTGTCCCCAACATACCCCACACAATGGAGCAGTGCCCCAGCGGGCTTTTGCTACGCCCCTCTAGTAGGGGTACTCCATCTCCACAACCCATCCCAGTGCTGCATCACAAATACCACAGTAAACAATGAAAGATCAAGGAACTACCCCCTCCCCCTGCCAGAACTCCCCCTCCCCCACCCTCCCAGGCATGTCGCTCCGTCCTCCCCATCGCTGCAGAAAGTATAACCAAGCACGGAAGGCATCAAGTACTATGAGTCCGATAAGCAGAGGTCCAATGAGGGGGAGCCACCACGCCCTAAGCGCCTCCAATCTCCCAGTTCGTGCGTCAGGGCAGGACACCAGTTCTACTTGCACGGGCTGCTTCACTCACTCGGGGGGTGCATCATCGTCAGGCGGGCTCTTAAGCAACTCTACCAGCGCCACCCATGCTCTCGCCTCTTCCAACATCTTGTCATTGTCCCGTCTCTGGGCCAATTGTAGCCTAAGGATCCCGTCATAGTCTGCCCACTTGATAAATTCCCTCAGCCATCGTGGAACACTAGGGGCACCCGTCGCCTTCCAATGACTGGTAATCTCCCGCTTTGCCAATATTAAACCCAAGTCAATGAATTTACTAGTGACTTTATTTCGGGCAGTGTGGGGGAACCAATGTAACAAGCAATAACCCGGCATCTGCTGAATGTCTCTGTCTGTTACAGCTTTCAGGGTATGCGATACCCCCTTCCAGAACCCGTCTAGCCGTGGGCAATCCCAGAACATATGCAAAAAGTCGGCGTTGTCAAGTGTACATCGCGGACAGGTTGACCGCGCTCCAAAATACTCATGTATCTTGTGTGGCGTGAGGTCGGCCCTATGGAGAACAAAAAAGTGAATAAGTTGGAAATGCGCATTTCTGGAGCTTTTCCATGCCCTCTCCACTATTGCCTCCCATGGTTTCTCCTCAATGGGCAACCCAAGGTCTGTCTCCCACTTAAGCCGCAAGCTCTCCAAGGGGCGTCTCGTCTCCTGGGTAAGGCGCCTATAGAGGCAGGTGACCGCCTTAAACGTCCCAGCCGCTGACACCACATACTGGCACGGCAGGGAAACCGGTGGTTCTACCATCCCTGTCCGCCAGTGCTTGCGGATAGCTGCCATCAGAGCCGCGTGTAAAAGGAAGTCTCCTCTAGGCAGGTCATAACACTCGGTCAAGTCATTAAAAGGTAGCAGGGTGTCAGCCTCGTACAGGTCCCCAATCGTGGAGATCCCTGCTTCTACCCAGGCCCGCAGTCCCTGCCAGTCTCCCCCATGAGGTAGGGCCTCGCAAACCAACAGTGGAATCTCAGGTGCATAAGGGGGTCCCCGCTGGGCTCTCCTGCTAACCCGGCTCCAACACTGACGCATCGCCGATAAGTCCCCCGGAGTCTCTCTTTCACTCAAAGGGAGCCGCAACAACACCCGAGTAAGCTGCCGCAGATCTGGATCCGTGCCTTCCTGGACCTCCTCAGCGCGAAGCCTCCCAGCCATCCATTTCATGAACCATTGCAGTTGCGCTGCATGGTAGTAGGCCTCAAAATCAGGCACTGCAAAGCCCCCCTCTCACCTGGGTCGCATCATGGTGGCAAGCGCCACCCTGCGTCTTCCAGAGCCCCATAGAAACCCCGTAATCATGGTATTAAGTTGGGTAAAACATTTTCGCGGAATCCAGAGCGGTAAGGAGCCAAAATAATAGAGCAAGTGTGGCAGTGTGACCATCTTTAGAAGCGCCACCCGCCCTGCCACCGAAAGCGGCAGAGATCCCCAAAACTCGAAGTTACTCTTGGTGGATCGTATTGCCCGTGCAACATTGCCTTCTAGTAGATCGGCAGCCGGATGATAGACCCGGACCCCCAGATAAGACAGGCACCTACTCTCCCACGCGACATCTAAGCCATCCGGCGGGTGGTCTCTGCCACCCAAGACAGGAAATAGTCGCGTCTTGTTCCAGTTAACCCGGAGCCCCGCCTCCCTTCCCAGTCGGGAGAGCAGGTTTCTGGCACCCTGCAAATCAGCCTCCGAATCGGCAAGAAACATCAGGAGATCATCGGCATATAATGCAATAAATTGGGGTTGGCCCCCCCGATCCAGACCTCGATAATACTGTCCCGAGCGCGCATGCACCGCCAGCGGCTCCATCGCCAGCGTGAACAGGAGGGGAGACAGCGGACAACCCTGCCTCGTTCCCCTGTCCACAGCGCAGGCCGCCGAAATCACCCCACCCGTGCGCACTCTGGCAGTAGAGTTCTTGTACAAGATCGCCGTCCAGGCCACAAACCCCTCCCCCAGTCCAAAGGCCCTTAAGACTCTAAAAAGGTATGGCCATTCCAGACTGTCGAAGGTCTTCTCAATGTCAATCGACAGAATGCACGCCTCGCCATCAGCGAGAGTGGAAGCGTTCAGCAGTCGGATCAGTCACCGTATATTCATGGCCGTATTCCGGGATGGAATAAACCCCGCTTGATCAATGTGCACAAGCGCCGTCATGTGGGTCAGCAGGCGACTAGCTAAAATGCGACTCAGTATTTTGTAGTCTAGGTTTAGCATGGCAAGTGGGCGATATGCAGTACGGTCCCAGGCAGGTTTGTCTGGCTTTAGGAGCGGCACTATCACTGCTTCCCTTGTGGACGCAGGCAAGCACCGAACCCGTCGCGAGGCATTATACAGGGTCATCAGCCGGGGAGCCAAAACATCCAGATATGTGGCATAAAATTCAACCGGGAGCCCGTCGGTGCCCGGGGTTTTATTTCTGGCCATGTATTTGATGGCGACCCTGATCTCACCGAGGTCAACATCTCGGCCCAGAGCCCCCGCTGTCTCCGCATCAAGCTGTGGGAGTTCAATGTCCTCCAAGAATCCCTCATCCGCCAGGGCCATCGGGTCTAAGTGGCTCTGGTAGAGAGTAGTATAGTAGCTCAAGAACTGCGTATTAATATCTTGCTGCCCGTAGTAAGTCGCCCCATCCCCCCCTCGCAGTTCTAGGATCGGCGTCCACCTTCACGCTGGGTTGGCTAGCCAGGCTAATAATGCCCCCGATTTATCCCTCTCCGCATGTGCCCGGGTCTCATAGGCCCTATGATCGAAGCATCGCAGCCATTCCACGTGTATCGCCAGCGCCTCCCTAGCCTCCAACAACTCTTCTTGTTTGTCTACCCTTCCCGGTCTATCCTTTTCCACATCCCGGAGCCGGTTTTCCGCTTTCTGCACATCAGCCAGGAGGACCTTCCAAACGCCCACTGCCTCACCAATGCAACAACCCCTGATGACAACTTTAAAGGCATCCCATTCAACGTGGGGACTGGTGGCCGTGTCGGTGTTGGCCTGGAAATATTCTTCGATGGCAGTACCTATGGAAGTCCTAAAGACCAGGTCCTCTAAAACCTCCGGCCTGAGGCGCCAACTGGGAATCGTGGGTCTGACCCTCATCCAATTCAATCCTACCAGTAATGGGTTATGATCAGATATCGTCCTGGATAGGTATTCACTAGACGTAATCCCCACATGGACGTCCGGGGAGCAGAGGATAGCGTCCAACCTAGCGTGGAGCTCGTGTAGAGCCGAGAAATACGAGTAATCTCTCTGCGTCGGGTGGTGGGCCCTCCAAGTGTCTGTCAGCTCCCAATGTCGTTGCCAATCCCTACGGGCTTCTGCAACTCTATGTGTTGGGGCATCAGGAAGCGGTGGGTGTGATCTGTCCAGGGAGACGTCCGCTATGCTATTGAAGTCTCCCCCCAGGAGCATCGGTCCAGTCAGGGCCTGCGCCAGCGTCCGCGAGAGCCGGACCAGAAATGCAGGCTGGTCCACGTTGGGGTCATAAATACTCCCTATAGTGATGTCCCGGCCATCCAAGCGCCACATCACCACCACGAACCTGCCCTCTGGGTCTATGATTTGCCTAACACATTGAAAAGGGACTCCCGCCCGCACCCAAACCAGGGTCCCCCGGGCAAAGGCAGAGTATGTGGTGTGGAAAACCTGCCCTCTCCAGCGGCGTTGCAGCGCTACCCCTTCCTGACGTGTGAGGTGGGTCTCTTGTAGTAATGCAATTTGTACCCCCCTTCTGGTTAAAAAGGCATGGATTTTGTGTCGGCGGTTCATGGTGTGCATCCCCCTATCATTCCAGGTCATACACTTAAAACCTACGGCGGTACCCATAAGAGAATCTCCAATCCTTCCCGGTGCAGCGTTCTTGCAGCGGCATGCCTGCCCCAGAACCCATACCCCCTAACATAACAACACCCCAACTCCCGCTCCCCAGGACAGGTCTACACAAACAGGTCCCCATCCAAACTAAGGCACTCAAACAGTAAGACATGAAAGTGGCAGAGCGTGCCCTACCAATGGCGTCCCCAGAACCCCCCCGCCCACCCCCCCACAATCATGACACATTCAGTAAGTCCCAATGGTGCAATGGCGCCCCCAACAGTTCGCAGCTCGGATCTCCGGAAACAGAGGGAGCAGTCCTCAACAAGCAAGCTGCAACACATACGACCTGTCAGCCGGTCAGTCAAATAACGCCATCTGCGGTCTGCGGTGTAACCTCTGGAAGTTCATTGTCCGAAGGTCCGTGGCCAGTGCCAGAGCTTGAGCTCCCAGAGCTGAGTCGTGTATGTTCTGTGGTGCTGCTGGTCGGACTCACAGTCCCCCGACTGATTTCCACCACCGCTCGCACCGCCTCATCCCGCTCCTGACGTCGTCCAGCAGGTGAGGGGACCCTCCGGGGCGGCGAAGCCGAAGGAGAAGGAGACTGTCGGTGAGGCGAGCCTCGTCGCGGAGAGCGCGTCACCCCGCTTCCCCGTAGCTCAAGCCAATCCCAAGCCTCCCGTGGGGAAAGGAAGAAGTGTGTCTCCGCATCCGCAGACACCCGGAGTCAGGCCGGGAACAGCATGGCGTACGGTAGTTGAAGTTGGCGTAACTTTCGCTTGACAGCCAGGAATGAGGATCGTTGCCGCTGTACCTCTCGGGTATAATCCGGAAAAATCATCACCCTACTGTTTCCGATCTGCAGACCCCGGTGCTCACGAGCGCGTTGTAAGAGGTAGTCTCGGTCCCTATAATGTAGCAGCCGGACCACCAGCGGCCGAGGCGGAGCGCCTGGTTTGGGGGGCCTGGCCGGGACCCTATGGGCACGCTCCAGGGCAAAGAAAGGAGAGAGGCCCTCCGGGGCCACCTCTGTCCTCAACCATGCTTCCAGGAACTGGACAGCATCCGCCCCCTCCTCTTGCTCCGGCACTCCTACTATGCGCAGGTTATTTCTTCTTGAGTGCCCTTCACTGTCCTCCGCCCTCACCTCTAGCTGCTGGACCCTGGATTCCACCGCCCTCAAGGCCTGCTGCAACGTGGCAACCGTGTCCGGTACATCCTTCAGGGCAGTTTCATGGGCAATGACTCGCTCCTTGAGCTTACGGTGATCATCCTTCAAGAGGGTGAGATCCGTCCCGATGGCGTCGATCTTCGTCTCCAGTGCCTCCCTCGAGGAAGTGATGGCCTGTAGGATATCAGCCAGGGTGGGGTCCCCCGACAAACCCTCCGGTCGTTTTCGTGACGCACCCTCCTCGTCGTCCGTGTGGGGCTCAAGCTCGTCCACTCGCAGGACCTCGAACCCCTTCTTTTTAGACACTCTCCCCATCCTACAACTGGTCAGGAAGGAGGGGCAGCAGGGCCCAGCAGCAGTTCCAGCAGGGTCAAACCCCTAGACAGGTGACCCCCGGGTCACCCAACACCCAGTTCAGCACCTGCGGCCCTCCAATGTCCGTGTTCGCCCTCTCAAGCGCCCAGGCGCACCTCCACAGGAAGTAGACGGTGGAATCCCCTGCTCCCAGGAGAAGAGTCGGTAGGGATCTGAGGAGTCCCCAGGCGGGCCGCTCCAGGGCACAGTAGGACAACCAATTGCCCCCTCCGGGGCCCGCCACAGCATCCGCCGTAGACACCCAAGACCAGGGACAAGTACGGATTCGCCAATCAGTCAGCCCTGCAGGGACGTCCCCACCCGTCCCTCTGCTCCAGAGTGCAGAGTAGCAGCCTCCCGGTTGCTCAGGGGGCACGGGCCAGACCAAGAAGCCCCAAGTACCTGCCCCCGCCTTCAGGGACGGTCCGTCTCTGGTGCCTCAAGCAGGGCAATGCCTCCTCCGGTCTGCAGTAAAGGCAGGGTGTCTCTTTGCCCTTTCACATCCCCCCGCCACAGCAGGACGCCTTATCACACCTCCGGGGGGGCCCCCCAACCATCCCAGGTAACAATCGGGCTCCGCCTGCTACACTCCACCAGGCCCCCGCCAGGTCGCGGCTCTCCAGGGCACAGGTCCACCGCCGAGGGTCAAGGGAAACTGAACCCTCCACTAGCCTCACAGCAGAGTCAAGTCCAGGCTCTATGGGGCACCCGCCAGGTTGTGTGCCCAGAGGAGCACGCTGTAAAGGTGGTCAGCATGGGCGCCGCAGCTCTCCCGATGTCCCGCAAGCCGCCATCTTAGGGTCAGGCGGCCGCCACTGTGTGCTCTGCAATTGCTGCCCTCGCACCGCTCACGCCTCCCCGGTACCTCCGCGGCAGCCTCCTCTTACGGGCAGGTCCCGCACGCCTCCGGTCCGGCCAGGGTGGATCCCCAGTGCTTCTGGTGCCCTTAGCAGCAAGAACCGCCGCCATGCCATGCAGCCGCCATTTTAGCCGCGGCCAAGCCGGAGCGCGAGCAGAGGCGAAGACCGGCGACTCCTCGGCCCCACAGTGTCCCCACACCTGGAAAATGCAGCCGAGGGGGCACCAGATGTTCCGCCCCCAGATCCAGTGCCAGGGACCACCGTAACTTGTCAGGATCAATGTCTGTGGAGGAAGGCCACGGAGGAGCTCCGATGCCTGCCTCTTCCTACATCGGCATCAGGCCACGCCCCCCATCACTTTATATATCATATATGTCTCTTAAAAAGAAGTACGTGATTAGAGATGGAGGACTTGGTTCACATTAAATGCTGCAAAGAAAGAGATCTTCTCCTGTGCGTTCTACGCCACACAACTCCACTTTTTCTTCAGTTCTATTATGTGAAGCCAAAGACTTTGTTAGTGTCTTATCAAAACCAGACATCTTGGGGCATATTTATTAAAGAGTTGCGTCCACCTTGCGCCATGCAATGGGGCGCAAGACCGATGCAACACTTAAGTTAGATTTATCAAGCCACAATAGGCAACCTTGCGTGGCCTTGTGTGGCCTTGCATGACTTGATAAATCTAGAGTAACGCAATGCAGCGCAGAATGCTGCGTTGTGTTACTCTGCTCCAGGGAGTCATTCCATGGGTGGAGCGTGGGTGTTGCCACGCATCCACCCATGGATTTTGACACATTCCCAGATTTACCCACACTGGTAGACCTGAGAATGAGTCAAAAATGCTACACCTCCCCAGGTGAGGTGTAATGAGGAGAAATTTCTTTATTTCTCCTCGTTGCTTCCTCTTTCTATGTGCGCTGCATACTACAGCACTCATAAAAAGAGGAAAATGCCTCAGGCAGTTGTTTTTGTGCAGGAAGGTGTTCCTTCCTGCGCAGAAACATTCCTGCTTACAATGCAGGCACCCTTGAACCATGGTGCAGGAGTGTCTGCATTGGCGCTAGGCAGCACATTGTGTGCCAGCACAGGGAAAAGACAGGAATGCACTGTATAATGTTAGATACAGTGCATTCCTGCCCTTTCCCTATCATGCAGTGCAGTGCAGCAGTGTGTGATGTTTTAATAAATATGTCCCCAATTCACATGCGAATCAGGTACTTAACTGTCAAATTACCTTGGCACTGAATGCTGCACCTGAAGTTTCCCTGTAAAATGAATCTATGTTCTTCATTCATCATTTTAAATTTACAGCAATGAAATATAAACATTGATGTAAACCAGGCATTTCCAACGAGTAGCTTGTGAGCTACTGGTAGCTCTCCAGCTACCTGTAAGTAGCCCAGAATAATTAATTAGAAGCTTTTGCTTGGTTGAATTAATATATGTATCCCACATTTGAAAAGTGTGTATTTGAGACAAAAATGTGTGCATTTTCAGAACTCATAATCTGATGTTTGGAGACAGATATTTGGATTTCCAAAATATATTTAGTATGTTTAAAGCTGATATTTGAGATAGTTACCTTTTAGATTACTGTAAGCCCATGAATACAGGGAACTCTCATGCACTTTGACTCTCTCCAGATGAAATATACAAAAATTGATGGGAGGCTGCATGCAATAAGTCTAACCACTCGAAATAGCTTGAGGTAGCACTCAAACCCTTCATTCTTTTGCTCACCAAGCCACCTTAGTGTGGACCAATTCATATGCAAATTAGTCTTGACCCTGTTCCTTATGGGAGCAATCCAGACCAAACTGCCAAGTTAGGTCCTCACTGAACTTGGTTCCATTAACACTGCTCAATGTGTCACTGGAACCCAGCTGTACCTTGCTCTTGAGCCCAACTAGGGAGAAACCGGTCCTGGGTTGCTTGTGTTCTGGTTCAGGGAGGATCTGACCTGTCAGTTCGGGCTGGACTGTTCCAATGAGGAGCAGGGCCAAGACTTATTTGCATATGGCTGGGTCCAAACAGAGGTGGAATGGTGAGCAAAATAATGATCGGTTGGGATGCTACCTGAGTGATTGGCAGTGGTTTGACAAATTGCAAGCATTCCTGCCATTGTGTGTTTCATGTACCACCCAAATTGGTATGGGTATGCCCAGACGTGGGTCTTATGCTCACCCTGTCACTGGAACTAAGATGTACCCAGCTGGTGAGATCATAACTTGGATAAAACCGGTTCTGCGTTGCTTGTGTTTTGGTTCAGGGGGACCAGGCCTGGCAGTTCAGGCTGCACTGTTCCCATGAGGAGCAAGGTCAAGACTGATTTGTATATGGCTGGATACAAACTGAGGTGGAGTAGCGAGCAAAGGAATGATGGCTTAGGATGCTACCCTGAGCTATTGCCAGTGGTTAGAGAAATCAATCAATCAGTAGATTTGTAGAGCACTTCTTGTCACCCATGAGGGTATTCAGATGCCAGCAGGGCCCAGTTGATTAGCCGAATAGCCAGGTCTTCAGGGACTTTAGGAACTCTGAGAGAGATGGGGAGGTTTGCTGTTAGATAGGAGAAGGAGTGATGTCTACCTCTGCTACGTCGGATGAAAGGGTTGAAGGTTAGAGACAGAGATGCAGAGCAGAGGTGTCTGGTGGGCTGATGGAAGTTCAGGTGGTGGTTTAAGTAGGCGAGTTCGCAGTTGTGTAAGGCCTTGTATGCATGGGTGAGGAGCTTGAACTAGCATCTTTTCTGAACAGGGAGCCAGTGGAGTTCCCTGAGGTTGGGGGTGATGTGGGTTCATCTAGGGATATCCAGGTCATGTCTGGCTGTGGCTTTCTCTATGGTCTGTAGTCTTCGGAGCAGGTGAGCTGCAATCCTTGCGTAGAGAGCGTTGCCATAATCCATTCAGCTGGAGATGAGGGCCTGGCTGATGGTGCAACTTTAGCTTTGGGGTAGCAATTTAAATATTTTATGAAGCATGCGAAGGACGAGACGGAGTTGACCTGGTCATGATGGTTAGCTTGCTGCCCTGAATGATGCCTAGCTTCCTAGCATGGTCAATGGGGCTAGGAGTAGGACCAAGTTCTGACAGCCACCAGGATGCGTCCTATGGGGAGCTTTTATTTCCGAAAATCAGTAGCAGAGCTTCAGGCAGTTGTCCTTCATTCAGTTGTCGACGTCTGTCATACAGTTGTGGAAGTTGGTCTTGGTGGTGCCTTCAGAGAGGGAATGGATGAGTTGTGTGTCGTCAGCGTAGAATATGATGTTGAGTCCATGGGTTTTGGTGATGCTGGCCAGAAGTGTCATTTAAGTGTTGAAGAGGGTGGGGCTGAGTGAGGATCCTTGGGGTACTCCACAGATGATTTCCTCGGGTTCAGAGGTGCAGGGGGAAGGTGGACCTTTTGCATTCTCCCAGTGTGGAAAGAGGTGAT
Source organism: Calotriton arnoldi (assembly GCA_963921515.1). NCBI lineage: Eukaryota > Metazoa > Chordata > Amphibia > Caudata > Salamandridae > Calotriton > Calotriton arnoldi. The sequence continues at coordinate 1,409,840 of CAWUFW010003019.1, forward strand.
CCATCTGAGAGAACGTCTCCTTTGATGCCAATGTTGTGCAGCCTTGTAATGAATGTGTGGTGGGAGACCGTATCGAAGGATGCCGAGAGGTCTAGAAAGATCAGAGCAGCAGTCTCTCCTCAATCGAGTAGGGCTTAAAAGGTGTCGGTAGCCACGATGAGGGCTGTCTCAGTGCTGTGGTTATTTGTGGAATCCGAATTTGGAGGAGTGGATTAGGAGGTTCCATTCCAGATGTGAGGAGAGTTGTTGGTTGATGCCTTTTTCTAATACTTTGGCCAGAAACAGGAGCAGGGAGATCGGTAAGTAGTTGTTGAGTTCACTGGGGTCTACCAATGGTTTCTTTAGTAGGGCATTGACTTTTGAGTGTTTCCAGTCCTCGCGGATGGTGTCTGTGACAATTGAGGTGTTGAACAAGGTGTTGAGTATGTGGCTGATTCTGGCTTTGCCTAGGTTGAAGATGTGGTGAGGGCATGGGTCGGCTGGGGACACTGAGTGGACCGAGTTCATGATGGAGGCAGTTTCCTGTAGGGCGAGCTGGCTCCATTAAGTTAGTCAGATGTCTTGTGGTGGTAGCCGGGTCATAGTTTTGCTTGAAGAAGTGTGTGGGCTTTGTCTGGCATTGGAAGCTTCTGTAGATGTTGGCGATCTTGTTGTTGAAGAAGTTTTCAAGAGTGTCACAGGGTTCCTGTGAGAGGGCAATGTTGTTTTTTGCAGCTAAGGGGTGGGAGTATTCTTTGATGATGTTGAAGAGTTTTTGCTGTTATTGGAGCTGGATTCGATGTGTGAGGCTAAGACCAAGGCCTTTTTTTTAAATTCTCTTAACTTTCTGTGGTAGAGGTTGAGGGCTGTCTTGAAGGTGGTCTTGCCAGTCGTGTCCTTGCTGGTGCGCCATCTCCTTTTCCGTTGTTTCCAGTGTTGTTTAGCGGTTCTGAAGTCTTCAGTGTACTAGCTAGCCTGCTCGGTGGACCTTCTGTGGGTATTGTTGCCAATGGGAGCAATGCTCTCAGAGCAGTTGGTGATCCAATTGTTGAAGTTTCTGATGTTATGGTCTATGTTGTTGGAGGAGATGGGGTGAGCGGTGTTGAAGGTGTTGACCCATGTGGGCTTTGAGACTTTGCTCCAACTGCGGAAGGGGGTGGACGGCAGACTGGAGGAAGAGGTCCGTGAGATTTTGACGTTGAAATGGATGATGGAGTGGTCAGTTTAGGTGAGTGCAGTTGTGTGACTGTACCTGATGTGGTCGTTGGAGGTGAAGATGGGGTCTAGTGTGTGACTTGGGTTCGTGGATGAATTGGGTGAGTACGATGTTGTTCATGCTGTCAAGGAGGTTGGTAGTGTTGATGTCATTGTGTTCATCTTGATGGAAGTTGAGGTCACCGAGGAAAATGTATTTGTTAGAGTCTATGGCGAGGGGGGGTAATGAAGTTGGTGAGGAAGTTGCAGATGGCTGCTTGTGGTCCTGGAGGATGGAAGGAAAGGGTGTCCCTGATAGTGGTTTGCTGTCTGTTTGGAGTCATAAGGTGAGGTGATCCATGGCTGGGGTGATGTCATTTGTGGTGGTGCAGTGGATGGATTTCTTGTGTATGATGGCGATCCCTCCACAAGGCTTGTTGATGCAGTCACAGTAGGTGATCTTGTTTCTTTCGGGTACTGGAGTGGCGATGTTGGGTGTGGAAGTGGGTTTGAGCTAGGTCTCAGAGTGGAAGAGGCTGTTGGGTGTGAGGGTGGACATGAGGTCCCAAATCTCGGTGGTGTGTTTCCATACTGAATGTGTGTTGAGAAGGGTGCCTGCAAGATGGTGCTTTTGTTCAGGTAGTGTCTGTGGTGTTTTCTGGTTAGGCTTGTTGGTGGGCTGGTGTGTGCGCTGTGGCAGGTGAAGTGGGTGCAGGTGAAAGGTCCTACCGTGGAGCGTGGGCATCATTTATTGTCCAGGGTCGAAGATGTAGGGCTCAGCAATGGTGTATCTGCAAGTGGCAGGAGGGCCAGGGGTCGTGCTGCTCGGCGTGGTCCAGGCAAAGACGGGCACAGATGGGCATGCTTTTGGCGCTCCTTTGGCAGGCCTGATGCACTGGAATGCTGCTGCCTGCATTAAGTAGGTCCTGGGGTGTGCAGGTCTTCAGTCGGCGGGAAGAACAGTGAGCAGGAAAACCAGGTCAGGTATATCCAGGTGGGAAAACCCAGGCTGGAATCCAGAGCAGTGTCACTGGATCAGGCTGGAACAAGCAGGAACTGGATGTCCCAGGAGGACAAATTGCAAGAATTCCTCCCATCACCTTTTGTGTGTTTCATATACTGCTCTAAGTGGTTTGGGTATGCCCAGACAAGGGTCCCATGCCTACTGTGTCACTGGATCCAAACTGTACCCAGCTGATGAGCTCATAACTAGGGTAAAATCAGTCCTGGGGTGCTTGTGTTCTGGTCCAGGGAGAACCTGGTCTAGGAGTTCGGCTGGACTGTTCCCAGGAGGAGCATGGTCAAGACCGTTATGCATATGGCTAGGTCCAAACTGAGGTGGCATGATGAGCAAAAGAATGATGGGTTGGGATGCCACCCAATTGATTGCCAGTGGTTAGAAAAATTCCAAGCATTCCTCCCATCACCTTTTGTGTGTTACATGCACCGCTGATTAAGTGGCATCGGTATGCCCAGACTTGGGTCTCAAGCTCACTGTGTCACTGGCACCAAGCTGTACCCAGCTGATGAGTCCATAACTAGGGCAAAACAGGTCCTGGAATGCTTGAATTCTGGTTCAGGGAGGACATGGCCTGGCAAGTTTGGGCTAGACTGTTCTTATGAGGAACAGGGTCAAGACTGATTTGCATATGGCTGGGTCCAAACTGAGGTGGCATGGAGAGCAAAAGAACGATGGGTTAGGATGCTACCCCGAGCAGTGGTTAGACAAAGTGCACCTTTTTTGTGCCTAATGTCACTGTGCTTAATGCCACTGCACTGCACACCTATCCTATGACTCAGGGCCTGATTACGATGCTGGTCAAACTTCAGTCCGACCGGTAGCGCGGCAGAAGCAGGTCCCGGTGCCCGCATTACGATGCGACCGCCTTCACGGTGGTCACAATGTGTATACTTTGCATTGCGGGGTGTGTTGCGGGCTGCAGCGTCAGTTGCAGTACAAAATATACACATTTGAAACATCCCTGCACCATGTGGCAGGCACAGCATGGTGCCTGCTACATGGGGAAGGGATGTTTAGGAGGGCACAGGGCCCATAGTGGAGGGCCAAGGGGGCCCTGCTAGGGTCCCCCAAAGTCACTGTCCACCTGCCTTTTCATGGCGGTTAACTGCCATGAAAGGGCCGGCAGAAAGGGACATCCTAATCCCTACGGCGGTTCCTGAGCAGGCACTGCCCCATTGTAGGGAATAGGAGTCTGACCACCACACTGACTGGATCCTTGATCCTGTCGGACGCAGTGGTCTTTCCCCTAACAGCCAAGATTCAACCGCCTGCATCCTAATGTGGTGGTTGGATCCAATCGGCTGGATGGCGGCAGGACCGCTAACGACAGCCCGACGGTGGCGGTCCCACCGCCATCGTAATCAGGGCCATGGTGTAATTTGTATCTTAGATGTAGAAGCAGACAACTGGTAACAGGCAACACACAATCAAAAAAGACAATAATATGACATAATACATTATATGAAATCTATGCCTCAATTACCATAAACTCACGACAGGATGTGTTTACTGTGTTCTTGGTTATAGTTAGGTTTTTCAAGATCAGATTTGTATACCTCAAGGAACCAATTAACTGAATGTAGGTGTGGCTCAACTTGAATAAGCACAATAGAAAATGTGTCCTAAAATGAACTTCTTTTTAACATCGACATGTTAATCTTACTTTGAAAAATGTAACATTGAGCTACCATATTCCACTATAAAAATATTATGAAGGATACGCAAAAATCTAGAAAATTTCATTTTCATTAGCCACACGAGGGCAAATCCACAAAGTCAACTTAAATGCATTTAGGGCATGACTTCTGAATGTGAATTCAAAGCTGATTCACTGAAATGTACTATTACACCAGCATGCATTAAATTATATGGGAGTAATTCTTATCCCAGACAGAAGAGCGGGAATACCAGGAAGAGAATACCTTGCAAAATAGTAAAACACCCACAGACTTGGATTTGGAAGATATTTGCATTTTGATGACACATTTCCAGCCTGAGTGCAATATAAGATTTTCTCCACTCAAGGGTAGAAACAAGCTTGTATCTAGAGTGGAAGATGATATAGAACAAACCCACAATTATTGGAGGTGCACAGTAAAGGGTTTCTTCATGTAAAAACTATTTTCTCAGGGGAGAAAACAAAACGGTTGACATGTGCAAATGTACTTTCCTTGAGTTTGTACACATGTGTAAATGTACACCATTTGCCTTTACGTACATTAAAATGCTTACAAATATGAGTACTCCTGGAATGTTGTTACTGTCACAGCTTTCCAGGAGAAACACCACAATGTATGTGAATATCTGAAATGTTTTTGTTAAGCTACTACGATTATAGGTTTGAATTTACATCTCGGACCCAATAAATAACATAGCCTTTTTAGTATGTAATACAATAAAAAAGGTCACACACTCACCCCAGCCATTTGTCATAATCCCCATATATTCAATAAGTATACTGCAGAGATATATGCATGCCACAACAAATTGCTGACATGATGAAGGTAAGGTCAATTATTAGTTCATTCCTGTTCTGTTCATAACACTCTTCTGATTTCATAGAACCTCTTTGCTTTATTAGCTAATTTTATTTTATTTGGAAGGAGTTTCATATATGTTTGAGAAATCTGCACGTATGAAAAGTGCTGGTGACCTGAACTCATTTTACCCAAATTATAACACTAGATAAGTGCTGTTCATTTTCTGAAAAATAAATTATTCTTATCGATGTTTGAAAATGAACACGATATTGCTTCAAAAAGTAAATATTAATAATCTGTGCTCTTCTTTCTGTTATGATTCTGTTTACTGTAAATACCAATAAAAAAAATTGCATATTCGTGGTCAAGGAGTAAGCTTTTCAATGTTGGTTTTCGGAGTACAGCACTGGAGCAATATGTGGAATCGGAAATGAGAAATTTGAATGACCAGCAAAAGCAAATTCAAGTTGTATAACATTTAAAAAAGCTTTTTGAAAATCCATTTAAATAGTGAACGTTTAATGTACCTGAGTGGAATGAAAAAATGCCCAGATCATTTCCCCAACGTATTTCTTTATATACTTCATGCACCTTGAATTTCTTGAATGAACCTTGAATTTCCAATGTTATTCATAAATCAGAGCATCGAGTAGTTGCTTCACCTAAACCCAGCCTGTCCTGTAATACTTTAACAACCGAAAAGACTGTGGGTGCAGTTAATATGCAATTAATGTGTACTGCAGTGCATGGAAGAGTTGTACCTGTGAGAGATCGTCTTCTACTTCTTGTTGATCCACAGTCTGAAGAACACGAAGTAAATTTAGTCCAAGGGGTAAATGTGCAGTCATCTTTGCAGGCGATGAAACAGTCTTGTACAAGGGTAGGCATGGAGCCAGCCCACTGAAGGCATTCGGTAGCGTCAACAGAAAGGTTATCGTCTGACAAGCATGTAATATCTGGAAAAAGAAGACATTATATTTTCACTCAGGTGGCAGGTGTATGCATTATTTATATTTCATTATGAATTATTTTTGCTTATTTTCAAAAAATCAGTAAAGAATTCAGTGCGCACAGTCTGCTCGTGTCCTAGGTGTAATGTTATGCTAAAGAGAACCTGTTGGAGAGAACATATCAAAAACCTCACTGCTGCTGTCAAATGGACATTGACATTGAAACAATTCTGCTTTTCTGAGGTGATGAGTCAAGTAACAGCGTAAGAAATGTATTTTTCGATCATTCTATATTTTGTGTGAATCGTGTGCTGGTGCTTTTGTGAGTACACACTAGCAACATGATGGTAAGTGAAGGTTGCTACAGCAACATTAAGATCATATCATCACATAAAACATAATTTATCATAGACTCATTCCGCAACTATCAGAGTAGTAAAGTCACGCGTCTCAGATGATCAATGTTCAGAAGCATTACTTACTTCAGGATTAATCTTGGTTGATTATAGTGTTCTTTGATTCTCGAAAGTATTGGATTTTTTTGTCGAATCAAAGGTAAATCTCAGACTTCATTTTTTTTATTTCTGGGGATACTCCCATGCCCATCCCACCTCAAACTAGCCTCTTTCCTTACCTTTCTCCTCTTCCCAACCGGTATTCTACCACTGCCATCCACCACTATATTATAGGCCACCATTTCCCGCCCCCTAATCCATCACCTACCTCTAATTTTAGATCCATTTTTCTTCGGTCATCTTTTTTTTCTCTATCTCTTTCCAATGCCTTAACTTTTGACATGACCTTACCCTAAAGTGTAACGATTTTTGTTAAGTCAATACTTGGTTGACCCTTAAACTCTTTGGCTCATTGAAAATATATGCCACTGCCCGATAGGCCAGATTTCTGGGCAGATAAAAATTCTGAACTGAAGCCATGTAACAGTGGTCCACAGAAATATTTCTTGTATGATCTATAAGTGTGAGTTTACTTCTCACTAATAATAGTGGTGTTATGGAGACAGAGCAGCCGATGTTTATTCTACAGCTATGATGCAATTCTTGCATGAAGGATACCACCTACAAAAAGCAATACATATGTTCGCAGTTGAGATTGCATGGGAGGTCTGGAAGCCATACCTGACACTTTTATTTTTTTATTTTTTAAGTTGGAGATTTGTAGGGCACACATATCCGCATTGACATAATATGCATATAAACTGACCTGATACATCTGGTACAGAGATAATACAAATAGAAGTATTTTGTCAAACATTTTTCAACGTTTTCCCACAGGACAAAAGGTCTGACATTTCTCTGCAGCGCTATTCGACTGTGGACCAAAGTATTGCACCATGAACAGGAAAGAGCCTACCAAACTAAAGGCAACAGTAAATGAAGGTATGCAGATACCATCACAGAAATAGAGTGGTACTGCTATGTGGATGGATTTTAGCACGATGAAGGACAACTTGGATTATCACCTGTCCAAAAATTGAAGCAGGAAAAAGAACTTAGGAGGAGGTTTCATTTATTCTTGGTAGTGAGTGCTGGATGATTTCAAGTTTTGTAAGAGTTAGCAACTCCTTCTAAAATGGCTCTGCAATACTATAATTTCTTGGACTTAACTGTTCAGGAGATAGCTCTCTTGTCTGGCTCAGGGAAAGCATTTTATATTTTTTTATGACATATCACTATGTAGTTATATAATTACATTAGATAATTGATATAAAACTTTTTTAAGAGAATGGAAATAATATGTTCCGCAATGTGTAATTGCTTTAGTCACACTGGGATCCTATAGTGAGGTGATAAACCTTTGTGTCTGTTAAGACACAGCATGTTGTTTTTGTTATCAGTAAAAGGGTCCTAGGATGGATGTGAGGGTCTAATAAAGAGGTTTGAGTTGATCAGAACTTTCAACAGATGATCCAATGGAGAGCCTGGCTTTGTTCTCATAAACATGAATCATACAGGCTAAGGGTGATGGGATAAAAGATTGGAATCAATCTAACCACTGACAATTGCTGGGGGTAGCATTCCAACCTATTGTTCTTCTGCCCACTATGCCACCTCAAGTGTGGGCCAGTGAATGTAAACCAATCTTCACCCTACTCCAAATGAACAGTCCAGCCTGAACTGCCGGGCCTGGTCCTTTCTCAACCGGACCACAGGCAACCCTCATAAATATGGAAGTCAAGTCCAGAAATCTAAGAAATGCCACTCAAATGTCCAGTGCCAATGTGTAATAGGATAAGAGTCAGGGTGAAGATTTGGGTTATTCTCCTATTACTTTGCGAAGTTGTAAAGATTTTTTGTGACCTTCAGAAATTTCTCTCTATGACTACAACAAAATATCAAAGGTCGGAAAGTTCTCTGAGAGTTGGGCTTTTGTGTAACAATCTGGATTTCATACAATACTTTTGTTCAGGAGTGACATGTTATTTATGTTTTCCTCCTGATTGTTGACTCAATAAGAAGAAAAAGTTATTCAGGGTTTGCAAGTGTATTGAAAACATTTGCAAGTTACTGGAGTGGTACAGTAGTGCAGTATTAATGGGAAAAACATCCAGTTCTTGTATCTGCTCACTTAGGTGAGAGGAGAACTACATTTGAGTGTAGGTGTAAGCCAACAATCAGGAATTAAATGAAATGTTGCATAATATGAGAGGAGATGCACAAAAATGGTAAAGGTTGCTACAATTGTCCTATTCTTTAGGAACAACATAAGCATTTAGTGATAGTTCTTTAAAAACAGATTGAAGATGTTGTAGAAGTCCATGTTGAATTCTACTGTCAAAGTCTGCAGAACCAGCAGTGAAAAAGATAGATGGGTCATCCACAACCATTGTAGTCTGAATACTGATATGGTTGGCAGAAATGAGCCTGCAGGTACTGATTTCTGTTTTACAGTAAATTAGTCCTTGTATCTCGAAGGTTGCCACAAGGCATCAAATTTCCACTGCGAAAGTGAGGCCAGCCATTAGACGGACATGGGTAAGGAATTTCAGCTAAACTGTGAGTTTCTTCAAAGTTGTTTTAGTACAAGCTTCCTTCTTCTTATTTAGAATTTGATTTGAACCCAAGGTGGTATTACTAAGATTCTTACAGATGAGTGTTAAATGCTATCATTAATATAAGGTTTTGTGAGATTAAGATCTGTACCTTTATGTTGTTCAAGCATTAGCAATTTATTTTTGTTTGCAGCCCAAAACGACTAATGTAATGTCTTCTTCTAATCCTCTGTGACACTGCTTTATTCATGCTTCTGCATGTCTTTTTTTTTTCTATTTATGGCTTAAATAGCCAATCCTACTACTGGCTAATTTAAAGGCACATTATAAGAATTGTAGGCTGAGTCTGCCTTGCTCGTCTTCGTATTCTTCTCTTTCAGATCACTGCATATGTCAGATACAATAGTTAACTCTCTGACATGTCTTTCTGACTGAATTGGGGGTTGGTCAATATTAAACAAATTTAATTAGAAAAAGTCAGAAAGGGCTAGCACGCATTTTTAAGTTGGGGGGCTTAGACCCTTAAATATCCACTAGAAGTACACCCTTTTTGAAGGTTAGTCAAGAAGTTATTTTTCCTTTTACACATGAGGATCATATTTTAAGGGAGAAATGTTCTGTTGCTAGTGGCAGGGAGCTAGGTATAACTTAGCTAAAGCTTGTTTGGTGTCTAGGTTATAGGACTGTGCCACAATCTACCTTCCTTCTGTGAGGATGCCACCTCTTACAACCGAGATGGTATTAAGAGTTAATAAACAACAAACAAAACCAGGATGCATTTGTCATTTTCTGTGACATCAATGGTTTCTTTTAATTTGTCAAGGTCTGCAGGAGAGGTAACAGCTATTTTTTCAAAATGTCACAATCAAGATCAAATAGACAATTTCCTTTGAGCAACGCTATTTTGAATGCTGAATCTCCATGGCAAATCCCATTTGTATTGTTAGCATCTGCCGAGCCTTCCAAGCATGACTAGCCAGTAAAAGCACATGAGAGAAAATTAATAGGGCACAGTACCAAACTCAAACTATGCGTTCCAGCACTTAACTGTAACACTCAAAGCAGACTAATTCAGCATTAAAGCATTCATTATGGCTTTGTGAAATTAATAACGACGGATTAAACCCAGATCTGTTGACTGGAAGTGAATGTTTGTATTGTTCAGCGTTCCATCCATCATCTGTTCTTTTTGCTTTTGTCACCCTAAGTGGGAAAGGTATGCCCAGACATGGTTCCAGTGCTCACTGCGCCACTGCATTCAAGTTAGCCTGGCTGATGAGGGGTGGTACCCCAAAACCAGTCCTAGGATGCTTGTTTCTGGTCCACGGAGGACCTAGCTTGGCAGTTTGGGCTGGACTGTTCTCATGAGGAGCAGGGTCAAGATTGATTTGCATATGGCTGGGTCCAAACTGTGCTGGTGTGGTGGGCAAAAAAAATGGATTAAACCCAGATCTGTTGACTGGGGGGGAATGTTTGCAGTGTTCAGCATTTTGTCCACCATCTGTTCTTTTTGCTTTTGTGAAATTAATGGCATTTAAACAGAAAAAAACCCTCAAAATAGTCAGGAGTGAATTCCAGAGTTTAGGTGTAAGAAGGGAAAAGGAGGAACTGTGCGGCAAAGCTATGGGACACAAAATAAGCATTGGCAAAGCCAATACGCTTCACCTTTGGGACTTATTGGCTTTGCCAATGGTTTGAGACATGCTTTATAGCATCCCCAATGCAGTGCAGCATGAATAAAAATAGAAAAATGTCTACGACACAACTGGTCACATTATTTTGTAAGCATGCATGGTTCTAGTGAGTGCTTTCTTTTTCTTTTTGCTTTGTGATCCAAGTTGGATCAGTAAACAAAAGGAAAACAAATTATCATGGGTGGTCAGGGTAAGCAATGCAAGTCAGGGGAAGCACCATGGGGATTTGAATCATGGTGGTGGGGGTAGGTAAGCAGCAGGAGGGTGGAAGTGGGGAAGTAACAGGAGGGTGGGAGTGGGGAAGGAACAGAAGGGCAGGCAGAAGAACAGGGAGTCACAGGTGGGGTAAGCAATGTGTAGGGCACAGGGAGGGACGCAAATAGAGAGATAGGAATGTGAAGCAGGGGGATGCAAATAGATGAAAGAGTGCAACATAGGAGAGAAGCATAAAGGTGAGAAAGAAAAGTGAGAGGAGAAGGAAATGAAGGTGAGTGCACCACTGGGTTGGGAGAAACACAAAGTTAGAGAAAGAGCAACACAAGCATGGTGGTGAGGGTAAGGACACAAGGGATAAGGCTGAAATACACGTGCATTCTTGTGGAGTGCTTAAACAAAAAGAAAAAAGTAGCAACAGAAAGTGACCAGTAGAAGGGGACGGACAAGCACACAAAGTAATAAAGATCACACAAGATAACAAATCAGATACAAGAAATTGAGAATGACATGAAGCCAACCAATGGTAAGCAATGGGTGTGCTCTAGGCTCACTGTAAGTTGACAGTTTATGCGCTGTCTTGAAAAGAGAAGGAAGATCGTAGATCATAGAAAAAGTACTGCAGTATACAGTTTCAAATGGTCATCAAGCAAACTTTAATAGATGTTAAGAAAAGCCTTATACCAGATACAAACTGCTATGAAGGCAATGCTCTTCTGCACTGATAACCAGTAGGAGTTCTAAAGATGGTGTATGTACATATTGGTATTTATACAGTGCAAACCTAACTGTAAAGCAATGACGCACTCTAGATTAAGTGAGTGGTTGGGAGACGATCTACAGGTTGTACACATTTAGGGGGGCATGCACTAATGTATTTTATGCATCAGGAGATTAAGTGATTTGCCCAGATTCACACCATGTATAGTCTAGCAACAAGGCAAGGATTCATGCCTGGGTCCTCAGGTTCCAAGGGCAGCAGCTCGAGGAACTAGGCCACTTCTTCACCCATATTTGACACGTTCCCACATAGGAATATTTATTAAGAAACACATCAGTATTCATATAAGGCTTCAAAACAAATATCCGATTGACAGAATTGTTTCCCACAAACATCAATACATTCATACAGCAACTGATCTTCTGAAACTTACTGATGGAATGTGGCAAACAAATGTGACATATGAATACACAACTGAAAATAAATTGTGATTAGAAACTCATTGAAATGTGTGCTTGCTACTTCTACAGTGCAAACCATAGATAAGGTCCCAAATATTGTTCTAATCAACAGAATTTCCAATATGAAAATTCACGCTAAGCTAATAGGCAAGGTAAAAACCAAATTAATATCAATAAATTGTGTCTCTCAATGGGCCCATTAATCATTTAATTTGCTTAAGTTACCTAGGCCTCTGTATTCAACTTAATGGAAAATGTTTACATCCCCATAGTACTACCCGCATACGATTTTGCCACATAATTGACACCGTTACCTGGAACAATCAATTGCCTTTTTATGTGAAATTACTGCCATGGCACATTGGCAAAGCATTGCCATTTTTTGTTATATCTTTAAGTATCTCATCCAAGTATTTAGAATTGATATCTAAGCAAGAGTCAAATTACAAGCTTGTGTGGGGATGGTAGTACATGCAGGATTTGGAAATGTTATGTTGTGTTATGCAGATTTGTAGGGTGTGCTATCACCCATAAGGGTTTTCTGATGCTGAGAAGGTGTGGGCCCAGCCAAACCTAGGGCTTAGTGGGACTACTTGAAAAGCCAGGTCTTCAGCTTGTGAGGAGAAGGCTCTTATTTGTCAATGCAGGTGATTCCACACTTTAGGAATGATGGAGGAGAATGCTCGGCTGTCAGATCTCTTTTTCCATATACGTGAGATGTGTGCAAGTTTGATTCTGGGCAAGAGGCAGTGTGTGGCATATTTTTAAAAGAAGAGGCAATTGTTGAGGTATGCTGGGCCACTGTAGTGCCTTGAAAGCATGGGTGAGGAGTTTGAATTGTGTTTGTTCGTTTATGGGAAGCCAATGGTGCTCCTTCGGGTGTGATGTGCTGTGAGTGTGACGTGAGAGGTTAAGTGTGATTCTGCTTGCTATGTTCCAAATGGTCTGCAGCCTTCTGGTGAGTTTTTTTGTTGATCCTGGAATTAACAATTTTATCTCCAGAATAAAGAATATCCTGCTTTGCATGGAAAAGAGCCCTGCATTGCAATGTCTTGCAAATTAGCCTTTCATGCAGCACACAGAAGGAAAAGACTGTGCATTAAGGGATGAAGAAAAGGAACATTCGCAAAAGATGACGTATCAAACGGCAAAGAGGATCACACCACAACAGACTTAAAATAAATTAGACACCTCATAGCGAGGATTGTTTTAATGAGCGCACAATGTCACACATAATACCTTTTTCTTCTTTTCTATTGAATACTCATCTCACTGTCTCTGAAATGTCAGATGTTCACATGTTTGCCTTTACTTCTAGTAATTAGGTCGCTGGTAATGTTATTCACTTTGATTTCTATCATTATTTGCAGAGGCAGCCTGTTCTAAAACAATTGTTTCTTAGTAATAGCTGGGTGCTGTGTGAACAGTTCTGCATCTGCATCAGGGGCGGCTCCTCCATTTGAGCGGAGGAGCGTCACCCCACCGAAATTCCCCCAGAGACGAAAAATAAAATGGTAATGAAGTTAGTTCATTACCACTTTATTTTTCATCACCATGTCCGGAACGGAGCGTCAGGACAGGGATGGGGCTGCTACTGACTGGCAGCAGCTGATAGAGCAGATCACTTTTAGTGTAAAGTGTGCATGTTCTTTTGGCCAGCCGTCTTGCAACGGACAGCCACAAATGTGCACTTTAAACCTCTCTAACCCAGCAGTCTTAAGACAGCTGAGTTAGAGAAAGCAAAAACCTCCAGTGCTCTTCTGAGCACTGATAGAGGCTGCTCCCACCAATCCTGGTGCTGCTCTCATGCTGGTGAGAACAGCGCCAGGATTGTCTTGGGAGTTTGGAGCCTGCCTGCCTGCCTTGAGGAGATAAGACCATCGAGGAGGATGTCACGCTCACAGGTAAGTGCTTTTAATTTACTTATTTCTTTTTTTCAATGTCCAGCCCGCGCCGCCACCCTCGGGACATGCCAGCCGCCACTGAGCTGCACAGCTGATTTTCCAATGGACAATGCTGCTCTTTTATTCTGTACTTAATAAAGAAACACATATCACATCTGTATTCAAACATTCGTATACCTGTGAGCTATGGATATAAGAAATTGCTTTCTTACATTGTGGGAAATGTTTTTAAAGCATTTTTTTCTATTTATATGCCTAATTAATTGACATGGAAAGATTGGTGATCAATGCACTTTGGCGATGTTAATAAGTCTTTGTAATTTTCAGATTCCAAATATATGCTATTTATTTTTAACAGTTCCACCAGTAGTTACCTGTATTTCTTCACCCATTTTTAAAAACATAGTTGCAACTAGAATATTTTTGAAATAAATTTAATTCATTATCAAAGTAACTAACACTAGTCTGTAATAAACTGTTGAAGAGTGATATATAACATATTTCATTAAGCTTAAAAAGCACAAACCATAAATTATAACATGCTGTAGTCAATTGATCAAAGCCTATCATCATAAAGCTTCTTTAACATGTTCGTCCCCACTGCTTCAGTACCAAAACTTGGGTGGCATTGCCTATTACCGAGGATCAGGTAGGCCACATGAATCAAGGAATGCCTCGCTTCCAGATGCTTTGTGCAATTTACCCAGATATTCACATTTTCAGAATCAGTGTCCTTGAAGCTTCTAATACAAAAGAAGGGACTGCCACATTAGTTTGGTTGTAAGGAGGTTAGTAAACAAATACCAATTAAAAGCTGCTTGGGTTTGGCCCTGAGTCAAAACCCTCCATGGGTGGCCAAACCCAATTCATTTTCCCTATCCTTCAGGACTCCTTTGACATTCCCCCAGGAGTCCTGTGGGAGTGCCACAGGATCGCAGTGACCCCACAAAAAATATGTTTCTTTAATTTTCAGTCGAGGGGTCCTTCTGGTCCCCTTCCCAAAAGAGCCAGTGGTTTGGGGGCCTATGCCACTTTATATGTAATGTTTCAAACATTTTCAGGACCGAGTCCCTGTGTCCTGTAATGGTGGCCAAAACATTTCTGCTAAAGTTGTGGCCAGTCAATCATAGCGCTGACACTGAAAAGTTAAATTTTTTCATTGAAGCCCAACTGTCAAAATAGCTATAAATTTTGACCCTTGATTTCTCAAAAGTACTGAATTGATTTTGACCACAGCACACTTTTTGGGTAAAGATATAACTTCCTGCCAAATATGGTGTTATTCCTTTCTGCTGTGTTGGCAGTACCTCTGATTAAAATTCCCTGTGAAAATTGCTTGGGGAAATTGCATTTTGAACGCCTCCTTTTTCTCAGCACCTGTTTGATGGATCACCGCAAAAAGTTAAGGAGGATTAATATACATATGTTACCCAGTGGCAGTCATCACTGGCTAGTTATTTTTAGGTCAATGTTTCCATAGGAAATGCTTTTTGAGTGTGTTGCTAATAACTTAGGACTGTTTGACGAATCTCCACGAAACTTTCCAAAGAAGTGCCTAATTTGTGCATGGAAGGTTTTGGGGTAATCAGTCAAGCGGGGACTGAGAAAAAAGGTGTGTCCCAAAATGCAAAATCTCCATGCATTTTCCATAAACTACTTTAAAAAATGCTACCGCAAAAACTGCTGAACGGAATGACACCAAATTAGGCAGGATGCTAGATCTTGGTCTGCAGATTGTGCTTTTTGCAGTAGTTTTTGAGAAATTAAGGTTTGAATATATATATTTGTACATCTGGACAGTTGGGCCCTCAAGAGTCTCTAGAGAGTCTGACAGGAGCACCAGTTTAAAAATACAGCGTTTTGATTGGCCAAGGAGCTTTTTTTCTTTTGGGCCATCTTGTTCCAGTGAGAGTCAGACTCCTTGAGGAGCGACCACTCTGATTGTCCTTTCCAGCACTTTGGGACTTAGTCCCCTGTCCTGAACTAAAGAAATAATAATAATATACCTACCCTGTCCCTCTAAGTCCCACCCCGTGGCGAAAATAAAACATAAAGTGGCCAAATGTTGCCACGATCTCTTGTGAGTCCCATGGGATTGCGGGGAAAAAAAGCACTTACATGGCAGCCACCATTATTTAACATATATTTGGGGAGGGAGACATTAATAGGGTGCCCCTCCCCAGCCCATTCAGTGCCCTGGAGATACCGTCTCCCAGGGCTAGGAATATTTAAGGGGGGGAACACAGCCCCATTCCCCAAGCTTTTCAGCCCCTGGAGCCAATCTATTTATTAAGGGGAGGAGGGTGCCTGGTCCCCCGCCCCGAGCCTTAAAAATACCCTTGAGAGCCCTTCTCCTAAAGCTGTCAATTCAAAGAAAAGGCAGAGGAAGCACACAGCCATCCTCCCTGAGCCTTTAATGACCTAGGTGCGACTCCCTTGCTTTGTCCCAGGACACAGTATTTTCCCCGCACCTCCGCAGGCAGGGAAACATGTATTTGCTCCCATCTGGTGGGAGCATTTTCAAATCTCCCGCCAGCTAGAGCTTTGAAATTGCTACTGCCGTCTGGGAGCAGACTTGTGTTCTTTTTTCCTACCCGCACTGATGTGGGAAGGAAAACAGAACAACAGATTGCTCCCACCTGGAGGGAGCAGCATAAATATTTGTGCCCACCGGGTGGGAGCAATGCCGGCCTGGGCTGGAGCCACCAGGGCACTCACCTTTGATTGATGCAGGCATCAGGGGATGTGGTCCCCAGGGTCGAATTAAGCTCCCCTTTTATTTATATTTTGGCCCCAGGAACTGGGGCCCACGGGGTTCTAATTTCGCACAGGGAGGGCGTCCGTGCACCCACACCCTTTATTAAGTACTCGCCCCTGGGGATTACATCACTGATGACATCATCCAAGCCTCTTTTGCACACATTACTCTATAAACTAGTATGGCATTAGAGGCCTGAAAGTAAGTACAAAATTGCTCAGAATAATATAAACATCATTAATGCCATCACAGATGCAACTCCTTTAGGTTTAGCAAGCATGTGTTATGTGCGTTCTTGACCATATACCATTCAATTCATGGATAGCCTACTTCAGAATAACAATCAACCACAGATATATGGGAAAATCTCATTGCACATGGGCTTCAATATGTATACAGCTGTTCAGAGAAAGCCAAGTTCAGTTATTTCATTGGGATCTGCCTGGCTCCATAATTAATAATATGACTAACATCAAACTCACTAGGAGAGCCTGGCACAACATTGACTCAGGTGTATTAGAAACCCAGCTTTTACAAAGCATTCCGGTTTCAGAGTTGGATGCGGAGGGATTAGCTAGAAGTTATACTTTCTGGCTAGACTCTAATTTTGCCAAACTAACCCCTGTTACGGAGGCAATTAGAAATAGAAAAACTCCATCTGCTCCTTGGTTCTCTGAAGCCCTAAGACTAGACAAACAAGCTTGTAGGAGGCAAGAGAGAACATGGCGGAAAAACTATAATGTAGCTGAAAAAGCACAATACAAGCTTATGCTAGCAAACTATAAGAAAAAATAATTATTGAGAAGAGCCAATATTTTACGCTGAAAATAGAGATGGCGGGCAACTCAAGTAAAGAACTTTTTCAGTTATAAATAATCTGACAACTGCGGAAAAGGAAGCTACGGTGAATTACACTCAAGATTTTTGCAACACATTGGCCCAGGCGTTTAAAGTAAAGGTCGATCAAATCTATGATCAATTTGCCTCATACATTCCTCATAATGCTGGCATTGATCAGGAAGTTAAGGCCATAATACCTTTTTTAAATTTTACCTCTACCTCTCCAGAGCAGATTGCCACTCTTCTCATTAAGACTAAGTCTGGGTCTCCGGATGATCCTTGTCCTCCGAGGATTCTGCATAATATTAGTCATATTGTCAGTCCCCAGTTATCTTGCATCTTTAATCAAATGCTCTCACAAGGATCCTTCCCAACACTGTGGAAACAGGCCTGTATATTACCATTATTAAAAAAGCCTAATTTAGATGTAACGGACCCGGCCAATTATAGACCGATTGCTAGACTTCCGTTGCCTGCAAAAATAATTGAGAAAATTGTTAATACGGAACTTTCCACATTTATTTTAGATAATAATGTCTTAGACAACAGCCAATTTGGCTTTCGATCATGCCACAGCACCGAGACAGCTTTAATTAAGACTACGGAGGAAATTCGTACCGCACTAGATGGCGGTGGATCTGCAGCTCTGATCCTCCTTGACCTATCCGCGGCATTTGATACCGTGGACCACAACCTACTGATAGAACGGCTGAAAACTATTGGTCTAGTAGGAAAAGCCCTGCTGTTTTTAACATCTTTTTTAGCAGGTAGAGTGCAGACAGTGCAATTGGGCGATTTTAAATCTACGCCTTTTATTTTGCCTTGTGGGGTGCCACAGGGCTCTTCCTTGAGCCCCACTCTTTTTAACATATATGTGTCCGAATTGGCCCCTTTGATTAGAAGCTTTGATCTAATTCCGACCTCATATGCTGATGACACCCAATTGGTTATTTCTACCATAGACAAGGATGTTGATTTTTCTAACAAACTACATGATTGCATGGTCTCCTGAGCTTGTGGATGAGCAGGCACTGTCTGAAGCTCAATTCGAGCAAAACCGAGGTGGTGCTTTTTGGAAACCTTGCTCCCCTTTGGTCACCAATTTGGTGGCCAAGTACACTGGGCCCCCTTCCTACACCAGTAGCTAAAGCTAAAAATCTGGGGGTCATAATAGACGAGAAGTTGAATTTTAAATCGCAGGTCTCTAAGGTGGTATCTTCTGCTTTCTTCACCATTAAAACCGTGCGCAAGATTCTTCCTTTCATTCCGATAAACACGAGGAAAATTGTTTTAACTTCCTTGGTCTTATCCAAACTGGATTACTGTAATGCCCTATACATAAATTTACAGTCTAATCAACTTAGAAGATTACAAGCGGCACAGAATGCTGCTGCCAGACTGGTGCTAGATGTCCCTAAGCATCAGTCAATTAGGGCCGGGATACAGAAGCTGCATTGGCTACCAGTTGCCCAGCGCGTGAAATTTAAGACACTTTGTATAGTGCATAAGGCACTCTATAGAGTAGGTCCACGATTTTTATGGCATGCCTTTAGTTGGTACTCCCCAGCAGACAACTACGATCGGCTAATGCTTTCCTGATGCTCACCTCCAGAGTCAGGACGATGAACTGGGGAGGGAGGAGTTTCAGACATGGTGCTATTAGGCTATGGAACTCCCTCCCACTCGCTCTTAGGAAGATATCTTCTTTGATTGAGTTTAGGAAGAATCTTAAGACATGGCTTTTTAAAAACTAACTCTCCCTACAGTATGCGGTCCTTAAGCGCCTAGACACCTATGGGTATTAGCGCGCTATAAAAGTTGTTGTAACATAACATAACATCAAGATACTCAACATCTGTTCTAAAATGGAAGCCCTACTATGGACAGACAATCACCAAACCTACATTTAGAAATGAAGTTGATATGAGTTGAAAAGTGGATACTGTCAACAGTGTTTACTCTATGGAGAGAGACGCCTCCGCACGACTGATCCTCGACGTACCACGCCACAGCCACATCACCCCCCACTTGAGGAACCTGCACTGGCTCCCCGTCGACAGGAGGATCACCTTCAAACTCCTCACCCACGCACACAAGGCACTCCACAAAACTGGCCCAGCCTACCTCAACAGACGGCTCTTCTTCTACGTCCCCAACCGCCAGCTCCGCTCTGCCGACCTCTCCCTCGCCACCGTCCCCCGCATTCGAAGAACAACCACCGGCGGCAGATCCTTCTCACACCTCGCCGCCAAGACCTGGAACACCCTTCCACTAAGCCTACGAAAGACCCAAGACCTGCTGACATTCAGGAGGCTACTCAAGACCTGGCTGTTCGACCAGTAGCAGCATCCCCCCTTCCCTCTCCCCAGCGCCTTGAGACCCTCGCGGGTAAGTAGTGCGCTCTACAAATTCTGTGATTGATTGATTGATTGAGAGTTTACTCTATACAACACTGCTTGCAGATAATAAAACTATGTTAAATACACCACAGAGTATTAAAAGTATATACTAAGAACAGTGTACATTCCACGCAAAGCTTGTCCAAAAATGACTATTCACTTTAAAATATTCAAGGTTTGAAGGTGCTAAAGATCATACTACCTGCAAGCTTAATACTGTGGTGAAAACATTACAGCTAGCCCATCTTCTGAAACAACATAAGAGCACATACACAGGCTAGTACCTGCTACACACAGTCTTCTATGTTATGTAGAATTTGTCATACTGATACAATTCTGTCCAATAACTTAAGACTGCTTACAATACTTAATATGTAGTACATATAATCTTTGCCCTTGTAGAAACTTTTTCTGCAGTGCCAAAAAAACTTGTGTGGAACATAATGAACACAAATTAACTGTCACCTGCACACAGAGTTAGTCTTCAATACAAAGATTTGTAATGTGTTCAATACCTCTACACACCTATGATGCAATAGGAGCACATGCATTCTGAAAACACTTATACCGATTAGCTTGATGTAGGCTGTAGAAAATTAGATAGAAAAGTAATATGGTAGTTACCCACCACTATGTAAACTAGAAAACAAACTAACACACTCATTGAATGATGTCATCAGTGACTTCATGAATGATGTCATGGAATATGTCATGAGTGATGTCATATGTGAGGTCATAAGCAATGTATGGCGGGGGCACAAGTTATAGTTAGCTCTGCTAAGTAAAAGTGATGACTTTCTGTGGCTTTATAGTTCAAAACGTTAATGTTGTCACTTATCTATGTTACCTTTGGTTTTTTGAGTGAACATATATAGTTATACATATATATATATACGAACCATAAACACATCAAATTAAATTACAGGCTGTTATCATCTGTGGAGGCGAGTGCATGTATTTAAGCATTCAATCTGTCTGTGGAACTTTATACGTTCAGGGTCCCTCATACCCTGACGTGCATCGGTTCCATTCCTGGGCTCCAGCTTTCAATTGTGAGGAATGTGGCATATATATATATATATATATATATATATATATATATATATATATATATATATATATATATTCACTGAAAAACCATAGGTTTTAGGGACAGTTATAGTTAGTTGGACATTGCACTCGTACAAAACCCGTGAAATTCCCCCGTTATAGTTAGTTCAGCTAACTATAACTCGCGCCCGCAATGCACTGCTGATGACGTCACATATTACATCACTCATGACATGGTCAGTGACATCACTGATGACATCACTGATGACATCTCAAATGACATCACTGATGACATCATCCAGTGACTGTGTGTTTCTGTAAAGTTTAAATATGTTTAATATATATAGGGAAAGGCGTATTGAAGAATGAGTGGGTGTATAAGTGTCTGAATGGATGATTTAGTACGTGCGTGACTGACTCTACAAGTGAGTGATTAAACGTATCTTACTGAATGCATGGGTTAGTGACTAAACTGTGTGAATGTCTGTATCCGTCTGTTGGTGTGTAAGTGGATGCATGGATTTGCGAATAGCTACATGAGTGTCTATATGGGTTATTGATTGGTTCTATGAGTATCTGTATGGGTGCCTGAGTGTTTGTGTGGATGGGGTGTGTGCGACTGTGCATAGATGTGTGAGTGGGTGATTCACTGGGTGGATGGTTTCAAGAGTGCATCTGTGATAGACTGTATGGGTGGGTAAGTGTGTGTAAGATTGTGTTAGTGAGTGAATGTATGTCCCAGTGGTACATGTGTGAGTAACTACATATGTGAAAGGCAGTATATATGTGTATTGGAGTATATAAATAGCTATAAGCGAGAGTGAGTGATTGTGATAGTGGCTGTATGGATGAGTGTGTGCTTGTATCAGTGATTGTATAAGAGCGTAACAATGTGCTAGTATTTGTATGATTAAGTGAGCTGGTGTGTGTATAACTGTATAGGTGAGTAAATGGCAGTGTGTTTAATTATTTGCATGACTGACTAGGTGTGTGAGTACCTCTATGGATGAGTGGCGGTGTTTGAGTGTCTATATAGGAGTAAGAGTGCATATGATAGTCCTGTACTGAGTGACCATAAGTATGAGTGACTGTACGGGTGAGTGAGTGGATGTGTGTGTGTAGACCTAAGAATCAGTGAGTGGGTATGTAGTTATTGGTGTTGGAGTGTCTATGGTTTTGCGAATGGCACTCTGTAATTTAGATTGGGTGTATCAAAGGTTATATTAGGGTGTGAGGAGCTGCATCAGATTATCACGTGGATGATGTCATCAGTGATGTCATTTGAGATGTCATCAGTGATGTCATCAGTGATGTCACTGACCATGTCATGAGTGATGTAATATGTGACGTCATCAGCAGTGCATTGCGGGGCGCGAGTTATAGTTAGCTGAACTAACTATAACGGGGAATTTCACGGGTTTTGTACGAGTGCAATGTCCAACTAACTATAACTGTCCCTAAAACCTATGGTTTTTTCAGTGAATTTCAAAGGTTTTTTAAATGCTAATTTCTAACTATAACGTGTCTGAAACCTATGGTTTTTTCAGTGAATTTCAAAGGTTTTTAAAATGCTAATTTGTAACTATAACGTGCCTGAAACCTACGGTTTTTTCAGTGAATTTCAAAGGTTTTTTAAATGACAATTTTTAAATGTATTAATTTTTATATTAATTTTTTTCACACTGATTTACTACATTTTTAGAAACAATTTCTTTTACATATTTTATTTTTTAAATTACATTGTAATTACATTATACATTACTTTACAAAAAATACTTTCTCAGAATGAATTACTTTAGTTTAAATACTTTGCACATAGGCAATAGACTTTTAAGTACAGTAGTTACAGTTGTTGCAATGGGCAACACATTTTCATACACAATGCAACATTCAGCTCAATGTGAATTTCTAGTTAAATGCAATTAGTTACTTTATGGATTACTTTTTCTAACCACAGGACTGGATCCTAGATTCAGTCCTGGTACATCTCCTGTAAACAGTTGAGTAAAAGCGTTTTGGTTACAGTCGTGATTTTTAAGGAATATTATTGTATTTTAAAAGTTGACACTTAGAAACTTTTTCTCATAGAATCACCAATGTTATCCTATGGAAGGAAATTCACTTAGCAGGTAAAAACTGTTATCGTTACTTTTTCTTACTCAGTGTTGGATCCTGGATCCAGCACTGGTGCATCTCCTGTAAACAGTTGAAAGAATGCGTTTAAGTCATACAGGCGATTTTTAAGGAATATTTGTAGTTTGTGAAAATCGACACTTTGAAACTTTTCTGCTGAAAACCAGACAATGGATTCCTAAGGAAGAAAATATAAGTTACTGGTAAGTACGGTTAAAATTACTTTTCAGGACCAGTACTGGGCTGAAAGATACAGCACTGAGGTCTCTCCTTATAACAGGTGAGTAAATCGGAATTCGTATTTCGGCTGATTTTAGAGGAATATTTGTATGTTTCAAAAATCAACACTTAGAAACTTTTTCAGCAAAAAGCAGGCAATGATATCCTATGGAAGGAAATTCAAGTTACTGGTAAGTACGGTTAAAATTACTTTTGAGGATCAGTACTGGGCTGAAAGATGCAGCACTGAGGTCTCTCCTGATAACAGATGAGTAAATCGGAATTCGTATTTCGGCTGATTTTAGATGAATATTTTAAAGTTCCAAAACTCCACACTTAGAAGAATTTCCAAGTGAAACCAGTCAATGTTAGCCTATGGAAGGAAATTCAAGTTACCGGTAAGTACGGTTAAAATTACTTTTCAGGACCAGTACTGGGCTGAAAGATACAGCACTGAGGTCTCTCCTGATAACAGGTGAGTAAATCGGAATTCGTATTTCGGCTGATTTTAGAGGAATATTTTAAAGTTCCAAAACTCCACACTTAGAAGAATTTCCAAGTGAAACCAGTCAATGTTAGCCTATGAAGGAAATTCAAGTTACCGGTAAGTACGGTTAAAATTACTTTTCAGGATCAGTACTGGGCTGAAAGATGCAGCACTGAGGTCTCTCCTGATAACAGGTGAGTAAATCGGAATTCGTATTTCGGCTGATTTTAGAGGAATATTTTAAAGTTCCAAAACTCCACACTTAGAAGAATTTCCAAGTGAAACCAGTCAATGTTAGCCTATGAAGGAAATTCAAGTTACCGGTAAGTACGGTTAAAATTACTTTTCAGGACCAGTACTGGGCTGAAAGATGCAGCACTGAGGTCTCTCCTGATAGCAGGTGAGTAAATCGGAATTCGTATTTCGGCTGATTTTAGAGGAATATTTTAAAGTTCCAAAACTCCACACTTAGAAGAATTTCCAAGTGAAACCAGTCAATGTTAGCCTATGGAAGGAAATTCAAGTTACTGGTAAGTACGGTTAAAATTACTTTTCAGGATTAGTACTGGGCTGAAAGATGCAGCACTGAGGTCTCTCCTGATAACAGGTGAGTAAATCAGAATTCGTATTTTGGCTGATTTTAGAGGAATATTTGCACAATGGTGAAGGGAGGGGCGGGGCCTGAGGTGACATCTGTGCAAACGCGCCCCGTGGCGCGTTTTAAGTTGGGGGATTAAGTCCCCTTGAATCATGAGGGTCCCTACGGGCCAACTAGCCCACCAGGAACCTCCAGTATGCGCCAGGGGCTGCGTTGCAGAGACATGTACAGAGGCCACACCCCTTTTACACCTCTCTGCAACGCAGCTCTGTGGCGCTTTCTGGACGTACCTGTTGGGCTAGTTGGCCCCCAGGGACCCTCAGGATTGAAGAGGATTTAATTCCCCATCTTAAAACGCGCCACGGGGCCTGTTTGCACACATGTCACCTGAAGCCCCGCCCCCTCCCTTCACCACTGTGCAAACACGCCCGTGGCGCGTTTTAAGTCGGGGGATTAACTCCCCTTGAATCCTGAGGGTCCCTGGGGTGCAACTAGCCCACCATATACCTCCAAAAAGCACCATAGAGCTGCGTTGCAGAGAGGTGTAAAAAGGGGCGTGGCCTCTGTACACCTATCTGCAAGGCAGCCCCCTGGCGCATACTGGAGGTTCCTGGTGGGCTAGTTGGCCCCCAGGGACCCCCAGGGACCCCCAGTATTCAAGGGGGCGCGTTTGCAGAGTGGTGAAGGAAGGGGGCGGGGCATACGGGCCCGATCGTTTTTTTTTTTGTTTGTTTTTTTTCCCCCTGAAGGGGGGCTGTGTGGCCCCCCTTCCTTTTTCCTGTTTTTAGGCCCTGGGGACCCCATCCCCCAGGGCCTTACCCCTTTTTTTAAAATAAAAATAAATTAAAAAAAACGGGAAGGGGGCCGCGTGGCCCCCCTTCCCCGGGGCAAGGCCTCTTTTTTTTTTATTTGGAGGGGGGCTGCGTGGCCCCCCTCCTCAGGCCATTTAAGGCCCCGGGGACCCCATCCCCCGGGCAGGCCTTGCACTTTTAAAAAAAATGTTTTCCTTTTTTACTTTGGGGAGGGGGGCTGCGTGGCCCCCCTCCGTGGCCACTTATGGCCCCGGGGACCCCATCCCCCGGGGCCTGGCCTGGCCTCTCGTTGGGGACTGTGGGGGTCCCCAAGCCCCCACAGTCCCGCCGGCTCCCGTGTCCTACGGGAGCCGGCAGTAGCTTTACACATGGGGAGCAGCTAACATGCTGCTCCCCATGTGGAAAGCAATTGGCTTTGGATATTGGAAGAGAGAGCAGGTTTCCTGCTCTCTCTTCCAATATCCAAGCAAGTTTGCAATGACAGGACGGGAGCCGCGAGGCTCCCGTCCTGTCATTGCAAACAGCAGTGTCCCAGGGGTAGGCACCCCGGGACACTGCAGGAGCCGGCCCTGGGGGTGGCGGTCCCCAGGGCCACCACAGGCTCCAGGAGGGGGCCGCGCGGCCCCCTCCCTACATTTTGAAAGCCCCGGGGAGGTGGTGGTCCCCGGGGCTTGGGGGTCCAAAACGGACCCCCATTTTTATTTTTCTTAGTGCCCCGGGGAGGTGGTGGTCTCGGGCGTGTGGGGGGTAGGAGCCCCCACACAGGTTTTTAATTTAAAAAAAGCAGCCCCGGGAGGTGGTGGTCCTCGGGGCTGCGGGAGGGCTCAGAGCCCTCCCGCACCATTATACATAAAGCCCCGGGGGTGGTGGTCCCCGGGGCTTGGGGGCCCTTAGAGGCCCCCCACACATAAAATTAACCCCCCAGCATGCCCTCGGGACTTGGCCCACCCGGGGGCCAATTACATCGAAGCGCGGGAGACCGCGCTTCGATTTTTTTTTTTCCGCAGGATTCGCGCACCCTGAGCGCATCCTGCCGATTTAAAAAAAAAATTCTTTTTTTTGCCCAGGGGTCCTTGTGGGACCCCTGAGCAAACCTAGGGGTGAGGGTGTTTCTACCCTGCCCCCTTTGTGCGCTTTGCGCACTTGTTTCTGTCCCTCGGTTCTACCGAGGGACAAAATGGCTGCCAACATTTCCTGAATCGGAATGTTGACAGCCAGCTGACAGCCAATTAACATGCAGCTCGTGATCGGGAGGGTACGCGGACCCTACTCGGCCATAGATATCACTATCTTTTTACTTTTGATTTTCTCAGCAACTACTGAACGGATTTACACCATTTAACAAAAAGGGTTCTTTCTGAACCAAGAACTACCTCTTTGCCAAATTTGGTGTAATTCCGTTCAGCAGTTCGGGCTGTAGCCGTGTCTAAAGTTTCCTATGGAAAATTGCATGGGGAAAACGCGTTTTGGGACCCCCCTTTTTCTCGGCCCCCGCTGACGAATCCCCCGAGACTTTCAGGGTAGGAGCGGTCCTGGAGCGGGCCACAAAGTTTGAAAATTTTGCGAAGATACGTCAACCGGCAAGAGAGTTATTTCAAATAGAATGTCGCGGATTTCCTATGGATAATAGGTTGTAACTATAACTATCTACTGGCGACCGCCAGTAGATAATATATATATATATATATATCGTGAACAAGGCTCAGTGTGACGTCTTGTCTGAAATTGGGACAAATAAATATTTCAACCACACCACGTGGAGTGCCAGTTCTTAATGGAGCTACAGCACCTATAATTGACCATGCACGCCTCGGGGCCCATTGGAGGGTCTTCAGTAAAGATTCCACGAACGCTTTTATACATGGGGGACTACATATCCCAGAATACCTAAAAGTGATTGCTCATCTGAGTAGCCTATCAGGAGGCGATTTATTGAATAAAGGAGTGGTCTAACATAACGCTGTGTATTGAGTGGAATCAAGCCTTTGAAGAAGGAATCTATTTCAAAACACGTCGGCTGCCAGAGACGTGATAGATGGTATGCGGATGTACACAGTGGTTTGAGTGCGTCCCCAACCTTGGGGTACTTGGAGCAACTATTAATACACGGCGACCCAGCCGTGGGGGACCGCACCACCGCATGGATGACAGCAGGCCAGGGAGCTGGAAATCATGTCCAGTTCTTAATGGAGCTACAGCACCTATAATTGACCATGCATGCCTCGGGGCCCATTGGAGGGTCTTTAGTAAAGATTCCATGAACGCTTTTATACATGGGGGACTACATATCCCAGAATACCTAAAGGGGATTGCTCATCTGAGTAGCCTATCAGGAGGCGATTCATTGAATAAAGGAGTGGTCTAACATAACGCTGTGTATTGAGTGGAATCAAGCCTTTGAAGAAGGAATCTATTTCGAAACGCATCAGCTGCCCGAGACGTGATTGATGGTATGCGGATGTACACTGTGGTTTGAGTGCGTCCCCAACCTTGGGGGACTTGGAGCAACTATTAATACACTGCGACCCAGCCGTGGGGGACCGCACCACTGCATGGATGACAGCGGGCCAGGGAACTGGAAATCATGTCCAGTTCTTATTGGAGCTACAGCACCTATAATTGACCATGCACGCCTCGGGGCCCATTGGAGGGTCTTAAGTAAAGATTCCACGAATGCTTTTATACATGGGGGACTACATATCCCAGAATACCTAAAGGGGATTGCTCATCTGAGTAGCCTATCAGGAGGCGATTGATTGAATAAAGGAGTGGTCTAACATAACGCTGTGTATTGAGTGGAATCAAGCCTTTGAAGAAGGAATCTATTTCGAAACGCGTCGGCTGCCAGAGATGTGATTGATGGTATGCGGATGTACACTCTGGGTTGAGTGCATTCCCAACCTTGGGGTACTTGGAGCAACTATTAATACACGGCGACCCAGCCGTGGGGGACCGCACCACCGCATGGATGACAGCAAGCCAGGGAGCTGGAAATCATGTCCAGTTCTTAATGGAGTTACAGCACCTACAATTGACCATGCACGCCTTGGGGCCCATTGGAGGGTCTTAAGTAAAGATTCCACGAACGCTTTTATACATGGGGGACTACATATCCCAGAATACCTAAAGGGGATTGCTCATCTGAGTAGTCTATCAGGAGGCGATTGATTGAATAAAGGAGTGGTCTAACATAATGCTGTGTATTGAGTGGAATCAAGCCTTTGAAGAAGGAATCTATTTCGAAACGCGTCAGCTGCCCGAGACGTGATTGATGGTATGCGGATGTAAACTGTGGTTTGAGTGCGACCCCAACCTTGGGGTACTTGGAGCAACTATATATATATATATATACATATATATATATATTATCTACTGGCGGTCGCCAGTAGATAGTTATAGTTAGGACCTAGTTTCCATTGGAAACTCATTTGTTGTTTTCTCAATATCTTTGGCGCCGGTTGACGAATCTTCGCGAAATTTTCAAAACTCGTAGCCCGCTCTGGTCAGCTCCTGTCTTGATGATTCGGCAAGTGGGGGCCGAGAAAAAGGGGGGTCCCAAAACGTGTTTTCTCCATGTTAATTTCCATAGGAAACTTTAGACACGGCTACAGCCCGAACTGCTGAACGGAATTACACCAAATTTGGCAAAAAGGTAGCCCTTGTTTCAGAAAGAGACCTTTTTGTTAAATGGTGTAAATCCGTTCAGTAGTTCCTGAGAAATTAAAAAAAAAGAGGTCGAAAAATGCATTTCCCATAGGAAACTTTAGACACGGCTACAGCTCGAACTGCTGAACGGAATTACACCAAATTTGGCAAAAAGGTAGTGCTTGGTTCAGAAAGCGTCCTTTTTTTAAATGGTGTAAATCTGTTCAGTAGTTGCTGAGACAATCAAAAAATAAAAGTTTCGATATATAGAGGCACGGAGGATCCGCGCACCCTCTCGACCACAAGCTTTATTCTAATTGGCTGTCAACACTCCAAACCAGGAAGTGTTGGCAGCCATCTTGTGCCTCGGTAACCGAGGCACATGATGACAGAAAAACAACTGCGAAAAACAAGAAAAGGGGGCAGGGTAGAAACACCCTGACCCCCTAGGCCTGCTCAGGGGGTCCCAAAAAAGCATTTAAAAAAAAAAAAAAAATTGGTGAGATTCGCGCACTCAGCGATTCCGTAACAGACCCCCGAGCCCCGGGGACCACCACCTCCCCGGGGCTGTGCATGTAATGGGAGGGGGGCCGTGCGGCCCCCCTCCTGGAGCCCTTGATGGCCCTGGGGACCGCCACCCCCCAGGGCCGGCTCCTGCAGTGTCCCGGGGTGCCCACCCCCGGGACACTGCTGTTTGCATTGACAGGGCGGGAGCCGCGCAGCTCCCGCCCTGTCATTGCAAACTGCTTTGCTTCATTGAAGCGAAAGCAGGGAAACCTGCTCTCACTTCAATGAAGCAAAGCACAATTGCTTTTCCATAAGCAATGCCGGCTCCCGCAGGAGGCGGGGAGCCGGCGGGACCGTGGGGGAATTGGGGTCCCCCCACGGTCCCCAACGGATAGGGCTGGCCCCGGGGGATGGGGTCCCCGGGGCCAGAAGTGGCCCCCCTCCCCTACAATTTTTTTTTTTTTAAAAGGCAGGCCGGCCCCGGGGGATGGGGTCCTCAGGGCCATAATTGGCATGAAGAGGGGGGCCACGTGGCCCCCCTCCAAAAAATAAATTAAAAAGCAATGGCCTGGCCCCGGGGGATGGGGTCCCCGGGGCCAGAAGAGGCCCGGGAGGGGGGCCACGCGGCCCCCCTCCCAAAGAAGAAATAAATAAATAATAAAAAAGGCCGGCCTCGGGGGATGGGGTCCCCGGGGCCAATAGAGGCCTCAGGAGGGGGGCCACGCAGCCCCCCTCCATAAAAAAAAAAATTAATGTGGCCATGCCCCGGGGGATGGGGTCCCTGGGGCCGGATTGGCCACGGGAGGGGGGCCCACACGGCCCCCTTCCCGTTCCGATTTTTTTTTTTTTTTTAAATAAAGGGATCAGGCCCTGGGGGATGGGGTCTCCAAGGCCCAAAAATGCAAAAAGAAGGGGGGCAACACAGCCCCCCTTCTAAAAAAAAAGAAATAAAAAAAAAAGACTGGCATCGTGCCGAGGCCCCGCCCCCTCCCAGCAACACTCTGCAAACGCGCCCTGTGGCATACTGGGTGTCCCTGGGGGCCAACTAGCCCACCAGGTACCTCCAGTATGCCCCGCAGGGCTGCATTGCAGAGAGGTGGTCCGCGGCCACGCCCCTTTTTACACCTCTCTGCAACGCAGCTCTGTGGCGCTTACTGGAGGTACCTGGTGGGCTAGTTGGACCCCAGGGACCCTCAGGATTCAATGGGACTTAATCCCCCAACATCTCAAATGACATCACTGATGACATCATCCAGTGACTGTGTGTTTCTGTAAAGTTTAAATATGTTTAATATATATAGGTAAAGGCGTATTGAAGAATGAGTTGGTGTATAAGTGTCTGAATGGATGTTTTACTAGGTGCGTGACTGACTCTATAAGTGAGTGCTTAAACATATGTTAGTGAATGCATGGGTTAGTGACTAAACTGTGTGAATCTCTTTATCCGTCTGTCTGTTGGTGTGTAAGTGACTGCATGGGTTTGTGAATAACTACATAAGTGTCTATATGAGTTATTGATTGGTTGTCTGAGTATCTGTATGGGTGCCTGAGTGTTTGTGTGGGTGGGGTGTGTGTGACTGTGTATAGATGTGTGAGTGGGTGATTCACTGTGTGCATAGTTTGAAGTGTGCATCTGTGATGGACTGTATGGGTGGGTGAGTGTGTGTATGGGTGTGTTAGTGAGTGAATGTATATCTTATTTGTACATGTGTAAGTAACTACATATATAAAAGGCAGTATATATGTGTGTTAGAGTATATAAATGTCTATAAGTGAGAGTACGTGATTGTGAGAGTGGCTGAATGGATGAGTGTTTGCTTGTATCAGTGATTGTATAAGAACGTAAGAATGTGCTAGTATTTGTATGACTAAGTGAGCTGGTGTGTGTATAACTGTATAGGTGAGTAAAGGGTAGTTTGAATAATTATTTCTATGACTGACTAGGTGTGTGAGTACCTCTATGGATGAGTGGCGGTGTGTGAGTGTCTATATAGGTGTATGAGTGCATATGATAGTCCTGTACTGAGTGACCATAAGATTGAGTGACTGTACGGGTGAGTGAGTGGATGTGTGTGTAGACCTAAGAATCAGTGAGTGGGTATGTAGTTATTGGTGTTGGAGTGTCTATGGTTTTGAGAATGGCAGTCTGTAATTTAGAGTGGGTGTATCTAAAGTTATGTTAGGGTGTGAGAAGATGCATGAAATTATCACATGGATGACGTCATCAGTGATGTCATCAGTGATGTCATTTGAGATGTCATCAGTGATGTCATTTGAGATGTCATCAGTGATGTCATCAGTGATGTCACTGACCATGTCATGAGTGATGTAATATGTGACGTCATCAGCAGTGCATTGCGGGGGTGCGAGTTATAGTTAGCTGAACTAACTATAACGGGGGAATTTCACGGGTTTTGTACGAGTGCAATGTCCAACTAACTATAACTTTCCCTAAAACCTATGGTTTTTTCAGTGAATTTCTAAGGTTTTTTAAATGCTAATTTCTAACTATAACGTGCCTGAAACCTATGGTTTTTTCAGTGAATTTCAAAGGTTTTGTAAATGCTAATTTCTAACTATAACGTGCCTGAAACCTATGGTTTTTTGTGAATTTCAAAGGTTTTTCAAATGCTAGTTTGTAACTATGCCTATAGAAGTAGGACATGTGAAGAAAGAAGAAAAAACGCACAGAAAGAAGCAAAAGAAATGTAGAAAGAAACAGAAGTCCACAAAGACGAAGAAAAATGCAGAAAGAAGCAAGACATGTGCAGAAAGAACCAACAGAGGACCAGAAAGAGGCCTTGTTGCAAAATCATCCTGTGCCCACACCTTTTCCAGATGGGTACTGGTGGTAACTGACTCTGACTAACCAGGCCTAGAGCCAGTGCTATGGTAAAAGACACTTAGAATACAGTTAAAACACCTACATACACTAGGGAACACTATGCGGTGGGGTACCCCTGTGATTAGCATTACCTCCTCTGTAACTCCCTAGTACATAATAGGGCAGGGGGATTAAAACGACCTCTTAAAATGCGCCATGGGGCGCGTTTGCACACTGGTGTAGGGAGGGGGGGCCTGAGGTTACATGTGTGCAAACACACCCTCTGGCCGTTTTAAGTTGGGGGATAAAGTCCCCTTGATTCCTAAGGGTCCCTGGGGTCCAACTAGCCCACCTGGTACCTCCAGTAAGCGCCACAGAGTTGCGTTGCAGAGAGGTGTAAAAAGGGGCACGGCCTGGACCACCTCTCTGCAACGCAGCGCAGTGGCGCTTACTGAAAGCACCTGGTGGGCTAGTTGGCCCCCAGGGGCCCTCATGATTGAAGGGGAATTAATTTCCCAACTTAAAACGCGCCACAGGGCGTGTTTACACACGTCACCTCAGGCCCCGTCCCCTCCCTTCACCACTGTGCAAAGGCACCCCGTGGCACGTTTTAAGTTGGGGGATTAAGTCCTCTTGAATCCTGAAAGTCCCTGGGTCCAACTAGCCCACCATGTACCTCCAGTAAGCACCACAGAGCTGCGTTGCAGAGAGGTGGTCCGAGGCCATGCCCCATTTTACACCTCTCTGCAATGCAACTCTGTGGCACTTACTGGAGGTACCTGGTGGGCTAGTTGGCCCCCAGGGACCCTCCGGATTGAAGAGTAATTAATTCCCCAACTTAAAACTGCTCCACAGGGCGTGTTTGCACACATGTCACCTCAGGCCCCGCCCCCTCCCTTCACCACTGTGCAAACGCGCCCCGTGGCGCATTTTAAGTTGGGTGATTAAGTCTCCTTGAATCCTGAGGGACCTGGGGTCCAACTAGCCCACCAGGTACCACCAGTAAGCGCCACAGAGCTGCGTTGCAGAGAGGTGTAAAAAGGGGCGTGGCCTCTGAACACCTCTCTGCAACGCAGCTCCCTGGCGCATACTGAAGATTCCTGGTGGGCTAGTTGGCCCCCAGGGACCCCCAGTATTCAAGGGGACTTAGTTCCCCATCTTACAACGCGCCAGAGGGCGCGTTTGCAGAGTGCTGCAGGGAGGGGGCGGGGCCTCCGGCGCGATGCCGTTTTTTTTTTTTATTTTTTTTTTTAGAAGGGTGGCTGTGTGGCCCCCCTTCTTTTCCTATTTTTGGGCCCTGGGGACACCATCCCCCAGGGCCTGACCCCTATTTGGTTCCTTTTTTAACAAAACTGAAGGGGGGCCACGTGTTCCCCCTCCTGAGGCCATTTTCGGCCCCGGGGACCCCATCCCCCAGGGCATGGCCATTTTTATTTTTTTTTAAATAATTGGAGGGGGGCTGCGTGCCCCCCCTCCTCAGGCCATTTACGGCCCCAGGGACCCCATCCCCCGGGGCCGGCCTTTGCGTATTTTTTTTATGGGGAGGGGGGCCGCGTGGCTCCCCTCCCGTGCCACTCATGGCCCTGGGGACCCCATCCCCCGGGGCCTGGCCTCTCGTTGGGGACCGTGGGGGGGTCCCCAATCCCCCCACGGTCCCGCCGGCTCCCCGCGTCCTGTGGGAGCCGGCATTGCTTTTCCACAAGGGGAGCTGCTGACATGCAGCTCCCCTTATGGAAAAGCAATTCTGCTTTGCTTCATTGAAGCGAGAGCAGGTTTCCCTGCTCTCGTTTCAATGAAGCAAAGCAGAGTTTGCAATGACAGGCGGGAGCCCTGTCATTGCAAACAGCAGTGTATTGGGGGTGGGCACCCCGGGACACTGCAGGAGCCGGCCCTGGGGGGTGGCGGTCCCCAGGGCCATCACGGGCTCCAGGAGGGGGGCCGCGCGGCCCCCCTCCCACCTGTTGCACAGCCCCGGGGAGGTGGTGGTCCCCGGGGCTCGGGGGTCCGTAACGGACCCCCAAATTTACATTTTAAGTGCCCCGGGAAGGTGGCAGTCACCGGGGCGTGTGGGGGGGCTCGAGCCCCCCCACACAGGTATATTTTTAAAAAAAATGAAGCCCCGGGGGTGGCGGTCCCCGGGGCTGCGGGGGGGCAGTGTGCCCCCGCTATTATAAATAATGAAAGCCCCGGGGGTTGGCGGTCCCCGGGGCTTGGGGGGGCCTTAGAGGCCCCCCAAACTTTCAAAAAACAAGCCCCGTGGGGTGGCAGTCCCTGGGGCTGCGAGGGGGCTGCGTGCCACCCCGCAACTCATTATTCAAGCCCCGGGGAGGTGGCGGTCCCCGGGCCAGTGTGGGGGGGATTGGGGCCCCCCACACTTTTTTTTTCACTACCCCTGGGACTTGGCCCACCCGGGGGCTAATTAGTAACGAAGCGCGGGTAGCGCTTTGTTTTTTTTTTTTTGCGGCCGGATCCGGCGCGCATTTTGCCGGTTTTTTTTTTACAAAAAACTGCTTTTTTGGGCCCTGGAGATCCTTGTGGGACCCCCTAAGCAGGCCTAGGGGGTCAGGGTGTTTCTACCCTGCCCCCTTTCCTTTTTTTCGCGTTTGTTTTACTCTTCTCTTGTGACTCGGTTCTACTGAGTCACAAGATGGCTGCCAACACACTGGTTTGGAGTGTTGACAGCCAATTAGCATGCAGCTCGTGGTCGGGAGGGTGCGCGGATCCACCGTGGCCATAAATATCGAAACTTTTATTTTTGATTTTCTCAGCAACTACTGAACGGATTTACACCATTTTTAAAAAGGGTGCTTTCTGAACTAAGCACTACCTTTTTGCCAAATTTGGTATAATTCCGTTCAGCAGTTTTGGCTGTAGCCTTGCATAAAGTTTCCTATGGGAAATCGATTTTTTTACTCCTATTTTTTGAATTTCTCCGCAACTACTGAACAGATTTACACCAATTAAACAAAAGGTCACTTTCTGAACCAAGCGCTACCTTTTTGCCAAATTTGGTGTAATTCCGTTCAGCAGTTCGGGCTGTAGCCGTGTCTAAAATTTCCTATGGGAATTAACATGGAGAAAACACGTTTTGGGACCCCCCTTTTTTCTCAGCCCCCGCTTGATGAATCACCCCGAAACTTTCAAGACAGGAGCTGACCAGAGCGCCCCACTAGTTTTGAAAATTTCGCGATGATTCGTCACAGGACGCCAAAGTTATTGGGAATAGAATGTTATGAATTTCCTATGGATAATAGGTCCTAACTATAACTATCTACTGGCGACCGACAGCGGATAATATATATATATATGAATATACACATTTGTATATTTTTTATGGTATGTAGATGTGGAGTTAGTTAAGAATAAAGTTAAGAATAGTAAATAACAACATCTCTATGTAAACTGACATTCAGAATATTTTGTTTCTCGATTATTAGGCCTCATGTTTGGCTCTCTATATTTTGACATACAGTCCTCTCCAGTCATTATTTTGACAATTAATAAAAATAAAGGATAGAGTCAGAATTAGAACTGTGTCATACGCAAAGTGTACACTTAATAAAAGCAGGTGTTCTGTGATTCTGACAGAAAATGTAAATGCCTGCATATTCAAAACCAATAATTTTTTTCAACAGTGTTTAGGATAACTATAGACAGTTGTAAAGTGTAAACATGATTATCTCAGTGATGTTTAGCGGGTTATAACTGTGAATATTCGTATGGATGTATAATTGATCGCAGACAGGCTCATATAGGACATGTATAAAATCAGGCAACAGTTACAAGAAGTCTCTCTAGATTTATAAAAAAATAACAGGTGCCACTGCTGCTTAAATTGAAAGATATTGGCATAAGTAATCTGGCCTCTCCGCATGACCCAGACACAACTTTTCATTTTAATGTGAAATACATAAATATGTATGAACAATAATTTCTGTTTTTACACAATGCTTGTTTCCAAGTCAACTGTACTGTATCATGTCAATTAAGCAAATCTTCCCTGATTTAGTAGCGTTACCCTGAAGAGAAAAGGTCTCTTAAAGTTTTGTAGTCTCTCTGCTTGACAAAACAACATAATACTTTATAGATTTTAATTCTTTGGCAATTTGTAATCACAGGGCCTTTATTAACAAAACTGGTCCCTGGAGAGAAAATTTGAATAGAGTTCCAAAGCTGTTCTGCCAACGAAACTGCAAATTACTGTTGTATCAGGACTTCTTTAATTTATTCTGACTAGGATTTAACAACGAAAAATGAATAAACGTTCAGGACTGTAGTTTTGCTAATCTCTGCAGCCTTTGGCTCATAATCTGACAAGAGAAAAAAATAAACGACACACAATGTAAACCGTAGAGTTAACGTTTGCATTATAATCCATTGGAAACCATATTCACTGTTCTGACATCGTGGCTGATACCAGAGCAGTGAAAATTATCTAGCTGTGACCAAATCTGTTGATCATATACCTTTCATACCCGGGAAACTTTTGAAATAAAATGGAGGTTATTTCTATTTAGCCAGTGGTTGAGCTGGGGATTACATAGCACTCCACATAGCACTTTTCTTCTAGCATTGCATTTGATATGAGATGGCATAGGAACAGTAATCTTGGCATAGGAACAGTAATCTTGGCATAGTAACAGTAATCTTTCTGGCCATGCCAAAATACTCTTACCCATAACCTTATATGCACCCTTACATGCTGGTGATTTTAACTACACACAGAAATATTGTATACTCAATGAAGAATGTAGAAATGTCTCGAACTAAATTTTGAAAACTAAGCAAAGGCAACATTTGAAAATCCTGTTTCATTCATTGCTATTTTTCTGTTTGTCATACAGCGCTGAGTCTGGGAACAGAAAAAACCTTTTTAATAAAAAGAGTGAGCCAATCACCTCTATCTGTAATAAATAGGAAATTTGAACAGAGATTTATAAAGAATTCCTGAAACACAATATTTAATGCATAAAACACACTATGTTGAGCTGAAAATACATGCTATAACTTAGATGATAAAATGTATTTGAGAAAGGGTGACATTGTTATTGACACTCCTAATCTCAACAAAAAACACTGATGAAGAGGCCTCGTGGGCAAAATTCACCATCGGAGTAACTATTATAGCAGCAATCCTGCTAGTATGATAAAATGAAAATATCAATATGGAACCATCAACAGTAATTGGCCATATTTAAATTAATGTACTATTATCTTCTATTGGCAAATAAGGTATAGATTTACATCCAGCATTTGTAAAAATAATCAAACTGGCTTCATACGAAGGGGTGTTACTTTGCAGTGG
Organism: Calotriton arnoldi; assembly: GCA_963921515.1. Lineage (NCBI taxonomy): Eukaryota > Metazoa > Chordata > Amphibia > Caudata > Salamandridae > Calotriton > Calotriton arnoldi. The sequence goes on from CAWUFW010003019.1 coordinate 1,447,044, forward strand.
GTATAGATGATCAACAGCATGTCCTGCTGTGGGAAGGTATGTCACGATAAGGACACTCAGGTTAAGATTGTCATTGGGGGGCCTGGCCTAAGCGTCCATGCTGCAGGACATACATCTCCCGGGCGTCTCAGAGTTCTGAGGCCCTTTAATATCCTGATTTTCATCTGAAAGTGGCACTGGCCATCTAGAGATAAACCCCCGCAACCTGGTAAAGGGAGGACTCCACTGAGGCACACCGGAGCGAGTTGCAGTGGCTGGGAGAGTCTGTAAGCAGCTGTAGCCTTCATGCTTGTCCAAGGGGCCAACAGAGCATCTCCCACCCCCCCACCCCATTTCAAAGTCGGAAGACTGCGGGCTTGAGATTGAGGGGATGCTGATGGCCCGCACAAATCTGGGAGAGGACTGAGGGCGCTGTGGTCCTGGGAACGGACGCGGGCTGTGTTGAATACCGGAGATGCTGCCCATGCTGCAGAACTGTTGGAAGACAGGATTTGACCCCAGCTGATCATGAGGGGTGAGTGGTGCTGAAGGGGCTTCTGGCAGCCACTGGGTTTTTCCATGTTATACAGGAGGCTGCGATGCCGGGTGGGCACCCACTGTGATGGGAGCTAAGAAGAGATGGCCATGATGATGTGCAGTGCTACTTGGAGGTGCTGGGGGGATTGCTGAGAAGATGGCTGGGTTTATCTACCCTTTCCCTCCCTCTCCCTGTAGTGTAGTTCCTATTTCCCTAATAGGCTCTGCGCATTGGAATAATATACCCTATAGGCTTAACATAGGACTGAGGCCGGTATGTCCCTATCGAGTATATTAAACTTAATTACTTTGTGCCAGCTAGCTCAGAGGCCACTAGAAACTCCTTGAAAACAAGAAGGGAGTAGTTTCTGGCAACTGCATAAACATGACTACTTTGTTTCCCTTTAGAATCGGAACACGTCTCAGAATCGTGGAAACAATAGATAACAGTTTCACTCAGCTCAATCGTGCATGCTTAGTTTCCACAGAGTTACACAGAAAGAAAAGACGAGCGTTTCAATAAAAAGATTTTATTGAACAGTCTTGTTTCTCGTGTAACAGATATGTGCTGTTATGATCACAAGACAGTATGCAAGATATATAATGTACAGCGTAAGCAGTAGAAATAAATAATACTGCGCTAGCATTATCTTTTAGCATATATTCACGTACATAAATAACATGAGCTAAAAATGCGAGTCCTCATACAATGCGTCTCTAAGCTAGTTCTACCCCAATGTACCTAACCTAATCTAGGTGTAGGGAAAGGTAAGAAGTAGGTGGAGTATTCTCTAGTATGGTATACTAAGAGTATGTTAAGTCTAGTATGCCAAGTATGCCAAGTATGCCAAGAGTCCCTCTAGGTTCTAGTCAGCTCCATACCTTGAGAATGAGAGAGGTGGGAATCTCTTTCCGGATCTGGAACTCTAACACCCCGCAAAGGGAGTCAGAACACTGGAAGCTGGATTCTTCTGCGAGCAGGAATGACAGCGTCTTCTCAGTGCGTCAGGCCGGGATACGGGCTCCTCTGAAGTCGAGGTCTCCTCTAACTTGCTTGGGCAAGGGAAGGTATATTTATACCTGGTAGGTGCCTTGGAATGTTAGCATTGACGTGAAGTCGGACAGAGGAAGACGTCAGGAGTGAACCCTTAAGGTATAGCGGTTCACACATAATAGATGAGTTCTTGGAGAAATCAATAATCCTGTGCTAGGGGAACACCCAAGAGCTTAAGGGTCTGGTTTCTAAGAACTCGTTGTGACGTTAGGGTGGACGGATGTCGGTGACCATGCCTGTATTTGGAGTGCACGGCTAATGCCTAAATAAGGACTGGGATTCTATGCCTATATAAGGGCAATGCGAATTGTGCCTATATAAGGACATGTTTCATGAAAACCTATATACGGACACCTAAAGCGGAATACAACACCCACTCCACTTTCGAATGAACGATAATACTAAATGCTAAACATTAATTGCTAAACATTAAACTGAGTACCACGTTGCTAAAAACATTTCTAAAAGCATATTAAAAGAAGTATAAAATAAACTGTTGAATGCAATAGGTACTGTACATTTTAAAGCCTTTCTTCATTCTAAGCATATATTGGAAATAAATGCAACATGAATGAATTAACAGAAATATATACATATGACGAAATGGTTGATAAGTTTTCAAAAATCAAAGCCATTGCAAATCATGGTATTAAATGAAATGTTAACAAATAAGGTGACAATGTGTTCCTGGAAGTATTCAAAGAAGTCCGTTTTATAAGAATAGTTCTACTGTAAGCAGATTGTTTGCCATGTATTTTCAAAAAAAGAAAAAGAAAAAGTTCAATTTTGGGAAGAGTTCCAAGTTTTGAAAATATGAAGGCCAAATTTCATTGCGTCCCTGGTACACTGTGAGCCGAATCAAAGTCAGTGTATGGGTCCGGTGTAAACATGAAATCATCTATTTCTGTAGCCAAAATATCGTCTACCGAAGTTGGTGACATTTGGAACACCTCGTTCAGGAGGTTAACTGCACAGAGATGAGAAGCATCGCCCTCAGCATAAGATGCCGCAGCAATGTTTGCGTCCGTTGTTACCTGTGTGCCTGTTGATCCATCTCGTACCTCAGCAGCAGCAGGAAGTGTCTGAGAGATCTCAATGAATGCCGTCATCAGGATTGGTAGCCTCTGGGGACAACACAGAGCATGGGCCGTTATCGGGTCCAGCAGAGTATCGATATCCATTGGCATGACTGATGGGAGTGTTAGACAGGTGTCTAGCACGCATTCTTTACCGCAAAGCAGGCAGCGTAGAACAGGGAAGATGCAATCTTGCCAGATTGGTCTGAATGACAGGAACCACGTTGTATTAAGTTCCCGTAGACGAGGCATGCCCAAAAGCTGTACTATGCGCTCACGGCACTTCCGTTCAAGGAGAGCTTTCTCCACATCGCTCGGAGTGATGTTGGCGGATAGGCTTGCCATAGCGTAATAGTAGGAATAGAAATAGGATTCCTGCAACAAGTGCTAGAATTAATGGCACACCACCAAACACCGAATGTGCGAAGTTTGGGATGATTCTGAGGACTGCTTGGAAGGGTGCTAATAGTCCTGAACAGATGGCCTTAAATACATGTACAATTCCGCTCGTATCAGACATGTTAAAGATACGTCCCATCATTTCTACGAAATGTATAGGGCAGTTTGTACGAATTAAAGCCTGTATCTCAGCCGAAGTCCTTGCAATTTGTAAATCATAGATTTCTTTGGCCGAGGTCAGAGGCACGGTTTGTTGTATAAGCATGGCTTTCATTCTGCTTAAAGTATCAAATCGTATAAAAGAAACATTCAATGAAGGGCATAAAGGTGACTCCCTGACTGTGTCTATTGGGGGAACAATACTTGCATACAGCAAGTGACCCTGGAGTCCACCGTTACCAGATATGGGATGCCTGGCAACATGCCACAGCAACTCTGATCATTCAACATGAGGTAACTCCCATTAGAAAGTTGGCCAAACGTTGGATTAATCACAGTAGCTGGTGTACCCTGCTGGTGGCAAGACAAATTTGCCACAGAGCCATTACAAGCCCTGTGTAAAGAAATGTCTTGACATATGAGTGAACCGCTTAGTGCATTTTCACAGTGTGTACCGCTAAGAAACACTTCACAATCCCCACTCCAACATCTGTATTCGTAAGGTAAATCCCAGGATGTCTAAATGTATTCTTTACCCAACCTTTCATATTTGCCTGCTTGCATTTGTTTGAGGCAATACTGAAACTGAAAAGTAGTGACAGGCAGATAATTTCTCCAATTTTTCAATGCTCAGCACTGTATACTTTCTCCCCTTTGTGCCAGTTCGATCTGTTTATCAGTCAGATTGTATTCTGCAAACAGAGCTGACGTGTTGATAAAACGCCAAGGCACATAGCCCGGATGCAAAGATTGCAGCGTCCAGCTTAATAACATAATAGAACGTAACTGAGATTGGCCTTGTTGTAACAAGGCTAAATCCTGTTCCAGTATGTCAATAGCAGAGGATACAATGTTGTCCAATGAATAAATTCTGGATGACAAAGTTGTTAACCCATTGTCGACCACAGTGAGAGATTTCTCTAAGTTAATACGATCAAGTTCACGTATTGATTCTGCGGCCGCTGCCTGTGAAACCTTCCATGCTTCATTATAAGCAGCATAGATGCCGGCATATATGAAACGTTTTTGACGCGGTTTTCTTGGTCCTAGCAAGAATTCCCTAAGGTCTGCGTCTTCTTTAAGTAAAGATAAGTGGTGTTTCACATCCTCAAGTGTAGATTTTTGTAGCCAGTCGAGGCACAATTTTCCTACACTGTATGTTGTTACTACCCCCGGATGTTGTCTTTGGACGTATCATGGGTCTGGCCTATGGATAGTAAAGCCCTGTCTTCTATTCAGGAATCTTTCTTGACAGATGTTTGTGTCTGTGGGCCAGATCAACCATTTTCTCCAATCAGGATTTGTTCTGTTGATTTGTAGTATTGTGTCAACTATAACCGCTGCCTGTGTATTGTTATTACTGGCAGGTGTTGGTACAGAAGGTGTATTCATGTCTTTGATCTTGGCTAAACCAAGGCAAGACGTTTGTTGCACAGTGTCATTCAAAAACATTATTTGCTGAGGGATGATACACGCTCTAAACAAAGCTTCTATCCCCTGCACTTGCCATTATTTAGAACCCCAGACAGATTGTGTGTCTATTGTGTCTTTCCACAAGTCGAATCCATGTCTAGACAGTTGGGCAATAAATGTTGCAGAGTAAATCTGTTTTGTATTTGTTAACATAATTTTCTGTCGTGTTTTGTTTACATTTTTATAGTAAAATGTTTCCGGGTCAGATGTATTGTACCCTGAAAAATAGGGAAACTTTTTAGCAAACGTTTTTGAACTACCTTTTGGTGGTGTAGGACAATGCTCCCATTGGTTAAACATAAACACATTTCTAGGTGTTGCAGATTTATGCAAAAAATGATGACCATAGTGGTTATAGCAATATAGCTGTTCATAGTCTGATGAACCCTCTAAATATTCATTATTAGAAAATGCAGCAGACCTTTCTGGATCAAACATCATATCATTTACAGTCTCAAAGTCCCAATCATCAGAATAGGTACTTGATGAAATAAAATCACTTAGTGAAATTTTAAATAAATGTGGAATGTTCAAAAGTTACGTAGGGCCAAAGATATCGAAATCTGTTTTGTCCCACACTATACCATCCTGTATAGGAACGGCTGGGATGTTCACTGCTGACAAGTCTCTTGCTTCACGATGGGATGATTTGTGTGGTTTTAAAAGTAAGTTCACATTTTTACTTTCAATGTGCAAACGGATGTATCTGCCATTTATAAGCACGCTGATAGTCATAACCAAAGCTAGCCAGAGCAGAAAGAAAAATATTCCAGAAATAATCCATAGTTCAATCCATGGTGAAACCAGATAAGTCTTTCTCAGAAAATGAAAAAAGTCTTGTACTTGCTGTTTGAAAGTTTTTGATGCTGGCGTCGTTTCAGGCTCACTCGGATCTTCTGAAAACGTATCAAAGTTAATGAAATAGCCAGAAGCAGTTCTGTCAATTGTTGGAATTGCATCAGGATTTGTCGAAATCGCTGGAACCAGTTGATCACTTGTTACATTGGTGTAGACAGGTGTATTTGGATGAACTGTTACTTGAGTTTCAAGAGGGATGAGTTCCATAGCATTGTTGCTCAGTCCTTCATCTGTTACTGCTGAATTCTCGATGGTTATCAGTCTTTCAGTCTGAACCTCTTGGATAGTAGCGAGAGGAGTGCGTCTGCTACTAGGTCGGAGTCCACGAGGCCTACTATTTAGTATTGGCCACATACTGTGGTTTGATGAGGTCGATTGACACAAATCTTTTCTCCTTTTTTCCAGCAAGGGGCGGCAGAAGTACTGTTCTTGTTCCGTGTACGGCTAGGACAGGCAATGGTTATCTGTAAGTAGGTCCAAATTCCTTCTTGTCCGCAATCTTCTCTCTGACTAGATCGCCAACTTTTGGGATCCAGACAGGCCTTGCTGGGACTGCCGGTTTTTCCCCAGTGGTGGTTGGCTTCAGGAACACGTTGCTTTGTTTCGATCTTAGTTCATTTAGATCCTGTAAAACAGCCAAACGATCTTTGATATGAAAGGGTTTATTTTCCACCACTGTGCCTTTACATTCGAGATCAGGAACCCACATTCTTGTCCCAAATAGGACCTCATATGGAGTGACCCCCTAGAGAACTTCTTGGCAAATTATTTAATGAGCGTTGGACCCCATGAAGATGTTTGACCCACCCATCACCCGAACCTAATACCCTAGCTGTTATAGACTGCTTTATGTCCCGGTTTTTCCTTTCCACACCAGAATTTCCCTCAGGATGAAATGGAGAGGAGTACCGCAATGCAACGCCCAAACTGGCCATGGCTTCTTTGTAAGCCCGAGAGCTAAACGCAGGGCCCTGGTCAGAATGTAGCGTGCCTATTGCGTATGTGCCGATAAAGACTTGCAAATCTTTTATAACAGTTCGAGCGTCAGCCGAGCGCTGAGGCCATATCCATAGGAACCTTGACTTAGTATTTGTGGGATTGCATTTGTCCAAAAGGACGCCTGCGCGTAGATAGTCTAATGCTATCTAACAATGGTGTCTGTACTGGGCAGGCTACTTCGTAGCATGGTGTCTGGTGGCGTTCTGCATCATGCTGTACCTTACAGTCTATGCAGTCATTGATGAAGATGTGAATCTGTGTATTCATTCCAGGCCACCAGTACATCTCTTTTAATGTTAATATTGTTTTAGAGATCCCTTGATGTGACAGACCCTCCCCCAGATGTGCTTCATAAATCAAAGCTGCTCTACGCTCCATGTTTGGAATTACCTTATCCCCCACTCCAGGGATTCGAGCAAAAGGAACTTTGTTCGCATCAATTACATAAGAGTACTTGAGTGGAAACTTTTTTGGTAACGCTGCACCACTGCCTTTGCTCGTAGCATTGACAGCCAACAATATCTCACTGAGTGATCGCAGCTACTGAAGCCGTCTGAACAGCCCCCTTTGCGGCTTCATCAGCCAATGAATTCCCTGCAAAGTGAACGCCATCACGTTGATGACTCAGCGTGTGTATCACGTGAGCTTTTGGTAGTTCGTTTTTTAGCTGAACTACTTGTTCCCAAAGCGTTTTATGCTTTATTGTGCCAGCTTTTGCATCTTTGAACCCATTTTCAAGCCAATTTTGTATATATTCATTATACGACTGAACACAGTAAAAGGAATCACACACTATCAGTGTGGGGAATTCGCGATCTGTACTTTCAAGTGCCAGTTTGAATGCTTGTAGTTCAGCTCGCTGAGCTGTACAATCTCCTAGAGATTGAGTTTTAGTGACCATTGGTCTGAAGTTACCATCTTGCATGCAACCTTTAACGATTGCGCATGCTGCACTGTAAGCTTGCTTACTCCCTGTAGCGGGCTGTGCGGATCCGTCAGTGTAAATTATGAATTCGTACTGACAGAGAGGCAGAATTTCAGTGGGCAGAGGACATTCATGTTCATATTGCAGGAACGCTTGTGTTTTTAAATCAGGATCAAAAACATATTCAACATCTGTTGCAGCAAGAGAATTAACCCATTGTATCCATCTAGGATGTAATGCTTTAGCATTTGGAATGCTCGCTTTAGTAACCGCCTCTAAGGCTGGTACTGGAGTTACGACAATAATGTGTTTCCCTTGGGCTAGAGCTCTTTCTTTTGCTACAGTGGTTTGAACTGCTGTCAGTATTTTTTCAGTTGAAGTGAAGCGCATTTCTGCTTGTGTATACAAATGTGATTTGTATGCTATTGGTACTTTTTCACCCTCATTAAATGTTAAGTAGGTGAATCCGCATTGACCCGAAATTATTCGGATCACTAAGTTGCGTTGACTTACGCGTGTTTGTAAGTGATTTGTTGCTAACATGTTAGCTTGAAGTGAACGCAGGATTTCTGTGTGTTCCTGTGTCCAATTTTTGATTGAAAAATCAGGTTTGATTAATGCGTAGAGAGGTTTAACCCTTTCTGCGTAATTTAGAATGTAAGTTCTTGCAAAATTTAGGAATCCCAGGATGGATTGTAAATTTTTCTGCGTTTTTGGAGGTTGGAGCAGCGCGCACCTTTCTAAAAAGTTGGCTGCCAAGCTCTTGCCTTCACTTGAAAGCTCATATCCTAGAAAAAGGACATTGAGATGGGCAATTTTGGATTTTTTAAAGTTGAACTTAAAGCCCTCAGAGGCGAAGCCCAATATGATGGTACTCACCCTGTTCAAGTGCCTATCCAGGTCATCGTCTGTCAGATAGATGTCATCGACATATGACAATGCCTCATTATCATAAATTTGTAGTAACTCTGTTACCCTCGCTGAGAATAACCCCGGGCTGTTCTTGAACCCTTGTGGGAGTCAACAAAATTGACGCTGGGTCCCCATTATTGAGAAAGCTGTTAAGTACCTGCTTTCAGGTGCTATGTTCTGACAAAAGAAACCATTTGAGATGTCTAATGTGGTTTTATATTTTTTGCACACAATGTTATTCATTAATGCTGTACTATGTGCATTTTGCACTGCAAACGTTTCAGAACAAGTGTTTAAGTGTCTGTAATCCAAAACTAGACAATATGTATGGTCTGGTTTGGATACAGGAAACAAAGGATTGTTCATTGAAGAGGTGCATGTTTCAATCACCCCTTGGTATGCAAGTTGATCTAAGATCTCCCTGACCTGTTTTTAGCTTCTTGCTTTATTGGGTACTGCCTTTGTGCAGTAGGTTCATTTTTAGATGTATTTTATGGTGAGGTGAGTCCTCATCTCATCCTACATGATTTTTGTATAATGCTGGGGCCTGGGCAACTGCCCATTTCCTGGCATAAGTATATTTTAGGTGAATTGGAATATGGTTGGAGAAGGCAGGCATAATAATGTCCTCACCATGTGGGCATTCCCTGACAAATTGTGGTGGCCAGTCTTTTTCTGCTAGAAGTATATCATAACCCCTTGAAAGTTTTTCGCAAAAGTGTGTTTTCACCTTTCTTGGTATGTCTCCCTTCATTCGGAGTGTTATGTCATATAACTTTTGTGGAGTACTAACCCTGGTGTCTACAGTGTAGACTGTGATGTACTCATTCAAGTCCACTATCTCCAGAAGTTCCTTCAGGTTCTGGCGAGCTATTGTGACTTCTGCTGCACTGTCCAGCATTGTCTGAGCCCATTCTCCGTTCTTGAGCTGTGTTCTCAGTATTCTCGGCATGTCTGATCTTCAGACCTGATACCTTCTTTTTGAGAATTGAGGTTTTGATTTATTTTTCTGAACGTGTTTGTCGTCTTTTGATTTCACGCGTTCTTCTCTATGTTCTGACCGTCCTCTTCTTTCCGATGTCTGTGACGATATCTGAAAGGTACGAGAGGAACATGTATCAGTATCTTGATACCTGTCAGGCTTTCTTAAATTATCCCTATACTGCTTCAATTTGAGTAATTTTTTGAGCTATCCAGAATGGAATTTGCTCACGTTTTGTGGGCATTTTACCCATGCCTGCGTATAAAGTCTGTGGTGTAATTTTTAGTGTATTCCCCTGTTGAGGGGTTTGATTTGGAATGGTCAATGGTGGTTGGACTGTGAAAGTCTGCATGACATATTGGACTAATTGTCTGTAAATTTTTATTAACTCTTTAAGTTGAGTAAGTAATTCCTCGTCTGACATCTCTTCAATGTCAGGATGAGGTGTGTAGCCGGCTAGAATCAGCCATGTTGCTCCTGGTCTACCTAGTGGACCAAGCCTGGTAATGTTTTTGTGATGTTTTAGGGCGCCTTTAAACCAGAGCTGATGCTCCTGGTATGTTAGTGGAATTTCAATATCCTCGAAAGAAATATATTCCTCTGGTGGTTCATCTTCTTTGTAGAAGTGAAACAGTTTTGTTACTGGATTTTATTCTGGGAATACTATCCATGAATAGAATACCTCTGTCTGAAAGGATTTGTGTGCCTCTATCACGAAAACTGCTCTACCGCCTCTTGGTGGTAGGCCGTGTTTTATAAGTTTTAGAGTGATGGCTCTTCTTAAGTTTGGATGGATGTCTATAACACCCTCCTCGGTTTCATTTAAACCTGTAAAGTTAAAAGCTGTTACGACTAGGTCAGCCGCAGCTACACCGTTCTCGGTGTCATTGTCCCCGCGTGTGGACATTTGTTTTTTGAAAAATGTAGAACAAGTTTCAAGGAAACAAAAGATAAGGTGCACAATATTTTGGAACACTGTATCCTTCAACGTTGAACAAACCAAAATAGCTAATATATAGGGTTTTTTGTCCTATTTAGCTTTGGCGGATATTTAACCCTACCCACTCCAGACGTCTTATGGAGTATGTAAGTAGGGGTCTCTGAGAGAAAAGCACGACTGAGTTACTCAGTATCTAGCGTTAAATTACTGCCTTACCAAACATTTGGGCGCCATGTAGTGTAGTTCTTATTTCCCTAATAGGCTCTGCGCATTGGAATAATATACCCTATAGGCTTGACATAGGACTGAGGTCGGTATGTCCCTATCGAGTATATTAAACTTAATTACTTTGTGCCAGCTAGCTCAGAGGCCACTAGAAACTCCTTGAAAACAAGAAGGGAGTAGTTTCTGGCAACTGCATAAACATGACTACTTTGTTTCCCTTTAGAATCGGAACACGTCTCAGAATCGTGGAAACAATAGATAACAGTTTCACTCAGCTCAATCGTGCATGCTTAGTTTCCACAGAGTTACACAGAAAGAAAAGACGGGCGTTTCAATAAAAGGTTTTATTGAACAATCTTGTTTCTAGTGTAAGAGATATGTGCTGTTATGATCACAAGACAGTATGCAAGATATATAATGTACAGCATAAGCAGTAGAAATAAATAATACTGCGCTAGCATTATCTTTTAGCATATATTCACGTACATAAATAACATGAGCTAAAAATGCGAGTACTCATACGATGCGTCTCTAAGCTAGTTCTACCCCAATGTACCTAACTTATCTAGGTGTAGGGAAAGGTAAGAAGTAGGTGGAGTATTCTCTAGTATGGTATACTAAGAGTATGTTAAGTCTAGTATGCCAAGTATGCCAAGTATGCCAAGAGTCCCTCTAGGTTCTAGTCAGCTCCATACCTTGAGAATGAGAGAGGTGGGAATCTCTTTCCGGATCTGGAACTCTAACACCCCGCGAAGGGAGTCAGAACACTGGAAGCTGGATTCTTCTGCGAGCAGGAATGACAAAGTCTTCTCAGTGCGTCAGGCCGGGATAGGGGCTCCTCTGAAGTCGAGGTCTCCTCTAACTTGCTTGGGCAAGGGAAGGTATATTTATACCTGGTAGGTGCCTTGGAATGTTAGCGTTGATGTGAAGTCGGACAGAGGAAGACGTCAGGAATGAACCCTTAAGGTATAGCGGCTCATACATAATAGATGAGTTCTTGGAGAAATCAATAATCCTGTGCTAGGGGCACACCCAAGAGCTTAAGGGTCTGGTTTCTAAGAACTCGTTGTGACGTTAGGGTGGACGGATGTCGGTGACCATGCCTGTATTTGGAGTGCACGGCTAATGCCTAAATAAGGACTGGGATTCTATGCCTATATAAGGGCAATGCGAATTGTGCCTATATAAGGACATGTTTCATGAAAACCTATATACGGACACCTAAAGCGGAATACAACATCCCCATGTGCAAGAAGGAAAGAGGGCATGTATACCACCCCGGGTGACTACATGAACTGCAAGCAAGGTGCTGCTTGGGAGGTCTTGCACTGGGGGGGATGACCCCTACAGGAGGCAATGAAGAAAGTGGTACCTCAGAATGGGCAAGCTGGGTCTGGAGGAATGAGGCACAGCAGCAGTGGCTGGCCTTGCCGGTGTGCCGACTGCCTTGGCAGAGGTGGTGGAGTTCCTTCCCCCTTTTGCCTACGAGATCTCCCTCATCTCCGAACTCTCTTCTGGTCCTCTGGGTGGCAGGCCATAATCCTAATTAGTAAAAGCACCACAAAAATGGAGGGAGAGTGCCAGTTGTGATCATGGTGCGTTCCCGACACTTGAAGGAGTCCCACTTCAGCGGAGGGGCCCATGACCCGGTGACGGAAGACTTCGGGAAGGCTCATGATGGGGCATCATTGGCAGCACATAGGGCCACCATCTTACAAGTCATTAAAGACACTAAATCATCACTGGAGATGCAAATAGCAGAAGTGGTGAGTGAGGTGGGGATCCTGAAAGATGATCACAGGAAACTGACTGACCAGGTGAAGGCATCTGACGACCAACTGGGCACCACCGACAATTGCAAGAACTTAACAGAAAGTGCACAACCATGGCAAAGGAGATAAGACAAATAGACTACAATATGCAGAAAGAAGGTCCTGCTGCCACACTGTTTGAATTGTCGGGGTACTGGAGAATTTCAGAGGGAAAAAATACTGAGCTCTTTGTAGAGGAGTTGCTGGACAAGACTGTTTACAAGGTAAGCCCTCATAGTTATTTTACATGGAGAGGGCACATATAGTTCTGTCCTACCTGCCACAGTCTAATATTGTGCAACTCATGAACTTCAAGGATAGGGAAGTTATCCTCCAGGCTGCGAGAAAGCATGGCCCTTGGTCTATAAAAGGCCATGAAGTACATTTATGCCCGGACTATACAACTCTGGTCCAAAGACAATGAGGTACATTTGTGCCTGTCTAAAGAGTGCTGAGACACAAAGGACTATGATATTCCCTCCTTTATCCGGCCAGGCTGAGGATGGAACTGAGGGGAAGGCTCATTTCATCCCAACTGCAGGGGGTGAGGGGGATGGAGGATGGAGATATGCACCGAGGAGGCAGATAAGCACCAAGGGGGGGTGGAATACTGCCTCCTCCCCAACAAAGGTGCAAATAAAGGCAGCACAGCAACAAACGGTCAAGGAGCTGCAGGAATACATGGATGTTCTCAGCGCAAGCAGGTGGAGAGCCCTCACACCTGAGGGGGCGATAGAGGATCAGAGCACACGGAGACTAAGCATGAGAAAGAGGACAACCAGATGCTGCTGGTGACACCCATGACGTCGGACCAATTGAGGTGACACGGATTATGAAAGAGGGCAGGATCTGGTAAGGAGGAACAGGGCCTCGGACGAGAGAGTCCGGGGGCTTGACTGGTACATGAAGGCAACTTCACATTGAGGGACATTTTTGTGAGAACTGCAATGCACGAGAGGCAGACAGTCAATCCCCAGCAAAGATTGCATGAGTTAGTTATAATGTTTAGGTTTGAGATCTACACATATCGTGAATTGGGGGGCGGTTAGTCTTAAAATCAGTGCAGGATGAGATAGGGTGGGAGGGTTAGTTTAAGGGGCAAATTCTCCTGTGATCAAAGAGATCGGGCACAACTGCCTCCTAGGGGTAGTACCGCTACACAGTGGGATCGTCGTTTGTTTCCACCATGACACACACACACACATTGACGTTAATATGATGGAATGTGAATGGCCTGGGGGATAAAATTAAACAGAGTGTGATGCAGAAGGTCCTCAATAGAGTCAAGTCAGACATTGTGTACCTGCAAGAAACACACCTCAATGACATGCAACACCACATTATGGGTCAAGGAAGGAACAGACTGACAGGATACACTCAATAAACCTTGGGTTCTAGAGGGGTAAGAATATTGATAAGAAAAACTCATCCATTCCACATGAAACACACCTGGGCAGATACATCAGGATGCTACATTGCCATACAGGGTGAATATGATGGTGAAGGTATCCTACTAGCTAATATATATGCCCCTCCATGCCTGCATTATGGAAAGTGAGAAATGTACTACTGGAAGCTGGGTCGGAGCTAGTGCTGCTGGGCAGAGACTTCAACCTGGTGTTAGACACAAGCCTTGATAGGATGAGTGCAAAAGTGGAAGGGGACTTAACCAGAGGAAAACTAGCCGGCTTCATGCAGGGGTTAGGCGTTAGTGATGTGTGGAGATCCCTACACCCTTCAGAGACATGTTATTCTTTTTATTCCGGGGCACACAATATGCATTCATGGAATGACTATCCCTTCACCACAGGGCACTCATATAACAGATTTAGAGAAGTGACGCACCTGGCCAGGGGTCTTAGCAACAACTCGCCCCTACTGATGACATTCATGACTAAAGCATCAAAACCTAAAGGATCCTGGAAATTAGAATCCTGGCATCTGGCGCATAGGCAGGAAGTTAAGCGACAAAATAGGGCAACTAGGTATTACTTTAAAGAAAAGCCGACCTCAGTTAGGACCCCAATGGTGGTGTGCGAATCGTACAAAGTCACAATTAGAGGAATCATCATTACTGGGGAAATAGGGGACAGAAGGGAAAGACAGGCAAGGGTATCTACCCTGGAAGAAGAACTACACTACCCGATCCCCTTATGCAAGACTGGCATGGAACTTAAAAGGGCGGAGAACCAATCAGTGGCTAAACACAAGGCAAGACTGTTCTACTTAGCAAAATAAATATGCATTTACGAAGGGTGGAACAAAATGAGTAAACTGTTAGCATGGCTGGAGAGTAGGGAGAGGGAATGAATGGCAGTGAGAGAAGTGCGTACAAACTCCGGAAAACTAGTGATGGGCGGTGGCAGGATTGCAGAAGAGTTCGCCAGGTACCTAGAATCCGTTTATGCGTCCCATTTGTGTGGAAGTGCTAGACTTCATAAATGACTGCCCTATGAAATGGTTAGGATGGGACAAGGTGGTAGCTCTAAACAGGACATTATGGCTGATGAGAAATCCACAGTGATTAGCCAAATGCAATCCGGTGAGGCCCTGGGAGCGAATGGCTTCCTGATTGAGCTGTTTAAGAAACTAAGGGCAGGGTGGTGGCTCCACTCCACGTGGCATATAAAAAGGTGTATCATGATGGGAAGCTGCCGGATGATATGAGTACTGCAACTATTATACTGATCCCAAAGAAAGGCAAGCCCGCAGACAGGCATGAATTGTATAGGAAGAACACACTGGGAGTAGAGGGTCCAAGGGAAGTTTTAAAGACCGGCGAGGATTAATTCCCCAATAGTTACTGCAAAACACAAAGTATCCTCGGGTCTGACATGTTCGAATGGCACTACAGAAAGACACAAGCAACGTGACCTAATTACTACTAAAAGAGTCCTCTTAATTAGGACGAAATCCCATCACCCACCGAGGTGGCATGCTTCATCATCTGGGATTCTCCTCTTGGCGGAGATACCTAGCCCGCCAAGGGCTACAACCCCCTAACTATGAGGGGGGAGCTCAGGAATGTTTTTGAGTCCTACTCCACAAAGGATATACTAAAATCCTCCAGATGTGAAGCACTAAGCTGGTTGGGTGAGGGCGCAGTGCAGAATAAGATATGAATACTAAAACAAACTACTGGGAGCGAAAAAAACTTTATTGACTCACTCCTAGTGTTTGGATTAAAAAACAGTGCATCTCAATATAAAAGATGTTTACTGCAATGTGACAGATGGACAGGTCTACATGTTTTGGCCAGTTTGACCCATAAAGGTGTCGCGGCCTTCTTCAGGACCTAGAAATCAAGTGCTACTGCGTACATACACTCGTGAAACAGTGAGAAATCGTAATCTGAATGTAAAAATTATAAACAGATACAACATACAAAACCAGTAATATCACTTTTGGTGAACAACGATTTACTGGTGTTACCTGTGAAAGACAAAAGTGACAAAGAAAAAATCAAATGCTTGTGTCTGAGAACAAGTAGTACAAAGTACCGTGACTCACATGTACTCATCAACAGTCTGCCATGAAAAGTACATAGTACATGTTATTATGATTTATTCTTACCCGTTATTTACGAGTAAGAGGCCTCACCTCTGCCTGGCAACAGCTCAGGAAGGGAGGCACCGCTCTGAAATAAGGAAGTAGGTAAGTGTCAGACCAATATATCAATATTTAGTCGAACACACCTCCAACTTTTGAACATAGTAGGAATAACCCGTTAAAGAGGTCAGTTGCATCAGGAATGTCTACCCAAGAACCGACCTCTAGGGAAAGATCAAGAAAAATATACATGTAGATACATGGAAACATGCGATAAAATACAAAGTGCTATGGTCAGCCCCAGAGTTTTAGGCCTGATGCATATTAACACTGTCTCTTATGGAAAAATAGGCATAGTGGAGCAGATGGAATATTAACCGGCACGACCATGTGGTCCTGGCCATCAGAACACAGTCTACTATATAACTTGGAATAACGGTAACTGTATTGTAAATGTTTAGCGATACTACAAAAGGTGACTCAAAATCTTGTCCAGAAAGAGACACCTAATGATTGACGGCCAGAGCATATTGTGAACATGCAACAATGGCCATGCAGTACTGGGAGTTCTAACAAACCGGTAACCCGCTCGTTGATGATTATAAGGAACCTTAGATGTTTGGAGAGAAATTGCATGGCATATCCTAAGGTGAAGTTGAACTGACGTTAAGAATAAAGCTGAGATAGGTTTAGCCTTCTTTCTCATCTCGGAACTAAAACGACGCTCGTTTTAGTTCTCAAGTGACTAATTTTAAATATGGCGCTTAGGATAGCAAAACAGCCTGGATTAATACAGTGCTTGCCTCGGTTGTTTAGATTAGGGTTACCCATGCTTAAATCATCGAGCTAAGTGAGTATCCAAGTATAAACATAATGCTAAGAACACTCAGAGTGTTTGACTCAGTTTTGGAATAGGGGTACGTCCATGCTAAACGCCTTGAACAGCATACAACTTAAAATAACAACGTGCTTGTCACGATTTCGCATAGTCGAATAAATGGTATATCGCCACTCCACACCACTCGAGAACGCCGCTTACCTTTCCGTCGGTACCCCGGGCTGTGAAAGAGCTGCAACCGGAGGTGACCAGCGGCCAAATGGAGAGCCCTTAAATATGCTCCGGAGAGGAAAGGGCGGTTTTTTATGCTCGCACCTGAGCGTGATAGCCGGTACTGAAAGCAAACCAACTGGCGACGTCTGATGACGCGAGATAGTTGGAACTACAAAATGGACCGGGGATTCATGGGAATTGTGGTTTAATAGCATAAAAAGGTCTAAACAAGTAGATGGGACTGTAAACCGAACCAGAGGTTCACGTTATTTGTAGTACGATGTCTCCGGTCATGTTAATCCGACCGAGTTAACCTAGATTAAAAATGTAACATGATATTATCATTAGTCTGCTCATTAGGTCACGAGTAATTGCAAATATTGGTGTTGTTGATAAAGAATAATAATAAATGCTAGTCATACTCTTAGTGGATTGAAAAGTCACCAACACACACAATCACGGCCCTGTTGTCAAGAGTAATAGTGTTGATGAGATTTGTGTTTTAATTGCTGTTATATTGATCTCCCTTGGTGTTTAACAGGGGAGCAATACAGTTTGGCCATGTTGTCGTTACGCTTCTCATGTGCTGTTAGCAGTGTGTGATATGCCTCGAGGTGTTGGTCAGTGATGGCAGATGCTCATGTATTTGGTAGCACACTAAATACACAGCGCGCCCGCAACCCAAGTGTGATAAAATGGTCGTCCTTGATGTTTATGTGCAATCCATAACAGTTTAGTTTCTCTAAAGGTATGGGTGCTTCAAATTGCATCCTTGGACCTCATAGTGTATGGCAAGCAGTGCGGCCCTGTTGGTTATAAAGTTGCCCACGGTATATCATCATTTAAACCATTGCTGTCACAGCGTAATTTGTGTACCCATCTCTGTTCTTTGGTGAACAAGAATCTTGTTACATCAGTGATGTGAGCAGGAATATATGGTTGCTCCAAAACAGTCCAACTGAGTGCATCCGCTGTGTGTTTGAGATCAAGAAAATGATTGGTTAGTTCGGTGGCTTGTTTTTTACACCGGATGGTACTCTTGTACTCCAAAAGTCTTAGTTTGACCTTACTTGTTGTCATGCCCACATAGCGAAGGCCACATGGGCATGTAACTAGGTAAATCAGCTTTTCGCTGTTGCAATTTGTGTGTCGAACCTGTGACCATGGCCTATCCATGCCTATATCTATTGTAGTTGTGTGTTTCGTCTGAGGACAAGCCGCACAATTCCCGCACGGAAAGTGCCCTTTGACTGCTGCCAGGCTCCATAGAGTGTCCTGAGTGGAGGGTGGCTTGGTTCTTGGTCTAGGGTGGACTAGATTGTCCCGCAAGTTAATACTCCTTTTGAATGCAAATAGAGGTTGAGGGATCGGATTATTGCCTATATTCAGGATCCGCCAATTCTTGCGCACACTTTTTTGTATCCCATTAGAAATAGCACTGAATGTGTTCACGCATGTGAGTCTATACATCTCTGCTTTCAATACGGGTGGCTCGATTAGTGCTTCTCTATTGTTGTTAGATGCGCGCTTAAGAGAGTGACGTATGAGTTTCTTGGGGTAGTTCCTCTCTGCAAGTTGAATGGAAAGATTTTTGGCATTTTCAGTGAATTTATTCTTTGTAGAGCAATTCCTTCGAATACGGAGGAATTGCCCTTATGGCAAGTTATCACAGAGCGATTTAGGGTGGTAACTGTTGTATGATAACAAGGAGTTCCGTGCCATAGGTTTCCTAGAGAGCTCAGTGCCCAAACTTTCTGTCGTCAGATAGATTTGTATATCTAGAAAGGGCAAACTTTCTTTGCTGAACTCAACTGTAAATCTGAGGAAGTCATTCCTGGTGTTCAACCATTGCTGAAAGTTGGAAATGGTGTCAGGTTCACCTCTCCAAATGACGAACACGTCGTTGATATATCTCTTCCAGGTGAGGATCCGATCCTTGTATGGGTTGATGTCTGACAATACGTCCTCCTGTTCGAATAAATGGATGTAAAGATTCGCAAGGCTGGGCGGGAAAACACTGCCCATAGAGGTGCCTGACTTCTGCAGGTATATGGTGTCTTCATACTGGAAGTAATTTTCTTTCATGGCTATCCTGGCACACTCCATGATGAAGTGTACAGGCGAAATGGTGTCCAGATTCCTGTTATCAAGTAGCATTCTCACTGCATCTAGAGTCTCATCCTGGGGGATGCAGGTATATAAGGATTCGACATCGAATGAGACCAAGTAATCCGTGGTGATGTCAAATTGTATATCTGGTAGCAATCTCAGAGTGTCCTTAGTTTCTTGGAGATATGTTGGCATCTCACGCACCATCGGACGTAGAAAGTGATCGACAAAAGTAGATAAGGGTTCTAATACAGAACCTATGCCCGAGATTATCGGTCGCCCAGGTGGTGGTCTCTGGGCCTTATGTTCTTCAGCAGTACATAAAAGTAGGGCATCCCAGGGTACGGGGTGGTTAGATAGCTTGCCTCTTGGGTCGTTATCCATCCTTCAACTTTAGCCTCCTCAATGTGGTCTGCAATTTCTCATGTCAGTCTTGTAGCGGGGTCAGCTTTGAGTGGTCGATAGGAACGTCTGTCTCCAAGCTGGCGCAGGCATTCAGTGTGGTATGATGATGTACTCATAATCACAATTGCTCCACCTTTATCTGCCGGCTTGATGGTGATCGTATCATCTTTAGCCAATGTTCGCAGAGCTTTCTGCTCCTTGGCTGGCAGATTCTGAAAATGTCGTTTCTTTGAGTTGCACAGGGCAGACACCTCTGTAGTTACCGCTTTCTCAAATGTTAGTACCTGGGCAGGAACTAGGTGAGCTGGAGGGTTGAAGGTGGAATGATTTTTCAAACCGGTGTTGGAAGGTCCCGCGTCTGTGATCTCATTGATCTTCTCCTTGAAGAAAAAGTGCAACCGAATATTTCGGAAGAATTGTGCCAGTTCTTGTTGTGTTTAGAAAGAGTCTCCTTCAAAGGGGGGAACAAATCCAAGCCCTCTTTTTAGAGCAGCTTGTTCAACCGGTGCAAGTACATGGTCCCTCAAATTGACCACTAGATCGTGTCACCACTGGTCCCTGGTTGGGGAGTTGTTTTCTTCTTGCTGCTTGTGTTCCTCAGTGATGGTGGAGGGCTCCAGTGCACTTGTGCTTGCTGGTTTCTTCTCCTGCCTCTTGAACGTCCTCAGCCAGACCCTAAAAAATTGAGGATGGGGCTGATATGGTAGCAAGGGTGGCTGGAACTGTGGATTTGGATATCCCCAGGGAGTAGGCGGCCACCATTGGGCTTGTTGGGGACCGGAAGGACCGCTTCTCTAATTCGCTCTGTTGCTCCTCCCTCTGCCTCTTTGTTGTTGTCCTGTGTTGGTGGACGAGTCTGAATTGCTTGACCATTCATCAGTCCCCGATGAGGAATAGTTGGAGCCATATCTTCTTCCTTTCTTGTTGAATTCTAGAGGTGAGTAGTTATCTCCAGTATAAGGGTATACCTTCTCAAAAGAAAAGCGTGCCAGATCTTTTTTGAACTTATTGATTTTTGATGTAAGGATAGACTCTTTAAATTCTTTGTTGGTCTTATTTGTTTCTTCTGAGTTCTTTGTATATAGAGTCACAGCAATGATCAACTTTATCTGTGCTTCGAGGGTTTGTATTTCGATAAGAATAGTGTCCGCGATACGTTTGGCTGTACTGATGATTAAAATGAGCCAGTCCCTTGTGCATTGCCAGGCAATGAGCGACCAATCTTTCATGAATGTTTTATCTTCAAGGAATAGTCTGGTTGCATTGGTCACTATCAAGCCAGTGGGGGCACAATTACCTCGCAAGTATTCAGTCATGATTGCACCGTGTATCAGTGTGCGTGAATGCGATTTTTTAAGAACCAGGAATTTGGCCCATTCACCTCCTTGAGTGGTTGAACCGCTCTGGATTGTGTCGATAATGCTCGATGTGGTCAAAATGGCCTGCACCAAGGCTTCATCAAAAGCCAGGCCTTGTATCTCAGTCATGTTTGTATGAGACGTGTTGCCGTGTAAAAGTATATATATAGACACGAAACAGGTTAATCCTAAGAGCTAGAAGAAAGCCGTCCTTTTAAGGCGGATGTGAAATGAAGGGACCCGCAGCCGAGGCTGCTCAAGAACAGAAAGAACACACTGGGAGTAGAGGGTCCAAGGGAAGTTTTAAAGACTGGCGAGGATAAATTCCCCAATAGTTACTGCAAAACACAAAGGGGCCGATTCCGATGTCGTCCGGAAGCACACCTAACACTATTCGTCCGGAAAAAAACCAAGCTGAACGCGTGTTTTCCGACTGATTCGAATACCCCACCGAACGAACAAGTATGATGCGCACCAGCCCAGATTCCGAGCGAGCCGTACTTACCCAATCCAGCTCCTGTTCCCCGCCCGAGCCGGATCCGCAAACGCCAATTCGAGCCGCACGGAAGCAAATACACAGCACCTTCCGGCCGGACTAGTACGATGCGCGCTCCGTACGCGCCGAACCCGTCGCTACGTCCGGCACGTTTCAGCATCCGGGAGAGCCGCACATAAGCTCCGATTCGCGCCACAAGAAGATCCACGGCTACGAGACGAACAAGCCAGCGACGAGTACGAGTCGAAGACACGCGAAACCCGAACGAGACGACCCAACCATGAATCCCATCGCGCAGGTCCTACCTATACTCTACATCTATTACCGGGACCGGTTCGGACGCGTACGGCGCAGACGGTAAGTCAAACACCCACAACACAAACAAACGACACGTACCCGAAATATGTCACACACACACATAGGGATGCACAAATGACGTACACTAGCAACAGCACAATCATAGGGGTGGGATGAGCATCACCAATGCCATACACACCCATAGGGGCCTGGATGCCTGCCACCACCACCACCCCTACTCAGGGGGGCCTGGATGCCTATCACTACTACCATCCCCACTCATGGGGGGCTGGATGCCTATCACTACTACCATCCCCACTCATGGGGGCCTGGATGCCTATCACTACTACCATCCCCACTCATGGGGGCCTGGATGCCTATCACTACTACCATCCCCACTCATGGGGGGCTGGATGGCTATCACTACTACCATCCCCACTCATGGGGGGCTGGATGCCTATCTCTACTACCATCCCCACTCATGGGGGCCTGGTTGCCTATCACTACTACCATCCTCACTCATGGGGGGCTGGATGCCTATCACTACTACCATCCCCACTCATGGGGGGCTGGATGCCTATCACTACTACCATCCCCACTCATGGGGGCTGGATGCCTATCACTACTATCATCCCCACTCATGGGGTGCTGGATGCCTGCCACTACTACCATCCCCACCCTTGGTGTGATGGATGCCTGCCACCACCACTACCCCTACTCATGGGGGCCTGGATGCCCATCACTACTACCATCCCCACTCATGGGGGGCTGGATGCCTATCACTACTACCATCCCCACTCATGGGGTGCTGGATGCCTGCCACTACTACCATCCCCACCCTTGGTGTGATGGATGCCTGCCACCACCACTACCCCTACTCATGGGGGCCTGGATGCCCATCACTACTACCATCCCCACTCATGGGGGCAGGATGCCTGCCACCACTACCATCCCCACTCATGGGGGGCAGGATGCCTATCACTACTACCATCCCCACTCATGGGGGGCTGGATGCCTATCACTACTACCATCCCCACTCATGGGGGGCTGGATGCCTATCACTACTACCATCCCCACTCATGGGGGCCTGGATGCCTATCACTACTACCATCCCCACTCATGGGGGCGTGGATGCCTATCACTACTACCATCCTCACTCATGGGGGGCTGGATGCCTATCACTACTACCATCCCCACTCATGGGGGACTGGATGCCTGCCACTACTACCATCCCCACTCATGGGGTGCTGGATGCCTGCCACTACTACCATCCCCACCCTTGGTGTGATGGATGCCTGCCACCACCACTACCCCTACTCATGGGGGCCTGGATGCCCATCACTACTACCATCCCCACTCATGGGGGGCTGGATGCCTGCCACTACTACCATCCCCACTCATGGGGTGCTGGATGCCTGCCACTACTACCATCCCCACCCTTGGTGTGATGGATGCCTGCCACCACCACTACCCCTACTCATGGGGGCCTGGATGCCCATCACTACTACCATCCCCACTCATGGGGGGCAGGATGCCTGCCATCACTACCATCCCCACTCATGGGGAGCAGGATGCCTATCACTACTACCATCCCCACTCATGGGGGGCAGGATGCCTATCACTACTACCATCCCCACTCATGGGGTGCTGGATTCCTATCACTACTACCATCCCCACTCATGGGGGGCTGGATGCCTATCACTACTACCATCCCCACTCATGGGGGCCTGGATGCCTATCACTACTACCATCCTCACTCATGGGGGGCTGGCTGCCTAACACTACTACCATCCCCACTCATGGGGGGCTGGATGCCTATCACTACTACCATCCCCACTCATGGGGGGGCTGGATGCCTATCACTTCTACCATCCCCACTCATGGGGGGCTGGATGCCTATCACTACTACCATCCCCACCCATGGGGGGCTGGATGCCTGCCACTACTACCATCCCCACTCATGGGGGGCTGGATGCCTGCCACTACCACCATCCCTACTCATAGGACGGGTAATGCATGACACAACCAGCATACTCCCACATAAGGAATCACAGAAAATTACATCCACCCAAACAACATGACAAGCGTGTGTAGTCCATGTCAAATGCCAACAACACAAAACATGACAATGAACATACAATGTGACCCACTATCACATGTGTGACACATAAAAGTGTGTGGCCTCCACAATACAAGCCGACCATGGCCACTGTGGCAATGGGGCCCAAAGCCCCATCACCACAGTCACCAAAAGGTAAGTGTGGGGTCCATGGCTGATGCACCTTTTGATCAGTGTGGCAATGGGGCCCAAAGCCCCATCACCACAGTCACCAAAAGGTAAGTGTGGGGTCCAAGGCTGATGCACCTTTTGATCAGTGTGGCAATGGGGCCTAAAGCACCATCACCACAGTCACCAAAAGGTAAGTGTGGGATCCAAGGCTGATGCCCCTTTTGATCAGTGTGGCAATGGGTCCCAAAGCCCCATCACCACAGTCACCAAAAGGGAAGTGTGGGGTCCAAGGCTGATGCACCTTTTGATCAGTGTGGCAATGGGGCCTAAAGCACCATCACCACAGTCACCAAAAGGTAAGTGTGGGGTCCATGGCTGATGCACCTTTTGATCAGTGTGGCAATGGGGCCCAAAGCCCCATCACCACAGTCACCAAAATGTAAGTGTGGGGTCCAAGGCTGATGCACCTTTTGATCAGTGTGGCAATGGGGCCTAAATCACCATCACCACAGTCACCAAAAGGTAAGTGTGGGGTCCAAGGCTGATGCACCTTTTGATCAGTGTGGCAATGGGGCCCAAAGCCCCATCACCACAGTCACCAAAAGGGAAGTGTGGGGTCCAAGGCTGATGCACCTTTTGATCAGTGTGGCAATGGGGCCCAAAGCACCATCACCACGGTGATCATAAGGTAAGTGTAGGCATGGTAAAAGCTGCCAAAGACAAACTGTATGGATGAATCCTGGTCACACAACAACTAAAACATCTGTGGCATAGTAGTGCTTGTGTCCCATTGCAACATAGATTGGGCGAGGCTAACAGTGCAGTGACACAGAAACATCGTTTTGGCCATGTGCATACAAACATCACACATGGGGGACCACATTGCCAACAATCAGCCAATTACACAATGACAGAAGTGACCATCATGATGCTGACCCACATATCTGCACCTATGGACACACAAATGTATATAACCTGTGGAGACTGTCGATGTCAGGTGAACAAATACCATACCATGGCAGCAATGGGACATACAAACCATGATCATTGTGCTGCCTGATGACCCAGGAGTCCCAGGGAGAGCAGGGGAAAATCACCAAACAACATACAGCCAATGGCACAGTACAGAAATTCCAATGCAGTGATGCAAATGCACTAACACAAACAGGCAGACTCACACTGCATATCAAACACAACAGGTGATGGGGGTGTGTGCCAGTGTCCCCAGGCAACCACACAACACATGAGGAGGCCTGAATCCCAATTACACAGATGTGTATACAGTGCCACACACAAGTAACTCATGGATTGGATTCCCCTATGTGGGCAATCTGGCATTGTTAGATGAGAGGGAGCCCAAATTACACATGTCACACAAGCTTGTAGGAACAGCAACTAACACAGCAAGAGACACACCCACCACAGCACTACCCCCAGGGACCCCACATTGTGCAGACACTAGCCTGCATGACAATTCCACTGTGATGACAAAGGTAGATGTTGATCACACTGTGAACCACAGCCATGTGTCCTCAGCTACAAACTACCATCACACCTACACAAGCTCCAATCAATCAGCAGGGCCTGCCAGCCAAGGCCAATATGGAGGTAGTGGTCTAGCCGTGCAACAACTCACATTTGCACACTCAACACCACACACCCTGATCTCCACCAATGTGCAGCAGTGAAGCTCACATGGACTGGTGACATTGCACATGCACCCATGACAATCCCAGGGGTGGTGGGGGGAACTAAGGTGCAGAAACCCATCACACATGCCCACTCAACATGACTCGTCTATGTATGACACACAGCACAGTACGCCGTACATGCGCATGATGTGAAATCCACCACAAACAATGGGATCCTGGCCATAGTCACACACCAACGAAGAAGCCAAGGTGAGACACAAAGAACATACGTACACAACTTCCAACATTGCAGCTCTGACCCTGAGGAGTGGCAGCAGTCACACACACAACGCGTCACAATCACTGAAAGCTACCACAAACTCAAAATCACATTACTTGTGTAAACAACAAGTGCCAAGGGGAATCCTGAATGTGTCCCATCAGCGTTTGCCCACATCCCCAGGCCTGACAACAAAGACAACCTGGGATGACAACCTCATGAACATCAGTTTGCCATGCACCCACATCACGGAGAAACCAGGTCCAAGATGCTGGATGAACACATACCAACTCTGCAAGCATCACAAACAGGAACATCCCTAGGGACACAGCCTGTGTATGAAAAGGGAAGGGAACATGCACAGACATGCTCACACAACACACAACACGGACACACGCAATGTCACCAGATTACACACAGCCATGAGGGCACTCCACTCCTGTGGAAGGTCCACTGTGCCAAACCTTGTCTGTGCACGACTCAAACATATCAGCAGGACACTCCGTCAGTGAGTCAACAACTACAACACACAGAAGCCTCTGCTCACATCAGCCTGGGTACGGGAGTGTCACGTCAGTCATCTGCATACACCCAAAACACGTGGCAATCCAGTTGTACTGTATACACAGATGAGTCCTCCAAAATTGATGTGCAAAACTGCATGTCCAGTGGAGACGGGCACACAGTCAGGGTACTAGGAACATTGGACAGTGGTAAGCCCAAGAGATGTGCAACAGTGTAGGACAAAGATGGTAATCTACAAATGCTAAATGTACATCCCTGTGTCAAATGCTGAACATTACACCCTCAGACTGCAGCAAGGGATGCTATAGATCCAGGCTAGATTAGGACACATATCCCATGGATCACATGGAGCCCATCACAGCAAAACTTCATTTACCTGATCTGAACACAATTACAACAGCAAATGCATGATTCTACACATCTACATCATGTACCACCAAAGATTAACCACAAGTAAACAAAAAGAGGCTTTATTCAGCAAGTGTGCAACTGAAATCAAAAGTCCAAAATTAACTACGGCCAATGTCCAGTCCAAATACACAGTCCCAACAGGGTGATGTGTGACAGCTTGTCACCAATTGCTTGCCTGCACAGGTACCGACAGGGGACATCCCCCTTGGAGGGGCATACGAGGGGCAGGCCAGGCACCGCAGGGACAGGATCAGGGGATGCCAGAAGGAGGCAGGGAAGGTGAGGTGGGTGCAGGAGTGTCACCGGCAACTGCAGTGGAGGTGTCTGACTCAGGGGGCCGGCACCACCGCAGGGCTCAAGTCCGATGGTGTTGGTGCTGCAACCACTGCAGTGGGCTGGTCAAATGGAATGGACTGGGTCCCCAATGCAGTGCCCGAGTCAGACGGGGTTGTTGTGGACTCCACCGCAGTGCATGACTCCAAGGGAGTGGAAGGGGGGCAGAAGAGCTGGGCAGGACAGAGGGGGGACACGGTCTCCACACCAGTGGCACATACAGGCAGAGCGTCTGGTTTGGGGGTGGAAGAGCAAGTGGCAGGGGGAGGGCCTGAGCAGTTTGGGGATGCGGTATCGGTGTGTGGGGGAACCTGGGGCAGGGTGTGGCGGTGGAACCTGTGGAGTGGTGGCCTGGGGGATGGAGGTGAGAGACTGGGTGGGTGACTTGCAGGGCGGTGGCGGGGTCTTGCTCTTCCGGTTCTGGGGGACTTGCGGGTGGGGGCTCACTCTGCCTGTGCCTGGGGGAGGGTGTCCGGGGGCGACGGGCACTCCCCTCTCTGTGTGTGGACTTTCTCTTCCCCCGGTATGCTGGATCAGCGGGATTGGAGGGGAAGAGGCCGAGGTCAGAGAGGAAGAGCTGCTGTGTAGGTGGGGTTGCAGGTGAGGCAAGGGAAGGGGTCTTGGAGGGAGAGGATCTTGAGGATTGCGGAGTGACTGTGGTTGCCTGTGTGTGTGTCAGTTCCCCATCCCCTGTGTGTGTGGAATCAGTCCCCTGAGGATGCTTGTGTGCACGTCTTGCCTTGGTTTTGGGTGTGTGTGTGCTGCTCGTGTCTGTGTGTTTGGGTGATTGTGCAGGTGTGCATGTGCTTTGGACAGGTAGGGTGGTAGGAAGTGTGGATGGGGAAGAGGTGGGAGGGGTGAGGGACTGTTGGAGGAGGGACACTGCTGCCGTGAGGGAGGAGTCCATGGACCTATTGCTCCTCTGTAGGGCAGACATACCCGTTGAGATGCCCTCCATGAACGACACCAGCTGTGTCAACAGAGTGGTGTGTGCATGGAGGACAGTCAGCATTGCTGTCTGCCGTACATGGAGCTGCCGAAGGAGGTACACAGACTCCTCACTCAGGGCAGCAGGGGACACAGGGGCAGGGGGTGCGGTGCCTGGCTTGAAGGAGACACGCTCCCGAGCACGGGAGCCTCCACGGACCTCAGGAATGAGAGCCAATGGGAGGCGGCGGTGGTGGTGGTGGCGGGGTCAGACAGACTAGCTGGGGTGTTGTGGCTGCTGACACCCGCATCCACAAGGGAGTCATCCTCCGAGCTGCTGTGGTCCCCAGCTGAGGTGGATGGTGCTGAGGACTCCTCGGTGTGGCTCCCCTCGCCCTCCGTGCCACTGGGTCCCTCTGACCACTCGTCGGACGCTGACCCAGTCTGGCTCCGCTGCTCCTCCTGGTCCGTGGAGCTGTCCCCTCCTGTGGCTGTGGATGTATCTGCAAACAATTAGGGAAACAGACAAACATCAGTCACCTGCACTGACCGCACACACCACAGTAAGTACAGCACATCACAGAGCAAGCCCTGGCATCTCTAGTAGAACATTGCCAAAAGTCATCACACAGATTAGGAGAAGCCAATTGTCAGTCTGATGGTCAACCATGGAACAGACACCCCTCCTGCCCTTGCACCCATCTGTCTGGTGCCTGTCTGATGGTAAGACCCCAGTGTGGACACATGCACCACCTACACAGTAGTTGGACATTGCTGTAAACACGGTGAAGTATGTGAACATGCCCATGTCACATCTCTTGCCACTGAGTCAGTGCAGGTGTCTGTATAAATGGACGGCCAGAGTCTAAATAGAAATGCATGTGATGCATACCAGCACCAGACCCCATGAAGCACCCATGTCCGGATAGTCAATGCCACAATGGGGTGCATGTTGCACATGTCACTCCCCTGCAGGATCACTCTTAGGAAGTTTAATGCCATGACACAGGCATGCCTGCAAAGTCATACATCACTGTCTCCAGTCACATGGCCATGGCAGCCAGCCAACAACAGTCTGCACTGTGTCACAATCCTAGGACAGGGGGAAGGCAAGTAATGTAACTGACAAGTGCACATGTCCAACCCCCAAAAACCACATCATCTGAACTACTATTTGTCCACGTCATACCAATTGGACATATGGGGGACATGAAACACAACTCTCTGAACATGAGCACCTCACAGTGTGCTGAGAATGAAAAACAGCTGCCTGAAAGTCACAGTGGCATACACCTGTCTGCACAGTCATGTGATCAAACACCTATAAGTCACAGAAGTCTTGTCTCACATGGTCCAATAGCAGATGGCATGCTGACCCCTAACCGATAAACATCACAGGAGTCCCGACAACGTAGTCACAGCACAACGACACAGAGGCAGACACCTGAGGGAACATTTCACTGAGCACAGCATGTCAGCTGATACACGGGAGTGGGAGTACATAGTGTATTGTATGCCCTGGAGTAGGCATGACTGTCCGGCTCCACCTGAAAGATGGATGAGCCCTGGTCAGTAGGCAGGTGGCTAGGCATGTGTGACACACTTGACATACATACTCCTGAGGCCCAAACATTTTACCCACCCACAGCATGGGGGTGTGGCAAATACCCCAGGGACATGTGGTGATTCTGATCTGCAAGTGGATCACATATCAAAGTTACACCCAGACTACATTGCACGACTCAGGCATTGTGTGAGCAATTGACCCACCCATGAAGGCTAACACAATATCACGGGAACAAAAGCTGTCACCCACCTTGAGCAAAGCAAAATGCAAGGACCCTGTACCCGAGTGACACAATTATCCTGAGCGTAAGGAGCACACCGGCCTATCAGATGGTTAGTGGCCATGTCACAATAGAGGGACATGGGTACTGGACAACAAGAATGATGTACTGTGGAAGTTTAACCATGCCACAGGAGGGCACATAGAATGTCAGACAGAGTTCACAGTGCAGTCTTTGACTCACCCCCTCCTTGCTGCTGTCTGCCCTTCAGCTGCCCATCCAGCTCCGGGAAGACCACCGGCAGGATCTGGAGCATGTGGGGGGTCAGGGTCCGGTGTCCGCCCCTCCTGCGAGGAGGCGACAGCTTCAGCTGGACCCTTGCAATCCTCTGGGTCCAGCCCCGAAGGTACTGCCACCTCTTCTGGCAGTTGCGGATCCGGCGCTTGTAGACCCCCACGGATCTGACTGCCCGGACGATGGCCAGCCAGATATCCTGCTTCTGATGGGCATCAACCTGTGAGGATGACAAAGTGAAAAGGCCGTTACTACACATGCAACATATCCGTGCATCACACAGTTGGAAATACATGTCTCAATCACAGGGGCATATGATGTACACAGGCAGTGCAACGAGGGCTATGGACAGTTTGCCAGCAGTTACTACATGGTATCATTGCATGGGAAGTGAACCTTGTTTGAATGCACTGTTACTCCACTGTACCTGTTCAGTGCATGTGACTACACACTTTGGGGGGTGAGTACTACTCAGTGAGCATGCTAGCCAGTGGTGTGCACACTGTAAATCCTGCTAGTCAGACAACATGCACATGCAACATGTAAGGCAGTGGACAGCACACTCACCTGCTCCCCTGGTGTCCCATACAGCTTGCTGTACTGTGGAAGGAGGTTGTCCAGCAGGGCCTGGTTCTCCTCATGGGTGAAGGCTGGGGCTCTCTCCACAGTACGTGCCATTGCAGTAGCCAGAGGATGCAGAGACAGCAGCAGTGTAGTGGCAGATGTCGTCCTGGAGCATGTAGTGCAGGCAAGTGAGCCCTCAGGGGAACAGCCAGCATTATATGTGTGCTGCAGAGGCAGATACTGTGCCATGTGTCCAAAGTGATAGTTCCAAGTCGTATGCATCTTATGAATCTGACCAATCCATGGAATTGCAGTACCAAGACACGCCCACAGCATCCTTCAAAAATTTCAACTTCATGACACCCATGAATTTGCAACATTGTTGTGGCTGGCCAACTGAATTCACTGCATCAGACTCGTTGAAGCTTCAAAAACGCGTCCTTTGCCATGCCAGGCCCCAGCCAATGCGTGCGCACCGATCGGACCATTGCTGTACAACGCGTACCCACGATACAACGCGTACCCGCTCACATTCAATGCAATGGTCCGTGCGGGCACACCGATAGGTCCATTGCTCTACAACGCGTACCAGGCATACAACGCGTACCCGCTCACATTCAATGCAATGGGCCGGCCGGGCACACCGATCGGTCCATTGCTGTACAACGCGTACCCGCTCACATTCAATGCAATGGTCCGTGCGGGCACACCGATCGGACCATTGCTGTATAACGCGTACCCGCTCACATTCAATGCAATGGTCCGTGCGGGCACACCGATCGGACCATTGCTGTGCAACGCGTACCAGGCATACAACGCATACCCGCTCACATTCAATGCAATGGTCCATGCGGGCACACCGATCGGACCATTGCTGTACAACGCGTACCCGCTCACATTCAATGCAGTGGGCCGGCCGGGCACACCGATCGGACCATTGCTGTGCAACGCGTACCAGGCATACAACGCGTACCCGCTCACATTCAATGCAATGGGCTAGCCGGGCACACCGATCGGTCCATTGCTCTACAACGCATACCAGGCATACAAC
This sequence comes from Calotriton arnoldi, assembly GCA_963921515.1. Classification (NCBI taxonomy): domain Eukaryota; kingdom Metazoa; phylum Chordata; class Amphibia; order Caudata; family Salamandridae; genus Calotriton; species Calotriton arnoldi. Next base: position 1,478,671 of record CAWUFW010003019.1, read on the forward strand.
GCGTACCCGCTCACATTCAATGCAATGGGCCGGCCGGGCACACCGATCGTTCCATTGCTGTGCAACGCGTACCAGGCATACAACGCGTACCCGCTCACATTCAATGCAATGGGCCGGCCGGGCACACCGATCGGTCCATTGCTGTGCAACACGTACCAGGCATACAACGCGTACCCGCTCACATTCAATGCAATGTTATGTTATGTTAAAGGTGATTTGTAGAGCGCTCGTTCACCAGGCGGTTTCTTGGCGCTGAGGGAGGGCGTCCGTGGTTGCAGATGATAATAGTTTAGTTGTATGCTTGGGTAAAGAGCCAGGTCTTAAATAATTTCCTAAACTTGGTGTAAGAGTCAGCAGTACGCAAATGGGGGGCAAGGTGTTCCAAAGCTGGGGGCCAGAATCGTATATCTCAATCCACCATGTTTTTCCGTTTGAAAGTGTGGGGGATCAACAAATTTTTGTTAGAGGAACGTAGATCGCGGGAAGGGATGTACCGTTGTATATTAGAAGCAATGAAAACGGGTCCATGGTCTGAAAGGGCTTTATAGATGATGCAGCCCAACTTAAATAGGCAGCGTTGGCGTAGAGGGAGCCAGTGGAGACTTTTCAGCATTGGACTCACTCGTTGATGTTTGGGCTGACCAAAGATGAGCCTGGCTGCCTGGTTCTGGACGAGTTGCAACCGATGTAACTGGTAGGCTGGTATACCAGTATAAAGAGAGTTTGCGTAATCGATCCGCGAGATGACCAGGGCAAGTACCACTTGGGTCAGAGCTGCAGTGGAGAGAAATCTGCTGATTTTCCGAATTCTTCGGAGTTGAAAAAAGCACGCAGAGACCACTGAGCTGATCTGGGCCTTCATGGTAAGATCGTTACTGATGGTAATTCCTAAGCTTTTTACCGAGTTAGCAGGGAGAGGGGGGCTCCCTAACAGCGGAGGCCAAAAGTTGGAATCCCAGGGATTGGCCAAACCGCCTGTGAGAATCAACTCTGTTTTATCTGGGTTTAATTTCAGTTAATTGATGTTCATCCAGTCGCTAATGAAATTCATAGTGGATTTGAAGTTAGACACAGATGATACGGAGGTGTCGATGTTGAATATCAACTGAAGGTCGTCAGCGTAGTTAAAGACTACGACCTCTCTATTACGCAGGGCCAAAACCAAAGGAAAGATGTACAGATTGAAAAGTAGAGGTGAGAGAGAGGAGCCCTGCGGGACCCCGCAGGTTAATTTATTTTCCTCTGCTCTAAAGTTGGCCAGACAAACCGATTGGGAACGGTTACTGAGAAAGGAGGTAGTCCATTTCAGGGGCAGGCCCTGGATCCCAGCACAGCCGACACGGTCGATCAGCAGTTTGTGATCGACCGTGTCGAAAGCAGCTGACAAATCGAGGAGGACCAGGGCCAGAGTTTTGTCCTGATCAGCCCCCCTTCTCAGTTCGTCCATGACCGCCAGAATGACGGATTCAGTGGAATGTTCAGGTCTGAAGCCTGCCTGATGGGGGTCCAGATAATGGGTCTGTTCTATAAAGGAGCTGAAGCAGGTGGCAACATGGGCTTCAAGGATCTTACTCAGATAGGGTAGCAGAGAAATAGGGCGGTAGTTGGCCGGAGTTGAGGGGTCTAAACTAGGTTTCTTGATAATGGGGACCATTTCCGCCATTTTAAAAAGATTAGGGACGGTCCCTTGGGCCAATGAATTATTGAGAAGCTGTAAGGGGGGGTTAGGATAGCGCAGAAAAATATCCTGAAGAATATAGGAAGGACAGCTGTCCATGGGGAACCAGAACCCACTTTTGCAAGTAGGGCGGAGAAGGCCTCTCTGGTAATAGGTGGAATACCATCTAGATACACCAGGTTCTTACGTGGATGATGGAGAGTCAGAGGAGTAGAGGATTTAGGAATGCTAGCTTTAATGGAGACAATTTTCTCGATAAAGAAAGTATTGATCGAGTCGCACAAAGATTGCGAAGGAGCGGGTTTAACAGTGACTCGGTCTAGTTTAGAGAGTTCATCCACAATTGAGAAGATATCCTTCGCTTTATTTGTGGCGTGTAGTACCTTAGCAGAGAAATATTCTGTCTTAGCTTGAAGGATAGCGGTTTTGTAGTCTCTAGAGAGGGACAAAAAAATTGGCCTTTTGATTAGGGCTATAATCGCATCGCCATTTACGTTCAGCTTTCCTCAGGGCTGTTTTCTTTATTTTCAAATCTGCTGAAAACCAGCGTTGGGCGTCATGGGGCCTCTTTCTTTTAACTTTCCTTAATGGTGCTATGGTGCAATGGGCCGGCCGGGCACACCGATCGGTCCATTGCTGTACAACGCGTACCCACTCACATTCAATGCAATGGGCCGGCCAGGCACACCGATCGGTCCATTGCTCTACAACGCATACCAGGACAGGTCACACGCATATGTCACTATGCTGGTCACTGGTGAACCTATGCCAGCCACATTTACTTTCCAGGGACTCAGGGGCACACCTACAACACCACACCCAGTCCACACTGTCTATGAGGCATGTGTGGCAGCATAACCTTATCTGTGTATGGGGGTGAACATGTGGATTTTGGGGTGGCACTTGGGGGCAGACACACCCAGGCTGTGCACGTGTTAATGGGGACAGGGTCCTTTGTGTGTTGTGCACCTGACCACTGTGGTGTGCAACTTTTCATTTCTGAGCATGTGTCATGGTCACATTTCCAGGTTGTGTATGTGTATGACATGTCACATACCCCCAGGCTCACATGTGGGAAGGCATGTACATCACAGGGTGGCCCATTCCAACAATAGTGATGTCCCTCCACAGTCTGTGTGCATGTTGTGTATCACATGTCTCTGACTCCATGTGCACAATGGGAGACAGTCTCCACATCCACGTGGTTTGTGCATGAACTTTGATGGTGTGTGTGTGTGTGTCACAGACGTCCATGTCTGTCCTGCAGAGGCTACAGGGGCCACCACCTGTGGGTGTCATGTTTGTTTTTCTGACGTGTACATGATACGCCATGTCATGCCAGTGTCCATGTGGCAAGACAGGCTCCCTGGGAATCTACCTGTCAATGAGCTGTGATGCCTGTGGAGCATCTGTCCAGACATGTCACTGTGGTATGTGTGTGGAACGTGAGAGCAGTTAATGTGTACTGTGACACAGCCTAATGGTGTCCCATAGCACACCCTGGAACCAGTTGTCAACACTTGTTGAACAGAGAGATGTTAGATGATGTCCATGTAGGTGCCATATATGTCCAAACGGGACGACACACACATCAAGTACTTGTGTATGTTGATGATGTGTCATGTGAAATTGAGTATGGTGAACGGCACATTGGTGGGATGACTGACAATCTTGCTTTCTTCACCTATGCACTGCAGGGCTCCTGCTGTCCATCGACCATTCCCAGACCTGGCAACGATGGTGGAACATGACAGCATCCGACGGTACCGCTTCACCAGGCAGCTGATTGAGGATTTGGCAGTGCGGTTGGCCCCACATTTGCAGCCTGGCCGGCCGTATCCTACAGCGCTGACCCCCAAGGTGAAGGTGATGGCAGCCCTACACTTCTTTGCCACCGGTACCTTTCAACACACTGTGGCAACTACTGGTGGGATGTCACAGACTATGTTCAGCCGTGTGCTACGCAATGTTTTGGGGGCAATGTTGAGATACCTCAACCAGTACATCTATTTCCCAACACGTCAACGACTCACTGACGTCAAGAGTGACTTCTATGCCCTGGGGAGGATGCCACATGTAATTGGCTCCATTGATGGGACACATGTGTCTTTGATACCACCACAGGCACATGAGCAGGCATACCGCAACCGTAAACATTACCATTCGATCAATGCTCTGGTGGTATGTCTTGCAGATATGACCATCTCACATGTGTGTGCCCGTTTCCCCGGTTCTGCACACGATGCCTACGTGATGAGGAGTAGTCGCATCCCGAGGATGATGTCACAGATGCCGAACCAGCGTGCCTGGCTTGTTGGTGTGTACTGACTTTGTACCATTGTGTGTGTTCTGCTATGTTGTTTTCCGCACACATTTTCAAATTGGCTAATGTGCAATTGTCTGTCTGTAGGTGACTCGGGATACCCCAACATGCCGTGGTTGCTGACACCCCTCAGGAACCCTGTGACACCAGCCCAGATGCGCTACAATGAGGCACATGGTCGGACGAGGAGGGTGATTGAGCGGACCTTTGGTCTCCTGAAGAGCCGCTTCCGCTGCCTGGACAAGACAGGAGGGGCCCTCCCATATGCCCCAGCAAAGGTGTGCAAGATTGTCATTGTCTGCTGCATGCTACACAACCTGGCAGTGCGGAAGGAGTTGCCTCTCATCCTGGATGACGATGACCAACGTCCGCCACCTGTGGAAGATCCTGGCCTGGGTCACGATGCCAGTGAAGATGATGATGATGATGATGGTGATGCCCGCACACAGCTCATCACCAACTTCTTCAGCTGAATGTGAGTCTCCAGAGGGTTGTAATGTCAATGATTTGAGTTTGCATGATATGTGTGTGTGGTGCTCTGGTGCTGTTTGAGTGTGGCCATGTGCTACTTGATTGGATGCGAGCAGCGATGTGTCCTTGCAGGTGGTCTGTACTGCCCAACAGTGTTGACATGCTAACTTGGTTTTGTGTAGTTATCTCGTGACATGTATTAGACATGAGTATTGCCGTTCTGTGCTGTTCTTCAGTGGTTTTGACTGTGTGTCATGTCTGTCCTTCACAGGGTGCTGCTGGAGTTGTCTGATCAACTTGGATCCCCCGAATCCATGATTCAACTTCCAAGGTGGAAGCAGTCGTTTCCCTACAGGTGATGTGCCACACACCCCTGGACTTTCTATCTTCTGCACTTTTTGACTTTGTGGCCACAACCAGGTTGGATTAGCTTGCATTTGTAGTGGAAACTACATGTTGGAAATGTGTAATAAACCTGTGCTTGACTTTGGGATGTGCGTTGTCTGTAGTCACACATCTGACTGACATTTGCTTACTGCACCTGTTGTCTAGTTGACAGTGACTGTGAATAGGTGGCGTGTCTGTACATTCCACTGTACTTCGTTGCAACATCAGTATAGGTGATGAGTCTGATGGCCCTGGTGTGTATGTGTTTTGTGGCCCTAGTGGTGTGTCTCCCTCATATGTGTCACGTCGCCATGACTGACATGACAGTGTTGGACTTGCTGTAGCAGTTAGCATGCACAGTGTAATTTAGAAGATCAACATCTACATGACAAAAACCACGTTGGAATCACAACAGAGGCAGATATGGTGTATTGGTGAGTTTATTTACATACAGGTGTGAGGATGGTGCACAGGATGGTGGGTGCTGTACATAGAAATTTGGATCCAAAGTTCCCATGTGAATTGGAAGTCTTGGTAGCTGAAAAGTCCAGAGTAAAGTCCACAGTCATCTGATACATTTGGTCAACTAGAGCTCTCCATGTCATGTGGGAGAGTTGGCTTGGCTTCAACAGGGCGTGCAGTATGCACACAGAGGAAAAGTTCCAGAACAGGTGTTGGCTTCCTGGGGGATGTAGATGGCCATCGGCCTCTCAGTTTGGCCTCCTCAGACGGCCCCTCTTCTTGGGGGGGACCCTCAGGTGCAGGCTGCGGCGGTGCAGGGGACTCTCTGCCAGAGTCCTCCTCCCTCCCTGTGGCATTTGCAGTTGTTTCAGCAGCAGATGTTGTGGGCACACAGGGAGGTGAGGCCATGTTGGTGCTGATCTGGCGGAGGCATGTCAGTATGTCCCTATGCACCGCTGTCAGTTGTTCCAATGTGTCCCACTTGGACTCCATGCCACACATGTGTGTCTCGACACGTGACATGTGTGTCTCGACACGGGACATGTGGGAGTCCAAGCGGGCATGATGGGCAGCCTGCTGCTGTTGTATGTCCTTGAGGATCCCCACTACCTGGCTGACCTCTCCGGTGCTAGTCTGGTACGCATCCGCGATGCGTGCCAGTTGTGGGTCATCTTACAGTCCAGACCCCTCTGCAAGGAGAGACCTATGTCTCCCACCCCCTCACACCACCCCTGGCGACACGTGCTGGACCTGCAGTGGCACGCACAGGTGACCGTGGGCCCACTTGGGTGTTGTTCCTGGGCTCGTTGTCAGCAGCTCCAGTTTGGGCCTGGGTCCGTGCGCTGTTGTCATCTGTGGTCCTTGGTGTGTCCGTGTTGGCAGGGGTGGCCTGTGTGTTGGCAGTTGTTGGAGGGGTGGGTGCAGGGGGTGCAGATGTTGGTCCTGCTGGTGCTGCATGATGACTCACACCAGAGGATCCAGCTGGTTCTTCGCCATTCGAGGAGTGCAGAGGCTGATCCACACCAATGAGCTCAGTGTTCCCCGGAGCCTGGGACAGGGAGTCCTCCTGGTCTGCTGCTGTGTCCCCATCATCTCCTGTTTTGGGGAGAGACACAGATTGTATGTTATGTTTCTACTGGCATCAATTGTTCAAACACCTGACAGTTGTGACTGTACCTCTGGATGTGGGCCAGGACATTGCATTCTCCTAAATAGTGACAGTCAGTGAGTGATATTGGTGTAGCACATTGTCCTGCCAACCTGTGGCATGTCAATGTGAATGTTGAGGTGTGTGCATGACCAGCATTGGTGGTATTTGGTTACCATCCAGGCCTCCTTCTCCTCCCAGCCCAGTTATCCCACCATGCAACGTGCTTGCATTGCAGGGTGTGCAAGTTGGCTTTCAGGATGTCAGGCAGTGGTGTCCTGCTGTTTGTTGCTGCACAGTTCCCAGCAGGGCCTTGTGCTCCCCACAGCAGTACCCAGTGTCAGCCATCTTGTGAGTCCTTATCCACTCCCTGTGATGTGAGCATGGTTGAGAGTGGTGTTGATGGGCCAATTGTGAGGGTGAGCAATATCTGTGCCTACAACTCCCATCATGCTATTGCCTCCACCCCCTTCCCAGCATGGCCATCCTTCCTTCCTTTTGACTCTGCTTCCCTGTGGGGTGGGGTGCCTCTGCTGACAGGATGGCTGGGAGTGTTGTCCTGGCAGTTGTTTGGCTACAAGTCCCAAGAGTGTCCCTGTGCTTCACACAGCATAACCCAGGGTGGTGGTTCTTTGTGGGATCTTCAGTTAGGCTGTGAGGCATTGCATTCTCCCAGGTGGGTTATGTGGAGTTAGTGTTGAGGGTGTGTGTGAGGAGAGCTGCTTGTAACTATGGTCAGTGCTGTGAGTCCTCCTTCCCACCCAGCCAGATATCCCACCATGCAACGTGCTTGCATTGCAGGGAGTGCAAGTTGGCTTTCAGGATGTCAGGCAGTGGTGTTGTGCTGTTTGTTGGTGCACAGTTCCCAGCAGGGCCTTGTGCTCCCCACAGCAGTACCCAGTGTCAGCCATCTTGTGAGTCCTTATCCACTCCCTGTGATGTGAGCATGGTTGAGAGTGGTGTTGATGGGCCAATTGTGAGGGTGAGCAATATCTGTGCCTACAACTCCCATCATGCTATTGCCTCCACCCCCTTCCCAGCATGCCCATCCTTCCTTCCTTTTGACTCTGCTTCCCTGTGGGGTGGGGTGCCTGTGCTGACAGGATGGCTGGGAGTGTTGTCCTGGCAGTTGTTTGGCTACAAGTCCCAAGAGTGTCCCTGTGCTTCACACAGCATAACCCAGGGTGGTGGTTCTTTGTGGGATCTTCAGTTAGGCTGTGAGGCATTGCAGTCTCCCAGGTGGGTTATGTGGAGTTAGTGTTGAGGGGGTGTGTGAGGAGAGCTGCTTGTAACTATGGTCAGTGCTGTGAGTCCTCCTTCCCACCCAGCCAGATATCCCACCATGCAACGTGCTTGCATTGCAGGGAGTGCAAGTTGGCTTTCAGGATGTCAGGCAGTGGTGTTGTGCTGTTTGTTGGTGCACAGTTCCCAGCAGGGCCTTGTGCTCCCCACAGCAGTACCCAGTGTCAGCCATCTTGTGAGTCCTTATCCACTCCCTGTGATGTGAGCATGGTTGAGAGTGGTGTTGATGGGCCAATTGTGAGGGTGAGCAATATCTGTGCCTACAACTCCCATCATGCTATTGCCTCCACCCCCCTTCCCAGCATGCCCATCCTTCCTTCCTTTTGACTCTGCTTCCCTGTGGGGTGGGGTGCCTGTGCTGACAGGATGGCTGGGAGTGTTGTCCTGGCAGTTGTTTGGCTACAAGTCCCAAGAGTGTCCCTGTGCTTCACACAGCATAACCCAGGGTGGTGGTTCTTTGTGGGATCTTCAGTTAGGCTGTGAGGCATTGCAGTCTCCCAGGTGGGTTATGTGGAGTTAGTGTTGAGGGGGTGTGTGAGGAGAGCTGCTTGTAACTATGGTCAGTGCTGTGAGTCCTCCTTCCCACCCAGCCAGATATCCCACCATGCAACGTGCTTGCATTGCAGGGAGTGCAAGTTGGCTTTCAGGATGTCAGGCAGTGGTGTTGCGCTGTTTGTTGGTGCGCAGTTACCAGCAGGGCCTTGTGCTCCCCACAGCAGTACCCAGTGTCAGCCATCTTGTGAGTCCTTATCCACTCCCTGTGATGTGAGCATGGTTGAGAGTGGTGTTGATGGGCCAATTGTGAGGGTGAGCAATATCTGTGCCTACAACTCCCATCATGCTATTGCCTCCACCCCCCTTCCCAGCATGCCCATCCTTCCTTCCTTTTGACTCTGCTTCCCTGTGGGGTGGGGTGCCTGTGCTGACAGGATGGCTGGGAGTGTTGTCCTGGCAGTTGTTTGGCTACAAGTCCCAAGAGTGTCCCTGTGCTTCACACAGCATAACCCAGGGTGATGGTTCTTTGTGGGATCTTCAGTTAGGCTGTGAGGCATTGCATTCTCCCAGGTGGGTTATGTGGAGTTAGTGTTGAGGGTGTGTGTGAGGAGAGCTGCTTGTAACTATGGTCAGTGCTGTGAGTCCTCCTTCCCACCCAGCCAGATATCCCACCATGCAACGTGCTTGCATTGCAGGGAGTGCAAGTTGGCTTTCAGGATGTCAGGCAGTGGTGTTGTGCTGTTTGTTGGTGCACAGTTCCCAGCAGGGCCTTGTGCTCCCCACAGCAGTACCCAGTGTCAGCCATCTTGTGAGTCCTTATCCACTCCCTGTGATGTGAGCATGGTTGGGAGTGGTGTTGATGGGCCAATTGTGGGTGTGACCAATATCTGTGACTACCACTCCCATCATGCTATTGGCTACACTGACTTGACCAGCATACACAGAATTCCTTCCTTTGAGTGAGCTTCCCTGTGAGGTGGTGTTCTAGTGGTGGTTAAATATCTGTGAGTGTTTGTTGGTTCTATTTGTGCCACTGCCTTGCTGTATTTGTTGTTAGGTTTGTAGATCTCATGACACAGTTACATATCACTATGAGATGGCAGGTATTGTGTTTGTCTGACTAGCATTCACATCTTGGGATGAATATCTTTTGGTTGCTGTGTATTTGCTAAGTGTGCATGGTTTGCCTATCCCCTTGACTGTGATGTGTGTGTGTTGTCACACCATATTGTATATATTAGTTGTGTACTCACCAGGCTCTGGGATGTCTGTTAGTCCGTATACGCTCACTGGTGGTAGGATGGCCCGCACCTTCTCCTCCCAGGGCCTGAGGTATACTGGTTTTGCAGGAGGGCCACTGCCGGTGTGCTGGTGAGGAGGTAGTCCTTTTTGAGTAGTTCCCGGACCCTCCTGCGCACATCATACCACCTGTTCTGGATGTCTTCCTTTGTGCGCAAACATGGTGATTGTGCGTTCACCCTGTCGACAATCCTCGCCCACATCTTGGTTTTCTGCGACATGGGGGTCTGTTGTACCAATGTACCAAACAACTGTGGCTCTACCCTGAGTATCTCGTCTACCAGGACTTCCAATTCACAATCTAGGAACTTATGGTTCTTCTTTGGGGGCATGGTGATGGGTGGTGGTGGTGATTGATGTGTGTGTGTGTGTGCAGGTGGGGGGTGTGAGTGTAGGTTTAGCTGGGTGTGTGTGAGGGTGCTATTTGTAGGTGTGGTAATGGTGTGTGGTTTGTGTGATGTATGAGCTGTGAGTGTGTCTGTGGTTGCTGTGTGATGGTGTTCTGTGCTGGCAGGTCAGTGGAATTTGCAAAGGATCATGGTAGGGATTTGTGGCGTTTATGTAGGTGGAGTTGGAGGTGTGTCCTTGTTCCATTTTCTTTCCCTCCCTGTATTTATTGGCTTAGTGGTTGCTTGTCTGGCCCTTTTTTTTCAAAATTTTCCTTGGTGTTTTTGGTGCATGTACGAGTCGTTCTTGTGTCTGAGTAGGACGCTGCAGTTGTCTGGTGCGATCTTGTCCGACTCGTTCCCGCTGTGTGTCAGCTAGGTTTCATATGCGGCGTACGAGTCGGTCGCGTAGTATTGTGTTGCTTCGGCTGGGTTTTGTATGCGTGTCGGTCGTACGGCTTGTGCTCCGGGCGAGTCGGTCGTGTTTTGCACGCACAGCATCGTACTACGCGGGTCGGAGTTCGCGGGTACGTTTCGTTCGGGTTCAATCCGAGTGCGTGTCGGTCGGTTCGTTTCGCTGTGATTTCCCGGACGGATGGCTTGTTTCCGTCCGGCTCGGTCGGTCGTTTTGTATTCCGTCCGAGTCTGTCGGATTTCACAGTCATTTCATCGTACTACCCGGGTCGTGCGGCGCCGGTCCGAGTCGGTCGGACTAAATTCCCGTACCGAGTCGGTCGGTACGTTTTCCGGCCCGAATCGGAATCGGCCCCAAAGTATCCTCGGGTCTGACATGTTCCAATGGCACTACAGAAAGACACAAGCAACGTGACCTAATTACTACTAGAAGAGTCCTCTTAATGCATGGCAATTGTTGCATGTTCACAATATGCTTTGGCAGTCAATCATTAGGTGTCTCTTTCCGGACAAGATTTTGAGTCACCTTTTGTAGTATCGCTAAACATTTACAATACAGTTACCGTTATTCCAAGATATACAGTAGACTGTGTTCTGACGGCCAGGACCACATGGTCGCGCCGGTTAATATTCCATCTGCTCCACTATGCCTATTTTTCCATAACAGACAGTGTTAATATGCATCAGGCCTAAAACTCTGGGGCTGACCATAGCACTTCGTATTTCATCGCATGTTTCCATGTATCTACATATATATTTTTCTTGATCTTTACCTAGCGGTCGGTTCTTGGGTAGACATTCCCGATGCAACTGACCTCTTTAACGGTTTATTCCTACTATGTTTGAAAGTTGTAGGTGTGTCCGACTAATTATTGATATATCGGTCTGACACTTACCTACTTCCTTCTTTCAGAGCGGTGCCTCCCATCCTGAGCTGTTGCCAGGCAGAGGTGAGGCCTCTTACTCGTAAAAAACGGGTAAGAATAAATCATAATAACATGTACTATGCACTTTTCATGGCAGACTATTGATGAGTACATGTGAGTCACGCTACTTTGTACTACTTGTTCTCAGACACAAGCATTTGATTTTTTCTTTGTCACTTTTATCTTTCACAGGTAACACCAGTAAATCGTTGTTCACCAAAAGTGATTTTACTGGTTTTGTATGTTGTATCTGTTTACAATTTTTACATTCAGATTACGATTTCTCACTGTTTCACGAGTCTATGTGTGCAGTAGCACTTGATTTCTAGGTCCTGAAGAAGGCCGCGACAAATTAATGGGTCAAACCGGCCGAAACATGTAGACCTGTCCATCTGTCACATTGCAGTAAACATTTGTTATACTGCAGATGCACTGTTTTTTAATCCAGACACTAGGAGTGAGGCAGTAAAGTTTTTTTCGCTCCCAGTAGTTTGTTTTAGTATCACACACTTCACTTGGTTTCATATCTTTTCTGCACTGCGCCCTCACCCAACCAGCTAAGTGCTTCACATCTGGAGGATTTTAGTATATCCTTTGTAGAGTAGGAATCAAAAACATCCCTGAGCTCCCCCCTCACAGTGAGGGGGTTGTAGCCCTTGGCAGGGCTAGGTATCTCCGCCAAGAGGAGAATCCTAGATGATGAAGCATGCCACCTCGGTGGGTGATGGAATTTCGTCCTAATTAAGAGGACACTTCTAGTAGTAATTAGGTCACACTGCTTGTGTCTTTCTGTAGTGCCATTCGAACATGTCAGACCTGAGGATACTTTGTGTTTTGCATGAATTGTATAGGCCCATAACACTGCTGAATGCTGATATGAAAATACTGGCAAAGCTATTAGCGAATAGACTGAAGGGTGCCATGCAGGAACTGGTGCACCCAGATCAAAACAGATTTATATCGGGCCGATCCACTTGGTACACCCAGATCAATACAGTTTTATACCGGGCCAATCCACTAAGTTAAACTTAAGGAGATTGCATAATATCCTGGTAGTTGCCTGTAGCTCACCGATAGGGTAAATTATTGTTTCCTTTGATGCAAACAAGGCATTTGAGTCAGTCAAATGGCCTACCTCTTTGGGGTACTGGCCAAAATGGGATTTGGCCCCCAATTTTTTAAATGGGTTAGGCTGCTATACTACTGACATAATGAGATAGTGAGGATGAATAGCCACATGTCGAAGGAATTCAACATATGCAGGGGCACTAGGGAAAGTTGTCCGCTTTCACCAATGCTGTTTGCGCTGGCTATAGAAGTCCTGGTGGCGTGGGTACGCATCAATGCACATGTGTGAGGTTGGCCCGGTGGTGGGGTTGGGGGTGAAGGTGAAATCATATCACTATAAGCAAATGATATTCTTCTATATTTGACTAACACCAGTCGCTCCCTGAACAGACTGGGAGAGATATTCCACATATTTGGGGAGCACTAGGGATTTGCCATTAACTGGGACAAGTCGTTATTGTTCCTGCTGGGGGGGCACCGGGGGTTGGGTACACTTCCCCTACCATTAAGGGTAGAGACAGTCCAATTCAGATACCTAGGGCTCTGGATCACCCACACTCCAGACCTGTTTTCTGAGGCCAACCTTGAACCCCTACTTAGGAGGCTAGAACAGGAAGTGAAGCATTGGCAATTGCTGCATATTTTATTGCTGGGGAAGGCAGCAATGTTCAAGATGGTTGCGCTCCTGAGATTTTTATATATTCTCCTAAATAGCCCCTACAGGATTCCCAGGGGAATCTTTAAGAGACTAGACTCATTGGTCCGGTCTTTGCTCTGGACAGGAGGGCAACCCCGGATAGCCTAGAAATACAAGAGTGGTATTGCCCTGCCCAATGTACAAAAATACTATGAAGCAGCGCAAGTGAGTGTGGTAAATGACTGGGTGCACATAGATTGGGAGAACCAGGTGTTCAGACACAATAGGTTGGAAATGGGTGTGAAGAGATACCTGAAACCACTATACAGAGGTAAGTATCACCTACCATGTGCCTGGCAACAAGCACAGTAGTGGGTATGTGGAAAACTCTGACCAAGGAAATGGGGTGGTAACACCGGTTGACTCCCAAAACCACTATGGGAGGGCTCCAGACTTAGGCCAGTGACAGTGCTACAGGGGTTTTCGGGCTGGGATGCAATTGGCTTATCTACCTTGGCAAATGTAAGCGACGCAAATGGGATGGTCCCCTTTTCCCATCTGTGCAAGAGTACCAAGGGCCTTATTTATGAAGGCCTGCAACACTTTTACGCCGCCTTTGTGTCACATTACGTGACGCTGCGGCAGCGGCTAAATAATACGCCACGTTGTGCCATATTTACAAAGTGACCCATCTGTTTAGATGTGTCACTTTGTAAAGCCCTGCGCTACATTATATCTGCATCAGGTATAATGTATGCTGGGTGGGCGTTCCCCCGCAATAAAGAATCGTAAAAGTGGCACAGTTAAATCTACGAGACTTCTAGGACGCTACTGTGTCAATATCTTACGCCTGCCTCACAGCAGGCATAAGACTCACACAGGTCCTTTCACATGGGGCTTGCCCCATGTGAAAGGACACATTGCTGGAGTTCTGTCTGTTTGCAGACACACTCCTACAATGCGTCACTTTTGCGCCTACAGATACGTCAGTAATACTGATGTATCTGTAACTACTTGCGACATGGAGCGCTGTACATTAAATACGGCGCATCGATGGTGTCGCAAGGAGGGTGCAGTGAAACTGTTGTATCGCTGTTTTCACACAGCGATGCAACAGTTTTCATAAATGAGGCCCCCAATGTCCAAGAAACAGTGGCTGAATTATGCAAAGTTGAAACACACCCTTAGAAGCTGTGTCCTGATAGAGGAGGAAACACAAAAGGATTCACCTCTGGAGACTAGATTGTTAGACGTACGTGTGGAGAAGAAACTGATTTCACTGACATACAGTACATTAATGAGGAACGCCTAGCCCAACCTACTAACCCTGCAAGGTAAATTGGAGTGGGACCTGGGACACCTGGAGGAGGAAGATTAGCAAGAGGCGCTGGAATTTCCTGCAAAGTTAGCAATAAAAGCTAGCTTTAGAAGGATCCCAGGTAAAAATCTTAGGGGCTGATTATGATGGGGGGCGGACCAAGTCTGCCCGCCCTTGCAACGGTGTTTGGGACTGTCCGCCATGCATGCGGCGGTCCCGCACACCCGATTAGGATGGGACCGCCACCGCTGTGGTCAGATTCCGCACCGGTAACATTGCGGTGGTGGCTGCAGACAGCAGCACCGCCGCGATGTCGAAAAGAGCATGCTGTGCATTTCACTGCACTACGTGGCAGGCACTACACTGTGCCTGCCACATGGTGCAGTGAAATGCAGGGGGGTACCATGGGTACCCCCGCAGTGCACCCACACCTCCCCCCAACACAAGGGGGGCCTGCAACGGGCACCCGGAACCAATACACCGCCAGCTTTTCAATTGCGGTTTACCCGCCACGGAAAGGCTGGCTTCCCCCAGCATTGTAATTCGGCGGACGGAGCCTGCTAGGCTGGCTCTGCCACCATTGTGAGCATGCTGACCGCTCCGCCAGGCATTCATAACGATTGCCTGTGGCGGTTCTGTGGCGGATGGGCTTTGCCTCCGCCGCGGTCACGGTCTGGATCCCACCACCATCGTAATATGGCGGTCGGAGAATCGCGGTCCGCAGGGCCGGCGGACCTCACTGCCGGCCCGGCAGTGGCGATCGTTCCGCCATTGTAATCAGCCCCTTAGATAGGGTATACTACATGCGCACCTTGATACACAAGATGGGATGAACAGATAGTGTGGACTGCCTTAGGGGATGTGATTTGGAGGGCACCTTCTGGCATCCACTATGGAACTGCCCCTGCATTCAAACATACTGGGAGGCGAGAGCCTCTTCACTGGAAGAAGCAACAGAGGTCCATAGCTGGTAGTTCTGGGTGTGTGGGACCCAACTGACCACACAAGATACCAAAAACTACTGATAAATATGGGATGCATTGTGGCAAAACATGATATTGCGCAATTGTGGGGTTTGGGGACTTTCCCAACACACAGTAATTGGGAAACAGGAATGGACTTTTGTAAGGTGATGGAAAAAGAAATGTTTAAAGCGTGTGGGTGTATCAAAAAAATTGATAAAATATGGGGAGGGTGGGAGGGAACTGAGGGATGAATGTGGCAGTATAGTTAGCGGGGGCTTGAGGATGACCGCTCCGGTCATCCTTGATTTCAGGACGGTAGGCGATGGAACATTACCGATGGATATTTGTGGCCAAATCATTAATCTGGAGCTGAGGGAAATCTAGTGGGGACAGTTTCTAATACTGTAGACTGAGAACATAAAGGCTATCATGTTATGTATTTTTATCGTTTAATGTCAGAGAATTTAGAAAAATAGAAAATATAATGTAAAAAAAAGATTGTCATTGGATACATGTTTGATTTAGTAAGTACTGAGAGACTCTATAAATACAGCCCATGTTCGAGGGCACTACACTTGGGGGCCGATTCCGATCTTGCTCGGAAGGCCTCCGAACGCGATCCGGCTGGAAAAAGTACGAGCCGTACGCATGTTTTCCGACCGACTCGTCCAGCCGTACGAGCGAGCAAGTACAATGCGAGAAACGCGAAATTGCCGACCGAATTGTTTCTGGGTCTGAACCGCTCCGTACGACTCGGCCGTAAGCAAACCGTGCCGTGCAATGGAGGCGATTTCCGACCGAGCCAGTACGATGCACGATTCGGACAGCCGGATCGAGTCAGAGCCTCCGACACGTAAACACTCCGGGAAGTGGACTTCGGGGGTCTGCGCCTGACCCCCCTTCACCCATAGCCTTACAAGTCGATCACAGGGGGGGACCCAAGGGTCCCCCCTACACATGCATGTATGGTGCGGGTGGCACAGATGCGTCCCCACTAAAGGGGGCGCCCTTGTGCCCAACGTACCTTTTTCGTCAATTGGAGCCTATGTACGCGTCGTACAACAGGCTCCCATTGACTTCAATGGGGCTCCAAGCGACCCGTGTCCGTCAGCGCTTTTTCGCATCATACTCGGGCGCTCGGAGCCCCGGAGCACGAGTCGGTTGGAAAGCCCTCCGGTTCCGAGTCAGACGGAGCCTTCTCCGGGCGAGATCGGAATCGGCCCCTTGGTGTAAAACTATTTAAATTAGCACAGTTGTTATATATTTTTCCTAAAATACAAATGCTTATTAATGAAAAGGATATGCATAGGACATGATTGAAGTGATTAATTCTTAATAATGTTTGCATTAAATATTAAACTGTAGGAAGGTAGATTATTAGTAGGTGCAGGTAGGTACCTACAGCTAGTAATATTTCCACAACCATTAAGAAAGTCCAGTCAGGTCTCAGTAAATTAATTCTCGCTCAATTCTTGGTAGCTTAGCAGATGAGCAGTCAGGCTTAATTTAGGAGACAGGTGTGTAAAGCATTTAATATCACCCAAACAGTACATAAATACAAAAAAAAGTCATTAAAAAATCCATAGAAATGGTATAAAATAGAGAATATTGTTGTCTGTAAAATAACACCAATACGAAAAATCCAATGCAGGGAACCGAAGATATGAATTTTGAATTTTAAATAGAAATTGTGCTTTCTATCGCCAAAAAGTGTAAAGTGCCACCCAGTGTGCAGACAGAATATCAAGTAAAAAATATTGAGTTGCACAAATATCGAGTAATAAATATCGTGGTTCAGAAATATCGACAGCAAGAATATCGTGGTCAAGAATATCGACTTAAGGTAAGTAATATCGATTTTAAAAATATCGAAGTGTTTAATATCGTTTTTTAATTAATGTTAAGTATTTTAGTATATATTTTATATGTATGTGATGTATGTTTTTTTGTATAAGAATTGTTTGTATTTTTAATATATGTTAAATTTTTAGTAGTTATTAATTTTTTTAATTTGAATTTTGCGTTTTTAGTTCCATAGCGGGTTGTGGGTTTATAGGGGACTAGGGTGGGAAGTAATTTAATTTTATTAAATTAATTGATTAATTTATATTTATTAATATTTGTTTAATTGAGATTTTATAGTTTTAAATGTGTAAAGTAATGTATTATTAATGAATTGATAATTGGTTGTTAATTAATTGTAATTAATTAATTGGTATTTAATTATGGTAATTGTGTAATTAATTTTAGGTGAGTGTTGTGGTGTTTATAGGTGTAAAGGGTGGGAACTCATTTATTTTTAATTGATGAATTAATAATTGGTTGTTAATTAATTTTAATTAATTCATTGGTAATTAATTATGGTAATTGTGTAATTATTTTGAGGTGTTTGTTGTGGTGTTTATAGGTGTAGAGGAAGGGAAGTAATTTATTTTTAATTTATGAAGTAATAATTGGTTGTTAATTACTTTTAATTAATTAATTAATTAATTGGTATTTAATTATGGTAATTGTGTAATTAATTTTAGGTGTGTGTTGTGGTGTTTATAGGTGTAAAGGGTGGGAACTAATTTATTTTTAATTGATGAATTAATAATTGGTTGTTAATTAATTTTAATTAACTCATTGGTAATTAATTATGGTATTTGTGTAATTAACTTTAGGTGTGTGTTTTGCAGTTTATAGGGGTAAAGGGTGGTAAGTAGTTTATTTATTTTTCATTATTATGTTTTAGTTAATTGGTATTAACTAAATTAATTAAGATTTTATTATGGTAATTGTGTAATTAATTTTAGGTGTGTGTTGTGGTATTTATAGGAGTAAAGGGTGGGAAATATTTTGTGTTTAATTAATTAATATATAGGGGCCCATTACGATGGCGGGCGGAAGCACAACCGCCGTGCTGGCGGATGCAAAAAGCACCAGTTACCGCCGGCACGCAGCAGTCCACACGCCCGCCCAATTACGATGCGAAAAGCAGGCCAAACACCGCCGGCAAGCCAGCAACACCGTCCGCCATCAAAGTGCGCCCGTACACGTAGCGGCGCAGCCCAACTGACACACACCGTCCGACGAAACACGTCCCGCCCGGCGCATAAATTACGATGCCGCAAACAAACGGCTCCCACGGCCAAGAGATACCGTACGACAAACCGAAGAGGTAACACGGACGCCGAGCACGGACAACGAAAAAGCGGCTCCCCGAGCATGAATCCAGCACTGCAGGCCGTCCCCATGCTCCTGCTGATGCACCACCAAGGACGCAACGTGCCGCGGAGACGCAGGTAAGCACACACACAACAAGTGCACGCAAACAGCGCACACAGTGCAAGGGCGGAAAAAGCGGACAACCCCCCACCAGCGCGTGTACACAACACATCCACCATCGCATCCACATATGACACACAGGCCAAATCGTAACATCGCAGAACACATGTGTACACACCACCTGGGACTAGGAACCAACCACCCCGTCACGGCCCAAAAGCGCCGATGACGCCGCCACACATGCGCACAACGCAGAGGCCAACCGCAGCGCCATGCATGCGTCGCACACAGACACAGGGACACAACCAAGCAGCACACACATCAGCCCCACCCCGAACGCACATGACACGTGACAGGCCGGCCACAGACATGTCCCCAACGCCCAATTCACGGACAACACCCAACGCCACACAACCGACGCACACATGTCAGTGAAGACACGCAACAGCAGGACACACCCCAGTGTAACAAACATGGCGTAGCACACAGCGGCGGCAACACCAACTAGGAGAAGCAGGGCCCCTTCGGGAAGAGGAACGCCAGTACCACACAGAAACACCCATACCACCCTGCACATATGAACAAGACATATAAAACGGAACACCAAAGAGCCCGGGGACCGACAACAGGTGGCCCAAGAATAACATCCACACACAAGGCCCAACGCAGAGCGGAAAGGCAGCCTGCCGCCCACACAAGGGAGAGCAGACAGCACTGAATGACCTTCCATTCCAACTCCGAAACCACAGCCCTACGACAGAAGCCGGTGAATACAGCCATTGTCCAAGAATAGACCAACACAGGCATGCCGAGGAGACCGACCACACGGCAGATAGCGCATATCACAGAAGCACACAACGGACGGGGAAGAAAGAAGAAAACACTCCCCCATGTCGGCCACATGCAAGTTAATTGGAAGGAGTCACACAGCACTGACCTTGAACTGTCTGAGAAGCATGTGGGAAGAGGGCCCGTGTCCTCCAAACAAGCCAACAGAACACAAGTCCTGTCTCCCTACGACTACACAGAGCTCACAGCAACCCCGGAGCGTGCACATTGCAGACTGCACACACAGCCGGAGCACGCCACCTCTACGAACCGCTGCGAAATGGCAACCGCAACACACCTACCCAACTACGCCGAACAGCTCAAGCTGTACAAAACCAACCTGTGCCATACATTGGGATGCGATCTCCTGTCCCTGCTGAACGTAAGTTACCGACTGACTTACCGCATCACATTGTTCAGCTGCGTCATGCCCGTCTTCTACTGTCGGAGGTGTCCCTACCAGCATCCCGTCGAGATATGCCTCTCCAACCCGGCATGTCTGAAGGCGGACCTGCTACCACTACTCCTCCCTCTGGACGCACACGACAGGGCCTGCTCTGCCTATGGGGGCATGGCGTATGTGGCCAACATCGCACCCGCACTGAAATGGGACCACTGTGCCTCCACACGACGGATCATCGATAACAGCTACATCGAATGTCACCCAGCATGCCCCATCATGGTCCTCCAAGGGACAACCTACGAACAACACCTTGACAGCCACCATCCGCTTCATTGGCTGGCAAACATGTACACCACCAATGACATGGAAGCCCTGCTGGACGGCATCGCATACCTGACAACCTGTAAATACGTCGGACCACAACGCAGGTTCCCCGAGTGACCTATGATGTCCAACCCCGCACCCATGCTTAGCTTCCGCACGGACTGGCCAGTCACCACCACAACAGCCATACCAAACGACCGGCAACTGTAACCACACCATCAACGACATCGCCATGACATCGGATATGACCGGGACATGCACACTGTTCCCCATCACATCCAGGAACACCGCATGCATCGTCGGAGGCAGTGGCATGGGCTCTGTGTATCGCACCCACATGGACGGAACTGCACGAACAACCAGGACACGACATGGATCCAGCGCCCATGGACACACACACCGCTCAGTGGACATGAATAGGTCGCCTGGAGTCTGTGGGTGCTGCACCCCTCCCACCCCCGCCCCGGGAATCCCATACCAGGACCTTTGCATGGACGACAAGTGCATACAACAACAACACGACCCCAGTGACTGTGACATGTCCAGTAACCACCACAGTGCAACAACAAGTGGCACGCCGCTGCATGCACGCAAGCACATGCCCTGATGTCATCTCACATGCACGCGTGCATGAGGAACAACCGCAGCAAACCTGTCACATGGAACTGAGATGGACTGTGCCCATGATGCCAAGCGGTCTGGTAGGCTACATGTATACCGTCTGTGTCAAAGTCCGCAGCTCCGCAGCTATACGTAAATGTACATTAGCACAGCCTTGGCCAAGCAGATGTCACTCTGAAGCCCACATCCCACATGCAACAGCCAATCACATGTAACCCCACTCCCTATCCCATTTGCAATCATGCTCAGTATATCCTCAACATGTATTCCGCTGCCAGTAGTGTCCACTATACTGCATCACAGAGGACAGAAGACTCAATATAATTTTTGAAACCAAAACTGTCTCCGCTGACTCATTTCACAAGTACGAATGAGAGAGGATGAGAGTATGTGAAGTACACGGCAGTCGTGACATGACCATGTAGTCCACTGGTATTGGATGTCAACGCAAATGAGTAGCACTACTGTGGAAGACACACATGTGTCGTGTGAAGTCGTATGGACACAGTGCTCAGGTGGGTGGGTGCGACGGGTAGATGCGCACATGCCAAGTTGGAGCACGCCGTGTTGGGAGGGGTCATGAACAGTACACCACCGCTTCCCTGGGCATTGTGAGAGGACACCTGTCGGGGGAGTGAACACGTGTGTGCATAGCAGCCGGGCACACGTACAAAGCGGTACCAGGCGCACCTCAGCCCACCCTCTGTGGACAAGCTGGATCCTGTTGTGCGCCCGCCATGCCCCTGACAAGGCACACACAGCCCCAGTCGACCAGGTGTAACCCCAACATAGTCAATCCGCACAGGCGATACAGGGCACGGGATGGCAGTGGAGCATGGTGTGTGAGAGGTCTCCTCGCGCTCCTCCTGGTCATATCACGCAGGCAATAGAACCTCAACGTCTAGCATGGCACAAGTCAGATGGAAGTGTAGGGGGACGCACCACAGCACGAGCAGCACTGACATCACGGGAGGTGGCTCGCACCATCCCATCCATTGCCCATCATACCAACCACGCCACATGCCATTGCGACTAAGTGCAAGCGCGTGCGCCACCACCCCGAGCCCTCCCCAGAGAGGCCAAAGAGTGAATGTGTGGGCCATCAGCCACAGACGGACGCGGCCTGGCCGCAAGGGCAGCCACAGCCACTGGGTGTCGCAGGTGGCGGATCCGGAAGGCGAAGACTGTGATGCATAGTCCATGCAGGCCGGGTCTCCATTTGGGGCACCACGCAGGTGGACGGCGTCCCGCCACACATCATACCCTGAGACAGCCCACTCGTGCAACTGGACCCACACATACACTCCTTGCCCTCTCTGGTGCGAGCTTGGGGCTGCCTGTGCAAGCGCTAGCCTCGCAGGTGAGCATGCATATAGGGGGAGCGAGGGGAGGACATGAGGGCTGGGGCGAAGATGACTGTATCACTGTCAGTTAGTACAAGGGATGACCCAGATGTGGAAAGGAAGAGACGTGTCCCGTGTGTACTGCAACTAGTCGCCAATCCAACTACCCCCCCATGTCCGGAATGTAAGCCCGCACCTAGGCCCGCCCATCCACCACATCGAACATACCACCAGCACGACAACCTTCCCATTCGAAACACTGACTGGGGGTGGCGACCAGTGTACAATCATGTGTAGCCTACCCACGCGTACATGTGGGCCCTCCATGATCCATGTCACCTGCGGCAAAGTCATGACATGCGCAATGAGGGAAGTGAGGAGAGCTGTCCGCCCCACGCGCAGAAGGTGCATCAGCTCCACAGACCCAGCAGCGAGTCCAGCAGGGGTCACATGTGCAGGGGCAGCTGTGCCTGGTGTGAAGGCACATGCATATAGACAGCACATCGACCAATGTGTAGTCTGCCCACATCTACAGTCCATCATCATGCGGACATAGGAATTGAACACAGGGCAACACATCTTAGTTGGTGCACCCACCGTGACCAACAATGCGCAATCATCGACGTACCCGCCCTGTGCATGGCCCCCCACCCAACGGAGGCACATCCAGTGCCACCATCCCACACACACAAGCCTTCCACGGAACATGCTGTGTCCAATGGTCAGTACAGAGTCAGCGCCCATCTGGTGGATCCTGAACAGGAGACACATGCACACACATGCCAGCTCCCACTGTGTACGTCTGCCACCTGGCACGTGCAATGTAACCTCTCACCTGTGACGTGTGACTGCAAGCACACAGCCGTCTTGGCATGGGGCTGTCAATGTGGACACCTGTCAATGTTTCGGGAGGTGTGATCCGTACAGTGCTGTACATAGGGTGCAGTGCTGACACCTACTACTGTCTCATATCCCCTCGTGCCACAGGTCCCACTTGTTTTGGCCGCTCAGCCTGTGCCCACATCGTCGTCGTCGTGTGCCATACTCATCCAGCCGCGGAAGCAGTTCCATGCTCAGCAGACATTCATGTTGCCGTGGCGTTGCCGCTTGACGGATATGCAGTCAGTCCCCATCAGCACGCCCCGCAAGTCATTGGGGCCTAGATCCCCATGTGCATGCACATGGCAGTGGTTTGTATCACTAGCCATTGCCATTGATGGGAGACCTGTGTAAGTGTATTGTGGCCGTGCCGTCCCAGCTTGACAGCTGGGCTGTGGCTCATGTGCTTTAGCAGTCATGTCAGTGATGTGTATGCGAAATTGCTATGTGTCGTGTTGCATTGACATGTGTCCTCTGCCATTGTCCCTAGGCGGAGACCGAACATTGACCGCCCATACCAATTGCTGGCGGACATGGACGATACAGAGGTTATTAGGAAGTTTCGGCTGGACAGGCCAACCCTGCATCGACTGTGTGCCATGTTAGAACCCCATCTCCGTCCCCGCAGGGTGTATCCGACTGCTGTCACCCCCACGGCTAAGGTGATGGCCGCCATGCATTTCTTCGCCACTGGGTCATTCCAGCACACAGTGGGCATTGGAGGAGGGATGTCCCAGCCCATGTTCAGCAAGGTGCTGAGGGATGTACTGGCAGCCATGATGCTGTACCGGAACAGGTACATCCGCTTCCCCAGGGCTCGTGAATTGGCGGCAGTGAAGGGTGCATTCTATGCCCTTGGCAGAATCCCACACGTCGTTGGAGCCATTGACTGCACACATGTCGGCCTTGTTCCACCACAGGCCACTGAGCACCTGTACCGCAACAGGAAGCACACGCACTCCCTGAATGTGCAAGTGGTGTGCCTTGCGGACATGGTGATCACCCACGTGTGTGCAAAGTTCCCAGGCTCGGCCCATGACGCACACATAATGCGCAACAGCATCTTGCCACGACTGATGTCCAATATGCAACAGGATCGTGCCTGTATTGTCGGTGAGTATGTGGAGTGGTATAGCGTGCTGGCTGTGCGATGCTGTCCCCTGTCCAGTTGGATTAGCAACGGTTCTCTGTGTCCCTCACACCCAGGTGACTCTGCGTACCCGAATGGGGCATGGCTGCTCAGTCCATTGAGGAATCCTCGCACCCCAGCAGACGATCGCTACAATGAGGCACATGGGAGGACCAGACGTGTGGTCGAGCGTACCTTTGGCCTCCTCAAGTCCAGGTTCAGGTGCCTGGACCGCACCGGGAGTGCGCTGGCGTACTCCCCACAGAAGGTGTGCCAGATAGTGGTGGCGTGCTGCATGCTGCACAATCTGGCCATTCGGAAGCAGATCCCCCTCATCGTGGATGACGGAGATCAACCAGGGCCCCAGCCCGCAGACCAGGACAGCTCGAGTGAGGAGGACAGCGGAGAGGAGGAAGCTGGTAATGTGCGGCAGCAGCTCATCGCCCGCTACTTCACTTGACGGTGAGTGTCCATGTACGACCGCTGATGTGGCTGTATCTGTGCAGGTGTGTGTGTGCTGTGTCAGGGTGGCCGTTTGTTCACTGCGTGCTGTGTGTCAACGCTCCATGGCCAGGGTAGTATGCCACTGTTGGTGGCTGTGGCATTGTGCCCTATTGCTCTGTGCGATGTGTGTACATTGCTTGTAGTTGTTGACATGTACTGTGTGATGGGTGTGTGACACACTCATTGAATGTGCTCCTGTTCTGTCTCCCACCCCTAGGTCCCTACAGGCCCTCCGGATTCAATTGCCATGCCACGCATCAGGTGCCTTTCCGCCCAAGGTGGCCGTTGTATTCCGTACAAATAAAACACAGGGCACAAACAGCAGTTAGTGAAAAAGGTGCATTTATTACAAACTGTGACATGTGATTGTGTGTAAGATGATGACAAAAGTGGTGCGTGCAGTGACAATGAGCTGTCGGTCATGGCTGCGTGATGATCAGGGTGTACCCACTGGTTCTATGTCCATAGTCCAACACACACATGCCATCCAGATGGCTGTGTGGAGTGGGATCGTAGTCCAAGTCAATGCAGTGGCTGGTCAAGGAAGGCTGGCGGAAGGCTGGCTGGCTGCCTCACTTGCGACTGGAGCGTGCAAAGTCCTCCCGGGAGATCTGTTTCCTCTTCGGACGGCCCCTTCCACGTTTGCGAGGGGGTGCCTGCTTGCGACATGCTGGTGGTTGAGGTGTGATCACTGGCTGTGGACGCAGGGGAACTGGACACTGCTGCTCCACCCTGCGCCCCGGCAGGTGGTGGCGGAGGGGGAGCTGCTGTCCCTGGCTGTGACCTCACCGCCACCACCAGCTGTCCCATGAGGTCCACGATTTGGCCCATACGGGCGTCCATGGACCTCAACACCCCCAGCACCTCACGCGTGTCTGAGGCAGACCGGACCCATTGTCCTTGGGCCTCTTCATAGGCCCCAAGGACTCTGGCCATGTGAGGCAGGGCATGGCTCCCAGGGGAGGCTGGCGTTTCCCTGACCCTGCTCCTCCTACCAGTCCTGCTGCCACCGGCCTGCCCACTAGCCACATTGCTCACCACGGTCCTCGCTGTGGCTCCCAGGGTGGATCCAGTCGTCCGGGCCACCACCTGCGCTGGGGCTGGTGCCAGCGGAGACGTGGCGGTGGTGGCGGCGGTGGTGGTCGGTGCGGCGATGGTGGCGGTTGCGGCAGTGGTAGTGGCCACAATGACCGTGGGTGTGGCCGCAACGACAGTGGCAGCAGGGGGCTGTGAATGTTCAGCAGCCCTGGATGATGGGTTGGTGGGTAGGAGGGGTCCTGGGGAGCGGCTGGGCCCTGCCACACCAGATGGGCCTGCTTGGTTGTCCGTGTCCGAAGAGGAGGACAGATCCTCCAGATCCGTGTGTCCTCGTTGGGGGCTTGTAGGCTGGCTGTGCTGGCTGCTGGCTCCATCCCCAGCATCCAGCAGTTCGTCACCTGTGGAGAGAATGAGATTAGTTATTGTGTTGCACCTGGCGAAGTATGTATTTGTCGTCTGACATTGACAGTTCGTGCAATCTCGTACATGGGTTTCCCGGAGGCGTGTGTGTGGCTGTAGCATCTGTAGTTGTGTGTGCTTGGCAATGGGACTGTGTGCTGTGCACATGTGGTATGGGACGGATTGGCCATGCCGATGGGTGTGTTGCTGTGCCCCTACTTATTGTGACTCTGGTGTATGCGGGCTCCTGGCCCATCCTGGGTCTGGTTTGTACTTTGCTTTTGGGGTTCAAATGGAACGCTTAGGAACGCATATGGCAACATGGGGGCCATGCCCCAGATTCGCATTTGGGAGGGAATATGCTTTTGGGGTTCAAATGGAACGCTTAGGAACGCATATGGCAACATGGGGGCCATGCCCCAGATTCGCATTTGGGAGGGAATATGCTTTTGGGGTTCAAATGGAACGCTTAGGAACGCATATGGCAACATGGGGGCCATGCCCCAGATTCGCATTTGGGAGGGAATATGCTTTTGGGGTTCAAATGGAATGCTTAGGAACGCATATGGCAACATGGGGGCCATGCCCCAGATTCGCATTTGGGAGGGAATATGCTTTTGGGGTACATGGTGTGAGCCATGGGTGCCGAACGTGACATGTGTTGTGGCAGCATGACAGTGCATGGTTTGAGGTGTGTGCATGCTTGACATGGCCTGCATATTTGCTGTCTGTTGTGATTACTGGACATGGCATTGGACGCATCGTTATGAGTGAGTGATGGTTGTGTGCCAGCCAACGTATTGCAGTTGTCCCATCTCCTTGGTGTGCGTGCTGCCCTGTGCCATGTGCATCACTGCAGTGCTCGGGGGGGTGTGGCCCATGTTGTGTGTTGTTGCTCACAGTGTGTCGTGCACTTCATTGACTTCTGGCACATGGTTGGTAATGGGCATGTATCTTAGCGTGACTGCTGTATGTGTGGCAGCTGTGCGGATGACATGCCTTTCATGAGACTGGGGCTGACGGATGGGATGGATGGTATGTTGTTTGTGCATGGTGTGTCTGTGTGTTTGATGGTTTCAGTGGTGTTCGTGTGCATTTATGTTGTTCCGCTCTGTTGCGTCTAGTGTTGTTTGTCTTACATAGGCGTAGTTGTGGGGTGTGTGGTTGACAGGCAGTTGGGGCTACATGGACAGGACTTCAATGGTGTTTCGGTTGTGTGTGATGAGTTGCACAGTGGCTGCCGTGTGGTACTATATTCAGTGTGGCTTGTGCATGCAGACGTGGCTCCTTGGGTGTTGCTATGTCTGTGATGGGTCATGTGGGATGTGAGTCTGTTGTTCATGTCCGTGTGCACATTGTTCACTTGTTCGTGACGGTGGGCGGTGCTGCGTGTTCGTCTGCTACGTGACATGTCCCATGTGTTGGTCGTGTTACGGTCCTCATGCCTCCAGTAATCCGGCCCTGTCCAGTTTCCCACCTGCAAGTTGTTCGTGCGTGCACTGTACTGGATGCCACATGGCTCTAAGCGGGTGGTGCTCCATGTTGCAGGTCTGTGGGGGTGGGAGGGTGTTGTGGGTCGTGGGGGTGGCTGGATACCCACTGACACCGATTGCTGTGGACCGTGATGTCTGCCTTTCGGCTGTCGTTGTGCACTGCGGTGGCTGACACGTGGGTGTGGGGTGTGGGGGATGCTCCTCCTTGCTGGTCTGTGGGAGTGGGGGCCTGGTGGGTGTTGTACTTCAGCTGTCCCCCTCCGACCCACTGCACTTTGTGTTCCTGCCACTTACCTGTTACTTGTCGGTTGGTGCAGCTGTGGCGGACACATGGGTGTGGTGGGTGCTCGTTGTGGCGCTTCTGGCATATTTGGGGACCTGTTGGTGGTTACGTGGCTGGCTTAGTGTACACATGTCCCCACGCATCTTGCAGTTGTTCGGTTTGGGCTGTGTGTGGTGGTGTCTGTTGCATGTGTGTGTGATGTGTTGTGTATTGTGTGCTGGACATGGGGGTGTTTGTCCCTGGGAGCTGTGGCATGGTGGTAGTGCATGTGAGTACATAGCGGTGTGCTGGTATACATTAGTTTGTACTTACCAGCCTCCACTCCCTGCTAATCCGGCGAGATCTCCGGATGGATTACGACTCGCACCTTCTCCTCCCACGCTTTGAAGGTCTTGAAGAGCGCGGGATTCCCTCCGCCAGTGACGGCAGCCAGCTCTCTGTTTTTGCCCTCCTTCTTCTTGACCAGGCTCTTGACGTCATTCCAACGTTTGTTAATCTCGACTCTGTTCCTGGGCAGGGTCCCGACTGCATTGACCTGGTCTACGATCCGGTTCCACATTCTGTTTCTGGTGGCTAGTGGTGTGTGCTGGACCATGTTCCCATAGATTTGTGGGTACACCTTGATGATCTCGTCGACCATGACCGTCAGCTCCATGGGCGTGAACTTGGGCATCCTTTGTGGTGCCATGGTGTTTGTGGTGCTGGTGCGGTGTGTGTTGTGTAATGTGCAGGGGGTTTGTGGTGCCGGTGTTTGGTGGTGGTGGTGGTGGTGGTGGTGGTGGTGGTGGTGTTTGGTGGTGGTGGTGGTGGTGGTGGTGGTTGTGATGTGTGCGTTTCTGTGGTGTGCTGCTGTCCTTGCTGTGTCACTGTGTCCTCTCCTCTCCTCTCTGGTTTGCAATGTAGCAAGGGGTTGTGGTCTGTGGGAGTGCTGCTTTTGTACTCACCTATGTGGGTGTGTCCTCATGGTCTGTTGTTTTCAGGTGTGTTGTGTCTGGGGTTCTGGCCTTTGTATTTTTTGTTTGTCCGGGGGGTGTTTTCGGGATATGTACTGTGCTTGTGTATTTGTGCGTGCCTTGCTGTGTGGACTTGTTGGCCATGTTGTGTGCTATTGGTTTTGTGTGCGGATGGTTTCTGTGCAGGTACGTGGGCGCCATGGCTTCTGCCGTATCGATTCTCATTGGCGTTGTTTGCGCTGGCGGGCGGTATATTTGTGGTTTTTCCGCGCTCATGTCGGTGCGATCGTAATTTCACGTGCGGTGTGTCGGCCGTGAGGGCGGGCGGTTTTGTGTTGTCGTGCGTGTTTCCGTCCGTGGCGGGCGGTTTGTCTCCGACTCGGACGTTGGCGGGCGGTATTTTGTGTGCTTTTTCCGCCGATGGCGGTATTTGGTTTGTGTAATCGTAATGGCGTGGTCGGTGTTCAGGCGGTGTGTGCGGGCGGATTTTTGCCGCTTCCATGCCTGGCGGAATTATTTGCGCCGGGTATCGTAATGTGCCCCATAGTTGTTAATTAATGTTAATTATTTGATATTTATTTTGGATGATTTTTATTTTTTTGTGTGCTGTTTTTACTTTTAAATGGGTAAAGGGTGGTTATTAAATACATTTTAATTACTTTATTATTAGTTGTTAATAGTAATAGTTTGTAATCTAAAAATAAGTTTTAATTGTGTTGTATTATTTTATAGTTTAATTTAGGTGTGTGTTGTGGATATTATAGTCTTAAAGTGTGTATAGTCAATTAATGTTTATTCGTTTTTAATTGATTATTAATTATGTTAATTATGGAAGTAAATACAATTTAAAATGTTGAAGTGATTTGTTTTTGGTGTGGTGTTATAGGGTAGGAAATAAAATAAATACATTTATGTATTAATAAAAAATTTTGTTTCTAAATATTTCCTAGTTTAATTTTTATATTTTTTATTTATTTATTATTTTATTTTATAAAAATATTTGTAGGTTTTTGTTATATGTAATTAATATTATAATATGTTTTCTTTTTATATATTTAATATATTTGATTTTTCATTATTTAAATATTGTTTATTTGTTTGTATGATTTAAAAAAAAAAAATGTATATATATATATTTTTAACTGTTTGAGTGTGAATAGGAATGTTTGTCTCTCCGCTATCCAACACTTTCCCTAATGTTGCACTCACTGGAGTGGAAATAGTAATTTTTACCTCTACGCTATCCAGCACTTGCCCTACTGTTGCACTCACTGGAGGGGAATAGTAATTTTTACCCCTCCTCTATCCAACACTCTCCCTACTGTTGCACTCACTGGAGTGGGAATAGTAATTTTTACCCCTCCGCTGTCAAGCACTTTCCCTACTGTTGCACTCACTGGAGTGGGAATTGTTAATTTTACCCCTCCGCTATCCAACACTTTCAGTACTGTTGCACTCATTGGAGTGGGAATAGTAATTTTAGCCCCTTTGCTATTCAACACTTTCCCTACTGTTGCACTCACCGGAGTGGGAATAACATTTTTTACCCCTCTGTTATCCAACACTTATCTTACTGTTGCATTCAGTGGACTGGGAATAGTAATTTTTACCCCTCCACTATCCAACACTTTCTCTACTGTTGCACTCTTTGGAGTGGGAATAGCAATTTTTGCCTCTCCGCTATCCAATATTTTCCCTACTGTTGCTCTCACTGGAGTTGGAATAGTAATTTTTACCCCTCCGCTATCCAACACTTTCCCTACTGTAGCACTCACTGGAGTGGGAATAGTCATTTTTACCCCTTTGCTATCCAGCACTTTCCCTACTGTTGCACTCAGTGGAGTGGGAATAGTCATTTTTACTCCTCCCCTATCCAACACTTATCTTACTGTTGCACTCAGTGGAGTGGGAATAGTCATTTGTATCCCTCCGCTATCCAACAGTTTCCCCACTGTTGCACTTTTTGGAGTGGGAATAGTAATTTTTACCCCTCCGCTATCCAACACTTTCTCTACTGTTGCACTCTTTGTATTGGGAATAGTCATTTTTACCCCTCTGCTATCTAACACTTTCCCTACTGTTGCTCTCACTGGAGTGGGAATAGTAATTTGTACCCCTCTGCTATCCAACACTTTCTCTACTGTTGCACTCACTGGAGTTGGAATAGTTATTTTTACCCTTTGCTATCCAAAACTTTCTCAACTATTGCACTGATTGTATTGTTAAATGCAAGTTTAAATATTTTTTAATAGTTTAATGTTTTAATTTGTTATAGATTTTTGTTTTTTTACATTTTAAATCAATAATATATATTTTAATTTTTTAATATTTTAAATTAACATAAATTAAAAATAATAGTTTATTAATTGTTTTAAAGTAAATATATATGTATAAATTATTATGTTTGTGTGTTTATTTTTTATTAAGTTTATTTGTTATATTTTATTAAAATGTATATTAAATTTATTTTATTTTGTTAAAATTATATTTAATATATTTAATATATATTATTTTATATTTATATTTATATAAAAGTCGATATTTTATACATCTATATATTTTACATCAATATTTTTTAGTCAATATTTTTCTACTTACCTGTTTAGGTATAGGAGTCGATATTTTTGTTGTCTATATTTTTACTACCTATTTTTAACATCGATATTTTTTACATCGATGTTGTGTTAGAACCGTGCCATCCGTGGCTATCTGGTTGCGCTGGACTGGTATAAAGTCAAAGTTTCAAGCCGACCATGATGGAGCATGGGTCGGATGTGATCAGCGGTTGGGCCTGGTGAAGAATTTATCTTCTGACTTAGTCACTTTTTTGGAGCTTTTTCTCTTGACGTCGGGTCTTCGGACCTGGATTTCGCATCAACGACGGCGGCCTGCTGTAGTGTGATGCTTCGGTGAGACGTAAAGGTCTTTTAGGGCATCATTACGATGGAGGGCGGACAAGCCTTTAATATCCACATCAGATATTCTAAATTAAATTATGTTAGTAAACATCACATAGCCGTTCGTACAATACCTTCATTTTTATCTAAATTCCCCAGTTTGAGGCATGTACGTCATTTAATCGCTACATGCAGACCTTTGCAGTTCATGAGCAGAACAACACGAAACGCTAAAATTGAATTAAACAATAAACCAGTAATTGCTTGTTAGGATACTTTAATTGACTCATAAGTACCATATGCGAAGCAGCGTGACTGCAAGATGCCAATTATAGGTTTCATTATGGAGATATGGAATTTTGTTTTGCATATTGTAAATACACCCTCAATTAAGTTATCAGCGCTCCTTTCATAAAAGAAAGAGATTTCAGAGGCAAAAATCATTTACAGGCAAATGACTCATGTTACGGCCCCCAGAGGGGTTGGATTTATAATTCGACACGTACTTTAACAGCTCTATCTACAAGAGTGCCGTGAGAAACTCTTTAAATGAATTACCCAGAAGCACAAACACTTCGAAGAATGCGTATTTAAATAATAGCCTGTAAATTATACGTTGACCTTATTCTAAGACACAGTAATTGGTTTAATAAAATGTAAACACGAATAGTATATAAATAAATTAGTGAAAGGGAAATAAATTAGCGGTTAAATTGTTCAGTGGGTCGGTTAATGGCGCACTCCTGAGATCTGTGTGTGAACAGCAGATCACAGTATAAAGCTCGGCAGGGCAGGCTCCACCTTTCTTCTACTGAGATCTATGAAATGAGTAGCAAGACAGACTTTGGAGCTACAGGAAAGCACTGCTGCAGTGTACTGTGTTATACAGAAGCACCGGTTCACGTTTTCTAAGAATTACAAAGCCAAGCAAAGCCACCCTCCATAAGCATGCGTGGCTTAGTAAATCTAAAGTAACGTAAGGCAGTGCAAGTCGCTATCCTGTATTACCCTGTGTTGGGAAGGCATTACATGGGTGAAGTGTGGGCATTCCCATGCATCCACCCATGGATTTTTGCTCATTCCCAGATTTACTGAGAATAGTAAACCTGGGAATGCATCAAAATGCTACGCCATTCCAACAGAGGGGTAACAAGGAGAAATATTTGTATTTCTCCTCATTAATTCCTCTTTCTGCAACAAACATAGAAGGAGGAAAATTCCTCTGAGAATTGTTTTTGTGCAGAAAGTTGTCACTTCCTGCACAAAAACAATCCTGCCTGTAACACAGGCATCATTGCATCATGGCACAAGGGTTCCCTTGTTGGCACTAGGCAGCACTCAGTGTGCTAGTGCATAGTTGTAGCAAGAATGTGACATATCTTAGTAAATATTATGCATTCCTGTTCCCTCCAATTGATGCAGCACACCACAGTAAGTTGTCTTGCTGTGTTGAGTTGCACAAAATGTTAGCCAATCTGGGCCTTGCTGCTTAATTAACTCAGCCAAAATTATGTGTAATAACGTAATAATATCTCTTCCCCATCCACAGCCTCAAAGCAACGGCTTCTCTTCATTCATAGTCCCCGCATTGTTCCACTATGACTAACAATGGATATTCCATAGACAACACCACACATCTACCATTTATGCAAATGAAATACAAAGCATACAGAATGAACAAAACAGAGTACACTACCTCAAAGACATAGAGCACATTTAAAAATTGAAAACTCAAATGATAAAATGTATTAACAACAATAACCAATACTGTTACAGTGAAATTATATATACTTAGATATGAATTGACCTTTACATTCTGATATTATCTTTGCGGTAGCTAATAATTCTGCAGAAACCCTTTGGCTTACCCTCTTCTGGCAACAACTTGCCACACCTAATATGATGATCATCTGTCCCTTTGGATGATTTCCCAAGAGATTCTGTAGATCCTTCACAATATGTAGGTTCAGTGTCAGAAAGTGTGTGTTAAGTATCATGCTCTTTGAAATGCACAACATCCTATCATCCTCAGTTTTTATGGCATTTCTGAATATTTGTATTACTTTCTTTGGCTCACCATATTTTGACACAGACTGAACTTTCACTGGAGCTTTTATTTTCACACAGTCACTTACAACGACATTCATCTACCTTACTGTATGCTTCGCATCAAAATCCTCCTTCCCTTTAATGACTTTTCATACTCTTTGATTTTCCAGTTATAATTTACCGAGACATCCACCCATCCATTATTCCAGTCCATCCATCCTGGTACCAACTTAGAGCTGGGCTTCGAAACCCACTCGTCGCAAGTGTAGTAATGTAATAATATGTGTACAAATATGTTGTGTTTATTGCTCCCCCATCCACAGCCTCAGAGCAACAGCTTCTCTCCATTCAAATTCCTTACACTGTTCCACATATACAACTTGGAACCCACTATGACTCATAATAGATTTCCATGTGAGCTCTAGACAATACCACAATATGATTTGGGCTTAAAATTGTGAGCTCATTGGATAAAATATCAGGTAACAGAAACATTTGGTAAATTAATTTTCAATGATCCAGCTCTCCTCACTTACAGTTATGACTGAGTGAGGCAAATTAATGCACTGACATTATTAACTCCAGAAAGTCAAAGGCTCTACAGCCTCATTGCAATGTTTCTTTTAATACTGATGGGACCGGTAATGGCAGTGACTGCAGCCATCATAATTGTAAGGTCAGTATACACACCACAGATATTTTTTGTTTCACCAGGAGATTTCAGTGTTCAAAAAAGCCAAAATCTCTGGGTGAAACTCCAGGTTACAATTAGGATTTACTGGAAGAATCAAACCCAGATTTTCCAATTCCCCTGGCAATTCCTCATTTCTAACGGCACACTGAGGATCCTACTTGTAGTCTCCCAGTAACTCCACCCCCAAAGTTACTGCTACCCCTAGTATTACTAAAGAGGTCCAGAGTTATCAGGGGTATAGGGACACTAATAATGACGATCCTCATAGTAATGGATGGTGAGAAGTGTGGCAAGGAAAAACTGCTAAACGTCCTGCTGCTCGCTTGCATAAATTATTGTGGTGTACAATACCACCCATGACAATGAACAGAAATTTGGGAAAGGTTGCTCTATTGTGAGAGTTTAGAACATTTTATCTCAACAACGTCCTATTTCAGATTAGGGTTTACTAGCCTCCATTTCCCTTTTTATTTGTTTTGTTGGAGCACAAATAGGAAACACACATTGAATAATAAAACATAGACATGAAAGCAGTAATACAAATGCATAAAACAAAATAAATAAGCTCTGAGAGCTTGGAATCAAACATACATAGAACATACAAAATCAGTTAAAGTAACAGAGGTTACAGACACAAGGTGGGAATCCCAAGGATTTGTTCTTGGTGTCCTCACACATCCCTGGGGATGTCATGCCTCATTATAAGGCATGCTCCTCATAGGGCCGGTGCTGCAATGCCTTACGCGTTCCCCGAAGGGTCACTTTAGCTGAGATTTTTTTAGTATATTGCCATATGATGAGAAGTATCTGTGTGAGAATGTGCCAGATGTGTGGGGATAAGTGGTTGTGTATGCATGAGTGAAGGAGAATTAAAACTTCAGAGCCCAGATACTGGGCCTTTATTGGCTCCTAGTCCTTCCTCTTTTTTGCATTGTGTCAACTATCCCACCCACATCGTCACCATAAAACCTCAGCTGAGATTCAGTGGCACCGCTCTTTACTCATTTTCCAATCTATTGACACTTAGGGCCCTATCACGATGTCGGGTGGAGTTTCCTCTGCCCAACATCGTCTTGGTCATGGGACCGACCGACTAATTTGAGAAAGAGATTTGAGTGAGGGTGAATCTGAGGGAATGTGACCATGTTCTGGTAGTTCTGGATGGGGGTGGCCCAATAGCATTCAGTAGGAGATATGTGACTAAATCAAAGCATTTTTAGCGTTGTTGATAAACAGGAGGTATTCAGTCTTTGTGGCGTTTAGTATCAGGTAGGGTATTGAGATCCAGGTATAAATGCATTCTAGGCAGACTTAAATCAGTGCATGGGTTGAGGAGATTTTGATAGAGTTGGTTGTCATCAGCATACTGGGGAAAATTGAGGATGTTGCATGCCAGCATGGAAACAAAGGGGTCTACTTCAGGGTTGAAAAATGATGGGTGACAGGTGCACAATCTAGTCATTCCTATCTAGTTCTAACTTGTCCCCCATCATTTTCACCCTCTACAAGGAGCCCCTTGAGTCACTAATCACACTTAATAGCATCAAAATTTGGCAATGTGCCGATAATGCACCACTCTACTTAAATGTTTTCTCCATTGCTGACATCTTAAGCCACAAGCAATGCCAGCACCTACATCTGAATGTCAAGCACATACCTGACCCTTAACCCCACAAAGAGAGTTTCTGTTATTTTCCAAGAGCAACAAGAAGCAACTAGTCCAGACCTAGCTCAATGACATGACCTGGATGGATTCACCCCGAACTTTCAGAGATTACCAAGTCACTAAGTTTCATGCTGAACAACAAGCTCACTTTCAAGGAATATAGTACCAAGAAAGCAAAGTCAGCCTGGTACCTGCTCTCTCTACTAAAGAAAGTGAAACGTTTGTGTTAGAAATGGGGGTCTCTAGTTGGCAATTGTTTGCACCTTTGTCCAAATATGGACCCTTCCTTCTAATCAGGGTAAGGGGGATACACTTCTAAAATAACCCCTACTCACCCCCTTGGTAGCTTTGCACGAGCAGACAGGCTTATCTCAGAGGCAGTGTGTAAAGCATTTGTGCATCCATACTACAAATGGACACCACACCAGTTTAGAAAAATAAGCAATTCTTTATCTAAATCAAACAAGACCAAATACAACAAAAACACAACATACAATACTGTAAAAATTGTTACTTTGCAAGAAATTGCAGAAAAATAGCTGAAAAACACAGTTCTTACGAGTCTGTAGCTCTGTCCGGGGCTACCGCGATGTTGAAAACAACAGAGTCTAACAGTTCCAGCTGACCGCGTCGGTACAGGCCAGATAAAGTGTGGACAGACTCGTGAACAGTACCTTTCACGTTGTGGCCGACACGTGGGTGCGAGTCGGTCGGGGCAACAGTCGCGGTTGCTTTGCAAAAATGGAAGCAGTGCAGGGTGCGGTGGCCTCATGATGCGGTGAGACCATGGCTTACGATGCAGGGTGAGGCTGTGCTTGATGCGGTGCTGGAAGGTTCCGGTGCAGGCAACGGAGCCGGTCGATGTTCGGGTCGGGCAGCGACGGTGTCATGACGTCCAGGCATCGTGAAACGAGGCGATGCGGACTGCGGTGCCCACAGGACGCGGTGCAAGCAACAACTCAGTGACGATCATCCAGACGGCGGCCTTGAGACCAAGGATGCAATGCAAAGTGTGGTGGTGCCTTCTGTGGGGCCTTCAGGACATGGAATCCTGCGACGGACTCGGTGACAGAGTCGGCTGCTCCTTTCTTCTGTGGCGACTGAAACCAGCGGTTCTGGAGGCGGTGCCCAGTAGGATGGTGAGGTCTTTGCTGTTCCTGAGACCTCTTGAACAGGGGGCAAGCTCCACTTCCAAGCCCTTGGAGATACTTTCTCAAGTAGGATACATACACAGTTCCTCTCCTTGGCAGAAACAGTTACTGTAGGCCAACCCCAGACAGCACACAGCAAAGGGACAGTACTCCTCCTCCAGTTTCTTCCAGCTCTTCTCTTTGGCAGAGGTTCCTCTTGAAGTCCAAAGTGATCTAAAAGACTGGGGTCTGGGCCCCACTTTTTATAGCTCAAATTCCTTTGTTCTCTGGTGGCAGAGAAGCTCTTTGCCCAGCCAAAACGAGTCCTGTCCTCTCTGGTGCAGCTTCCTGGCAAGGCAGGAGGTGGAGACAGCACTGTCCAAAGCAGACCAGGCCCATTCAGATGTGAAAGAAATCTCCTCCCCCCTACTCTGAATGCAGCCCAGGTCTATTCAGCCCAGCCCTGACTCACCCTGGAAAGGCAGGATACACCTCAACCTCCCAAGTGGCTGTCTGAACAGAATGCACATCCCCTGTCACTCCAAAGCCAGACAATCAATACACAAACCTAGCAGAGGCACACAGGATGGCTAAGCAAGAAAATACCTACTTTCTAAAAATGGTATTTTTAAACACAGAATGCAAAAATCATCCTTACTAAAAGATGCATCTTTACATTCGGATTTCAGGCATACTAAACTCCATCTTTCGATCTTGTCCCAAAGGGAAGTTATATTTATAAGATGTTATAAATAAACTCCCATTCTATCCTATAGGACAGATAGCCTTTCAATAGTGAAAAATGAAGTTGGCAGTATTTCACTATCAAGACATGCCACACACATCAGGGCATGTCCTACATTCCACATACACTGCACCCTGCCCACAGGTGTACCTTGGGCCTACCTTAGGGGTGACTCACATGTAAGAAAAGGGAAGGTAAGGGTCTGGCAAGTGGGGCACTTGCGAGGTCGACATGGCAGTACTAGCCTGCCCACATACACTGCAGTGGCAGGTCTGAGTTACATTGTGGATGGCACAATCAGTGCTGCAGGCCCACTAGCAGCATTTGATTTACAGGCCCTGGGCACACACAGTGCACTGTACTAGGGACTTACCAGTAAATCAAATAGGCCAATCATGGAGTCATCAACCCATAACAACAATTTACAGAGGGAGCATATGCACTTTAGTACTGATCAGCAGTGGTAAAGTGTCCAGAGTCATAAAACCAACAAAAACAGGGTCCAAAACCGGAGGCCAAAAAGCAAAACATCTGGGGGGGGGGGGAGGGGATAAACTCACTGGAAAAGCCAGGTCTAACACTTTCCAAACAGAAAGTGACCACAGAACCACAGATCAAGCCTTGGTGCTCTTACTTCAAGACTATGCAACACCTTTCTCCATGGCATCCCAGGCTCCTCACTGCCCTCTCAGAAGGACGTTACATGTATCATAGTAGGTTTCATTCCAGGCCTAAAGGAATATAATCAATTCAACACCATCATGGTGTAAATCCATTGGCTGTCATTACCAGACCACACCATCAAAATCATCACAACCAATGTTGCAGAATTTCCGACTGACAAGCTCACCACCCCAGGGCTCTCAGCACACCTGCAACCAGCAGTTTGGATGTAAAGAAATACAATAAAAAAAGCACAACAGACTTTCTCCATTTATGAACCCAGGAGTTGTCACCACATCCCTGTATCATCCCTGATCCAATTTTAGGAAAGAGTAAAAAAGGTACCCCCTAAAGCAGATGCAGTAACAGTATGCCTCTGCTTCCTGAACTCATAGACTGTATGTTTGACATTGACATTGTACAGCACTTCCAACCTTCTGGATAGGTTTGTGTCTTGCCTCTCCCTCAAAATACCACCCCACACAATGGCCCAAACACAAGGAAGCAGGAGACATAAAACACAACAACACCTAGAAAGGGGTTTCACTTTACAAAATGCAAAGACTGTCTTTTTGGAATAAGGCTTGTTTTTTTTTTATGCAATGCTCTCTAACAGAAAGGCTTTCCAAGATGCCAAATTAATAACATTCAAATGTATATAGATATATATTTAGATGCAAGCAATAATAACACACTTGGTAAATGCAACAGTTAAATGCATGAATAATAATAATGAATAAACAAGCAGCAAATAATATTGGACGTTCTGAAAGAAATCAGAAAGATATGTACACTAAATACATGAAATGATTACTTTGGATGTGCCCTCTGACTCACTCACACATCACAAAGAAAACACCTCAAATGATCATAGCCACTGACCAAAACTCAAACACTTCACCTGGTGCAATCTTCATCCTGGCTCAATCCAGACTGGGGAGTTAACAGCCGAGGCTAGGAGACTCAGCAACCAGATACCTGCACTGAAGGTGTGTCCACCGTTCAGGCTCCCACAATTCCGGTTTGTAAGTCAACAACCCTCAGCTTTATAGTCTCAAAACACACTAGAAGGTTCAGGCGGCCTACCCTCTGCGCCAAGGAAACTTACTGGAATTGGCCACTTTCTATTCAAGCATTCCAGGGCAAAAGGAGTTCTCACGTTCCGTCTACATTCTCACATGTTTCAGCCTTTATCGTAACGAAGCTTACAAAAGCCTTCCAGGGTACATTAAACAATCTCTCACAAAACAACCTTGAACATGATTAACATAAAAACAACTTGCAAACACTCTAGGGGTCTGTCTGTGCACGCAGAAAAGCTCAAGCAAGGCAGAGTCAGAATTCAGGATGATATGAGGCCAAGTCAAAGTCAATAGTCAGAACTTCATAATACTTCCCAATGTACAACACATTGCACATTTGTGCACCACTGCCTATAGCATGACATACTTCATCTCTCAATGTACAACATAATGCACATTTGTGCACCACTGCTCATAACACTGCACTTCAAGACCAAAAAGTACATTCCACACCTCTCTCTCTCCCATGCTTTCAAATGCACATCCCACACGTTCTGTTCTTGGCAAGGCTGTTTGACTCTGTGACAGCTCCCACTGTAAGACTGCAAGATTGCAAGAAAGAAACCTTCAAGAGAAACAAGGCATATGCAGGACGTCGTACATTCATGCTAATTTAAAGTAACACACCAAAGTCAATTAAAATGATGGTAGTCAAAGGTCATCAAGTGGTGTCAAACCATAAGCGTGCCTCTAGCACTACAGTTTGATGTATGAGTATGCACTCACCACACAAATGCATACATACATACTTTCATACATACATAGATACATAAAGAGACCTAGAAATATATAAAATAGATATATTTTACTAAGTTAATACATGGGCAAATTGTGCTACTTCCTCAGCAGATCCTTTGTTTTATTTAATGATGTTTTTAAAATTAATGGACCAGTGATTGTCATAGCTGGCATCAGTCACAAATGTAACCATAAATTGCTGAACATTACCCTCCTCCTTCCCCAAGGGTATGCTGTACAGTTTTAGTTTGGACTGCTTGCCATGGCCTTCAAAGTCTTGTATTTCAAATGCTTAAATTTTAGAGACAATTTTGAAACTACAAATAGAAACCTGATCACCCAATGCCCCTTCTCTCTGCTCCAGTCTATCCAGTCATTCAATAAATATTGTTGGCTGAGACCTGACAGGCCTGGAATCCACATTAATACTGGAAAGTGTCTTAAACTTGTGATCTCTAATTTTATAACTTTCTTCACTCGATCCATTTGAAAAGGTGGATTGCTTACTCATTTACTAAACATGCCAAATTTAGATCCAGTTGAGTATTGATTGCTTTGACTTTGCAGCACTTTCAATATACTTTTTTAATATCTTTATCCCCAGATGGGTTATCGTGAATTACAATTGAATATTTACAGATTTTTTTGTTGGGGCAGCTTAATTCCTTTCTGTTCTCTTTTTTCTGCCTAGGATTGGTCCAAGCTGAGTATTTTGCACAGTGGGATACAAATCCCCACTGTCTGAGTTGAGCTAGTAGTGAATGAAGACACCAAGCACCCAGTCAATGGTGAGTATCCTTGTGATGTTTTTAATGAGTCAGAGACAAAAGTAAAAGGCAGAGTTGTGCTGATGGGTATATCCACAAAATGGGATAACCCATCTCAAATGGAACAGGTATCCTGACCACCGTATTACAAGTGCCATAAGCTATCATGCACTTTTAATACGGTAGATGGGACATCCATTTTCCAAACTCTAAAGAAAATCCTTATACTATGCAGGCTTATCAGGCCTTGCCATATTACAATGGGCAATGAATGTTCCAATCCAAAGCCAGAGGGGTGACTCTGCATGCTAGGGGGGCCAAATCTATTGATAACTGCTGACTTAACAAATGTATTTTATTTTGCAGGTACAACCATGTAACCCACTGGTGATCAGCAAAGGAAAAACAGAGATCGTGGAATTTAGTAAAACAATAGCAAAGGTCAATCTTGTTTGAAATAGGTGCCATTAGTGTTATATGGGGGATTTCAATTACATTTTGTCCTTTGATGTACATGTCAAGAGCCTTATTAACTGGCAAAACTGCTTCCAGTGTCCTCCACAAGATAGATCTAAAAGTAGGAAAAGATTAAAATGTTTAAACAAACATGAAGCTTAAATTAAAAGAAGATTTTTCTGATGCGTAAAGTTTGGGATGTATTGTTTGAAGAAAATACAATATGCTGAGATTACAATTTTGAAACATCTATTAAAGTTACACCAGGATTTGGTATCCGGTTGGAGTCAGTTCTGGCAAAGAGAGTATTTGTACTTTGTGAGATAAGTGTCATTGTTGCCAGTGGTTAATTTGGACTGTTGATTGCTGGTGGGGCCCACCAACACTCATTTTTGGAGACCAGCACTTATTTCTCTGCATCAGACATTTTCCGATAGCAAGTGATGAAAAACGAACGAAGGGGAGAGAAGGTGAAAGAGAAAGACCGAAAACAGTCACAAAGTGAGACCGCAGAAACCTGCAAGAGTGAGTAAAGGAGCAGGGCGTGTCTGGTAGTCAATTAAAAAGGCATGAGGTGGATTAAATTCCAGGCAGCGATTGTATTCGGCGTGCTGACATGTAATAGTGCTGACCACGGTCACCTGCACTAACTCTTAGCAAATTAAAGACTGCTTTTGCGTTTAGATAATTCAGGATATTTAAGACTTTTAACTACCCCTTATGATGATTATTGCTTCTGTTTTTTAAGAGACATTTTAACCCTGGCAAATCATGCTGCATGGGACCTGCATGGACATACTCCTGGATTTGTAATTAGGAGCTACGGGGGAGAGAAGAAATGTGGCCAATGGTGACACGCACTGTGAACATCATTTGAATGATTGGAGTTAATGGCACAGGATGGTTTAGGCATCCAGAGTCACTAAATCTAAATGAGGAGAGGGTGTGGTGTAATGGCCAGAGCTGCCAACTTTGGAACTGTGGAACCAGGTTAGAGTCAGGGCGTGGACTCAACATCCTGTGATTCTGGGCAAATCATTTAATCTCCCCGTGCCTACCAGTAATGAAGGTGTCCTTGTGTAGTGTAACTTGTGCTCATGTAAAGTGCTCCAATACCTTTGGGTCGAGTTCGCGCTATATAAAAGTGCAAAAAAAATATCTGATTGGAAAGCTGAAAAAGAGTGCATAGGAAAGTTGAAGTGTAGCAATGTCATCGGTCGCTAAAGTGTATATCACAAATACCTCAATCCTATGTAAATCACAACTATATCTTGTGCATATACAGTCTTGAGAAGGAAAACAATAGTGGCAGAAGGTGAGATTAGCACTGATAGGGAAGCTTGAAGCGATTGGGGCATGGAAGAACAAAGGGGCTGATTACGATGGCGGTCGGAGGCACATACGAGGTGCTGGCGGAAAATGTCCTTTTCTGCACTTCATCGGCGGTCCTTGCGTCTGCCGTATTACGATGGGCAAAGATAGGCCATTTCCTGTCCGCTGCGTAGCTTCGGGATCCGCCAGAAATCTCCTTCCGCAGCGGTTGCGGACGGAGCCAATAGAAAGGGAACGCTGTGCGGAATGCGGTTACGACCGCCGGACGAATTACGATGCCTCAAACAGCCCATCACACCGCAGCGGAGAATCCGGCCATTCGGGGATGGCAGAAGCACTACTGCGGATAGCGAAAATCCACTCCCGGACACCTCCACGCATTCCTGACCGCTGTTCGAACGGCGGTTTGGGGTCTTTACGCAGCAATTCCGACCGCCGCGGACACATTTTCAGCTTTTCTGGACGTTCCCGGCGGTGTATCCTGGAATCCGACCGCCGCGGTAGGGATTTTCAGGCAGTGCATCCTAATCTGACCGCCGGTTTTGCCGCGTTACCTGCGGGCGGAAATTTCCCGCTACCACGGCGGTCGGAATGCTTTTCCGACCGCCATCGTAATCAGCCCCAAAGTGTGTAAAATTGGCTGTACTTGTTTTGCTATTTTGTAAACCTCTTGGATTTTCAAAGATCTCTCCTGCTTCCCCAATCCCCGAAAATACAAGTTC
Organism: Calotriton arnoldi; assembly: GCA_963921515.1. NCBI lineage: Eukaryota > Metazoa > Chordata > Amphibia > Caudata > Salamandridae > Calotriton > Calotriton arnoldi. The sequence continues at coordinate 1,522,354 of CAWUFW010003019.1, forward strand.
CATCTCCACAGAAAGTAATTTCCTAGTTTATGAAATGTGAGGATTATATTTGATTCAAAATATAATCGCATTATTTAAAAAAATGTTGATTATATAATAAATACAAGATTAAATAAGTAATGAGCAGCATTAGTGTAAAATGTTATAAGGATAACCCTTTCTATTTCTGACTATTTTAAATTGTAATGTGGTATTTATCATGTCTTATATTTTGTATAGCCAGTTCATCAACCTCGACTTGACTTTGAACATAAATAAGAAAACTTCATGCCATAATATAGAATGGTTAATGAAGTGAATTGTTGGAAACACAGAAAGGTGGATATGATCAACATACATCTGGAAATCCTTGACTACCACTACATAAGTGTAAAAGGGGATATTTAGAGTGTAATGTATTCGACTTTTAATATTTAATTCTGGTAATGCCTAAAAAACCGCCTACTTGGCAACTAAGGGGAAAAACTTGCAAAGGGATGAAACCTTCCCTGGCCGCAACCGAAGTTTATTTTAATGTTTTTCAGAATTTGTAGCTGAATTTGTGGCATATTAGTAGATTTTGTGACATATTATTTGGACTCCTTCACAAAAAATGTGTTTACCAAGCGCAAATCGGAAGATTTCATGCTGTTCTTTATTCTCCTAGCCTTATTAGCATGCGGTATTTTCTTTGTTTGATTCACAGACAGAATAAAATACAGCTCCTGCTATTACCAGATGTGCTGCAAGAAAAGAAGTGCAATTTCTGCGAGTATGTTCTAGTGAAAACGACGAGAAAGGGATCAGAGCCAAAATGTCATAATTATATGGACATATGTAAAACGCTTGCCTGCAGGAACAAGCACACATTCTTACTTTGGACCTTGTCCTATGTAAATAATAATTATCATTCTATAACCTGAAGCGGCATCTGGCACAAATAACATATTCTGGAAGGTCTGTGTTAGGAAATTTGATGCAGAGCTGCAAGATTTAATGAAACTCACCTCACACATTCTCTCTCCTTCCAAAAATAGTCCATCTTGGCTACACTGTTGGACCGACCAAAATAGATGCGTTCTTCTTTGTTGGATGGCCCAATCATATTTCTATCTGTTTCTTCAGAAAAAGGCCGGTAATGCTAACCTTGGAGAGGGTGTTATTTTCCGCTGCTCTACTCCTAGCATACGCAGTCAAAGTTTAATGTAAAAAGGAATGATTCTAAAAGCAACAATCTCAATAAAAATTGCATCCATTCAGGACTTGCAGAGGTTTTAACATGCTTGGGTAAAAAAATTCCTTTGGGAGAAAAGAACAGGCGTTTGTATGTTTATATGCAGCACAGAGTAGTATCTAGTGACAAGTGCTTGACAGCTACCTTATCAGTAATATATATTGAAGAAGACCCGTGGGGCCCGGAAAAAGCGTGGGTCCTAGGACAAAATGCCCGCTACCCACCCCCTTGTGACAGCCCTGCAGCCATCATCAAAGTATTTAACCGCTAACAAATTCTAAATGCTACGAAGACAATCCAAAGAACTCCTCTTCGTCACTCAAACTCGACCCCGTGTCATAAACATAAAATGCTTTCCACACCCTAAAACAAAAATCTATATACCTATCATGCATTGAAGAGTAGAGTGGCCTAAAAGTGTAATAGAGGTAAAAGAGAATCCTCTGCAATGGCTGCAGTAAGTGCTGTGCCAGGGTAAGTGAGTCTTTAGAGATGGCATATTTTTATGCCATGTCCATCATTGTTTTTTCCCCCCATTTTTCAATGGCTTCAAGAGTGATGCTCATTCTGAAGGGAGCAAAATAGATAACTGGCTGTAGTCCTCACAGGAAGGAAGTGAAGAACAGATCAAACAGGATGATTTCCTGTCCAAAGTGTTGTAAACAGCGTGCGAGATCACAAACCCACGTCCCATTTAACAGTATTAACACACGTTAATGTTGATGTGTTTAAACTAACTAGGATTGTGAAAAAAACATCTGAAATTCCAGATGTATGTTGAGCATGTCCAGCTATCTGTTCGAATGAATGGAGGGGGTCACTATGCATGCATACCTTAGATATATATATATATATATATTCACTGAAAAAACCATAGGTTTCAGGGGCGTTATAGTTAGTTGGACATTTCACTCGTACAAAACCGTAGAAATTCCCCTGTTATAGTTAGTTCAGCTAACTATAACTCGCGCGCCCGCAATGCACTGCTGATGACGTCACATATTACATCACTCATGACATGGTCAGTGACATCACTGATGACATCACTGATGACATCTCAAATGACATCACTGATGACATCACTGATGACATCATCCTTGTGATAGAGTGGCAGACCTCCTCTCACCCTAATATAAACTTTGATACACACACTCAAAAATACAAACTAACATTTTCAAAACAATGGACATACCAATACCAGTTACAACACACCTATTCAGTAATTCCAAGATCTACACACACATCCACTCATTCACCAACAGTCCCTATACAGTCACTCATACATGTACTCACTCATCATATGTACTCATACACCTATACATCCTGTTACACACCGCCACTCATCCATGGAGTTACTCACACACATAGTCACACATGCAAACAAAGTATCAAACATCCATTTACTTGCATATACAGTTATACACACACTACCACACTTACTTCTACAGAAACTTACACATACTTACTCTCTTAAACAATCACTTATAGAAACACCTACTTATTTGTACAGGAACTCTTCCAATCTCTCACTCTCACATATACTCACTTATATACACCAATACTCACATATACTAGTTTAAAACATATGTAGTTACTCATAAAGACACTATTGAGACAGTCATTCACTCACTAACACACCCATACAAATACTCATCCACCTATACAGTCCTGCACACATGCTGTCTTCAACACATACAAACAGTGAGTCACTCATTCATGCATCTATGCACTAAGTAATACCCCCACCGAACCATACAGACACTCAGACACTCATACTGAAACTCAAAAACCAACTAATAACCCATATAGACACTCATGTAGCTACTCACCAACCCATGCAGCCACTTATACACAAAGTGAGAGACTGATACAGATATTTTCATATTTAAACATTACTCACTAACCCATGTATTCACTAAGATACACTTAGTCAGTTATACAATCAATTTTGCAAAAAAATCATACATTTAGACACTTATATACCCATTTATTCTTCCATCGACCTTGAGATATACATATATAAAACATATTTAATTTTCAGAAAAACACACATTCACTGGATGATGTCATCAGTGATGTCATCAGTGATGTCATTTGAGATGTCATCAGTGATGTCATGAGTGATGTCACTGACCATGTCATGAGTGATGTAATATGTGACGTCATCAGCAGTGCATTGCGGGCGCGCAAGTTATAGTTAGCTGAACTAACTATAACGGGGAATTTCTATGGTTTTGTACGAGTGAAATGTCCAACTAACTATAACGCCCCTGAAACCTATGGTTTTTTCAGTGAATTTCTAAGGTTTTTTAAATGCTAATTTCTAACTATAATGTGCCTGAAACCTATGGTTTTTTCATTGAATTTCTAAGGTTTTTTAAATGCTAATTTCTAACTATAACGTGCATGAAACCTATGGTTTTTTCAGTGAATATATATATATATTTATTATACTATGTATATATGTGAAAATGTCTCGGTCCCCTGTTTGCCTCGGTGGCACGGAAAAAATGGGTGGAACTGACGTCAGCACGCCGACGAGGTCCTCTTATGGCTCCGATGACGTCATATGGTGTCGCGAGCGGAGCCGTGCTCGTTGACGTGGGAGAGCTAGGAAAGAATTTCCGTGGAATGCTGGTGCAGGGGATATTCACCTAAGTGTTCAGGCTAGTCCTTTGGGAGCAACTATTTATGTTGCCAGTCCAGAAACCGAAACCAGTGATCCGAGGGCAGAGGCCCTGCAGATGGCACACGAGGTGGGGTGCCCAGTCGTGTGCACCGGCGGGGCAGCGAAGTGACAAGCACCACAACCCACAAAAAAGGTAACGAGGGCACTGAATAACACAGGATCTTCTCTTTGAATCTGGCAGGAACAACGAACTTAAAATGCCCTAGTACCAAAATGTAGAATTAGTGCTACAACGGTCTTCAAGAGGACCTGCGATGCCGCTTCTGCCTCCCGTACCCTGGATGCGGCACATGGGTCACACGGTACGGTCATACTGCGGTGGGACGCACACTCGTTGACCTCTCATGGCACTGCTCCACACTTCAAGGAGGACGCTTTCCATTAGCTATGTTTTCTGATGACATGTCGCGCCGACCCCGTCCAACAACAGAACTCCTTTAGATCCAAACAGACTCTTCCACTCTCTCACCGGAAGTGAAACCAGGCCACGCGGACACTTTCACAATACAACAGCCGGGAATGCACTTTTCGGTAAAAAAAACACATTCCTTCCTCCTAATTAATTAAATAAACGTCTCACTGAAGAACAGGGGCCAGCTTCGATCGGTAAACAGCCATTACAATGACTTTTTTACTTTGCGATACCATTACAACGCATGCATTACCACGCATGCGTTGTACATCACAAAGTCATTACTACGCATTTTTTTAGAACACATGGTCATTTACCACGCATGCCTTTACAACAAATTTTGTTGTAAAGGTATGTATGGTAAATGACCATGCGTTCTAAAAAACATGTAGACGATCCATGTCGTTGTGAGGAAACAGAGGCTGTTCCGTTTCCTCACAACGACGTGCACCGCCCCTCAGAGATGACGTGAAGCAGGAACCACGAGGAGAGAGGAACCATGAGGAGTGAGAGGTAAGGGGGATTGGGCATGGGGTGGGGGTTTCTTTTCTAGGGTTTAGGGTAGTGCAGTGGTGTTTGGGTGGTGTAGGGGGTCGTGCTGGGGGTAGTGTTTTAGGGTTTAGGGTAGTGCAGTGGTGTTTGGGTAGTGTAGGGGGTCGTGCTGGGGGTAGTGTTTTAGGGTTTAGGGTAGTGCAGTAGTGTAGGGGGTCATGCTGGGGGTAGTGGTTTAGGTAGTGCAGTGGTGTATGGGTAGTGTAGGGGGTCGTGCTGGGGTAGTGTTTTAGGGTTTAGGGTAGTGCAGTGGTGTTTGAGTAGCGTAGGGGGTCATGCTGGTGGTAGTGTTTTAGGGTTTAGGGTAGTGCAGTGGTGTTTGTGTAGTGTAGGGGGTCATGCTGGGGGTAGTGTTTTACGGTTTAGGGTAGTGCAGTGGTGTTTGGGTAGTGTAGGGGGTTGTGCTGGGGGTAGTGTTTTAGGGTTTATGTTAGTGCAGTGGTGTTTGGGTAGTGTAGGGGGTAGTGCTGGGGTAGTGTTTTAGGGTTTAGGGCAGTGCAGTGGTGTTTGTGTAGTGAAGGGGGTCATGCTGTGGGTAGTGTTTTAGGGTTTAGGGTAGTGCAGTCGTGTTTGTGTAGTGTAGGGGGTCGTGTTTTAGGGTTTAGGGTAGTGCAGTGGTGTTTGTGTAGTGTAGGGGGTCATGCTGGGGGTAGTGTTTTAAGGTTTAGGGTAGTGCAGTGGTGTTTGGGTAGTGTAGGGAGTCGTGCTGGGGGTAGTGTTTTAGGGTTTAGGCTAGTGCAGTGGTGTTTGTGTAGTGTAGGGGGTTGTGCTGGGGGTAGTGTTTTAGGGTTTATGTTAGTGCAGTGGTGTTTGGGTAGTGTAGGGGTAGTGCTGTGGGTAGTGTTTTAGGGTTTAGGGCAGTGCAGTGGTGTTTGTGTAGTGAAGGGGTCATGCTGTGGGTAGTGTTTGAGGGTTTAGGGTAGTGCAGTCGTGTTTGTGTAGTGTAGGGGGTCGTGTTTTAGGGTATAGGGTAGTGCAGTGGTGTTTGGGTAGTGTAGGGGGTCATGCTGGGGTTAGTGTTTTAGGGTTTAGGGTAGTGCAGTGGTGTTTGGGTAGTGTAGGGGGTCCTGCTGGGGGTAGTGTTTTAGGGTTTAGGGTAGTGCAGTGGTGTTTGTGTAGTGTGGGAGGTCATGCTGGGTGTATATTTAGGGTTTAGTGTAGTGCAGTGGTGTTTGGGTAGTGTAGGGAGTCGTGCTGGGGGTAGTGTTTTAGGGTTTAGGGTAGTGCAGTGGTGTTTGGGTAGTGTAGGGAGTCGTGCTGGTGGTAGTGTTTTAGGGTTTAGGGTAGTGCAGTTATGTTTGGGTAGTGTAGGGTGTCGTGTTGGGGGTAGTGTTTTAGGGTTTAGGGTAGTGCAGTGGTGTTTGGGTAGTGGAGGGGGTAGTGTTTTAGGGTTTAGGGTAGTGCGCCCAACCAGCCACAATATCCGTGGACAAAGGGGATCCTGACTCTTTGGAACGCTCCGTCAATTGAATAATTTGGGTCAAGGGCCCTACCACTTCCAAGACCTATCAATTCCTTTCTTGGGATCCCTCATATACTTGGAGAAAAAGGTACATAGTTTCTCATCAATATCAGGCGTGTGTGCCACCTTCCCCTTCAGTGAGGGCCTGGGGCATTCTCCCCTCATCCTATTCCTGACCTCCCTTTCAAGGGGTTGATGGATTTTCCCCACCACATACTCTGCCACTTTGGCATCAGGTGTCCACTCTGCCGACCTAGGATGGTAAATTTGGGTAGGCTCGAACATGTCCGAGTGGACCCCGTCCCCAACCGGGGACTGAGAGGAGTGGGACTCTGGACGCCAGGGACGCCCCGAGTCCTTATCCTCATCGGAGGAGAAATAGTCCTCCGATACACCCTCTCCCTCTAAGGGAAACCCGCCGTAGGGGTCTACAATAGTGGTGACAGTGTCGCAATTTTCTCCGGGTCCCTCCTCCTCCCGGCAGGGTGCATGTCTTAGCGTTCGCGCACTCTTGAGGAAGGTCTCCGTAAGTTTATCAAATCCTTCCAAGTGCCCCGCGTTATGCTTAACGGCCCTTTTATTCCCCATCTGGGAGCTACTTAGACCCGCCACCACCAGATCTGGGTCACTGAACACCCCAGGGATGCTTTTCACCAGCTTATCAACCTGATCCCTAAGAGGAGCCAGCGCCCTAGAAATAGCCAGAGAGAGGGCTTGGTCCACTGCTGGAGGGAGAAGTTGGGGGGCCATTCCTCCTCCACTTCCTGGTAGGAGGAGTAAAAATGGTCTTCTGGAGAAGACATGATAGCAGAGGGTGTGAGCACAGAACAAATGCCCTTAAAATCCTTAAGACAGCCCCCTCGCCGGTGCTCCATCAGCTGGGCTTTCCCGAAGCTGTTATAAGAATAGACTGAGGCGCAATACCAATTACCACCACCAGGTGGCGCTGGTCACTAACGTGGCCGTGTGGGGAAATCACCGCGTAGTGGTGTCAAAATTAGGCGAGGGATGGTCGGGAATCAAGCGGACACTAAAGGAGTGACCGGATTCCCAAACGCGCGTAAAGACCAGCGGGAGCGCTCGACGGAGCTGCCTCGCTCGAACCAGACGCGCCTGACAGGATCTCACCGCACGCAGAGCACACAGCGGGAGAAACTGCGAGGGGGAGAATGCGCTCGGGCAAGAGCCTGCTGCGCAGGGAATATGAAACAATACCAAGGCAATAATGCTAATAACGTGCACAAGAAACCGCTATACAAACAGCAACAACGTCAGATTAAGCCAAGAATGTAAGGAATGCACTTAACTGACGAGCAGTGAAGAAAGAGGAAGCGGAAGGGACGTCACGATATTATATACGATGGACTGTGATATGATTGGACTGTAGTTGCCTTGGAGACTACCCCCCTAATGGTTCATGGGTTGTGTAGTCTTTTGTTTAATGATTGTTGTGTTATGTTTTCTTTGAACTGCTATGCAAATAAAGTGAGGAAAGATATGCATAATCCTTGCCTCCGTCCTGCCATAGAATTCATTAAACTTTATTTGATATGATTTAGAAACATAGATCATAAAAGTGTACATAAAATCAGTAAATCCTCTACAATACAGTGAGAATTCATTAAAACCAGTAGGTAAAAACAGGTGTTACAAAGCCCGGTTTAGAGCAACTTCAGGTTAACAGAATCGTAAAGTTCAATGTTTCGCAAGATCAATCTCATGTACTTCGTGCAAAATACGCAATAAGGGGTCCAAGTAAGATGTAACGCTCCAATACCTGACCAGTTTGCACTATATAAAACTGCAGAAAACCTAAAAATAAAAAGTGTTTTGCACACTTCTGTCTTTGGGCTATATGTGGGCTACATCTGGGTGATATTTGTGCTACATTTGGGCTCTTTTTTCTCTGGTGGCCATCTTGGGAGACTTATTTGTTATGAAGTTTCCTAATTTCGTCATTTACTGCAGTCTCCTCAGTAGGAAATGCTTTCAGTTTTTTACTTTGATTCCATCAAGAAGGCATTCAAATGTGTCACACATTTGCCATAAATTTAGAATGTTAGCACTCTAGTTGTTCATTAGATCACTGTAGTAAAGCTACTGCTCACCAGGGAGTTAACTGGAAGTCTACTGCTGGTATTGAAAGTGATTGTTTCAGTCTGCATGTCAGAATTTTCTAATGAAATAGAAGAGGATTTGAGATCTCACTTAAAACATGGCCTAAATTATCTTTCTGCAGCACTAACCATAATTTCTATGGCAAAATGAACCCCCTCATTTTGTTCCTTTTTACATTAAATGCTTTAAGTGTTACCAGTTTATTCCAATCAAGATGGCTTCAGGTGTCCTATACTTTTGTCATAAGTAAGACTGTTAGCGCTCTAGGTGTTCTTTAGAACACTCTGGGAAGCTGCAGTAGAACACAAAGGCATCAACTGACAGGCTGCTCCTGTTGAAATATAACAGGAAGATATTTGAGATCTCACTTAAAACATGTCCTAATTTTTCTTTCTACAGCACTAACCATAATTTCTATGACAAAATGAACCCCCTCATTTTGTTCCTTTTTAAATTAAATGTTTTAAGAGTTACCAGTTTATTCCAATCAAGATGGCTTCAGGTGTGCCATAATTTTGTCATAAGTAAGACTGTTAGCGCTCTAGTTGTTCTTTAGAACACTCTGGGAACCTGCAGTAGGACACAAAGGCATCAACTGACAGGCTGCTCCTGTTGAAATATAACAGGAAGATATTTGAGATCACACTTGAAACATGTCCTAATTTTTCTTTCTACAGCACTAACCATAATTTCTATGACAAAATGAATCCCATCATTTTGTTCCTTTTTAAATTAAATGTTTTAAGTGTTACCAGTTTATTCCAATCAAGATGGCTTCAGGTGTGCCATACTTTTGTCATAAGTAAGGCTGTTAGCACTCTAGTTGTTCTTTAGAACACTCTGGGAAGCTGCAGTAGAACACAAAGGCATCAACTGACAGGCTGCTCCTGTTGAAATATAACAGGAAGATATTTGAGATCTCACTTAAAACATGTCCTAATTTTTCTTTCTACAGCACTAACCATAATTTCTATGGCAAAATGAACGCCCTCATTTTGTTCCTTTTTAAATTAAATGTTTTAAGTGTTACCAGTTTATTCCAATCAAGATGGCTTCAGGTGTGCCATACTTTTGTCATAAGTAAGACTGTTAGCTCTCTAGTTGTTCTTTAGAACACTCTGGGAAGCTGCAGTAGAACACAAAGGCATCAACTGACAGGCTGCTCCTGTTGAAATATAACAGGAAGATATTTGAGATCTCACTTAAAACATGTCCTAATTTTTCTTTCTACAGCACTAACCATAATTTCTATGACAAAATGAACCCCCTCATTTTGTTCCTTTTTAAATTAAATGTTTTAAGAGTTACCAGTTTATTCCAATCAAGATGGCTTCAGGTGTGCCATAATTTTGTCATAAGTAAGACTGTTAGCGCTCTAGTTGTTCTTTCGAACGCTCTGGGAAGCTGCAGTAGAACACAAAGGCATCAACTGACAGGCTGCTCCTGTTGAAATATAACAGGAAGATATTTGAGATCACACTTGAAACATGTCTTAATTTTTCTTTCTACAGCACTAACCATAATTTCTATGACAAAATGAACCTCATCATTTTGTTCCTTTTTAAATGACATGTTTTAAGTGTTACCAGTTTATTCCAATCAAGATGGCTTCAGGTGTGCCATACTTTTGTCATAAGTAAGGCTGTTAGCACTCTAGTTGTTCTTTAGAACACTCTGGGAAGCTGCAGTAGAACACAAAGGAATCAACTGACAGTCTCTGCCCTTGTTGGATGTAAATGTTTTACTGAGAATGTCAGACTTCATTCTCACATGACTGAGAATGATAATGTGAATTTACAGAAAATATGCTCTCATTTTAGCTTCTGGAGCACCTTCCAAAACTGTATGGGACAAGCATGTGAAAATAGTTTTCTCTCAAACATGATTCATGATATCCCAGCAGAAGGTTTTTCACAGGGTAAAATCACCTTAGAACACACCACAATTCCTGAAATTAGTATGGTACCATCAACAAATGAATTCTAATGTAACTAAAGTCTGTTATCACCCTTTATAGTTCTCCTTTTGGTAACCCTCAAAATCTTCGATTCACTACAATGCATTTCAATGGGGTACTATCATTTATATTGGTCCCAAGATGGCTGCCAGCAATTCCAGGATGAAGTGCTGACAGCCAATCAGATCTCACGATGACATGTGTGGTTAGGCTCCGCCCAGATATATATGTGTTTTCTTTTTCAAATTTCTCAGGAACTACTGAACAGATTTACACCATTTAAGCAAAAGGCACGACTCTGAACCAAGGGCTACCTTTTTGCCAAATTTGGTGTAATTCCGCTCAGCAGTTCGGGCTGTAGCTGCGATGAAAGGTTCCTATGGAAAATTGCATTGGGGAAAACACGTTTTGGGACCCCCCTTTTTTCTCAGCCCCCGCTTGCTGAATCACCCCAAAACTTTCAGGATAGGAGCGGACCGGAGCGGGCCATAAGTTTTGAAAATTTCGCGAAGATTCGTCTACCGGCGCCAAAGTTATTTCAAATAGAATGTTGTGGATTTCCTATGGAAAATAGGTCCTAACTATAACTATCTAATGGCGACCGCCAGTAGATAATATATATATATATATTCACTGAAAAAACCATAGGTTTCAGACACGTTATAGTTAGAAATTTGCATTTAAAAAACCTTTGAAATTCACTGAAAAAACCATAGGTTTTAGGGACAGTTATAGTTAGTTGGACATTGCACTCGTACAAAACCCGTGAAATTCCCCCGTTATAGTTAGTTCAGCTAATTATAACTCGTGCCCCCGCAATGCACTGCTGATGACGTCACATATTACATCACTCATGACATGGTCAGTGACATCACTGATGACATCACTGATGACATCTCAAATGACATCACTGATGACATCACTGATGACATCATCCATGTGATAATTTCATGCATCTTCTCACACCCTAATATAACTTTTGATACACCCACTCTAAATTACAGACTGCCATTCTCAAAACCATAGACACTCCAACACCAATAACTACATACCCACTCACTGATTCTTAGGTCTACACACACATCCACTCACTCACCTGTACAGTCACTCATACTTACGGTCACTCAGTACAGGACTATCATATGCACTCATACACCTACATAGACACTCACACACCACCACTCATCCATAGAGGTACTCACACACCTAGTCAGTCATGCAAATAATTAATCACACTGCCATTTACTCACCTATACAGTTATACACACACCAGCTCACTTACTCATACAAATACTAGCACATTCTTACGCTCTTATACAATCACTAATACAAGTACACACTCATCCATACAGCCACTCTCACAATCACACACTCTCACTTATACCCATTTATATACTCCAACACACATATATACTGCCTTTCACATATGTAGTTACTCACACATGTACCACTGAGATATACATTCACTCACTAACATACCCATACACACACTCACCCACCCATACAATCCATCACAGATGCACTCTTGAAACCATGCACCCAGTGAATCACCCACTGATACATCTATGTGCAGTCACACACACCCCATCCACACAAACACTCAGGCACCCATACAGATACTCAGACAACCAATCAATAACTCATATAGACACTCATGTAGCTATTTACAAACCCATGCAGCCACTTACACACCAACAGACAGACGGATAAAGACATTCACACAGTTTAGTCACTAACCCAGGCATTTAGTAAGATACGTTTAATCACTCACTTATAGAGTCAGTCACGCACCTACTAAATCATCCATCCAGACACTTATACACCCACTCATTATTCAATACACCTTGGCATATATATTAAACATATTTAAACTTTATAGAAACACACAGTCACTGCATGATGTCATCAGTGATGTCATTTGAGATGTCATCAGTGATGTCATCAGTGATGTCACTGACCATGTCATGAGTGATGTAATATGTGACGTCATCAGCAGTGCATTGCGGGCGCGAGTTATAGTTAGCTGAACTAACTATAACGGGGGAATTTCACGGGTTTTGTACGAGTGCAATGTCCAACTAACTATAACTGTCCCTAAAACCTATGGTTTTTTCAGTGAATTTCTAAGGTTTTTTAAATGCTAATTTCTAACTATAACGTGCCTGAAACCTATGGTTTTTTCAGTGAATTTCAAAGGTTTTTTAAATGCTAATTCCTAACTATAACAGGTCTGAAACCTATGGTTTTTCAGTGAATTTCAAAGGTTTTGTAAATGACAATTTTTAAATGTATTAATTGTTATCTTTATTTTTTTGATACTGATTTACTACATTTTTTTAAACTATTTATTTTTAGATATTTTATTTTTAAATTACATTGTAATTACATTATACATTACATTACAAAATATACTTTCTCAGAATGAATTACTTTAGTTTAAATACTTTGCAAATAGGCAATAGACTTTTAAATACAGTAGTTACAGTTGTTGCAATGGGCAACACAATTTCAAACACAATGCAACATTGAGCTCAATGTGAATTTCTAATTAAATGCAATTAGTTACTTTATGGATTACTTTTCTAACCACAGGACTGGATCCTAGATTCAGTCCTGGGACATCTCCTGTAAACAGTTGAGTAAAAGCGTTTTGGTTACAGTAGTGATTTTTAAGGAATATTATTGTATTTTAAAAGTTGACACAGAAGCTTTTTCACATAGAATCACCAATGTTATCCTATGGGAGGAAATTCACTTAGCAGGTAAGTAGTGTTATCGTTACTTTTTCTTACTCAGTGGTGGATCCTGGATCCAGCACTGGTGCATGTCCTGTAAACAGTTGAAAGAATGCGTTTAAGTCATACAGGCGATTTTTAAGGAATATTTGTAGTTTGTGAAAATCGACACTTTGAAACTTTTCTGCTGAAAACCAGACAATGGATTCCTATGGAAGGAAATACAAGTTACTGGTAAGTACGGTTAGAATTACTTTTCAGGGTCAGTGCTGGGCTAAAAGATGCAGCACTGGGTTCTCTCCTGATAACAGGTGAGTAAATCGGAATTCGTAGTTCGGCTGATTTTAGAGGAATATTATAAAGTTCCAAAACTCCACACTTAGAAGAATTTCCAAGTGAAACCAGTCAATGTTAGCCTATGGAAGGAAATTGAAGTTACTGGTAAGTACGGTTAGAATTACTTTTCAGGGTCAGTGCTGGGCTAAAAGATGCAGCACTGGGTTCTCTCCTGATAACAGGTGAGTAAATTGGAATTCGTAGTTCGGCTGATTTTAGAGGAATATTATAAAGTTCCAAAACTCCACACACAGAAGAATTTCCAATTGAAACCAGTCAATGTTAGCCTATGGAAGGAAATTCAAGTTACCGGTAAGTACGGTTAAAATTACTTTTCAGGGTCAGTGCTGGGCTAAAAGATGCAGCACTGGGTTCTCTCCTGATAAAAGGTGAGTAAATCGGAATTCGTAGTTCGGCTGATTTTAGAGGAATATTTGCACAATGGTGAAGGAAGGGGGTGTGGCCTGAGGTGACATGTCTGCAAACTCGCCCTGTGGAGCGTTTTAAGTTGGAGAATTAATTCCTCCTCATTCCCGAGGGTCCCTAGGGGCCAACTATCCCACCAGGTACCTCCAATATGCGCCAGAGAGCTGCGTTGCAGAGAGGTGTTCAGAGGCCACGCCCCTTTTACAACACTCTGCAACGCAGCTCCGTGGCGCTTACTGGAGGTACCTGGTGGGCTAGTTGGCCTCAGGGACCCTCAGGATTGAAGAGGAATTAATTCCTGAACTTAAAACACGCCACGGGGCCTGTTTGCACACATGTCACCTGAAGCCCCGCCCCCTCCCTTCACCACTGTGCAAACGCGCCCCGTGGCGCGTTTTAAGTTGGGGGATTAAGTCCCCTTGAATCCTGAGGGTCCCTGGAGTCCAACTAGCCCACCAGGTACCTCCAAAAAGCACCACAGAGCTGCGTTGCAGAGAGGTGGAAAAAGGGGCATGGCCTCTGTACACCTCTCTGCAACACAGCCCCCTGGTGCATGCTGGAGGCTCCTGGTGGGCTACTTGGCCCCCAGGGACCCCCAGTATTCAAGGGGAATTGCTTCCCCTTCTTAAAACGCGCCAGGGGGCGCGTTTGCAGACTGCTGCAGGGAGGGGGCGGGGCCTCCGGCGCAATGTCGATCTTTTTTTTATTTTTTGTATGGGAGGGGGGCTGCGTGGCCCCCCTTCCCTCAGCCACTTTTGGCCCCGGGGACCCCATCCCCCGGGGCCTGAGGATTGTTTTTTTTTTTTTTTTTAATTAAAAAAAACGGGAAGGGGGCCGCTTGGTCCCCCTTCCCTGGGCCTCTATTGGCCCCGGGGACCCCATCCCCCGGGGCATGCCCGCTTTGTTTTTTTATTTAAAAATATTGGAGGGGGCTGCGTGGCCCCCCTCCTTAGGCCACTTATGGCCCCGGGGACCCCATCCCCGGGGCCGGCCTTTACATTAAAAAAAAAAATGTATTTGTAGGGGAGGGGGCCGCGTGGACCCCCTCATGGGCCACTAATGGCCCCGGGGACCCCATCCCCCGGGGCCTGGCCTCTGGTTGGGGACTGTGGGGGGGTCCCCAATCCCCCCACAGTCCCGCCGGCTCCCCGCGTCCTGCGGGAGCCGGCATTGCTTTTCCAGAAGGGGAGCTGCTGACATGCAGCTCCCCTTATGGAAAAGCAATTCTGCTTTGCTTCATTGAAGCGAGAGCAGGTTTCCCTGCTCTCACTTCAATGAAGCAAAGCAGTTTGCAATGGCAGGACGGGAGCCGCGAGGCTCCCGTCCTGCCATTGCAAACAGCAGTGTCCCGGGGGTAGGCACCCCGGGACACTGCAGGAGCCGGCCCTGGGGGTGGCGGTCCCCAGGGCCATCAAGGGCTCCAGGAGGGGGGCCGCGCGGCCCCCCTCCCATCCTGTTCACAGCCCCAGGGAGGTGGTGGTCCCCGGGGCTCCCCACAATAAAAAGAAGCCCCGGGGGGTGGCGGTCCCCGGGGCTGCGGGAGGGCCCAGAGCCCTCCCGCAGCATTTTAATTGAAAGCCCCGGGGGGTGGCAGTCCCCGGGGCTTGGGGGGGCCTTAGAGGCCCCCCACATACATTTTCATTAACCCCGCATGCCCCCAGGACTTGGCCCACCCGGGGGCCAAATCACAAAGACGCGCGGGAGCCTGCGCTTCGTTTTTTTTTTTATCGGCAGGATCCGCGCACCCAGCGCGTTTTCTGCCGATTTTAAAAAAAAAAAAAAAAAATTGCGGGCCCTGGGGGTCCTTGTGAGCAGGCCTAGGGGGTCAGGGTGTTTCTACCCTGCCCCCTTTTTGCGTTTTACGCAGTTGTTTTTCTGCTTTCTTGTTCCTGCCAACACTTCCTGGTTTGGAGTGTTGACAGCCAATTAGCATGCAGCTCGTGATCGGGAGGGTGCGCGGATCCAACGCGGCCATAAATATCAAAACGTTTATTTTTGATTTTCTCCAAAACTGCTGAACGGATTTACACCATTTTTAAAAAGGGTGCTTTCTGAACCATGCACTGCCTTTTTGCCAAATTTGGTGTAATTCCGTTCAGCAGTTTTGGCTGTAGCCTTGCATAAAGTTTCCTATGGGAAATTGATTTTTTCACTCTTATTTTTTTAATTTCTCCGCAACTACTGAACGGATTTACACCATTTAAAAAAAGGTCGCATTCTGAACCAAGCGCTACCTTTTTGCAAAATTGGGTGTAATTCCGTTCAGCAGTTCGGGCTGTAGCCGTGGCTAAAATTTCCTATGGGAATTAACATGGAGAAAACGCGTTTTGGGACCCCCCTTTTTTCTCGGCCGCCGCTTGATGAATCACCCCGAAACTTTCAAGACAGGAGCGGACCGGAGCGCCCCACTAGTTTTGAAAATTTCGCGATGATTCGTCAAACGACGCCAAACTTATTGGGAACAGAATGTTGCGGATTTCCTATGGATAAAGGTCCTAATTATAACTATCTACTGGCGACCGCCAGTAGATAAATATATATAAAATTGTTTTTGCAGATTTATATAGCGCGAATTCGACCCAAAGGTATTGGAGCGCTTTACATGAGCACCAGTTACGTTACACAAGGACACACTCACACTCATACATGCACCCGTTTGAAGGACAGGAAGATAGACATAAATAGCTCTCGATTGCATATTATGATGGTGAGCTCAGATGACCCTGATTGATGCTGTTTGTTTGGACAGCTCTGATCAGATCCAACTACTTCAGGACTGGTTAAAAACCTCCATGTTGATCAAGGCCTGACCTACCACTTAAGTCTCAAATTTCTAAGGGTAATAAGTCCTGAAACTATCAACTGCACACAGCAAAGAATATCAATCTATACAACTGCCATATAACCAAGTTTTCAGCATTGCATTCAATGTTCTATGATGTGTTCATAACAAGGTTCTAAAGCTCTCTCTTATTTATACTCACTGCCAGGGCCGGACTGGCTACCAGGCGTTTTGGTGTGCTGAAAAGCTGGGGGCTGATTTCGTTGATGGGGACCTGCGTGTGCTGAAAACCATTCATTTTGCTTTGTTCATTAAGCACACGCAGGTCCCCATCAACGAAATAAGCCCCCACAGCAGTGAAATCAGCCCCCAGCTTGGCAGTACACGAAAACGCCCGGTAGCCAGTCCGGCCCTGCTCACTGCAACATATCACTATCGATTTCACACACTCACATTAGCTGCCCATTCTTAATAGAGTCAAATTTGGGGATTCACACCTAATTTGCGTTTTAAAGGCATTACTTCAGAGCGGAATTAAGGCTCAGCATACGTGATTTGACCTCCGATAGCCAATAAATGCACAATTTAGGAATATGTTCCAGAAATTCTAATGCAGAGATCCCAGCCTTCTATATAAGAAGACAATTCGTTAGTTTAAAATGAAATGACAGTTTTTTGATTAAAAATCATTCAGCTTGAGTTATTTGTGAATAATAAATTGGATGGGAAATATTCATTAAATAGGTATTAGTTAAAGCATTGTGAGGTGCTAATTTTAAAAGAATGAATTTTTTATCCAGATGGCTAGCATATTAAACTCCTCTGAGATTGCATAAGATGTTTCCTACTAGCCTGAACCAATGTTTTAGATGTAATATACAGGATGAAGGAGGATGGGTACACACATTTTATGAATGTAGTAAATTGCAGCAATTTTGGAAAGATGTTTTTATCATGATTTCTCAATTTCTGTCATCAACTATTGACCCATCGTCTAGACTGGTATTATTTGGTACATCGCCGGAGGTACAATGCTTTACGGAACATCAACAGTATTTTGTAATAATTTCTATAGCGGTTGCTAGGTCACTTGTTCTGCAAAATTGGAAAACTATTAAACAACCTAGGATTGACCAATGGGTTAGTAAAATGTGCAGGACTTACAGATTCGAGGAGGCCTATGCAAAACGTGTTGGAGCTACGCCAAGATTCAGAGTTATCTGGCAAAAATTTAGTATATCTGAGTGAGGGTGGGTTCTAATACTATGTGGTAGTAGGGAACTAATTTCTGCATTTTTTAAAACAGACGCTGATAGCCGCAATTGCACTTTAAAGAGTTTGTGGATATTTGTATTGTTGTTGCTACTGGCATGGTTTTAAATTACTTTCTTTTTTTTTCGAAATATTTGCTCCTAGCTGCACATGCACTTTAAATTGTTGCTAATATTGTCGCGTTATTTGTTTGTTATTACTGTTTAAAATTGAAGTAGGCCAACTATGCAGTAACATTTGTTAAGGATTATAAGTTATTGTATATTTCTTAAACCCTCAATGTTAATCCAGAGTTCTTATGTTTGTTTCTTATGCGTTATTATGTAATGTGTATTGTGTTTTCTCTGCTTTTACTCCTGCTCTAATAAAAAATGTTATAAGAAAAAAAGATTAGGTATTAGTGAATCTGGCAAAATAATGATTACCTTTAATTGTGCTGCCTCACAAATAGATTATTTTTCAAAATTGATAAAGTAGCATCATTACTTTATTCACCTTGTATTGAATTCAGCGAAGACATGTATACCAAAATTGTCAGAAATCTCAGAAAGTCCATACATAAATACCTGTAAATGAATGATATGGGTTTTTTAAAGCGAATGTCTACTCCATGGCGTGTCCCAGCGCTGCGCTTACAGTCAGCAGTGAGATGCACCTCAATCATCTATTCTCGTTGAAAGAGCCATATCTTCAGCTTTTTCTTGAACAAGATGGTGGGCCCTATGAAGCGTAGCTCCAAAGGGAGTTTATTCCAGACCATCGATCCTAAATAGGAAAAGGTCCTTCAGCCCATTCTCGTGCAATGGACCTTAGGAATAAGAGTCTATGGGCTGACAATGGGTTTCTGGAGGGGGTTTAAAAACTAATTCTAGCCCTAAGATAGCCTGCCAAAGAATGGTGCAGTGCTCTGTGTTCAAGGACTAAGTTTTGGAAGAGAAATTTCTTCTTTATCGACAGCCAGTGGAGAGCACACAGGTAAGGAGACACTTGTGTTCTTGGGGGCAGTCTTGGGGGGAATGCGGGCTGCCGTGTTTTGGACTACTTGAAGCTTGTTAACCAGGTAATCCGGGAGCCCTAAATATATGGCATTTCCATAGACCAGTCTAGATGTTATGAGTGACTGGATGACCACTTTACCTGTGGACAAGGAGAGAACATTTTTTCAGAGTCCGCAAAAGTCCAAAGCATGATCCAACCACTGAAATGATCTGTGGCTGGAATAACAAGGCATAATCAAATTTTATGCCTAAGTTTTTGAGTATTTCCCCTGAGGTCCGGGGGGGGAGGTGGGTGGTAGAGCATCCTTAGGCCACATCATCTGCTATGTCTATTCTGAATTACATTTTAATTGATCTTAGGACATCCGGTAAAAGACAGAAGAGAGGCCGGTTTTTAATAGCCTCCCCCGCACCCTCTCCCTTCCCACATGTAAACAACTGCGTATCGTCAGCATATGTGATCATCTTGTCTCCTAGGACCTCAGCCAACTGGGCTAGAGGGGTCAGGTATGCATTAAACAAGGTGGGGCTCAAGGCCGACCCCTGTGGCACTCCTACTGTCAACCCAAATGCTTCCGAGGAGTATGGGGAAATCCATTCTTCCTGCCCTATGCCCTTCAAGACGGAAGCTATCCAATCTAGTGCCAATCCACCTATACTAATAGATTGGAGGCGATCTAGGAGCATAGAGTGAGGGTCCGTATCGTGTGGGACGATGATAGATCTTACATAAGCAAGATGGCCTCCCCCCACATCCAGGGTACATCTAAAATGTTCAGTGACTTCAACCAATGCAGTCTCAGTACCGAAGTTTGGCCTGAAGCCAGACTGCATATGATGGAGAAGCTCATAAGTCCCAAGATACCAAGACAGCTGTTGGTTAACAGCCTTTTCTAGTATTTTGGAAAATGCTAGCAGTAAAGAGATTGGCCTGTAGTTGGATTGCCCCGTAGGGTCTGCTGTGGGCTTTTTTAAGAGGGGTCAAATGTTGGCCTGCTTCCACACCACAGGGACAATTCCTGGAGATAATGACACATTCAACACCTGATTGGCCATTGGAATTATAGCAGCTGTACCCATCACTAATACGTTAGGTGTACAGGGGTCAGAAGGTGATCCTGATTTAAGGGCACTTAATGCCGTCAATGATTCTTCTAACGTAATGGGTTGAAAATTTACCAGTGCAGCCAAAGTGGGAGAGACTGTGCTGGGGCAAACTATCTCCAGCTGCTGTCTCTCCTCTGCCTGGGTCCCTAGTGCTAAGCTGGCTTGGATAGTAGTGATCTTGTCACAAAAGTAAGCTGCCAGTTGATCGCACCATTTTACGTTGGGTTGGTGCGATCTGGCACAAGCTTTAGGGGACATGAAGTTTTTGACCACTCTGAAGATTTCTCTGGATTTATTACCTGCCTCTTCTATCGTCTCCTCATAATTCACTTTTTTTCCTATTCTGACCTCTGCATAGTAATTTTGAAGGCTGCTTTGTAGATGACTTTCTCATTGTTCGCATAATTTTTTTGTCTTCCTAAGAATTTATGTTTCTTAATAGTCCTGAGATTCTCTTTAAACCAAGGGTCAGAAGGTTTGTTTCTGCACGGAGTGCGTGCGGAGACCGGAGCTAGCCTAGTAGAGGTATTTCTAATCCAGCTGTCTGGCGGGCTGGCATCTTCGTCCACTTGTCCTGAGAGAGAGGGAGTATTCTCTTCCAGGGAGTGCAGAAATTCTACAGCTAGCAATTTATGAAATGCCCTCTGCCAAATGTGATTTTATTTGACCTGGTTTGGAGTTTAGTCAAGACATGCCAAAAAATCTTGATTAAATAATGGTCTGTCCAGACTAGCGCCAACGGTTCTTCAAGTTGTAGACTAGTGTTGGAAAAATGTATTCCAGCACACGACCTGCTTTATGCGTAGGGTTGAATACATATTGGGAAAGTTCTAATGATGACATTGTGTCAAACAATGAGGTCACCTCACTATTACCTTTTTGTCAATGTGCAGGTTTAGGTCTCCCAACACTAATGTACAAACCTTAAGGCCCACTGAGCCAGTGCATTGCCCCAGAGGTCTGTAGATTGATACTCCAGCCAACAATTGGCGGGGCGGGGCGTCAGGGAGAGACAGTAGCTCTTCATCTTCTGATTCCTCATTAAGGATAGGAGTACATTCATATGACTCCTTATGTAAAATAGCCACACCTCCTCCTCGACCTCCTGGACAATCCTTTCTGTAGATTTTGTATCCCCTAGTAATGGCCGTGGCTATTGATGTGTTAACTGAGTCAGATAGCCATGTCTTGGTCATGAACACTAAATCGGGCTTTTATTCATTCAACAAATCATAAATTGGGATATCATGTTTTTGTATGGACTGAACATTGATGAGTGCTGCAGAGAATTGCATGTTTCTGTCTTTCTTACCCAAGATAGCATTAGTTACATTAATCTGTGATGGGGGTTTCAGCTGCCACCTACAGCCAGTATAGACAAAGCCGTCATTTAGCAAAAGTAGAGAGCAGTGAGATGCACAGTTTAAAGTTGAGGCCAAGTCAATTAACTCACCCCTGTTAAAATGAATACGTGAACCACCCTCTGGGGGACCATGTGCAGCGAGGCTGACGCTGGCAGCTACCGGGCCAATGACGAGTGTATATGTGCTTGCCTTAGGCACATCAGTGGCGCTTCCACTGCGAACCGCCACACAGCGTCCTCACAGCATCTGATTTTATGGACTTGTGGCCACAAGAAAAACTAGAGAGCACATTGCTCAAAATGGTGCCTCTCGAATGTCTCAAAGAGGAAAAAATGGCACCAAAAGTCGAAAAATGTTTTAGCTGCTCCCACCTCTCAAGTTAAAGTGCAAGTCCTCGACTAGTATTTCAGTCACAGCAACACAACATTCATTTAAAAAGTTTTCAGGTGATTGAAGCTTTGGCCAGATCACCGGAACGTCCAGTTTCCCCCTGACCAGTTCCTTTGGGGCCCCGGGAGCTCATGGGCAGGTTGGCGCCGGAGGACATCCCCCAGGCAAGTCAGTTCTTCTCTTTTTCCGTGTCAAGTAGGCGACTCGAGATAACTCTTAGTCATGAGGATGACGGAAGGAAGCCAGCTCACTCCCCCCAAAAGTTTCTTTACCTTTGACGAACTGTTGTTGCCTGCTGAGTTACAAATGTTTGCTAGCTCTTGTTTGAAAAGGAATTATTGGGGTTTGTTTGGTATGGGTTTTATTTATGTTTACGTTCTCCTCCGCACTAATGCTTGATGGTATGGTATAGAGGTCATTGTAAGGGCTACTATGGCTCATCCAGAGTTAGCATCATGCAGAGCTCAGGCGGGTTCAAGCACTTGTACCCCCTCACATACAACCTATGGGTGGGACCCTGAAGATTGTAAGCCTCAATGTTCGAGGCCTTAACCATTGGTAAAGAGTTCAGCAATCTTGTCCCTCTTAGAAAATTCCGGGGGGGACATCTGCCTGCTGCAAGAAACCCACCTCCTGCAGTGAGATACACATCGCTTGTGCTCCCGTAGGTTTCCCCGCCAACTATGGTCCTCCAACACGTCTCAAAAGACTAACGGGGTTGCCATCCTCTTCAGTGCAAAGTTCAGCGGCAAACTAGTGGATACACTAGCAGAAATTAGAGGGCGGTAACTAGCAGTCAAGATTCAATGGGATTCTGTGCAATTCACGCTCACTAGCATATACACCACGAACACACAACAAGAGCCCTTCATAATCAAAGCCCTCGGAGAAGTTATGGCATCTACAGATGCAGTTATTCTGATAGGGGGAGATCTTAACCTGGTTATGGATAATGGTTTAGATAGGACGGGGCAGCGACATGCGTAGACAGGGTCCTTTTCGGCAGACGGACTGCGCTGGCTTGCAGATCACGGACTCCAAGACATTTGGCGCAGTCACCACCCAGGCGTAAGGTACTACACACACTACTCAGCAGTCCACAAAACATATGCCCGCATAGATCACTTCTTGGCTACATCAACTCTAGCCCCGAACCTCTTCGACCCTACCATTGAGCCGCATTCTCTCTCGGGCCACGCCATGACCACACATCAGACCACACATCCTTTTAATCCTGCGGGGTGGCGTCTGAGGGATAGTCATTTACAATTCAAAACAGTAGTGGAGAAGGTCTGTGCAAGAATCCTAGATTATTTGACTATTAATGATGTGGGAACCGGGTCTTTAGTAGCAGTCTGGGAGGTGCTTAAATTAGTAATCAGAGGTGAATGCATTGCGATTTTGGCAGGGGAAAAAACTACGTTGCGAGAAGCGGCAGAGCATAGAGCAAGAGGTGGTAGAGTTGGAAATGATACATAAACGAACGGGAGCATCCAGAGTGTGGAGGGAATTAGAGAATAAAAGGCTCCTGCTGAAGCATCTCGACTTAGACAGAGCCGAATACGCTCTCCTGAGATTGCGACACAAGTTTTTCTTAAGTAGCGATAAATGTGGGAGAATGCTAGCACAAAGGCTTAGGGAAAAGATGCTAGCGACTTCGATAAGTGCATTAAAAGATGCCACAGGTAACACAGTGCATGCTGATCGGGACATAGCAGAAGTGTTCCAAAATTTCTATCAAACGTTGTATTCTGAGCCAGACACAGCCCAAACCCCACCTAGTATATATTTACGAGATATACCAGTGACCAAACTCCTAGAGGTGCTTGCAGAACAGCCAGATCAGACAATCCATATAGAAGAGGTAATAACAGCTATTGCACGCCTCCAACCTCATAAATCCCCAGGCCAGACGGGTTCACGGCACAATTTTATAAAATGTTCTGCCCAGAATTGGCACCCCTGTTGAGGCGTTTATTCAATTCCTTCCTAGAGACAGGCTCACTAACAGATTCTATGCTGGAAGCCTCGATATCTGTCATCCTTAAACCAACAAAAGATCTGACGGATTGCGGTTCGTACCGTCCTATATCTTTATTAAATATTGACGCCAAAATATTTGCTGGAATTCTAGCGGCCCGGTTAAATCCACTGATGGCAAGGCTGATCGATCCGGATCAGTCCGGTTTCATTCCTACCCGATAAGGAGGGGACAATACAAAATGGCTGCTCCATCTCATGGAAGTCGAACACCGATTGCAGAGAGAGGCGAAATTTCTCTCCATCGTTGCTGAAAAAGCGTTCGACCGGGTGCGGTGGTCTTACCTTTTTGACACGCTACGACACTTTGGGTTCAGAGAGAGCTTCATCAAGTGGGTTGGTTGCATATATAATGCTCCAAGAGCCTTTGTGCAAGTTAATGGAGTGTCCTCAACCAGATTTCTCATAGCAAGAGGTACCCGCCAAGGATGCCCTTATTACCAATTCTCTTTGCTCTATATCTTGAGCCATTTGCACAAAGCATTCGGGATGACCCACAGTTCAGAGGCATCCGGTTTGGATGGAGACTCATACCATTAGTCTATACGCAGATGACGTGATTCTTTCTCTCACTCAGCTGCAGATGTCTTTCTCGGCCTTTTAGCAGCATTAGAAAAATTTGGAGGGGTGTCGGGATTCAAGGTTAATCTAAGTAAATCGCAGATCTTGAACCTTTCAGTAGCTCCCACCCAAAGAGACCTGTTGAAAAGAAAATTTCCACTGACATCGGCTGAGTAGTCCATACCCTAATTGGGCATCGCATTGGCCCCTACTATATCCAAGACTGTGGCCCTAAACTACGCAGCCCTTGTGGACCAGACGACACAGGCCTTGAGCTGCTGGGGCCTTCTGGGGCTGGCGTGGTTTCGGAGAATAGCGGCTGTTAAAATGACGGTCTTACCGCACATTCTATATACCTTTCAGACCTTGCCTCTAACTCCGCCCCCAAAAGCAATGCGCTCTTTACAACTGGCCATTAATAGATTTGTCTGGGGTGGCAAGAAACCACGCGTAGCCCTCGCACAAATGGCACGGTTGACACAGGGAGGGGGAGTGGGTCTGCCTTTAATTCATAGATACTTACAGACGGCACATTTACGTTATATATTGGAATGGAATCGGCCACTATCAGAAAAACACTGGTCCTTTATGGATCAGATTGTTGCTGGAGTTAACATTTGGAGAGAGATTTGACTCCTGCGTAAACACAGGGCATGGGGATTATACTCCTCTCCAGTAACGATACCTACAATGAGAGCGTGGGATATAGTGGCTTGCGCCAAGAACTGGACGTCATTTTCCTCCCCGATGACTCCAAATACAGGGAACCCCGATTTCCCTCCGGGACGTAACTCGACAGTATTTGACAGGTGGCGGGAACAAGGTTGTAAACGCATAGGGTCTTTATATGATCCAGATGGTTTGATCCCATTCGACCAATTGAAAAAGGATTACGACCTCCCCCAGACAGACGCATTTCACTATCTGCAACTATGCCACTGGGTCACGGGGCCAACATACCAGGAGGCGGCCTCGAAGAACTTAACTGGGTTTGAGAAATGGCTGGTACGAAAACAGGATGACAAACACCTTATATCAGAACTCTAATTGCTGCTGAAGGGGGGCAAGAAGGGTGGCAAGAGCAAAGGGCAGAAGCGGTTGGAGGAAGAGCTGGGACGCGCTCTGTCTGACAAAGAGTGGGAGGACATCAATTTTAGAGCGCACCACACAGCACACAACATGGCGGGTTCACAGTCAGCATATAAAGTGCTATCTTACTGGTACCTTACTCCGGCGCGCATTCATAGCTGGGATAAGAGCCGATACGAAAGATGCTGGCGAGGGTGCAGTCAGACAGGTTCCCTGGTTCACTTATTATGGCACTTCCCCAAACTAGAGCGCTTCTGTGAGGCGGTCCTGGACGACATAGATAAAGCATTTGACACCACAATCCTGCGCTTCCCAGCGTACACGCTCCTAGGTCTGCCGAACCCACTGACTTCCCCCTTGCGCTCCATAAAGGGCTTTCAGATGGCCCTTGCGCTATTAGCTGCACGACAAGTAATCTTAGCTAGGTGGGGCACACCGACTGTTCCAGACCATTTGTCATGGCTTCAGAAGTTCTGGCTAGCTCTAGCCATGGAACGAATGCCCATGGTGGCAGATCATAAAGAGGAGAGCTATGCAGACCTATGGTCTCCGTTCATCCAGATCCTATCAACCGAATTTCGGGAGGTCACCTGCCCACAATATCTACGAATCCTGCGACTTCTTCCTTCCTGAGGGGAGTAGTACTGAATTTTATCCGTGCAACACACTCATACTCAGCCCCTATACCCTGATAGGAATAGCTGGCCAGAGTAACATGACTGGAACATTGTAAGGCTGGAGCGGAGGAGGAGAGAGAGGGAAGGGAGGGGGGAGGAAAAGGGCTCTTGGTTTATTTTTCCTTTGTTCTCCTTTAGGAGATCCGATAGCGCTGCCGGCCCCTGAGTTGTAGGCATACAGCTGTGTTTACGACTGCCATTGTACATCGCTGCCGGGCCCAGGGTTGTAGGCACATAGCTGTGTATGAGATTTGGATCGTTTAATAAACAGAATGGTTCCATAAAAAGTTTTCAGACAGGTTCTTAAATCAAGTCTCAACAATTAAAATCAAAGAGCGATTCATCTCAAGATGCTGTGTCCACACAGCATCTGATTTTACAGTAATGTGGAAACAATCAAAAACTAGAGTGCGCACTGCCCAAAAAGGCACCTCTAGGACGTCCCAAAGAGGGAAAAATGGCCAACCAAAGTGTAAAAACATTTTAGCTGCTCCCACCTCCTGAGTTAATGGTCAAATGCTCGGGCATCTAGCATTTCAGCCACAGCAACACAACATTCATTTTAAAAGTTTTCAAACAGGTTCTGAAATCAAGTCTCAATGATTAAGAGCAAAGGACGAATCACCTAAAGCTGCTGTGTCCGTGCAGCATCTGATTTTATAATCATGTGGCGACAAGAAAAACTAGAGAGCACACTGCTCAAAATGGTGCCTCTAGAATGTCCTAAAGAGGGAAAGATGGCAGACCAAAGATATGGTTCATGTTTCCCTTAACTCTTCACATTGATATGAGGGCAACTTTATCAAGCATGCAAGAACTAATGTAGTCAAGTTGAGTAGAAGTGAGGCAATTTTCAAAATAAATATTATTATCTTCGAAATTTCCCTCAGGGAACCTTCTGTCGAACTACTGTTGGTATATGTTAACATCCGATTCATTCTTAATAGCCTATTACCATCCTTGGCCGTTGGCACCAAGCCAACTTAGTTTCTTCTCAAACATTTATGGGTCAAGGTGAAATAAAGCTAATAAACTTTTCATAGTAAGAGATATATATATTTGTTTAGATGAGAACCCAATGCAAAAACGTTGGTTTTATTGAAAGCCATCTCAACTTATAACTTTTCTCCTCCCACCATCTGGACTCGAGACCTCCATGGTGCCTACCAGACAGTGCAGGGTTTTATAGCAGGTTACCCCAGGTACCCCCTCGACCACCGACCACAGACTGCGGAGGCAAGGGGGCCCTGCTAGAAACCTACATCGTAATCCTGATGGCGGAAACGTCGTCCATGGGGGATTACGGTGCGTTTCCGACCGACAGGACTACTCCAAAAGCCGGTCGGAATCAAGTCGGAAAGCCCAGCCAGTTTACGTTCCGACCGTCGACATCGTAATCGGCCCCTAAAGACCTGATTTAGATCTCAGCGGATGTGTTACTATGTCACAGAGGTGACGGATTACCCGTTCGTCTAAATATAGATACCATTATATTGTATGGGATTTACATTTCAGTACATTTCAGTTGACAGGATATCCTTCAACGTTGTGACAGAGTAACCCGTCCACCAAGATATAAATCAGGTCCTAAGTCTTGATTTACTATTCCTAACTCCACATATGTGTACCTTACCTTGATGAAAGCGAAAGCGATACCATGGAGGTATGTGTTTCAATACACCTTGCAGGTAAGTAGATGTGGAGTAAAGAATAGTACATTTATACTTCTCTATATGTACTAACTTTAATTGTATAATGGTAATCAATATATTGGCCATAATTTTTTATTAGCCTTATATTTTAGTTCTGAATAGTCTAAATTGCAACCATCCTAATTACCATAATGATGGCCTTGCCTGAAATTTTATCAAGTGACCTGTGGCATGTCATAGGCTATCACTTCAACTAAAATGGAACATATGTGAGTGGAAATGCAAGGTTGACTTCTAAATCAGATAGAATCAAGAAAGGTAGCTAACATGACATTGTCCAGAATGGCAAGCCCTAAACTCAATAAGCTTTTGAGCCAGATTCATACAGCCATTCCTGCTATTCATGAACCTGCACACATTCAAGGCCATAAACCTCCATGGGCAGCTTTAGGAATACCATTATGAAACCAGTCCATTTTGTCAGTTATGGTGCCATACAAAAGACCTGATTCACAAAGAATTTGCTGTGACTTACAGTACTTCTAGATTCCAGGAGTAAGACAGGCTTCCTCCTGAAATTCATGAGTAAGCCAAGAAAATCCCACTTACTCTGCACCAGCTTTTGTGAATCAGGCCAATGATATCCATTATTAACTTTAGTGGCAGCTGCAAGGCTTGTTTTTTTAAAAACCTCCAGGACTTTTGTTGGGTTGATGATAGTTTTCTCTCTGCTCAGTAAGTTGGCTCTAACTTCTTGTGAAGTTTAATCCACAGCTGCCATAAAACCAGTCCTATGACACAAGCTTGTCAGAAGGCTGAAGTTTTGTTGAAAAAACAGTAGCCTATTGCCAATAGGGTTGATCTGGGGCTGAAAGTAGACCCAGGCACCACACTAAAAGTGGCCCCAATTAGCGAATCACATAGCTAAAAAATGGACCCACATTTGCAAATAAATGCAGGGTTTAACTTGTTGTATAGGTGTTTTGCAAGGTATGAGAGACTGCCTGAATTTGTTCTTGGTGCAAGCAATGCTTGTAGTAATATCAGAAAAATCTACGGTAAAAGCTGGCCCACTGCACCATAAAACAGCCCAGCAAACAGCCTATAAACCGACTCACACACTGACCTGTCAAACCAGCCCTTCAGGCACTGCCAGATTGACCTATAGGCCAGTACGACCCTGCTTGCAGAAAGCAGTAATGTTGGCAAGTATGCAAAAAATAATTATAGTCATAAAAAGCAAAAAGGGTAGTCCTCGTTCAATTTTGTAGAGGCGTATTTTATGTACAAGATCACCTCATGCTTAAATTGATGTCAATTTATGGTGTAAATCAGTATACACTAGCACACTGTCAACCTTTTGGATGCAAGCTCCCAGCTCTCTGATTAAGAAGCAATGATTTTTAGGTCTCGCCTACGCAGCGCGCATGCGCTGCATAGGCAAAAAGACCTTTTGGAATCGCTTCGGCTTTTCAGCCAAAAACATGCACGCGTTCCATTGCCTTCAATGGCAACGCGTGCACGTTTGGCGATTCACTTGCGGGAGCGAGCGGCGCCATATGTTAGCAAATATTGCGCTCGCTCCCGCAAGGGAAACGCTGCCTGCTCTCGGCCGCACTCCCCCCCACCCCCTACTTGCGCGAGGCGCGCGCGTGCTTGTCATCACATGCTGCACACATCTTTTCTCTCTGTCCTGATGATGACAGCTCTCCTCTGAGCTCCTTTCCATCTACCTGGAAAGCTGCAGCAAGTCTCGAATCCATATTTCAACACTGTTCAGTCCTCTACCTTGAATTGAAATTGTCTAATAATTTGCTTTTCCGTCATCACTGCGGAGCGCTGTGACATTCATATGAGAGACGCTTACGCTATATAATAAAAACTGAAAAGAAATACATCGATAACAACACGATAGCTGCAAGTGGAAAAGGGAAGGAAGAGGGAGTCGGGCCGCAGCAGTAAAATGCTCTCACGCAGCCTTGATAAACAATCAGACTGAGAAAAACTGGCTCTTCCCTGCCGGGCTTTCCATCGCGTCCCCCCCTCATCCTCGGCGTGTGATAAACAATGTCACATCAGACTGAGAAAAACTGGCTCTTCCCTGCCAGGCTTTCCATCGGGTCCCCCCCTCAGCTTCGGCGTCGTTGGTGGTGTCCAGACAATACTTACTGGGGCAGTAAAACGGCTGATCCACTCACATCTCTCTGCTTTTAAAGTGCCTCGTCTTAATCTGGCTGCCAAGATAGATCAGTGGGCTGCACGCCCCATCCGGATATGTACTTCTAACCTGCAGGTGAACTTTACATCGAAGTATGGCTGACTCTGCAGGTCATGCTTCCAATGTCGACACAATGTACAGTTTTATGAACACAACCCTTTCAAAATAGGCATTAAAAATCAATACACACTGAAAGAACTCATTCATTAAATACATATTTCCATTTTAAAGGAAAAGAGTAAAAAAAAATTAACCCCAAACAAGCTTTCACAAGCACTTTAAGAATGCAAAACTCTCATGACTGCGCCACAGCCTTGTTATTAAAGCTATTTTGTGAGGTGAGGGCCCAAAAGCACGGCAGGGGCACTTTGATTCAGTGCAGTTCACAAGAGCAGACCTTCTTCTCACAAGAGAACACATCGAAGGCTTGCTTCACACTTCTGGCATTAGCTGGGATTCTCTGGGAAGAACTTCACATTAATTCTTTATTGCAACAAACCCTAAACTTGTCTACAATAATATTTACACTTTAAGAGAAGCGCCAAATAAACGGGAATCTGCAGTAAAATGCTCTCACGGAGCCTTGATAAACAATGTCACATCAGACTGAGAAAAACTGGCTCTTCCCTGCCGGGCTTTCCATCGCGTCCCCCCCTCATCCTCGGCGTGTGATAAACAATGTCACATCAGACTGAGAAAAACTGGCTCTTCCCTGCCGGGCTTTCCATCGCGGCCCCCCTCAGCCTCGGCGTCGTTGGTGGTGTCCAGACAATACTTACTGGGGCAGTAAGACGGCTGATCCACTCATATCTCTCCGCTTTTAAAGTGCCTCGTCTTAATCTGGCTGCCAAGATAGCTCAGTGGGCTGCGCGCCCCATCCGGATATGTACTTCTAACCTGCAGGTGAACTTTACATCGAAGTATGGCTGACTGCAGGTCATGCTTCCAACGTCGATACAATGTACAGTTTTATGAACACAACCCTTTCAAAATAGGCATTAAAAATTAATACACACTGAAAGAACTCATTCATTAAATACATATTTCCATTTTAAAGGAAAAGAGTAAAAAAACAATTAACCCCAAACAAGCTTTCACAAGCACTTTAAGAATGCAAAACTCTCATGACTGCGCCACAGCCTTGTTATTAAAGCTATTTATTTTAAATTAATCTTACCCTTCAAGCATTATTCTAAAATCTTTGTGTGCCAATTTCTTTAAAAAAAAATATAGTTTATAGAAAATGCTTTAATTTGATAAAATACAATTTTGATTTCTGAACATAGCCAAATACAAGACTGTGAAACATGAAACAAGCATTGGCATAGCCAATAGGTCTCGCCTTTGGGACCTTATAAGTGTTTAGTTATCCAGCACAATATCCTTGGTGCAACAACATCAACTGTTGCATGGCTAAACACTTATAAGGTCCCAAAGGCGAGACCTATTGGCTATGCCATTGCTTGTTCATGCTGTGTTTGTTTAGCATTTCATTTACTCAGATGCATTTGACTGGAGAGGGAATAAGAAAGCAGTTCCCTAATACAACTACCAAAATGGGTTTGCTAGCACAAATGCCATTTTAAAATATTACTTGGCCTTCACAACTAGCTAAAAGAGGAAACAGCTCCTGTGTGCTTAGGTTGTCAAATCTGACATTTCAAAAGTATGCACTTTTGCCCTTACTTTTTGTTCTGGCGGAGATAATTTCTGTTCAGCTCATTGTCGTCTCCACACAATCATTTTTTTCACAGATATACCGAATGAAAAAGCCCAAAAAACATTCAAACTGTAAAAATAAAACGTATTGCAGATTCCAAAACATTTTGAATCCCAACACATATTATGGGTGAAGCGTTTTCAAATACTACTTCTTTTGTCAGTATTTATCATGCATTGTTTAGAATTGAACAAGACTATGCCCAAAATACAAGTGCATGGTCCAGGCGAGATGCAAACTCCGACCCCCAAAAACAGGTAACATGCAATAACAACGCGCCAATACCATGCAATAAATAATTCATCCTCCCACAATGGGAAATAACAATGCAGATCTGATTATTTTCAGATCAAATTCCTCATGGTATTCCCTTTAATGCTTGGGTCAGCCATTGAAGGGAGGCAGCAGTCCCTAACTCGTCACAGAGTAGGACGAGGGTCAGAGAGACTGCTGACCCCACCCATTCTGTGACAATGCGTCAGTGATAGACAGTCTCCCTGGGCACTTCAGAGCTTAAACCTGAAGCGCCAAGGTATGAGGCTATCACTGACGGTTCCACTCATCATGACAGGAATGGCTTTGAGGACCTTTGCCAAGTTGAGGAGGTCACGCCCACAAAAGCTGTGACATTCTCAGCCCAGCAAAGTTCAGCTCAGGCAGCCGGGAGCCTGTACATTTAGCTGCACGTTTAGTTCCTGGCTGCCTGACTTGAAAATAAAGAGTGTCTGTCAAGCTGACCTTTGCTCATCCTGACAGACACTCTTTATGTCCAAAAGGTGCGAGGGCGTGGTGCCTCCACCCTTATGGACGGGCTGGTGGTAAATGAAGGCAGGGTGTATTAAGGTTGTGGTACGTACTAAGGCGTCAGGTGATAGTGGAGGCTGACATGAGGCTTAGGGTTGTGGTCTGTGCTTCCCCCAAGTTATAGGAGAGCGTCAGTAGGTAGCTGGAGCCTGAGCCTCTTAAAGAGTTTACCCACCAGATTAGATGGGCTGTATAATTAGGCCCAGTGCACTCGCACTCAGGGAAATGGGATGTGGGACCATCAGACAAGTATTCCACGGGCCATACAGCTCTCCCCAACTCATAATCAAAGCCTCTATTGTTGCTGTGAAAGGAATAGCCTGTACCGAATAAATGACCAAATGTGAAAACTGAAGTGTTACCTATAAGAAAGTGTGGATTGTAACCCGTATGATTTCCCAGATGCCATAGTGCCTTTACCCCTCACACATGAAAGAGCAAGGAACTGATGACCTGGGTGTCAAGGGTTTTGACACGGTGACCTCGAAGTTTCATATTGCTAGTTCTATGCATCCTTTTTTTCATATGTCAAAAAATACATTGTGTCACTTACCTGCGGTCCCTGTGACCTTTGTGAAATGATGGCAAAATTGTTATTTATACAAAATTCATGCCTTTATTTCAAATATTTATGAGCACTCAAGTAGATCTGTGCATCAATACTTCTGGTTTCCTGTGAGAGATATTTATCTTTCAGCTGAAGAACATTTTAATCAATGTGGACTTCTTCCTTTGTGAAAACTTGAAGTTTCCTCAGAGTATCAAGAAGGACTCTATCCTGTCCCAACATTGGGAGCAAATATAGATATTAATGTGAAGATATCTGTCTCAAATCTGCATTTAGCCAAAACAAAGCTCCCTTACCTGTGTGCTTGCATTTCCAGAACACTCACCCTAGTCATGTTGTGGATAAAGATTGCCACTCAGTGTGCTTATTTTTCTATCTCACTTGGTGTATAGTTAGATGTTATTGTGCTTTGCTTTATTCTGCCAGAATCCCCCCTTTCAGGTCTGATAACTGCTTTGCACTTGTCAAACTTAGGGTATACTCTGTGTTAAAAAGTCATCCTTTAGCCCTGTTCACCACATTTTTTGCAGAATGATACTGGTGGTAATTGACTATGGCCATACCCTGGGCTCTGCTAACCAGGCCCAGGGCCAGTGCTATGTGTAAAAAGGTACAAGTAATAGGGTTCACTTACAATTGGCAATGACAGACCCTATAAGTCCCTATTAGATAATAGGGACAGGGTTGCAATCTACCTATAAGTCCCTAGTATATAATAGGGCATGGAGGTTTAGAGGCCCAGCAGATTTACGGCACTTGCATGTGTGTGCTGCTATGTCCCTGCTGTCCTTTTAATGGCAGTCCTGCCTTGCAGCCCGTCTTTAAAAGTAAATTCTGACAACTGGTATTGGCAGACCCTATAAGTCCCTAGAATATAATAGGGCTAGGGGGTTCAAACTACCTATAAGTCCATAATATGTAATATGGCATGGAAGTTTAGAGGCCAGCAAATTTCCTGCTCTTGCTTGTAATCAATACTCAGTGCCTGCTGTCATTTTAAAGGCAGCCTGGCCTTGCAGACTGTCTTTAAAAGTAAAATCATGTGCAAACTCGACTTTGCTGGTATGGGCATGTTAAAAGTAATAATCTACCTTATTTCTACATATTAGGTACCCCCAGTGTCTCCCCTAGGTGTCCCAGGGGTGGGGGTTATTTAACTATAAGCAGCCTTATAAATGATGGTTTATATGCCCTGATGAGGGTAAAAAAGCCCATTTCATATTTCCGAATTGTAGATACTTAGCTCCATTGGCTAACATTGCAAATTTTTAATTTAGTTATAAATATTGCTGGGAAAGAAGCAAAATATCATTCAAATACATACACGATTGGTGTTGATATTTTGAAACAACTTGCCACTGTTAAACATATCATAACTAGTACAGAAGAGAAGTTAGGGTGACTCTGCCCTTAAAGCTGGTATGCTGGGCCGGACGCGTGCAGCAGGCGCGCCACCGGCGTGGCAAAGGCAAGCCCGTCTGCACCCGTCCGCGCCTGGACTGTGCCTTGTGCCAGGACCCCCGGCCCTAACACCAGGCAAAATGGTAATTCCCTTATGTATTCTAAAGACCAGCTCCTTGATCTACAGGGGCAGAGAAATGTTGAATGTCATTTTCGCTTAAAATTGGAAACTGATTTGAATGAAAACCTCCATGCCTGCCCTACGTGTAATTTTCATTATTCCCCCTAAATAACGAGCTGCACGTCCGTTCAGGATCACCACTTCTATTCTGACCCTAGTAAAGACACCCTCTCTGGATTTCTAATTAACGCTAGATCTCAAATTAAAAACAAAATAGAGTGTTTTGAATTTGTCACCTATCATAAACTGGACGGGGTGTTTATCACAGAAACCTGGGCCAAGGATTCATCTGGTCCTGACCTGGTGGACGCTATCCCTTTGGGATACGCATTGGTGCTATTTGATAGAATAGGTAAAAATGGGGCAAGAGGTAGGCATTATCTTCAAGGATTCCTACCTTTGTTATACTGAGCCACTAACTACTCCTACTGATTCCTATGAAGCATTATTTTTTTCACTAAAAGTACTCCCCTCAGAAACCTTTGCTGGAGTTTTGACTTATCGGCCTCCTGGGGCAAGAGCATCTTTTATTTCTGATTTTACTAATCGTATAGAGCCCTATTTGGGGAAACAAAAAGTAACTCTTCTGGGAGATTTTAACTTTCATTTAGAGAATACTTCATGCAAGGTATCTCAGACCTTCAAAGATGCATTGGCCTGCTGTGGCCTTCAGCAACTAGTAAGAACACCTACCCATGAGGCAGGACATACACTGGACGAGATCTTTTTTAACGATCCTCGTCTTACAGTAACTGAACCTCTTCCTCTCTCCTGGTCGGACCATTCTGCTGTACCTTTTTCTCTCTCTTCCTTGGCATTACAAAAGAATATCTCAAAGGGAAACAACAAAGTGTTTTCAAAACAGATTCTAAACATATTAGTAAAGAATCTCTCGCCTGTGCCCGTAGCAACCATAATCGGACAGAGCATAACGAGCCAAACTTGGCAGCCAACGAGTACTCTAATTGGCTTATGGCAGCGGTTGACTCCCTTGCCCCAATCACAGAATCCTATATAGGCAGAAAAAAGCCTACAGCCCCCTGGTTTTCGGATAAACTTAGAAAGCTCAGACAAGCCTGTTGTCGCCAAGAGCGTATCTGGTAGAGACACCTGGATCCTATTGAAAGAACAAACCACAAAAGGAAGTTAACTGACTATAAGTAGGCAATTAAATTAGAAAAATCAGCATTTTATATTCGCAAAACTGAATCGCTCAAATCCCCTACGGAACTATTCAAGGTGATTAATATGCTATCCTCGCCACCCGCTCCATTATATAATGGCTGTTCGCAGGATTTTTGTCATAAAATGGCCAAATACTTCCACTCAAAAATTCTTGAGATCCATTCCTTCTTGGAGAAACTTAACTCTGAACTCTTTATTACCGCCCAACAGATTAACTCCCCTACTCTTAGCTCTCTCATTGAAAAGAGAGATACAGGTTTGACTACTTTTCTGCCTTTATCTCACGAACAGACTGATCAACTCTTAGGGGGAATTATATCTGGCTCTCCCTTGGAACCCTGTCCCCTAAAGCTTATGAAGCTTGGAAGGGAACTTATTGTCCTCTGATTAACATCCATTCTTAATATAGTCATCTGCTCTGGACATTACCCTATTAGCTGGAAAACAGCGGTTGTTAAGCCATTACTCAAAAAACCCAACCTGGACCCATCCGAGCCCAAAAACATTTGACCCATTTCCTTGCTACCTGTTCCCGCCAAAATTCTGGAAAAACACCTAAATACTCAGCTAGCACTTACCTTGAGCAACAACATTTGCTCGACCTCTCCCATTACGGATTTAAGACAGGCCACGGATCAGAGACTGCATTAACAGCTGCAGTAAACAACATTCGTACCCAAGTTGATGCTGGGCACACTACATTGCTGATACTGTTAGACCTATCTGCGGCCTTCGACACCATCTCCTCGGCAAGGCTGACTGATAATCTTCAGGAAATCAGGGTGTCAGACTCTGCCATAGAGCTTTTGGTTTCATTCCTTACAGACAGGTCACAGGAGTAAAGAGAGACAAATTCTATTCTGATCCTATATCTACCTTCTGTGAAGTCCCGCAGGGCTCCTCCTTAAGTCCCACCCTGTTTAATATATATATATCTCCCCTTTGGATTGGAGACCCTATCTTATGCTGACGACACACAAATTATTGTGTCTATTACAAAACATTTAGAGGCCTCAGCAGCTAATTTCAACAGCTGCATGCAGGCTGTTGCCTCCTAGATGGCAAACAACTTTCTCTGTCTTAATGGGGATAAAACCAAGGTTCTGCTCTTTGGCCACCAACAAAATATATGGACCCATTCATGGTGGCCAGAAATGCTTGGATCATGCCCTCACCCTGTTGTTTTGGCAAAGAATCTTGGGAACATAATTGACAACAAGTTTTCTTTTGACCCTCAGGTGAACAGAATGGTATCATCCTGTTTCTGGGTTATTAGGACTCTGAGGAAAATCTTTCCTTTTTTATCGCTTCCATCGCCAAAACACACAGCGGTTGCCCTGATTCTGTCTAGATTCGATTATTGCAATGCCCTTTGTCTGGACATTAACAAGGGATCCATTCCTAAGTTGCAGCTTGTCCAGAATGCTGCAGTGAGATTGATTTTAGATCCTCCCAAATTTCATTTGATCTCCCCTGTCATTCGAAAAACTGCACTGGCTTTCTGCCAAAAAGCAACTTCTGTTTAAGGCCCTATGTATTGTTCATAAGACACTTTTTAACCTTGGCCCAGAAGCCATAAAGCACTATGTCACTGCCAGACAGCTGGATTCTACTAACAAGAACTGGCTGGTAATACTCAGGTTCAGAAAGGCTATTTGGGGAGGAAGAGCCTTTGCTGTGGCCGCATCCAAACTTTGGAACACCCTATCTATATCAATTTCTTGTCTAGAGTCACATCCCCTCTTTTGTAAATCATTAAGGACCTGGCTTTATGCCCTTACATTTTCATAGTATTGATACCTACCTTCCCCTGACCTGCCTTCCGCTATCAGCGCCTTGACGCCTTTGGGCATTGTTCGCGCTCTACAAGATAATTGTTCATTCATTCATTCATGGAGCTTTCTCTTCTGTAAGCTAAAAATCCAACTTTCTAGTGGTCTCTGCTTATTGGCCATCTTTAACAGGCTTAGCCAGGCTGCTTTGATTAGGTGCTAAGTATCCTGGTCACAACAGAGGTTATCTGATGGAGAGAGCTCTGAAGCTCAGGAGGATGGGTCCTGCAGAGGGGGCTGGGTAGATCAAGCTGAGCTCAAAGAGAGAGCAGATCAGTAAGAAATGCCAGGCGTACCTACCCCCTCATCCTGTGCTCCAGCCAGATGGCAGGCTTAGGACAGGAATTTGCAGAGGTCAGGGAGAGGAAAGCTAATGGAAATGAGCCACACTGTGGGTTTGTTTAGCAAGCTGTTACTACCCTGGAGAGAAATCATCCATGTTGGATTTTGGAAGTGCAGTGCTTTGAGGGACAAGAAGATGCCACACTTTGGAGGAAGTTGTCATGCTTTTGGGTGGCAACCAGCATCTCATTGGACAGAGATGCCCCCTGCTTGTCACCACTGAACACTGAATAAATGTCTGATATCTGCATAGTCTCTCAGACCTGCTGCCTGAAACAACAAGGAAAAGAAGTACTGCCCTGCTCCTGGAATCTGGATTTGCACCCAAAAGTCTGCATTCTGAATGACTGCACCTGCTTCACAATCTAGTACTACAGAGCTGGGGACTGTGCCCACCTGCATCATATCCACCAAGAGTCCCTATCCTGGAGTGCGTCCATTGGACTTTTAAGGATTTGTCAAGGTGATTTGTGGGAATTGTAGTCCAGACATCCCAGAGACCATCTAGGAGATTGGATTGGTGATTTGCACATTTTGAATTTACAAGGAGACATTCAGGAGGCACCTCCTGAAGTTTGGAGAACTTTTGTGAAAAAGCTCCATTAGGTGACCGACCCGACCGCAGGAGTCAAGCCAGCTTCATTCAACCGGCACCGAGCCAGGATTTCAGGTTTGTCCCACTGAAAGCTCCAGAGCTCAAGACCTCCAGGATTTGAAAGGGGCCTCGCAGAAAGTCAAGCAGGCCAATCCTCTACAATCCGGCCTGCTGTGGAGGGTTTAGCGCCGTCAGAAGAAAAAGTGTGAAGGTAAATTTTGACTGGGGCCTCCCACTTATTGTATCCTACCAGGGTTCCATTCTGGTCAGCCTCAAACTTTGACTTTGTCCCGGTCAAACGTGACCAGATGTCCCAGAGTGGCGCTATAGGTTTTCAAGGACTATAAAATGGTTATTCATTAAAAATTCATATCTACTATTCCCTACATTGGATTTGTGTCATTTTGGTGTCTATTTGTTCATAAAAATATTACTTAGTCTTATAAAATGGTGTGAGATTTTTATTGTGTTTTGTGTCTTACGTATTTGATGTATTGTTGTTTTTAAATGCCTTACACTCCTGTCTCCTATGTTAGGCCTGACTCCTCGTTGTCAGCTACCAAGGGTTGAGCAAGTGTCTAATTTACTGAGCACTTTACTGGACCCTATACTGTGTTAGTGGCCTTGTTGCTAGTGATAAGTGCCTATCTATCCCTACCAATAATCTACTTTCCAACACCCTATGTAAGAAAATGGTTGTTAGTTAGAAAGTATGTGAGTCCTTCTCGAGTATTAAGTCTGCAATCTACCGTAAACTGGGAACTATGGGGCTCATTATGATGGCGGATGGAACAGCAATCCGACCGCCGTGCTAGCGGGAAATTGCCACCCGCAGGTAAAACCGCCCGCCAGATTAGGATGCACCACCAGAAACTCCCTACCGCGGCGGTCGGCTTCCAGGATTCAGCGGCGGCAAAGCTGAAAATCCATCCGCGGCTGTCGGATTTGCTGCGGAAAGGCCAAAGACCGCCGTTTCCCCAGCGGTCTCGAGCACATGGAGCTATCCGCAGTATTGCCACCGCCATCCTCGATTGGCCGGATTCTCCGCAGCGGTGTGGTGGGCTGTTTGTGGCATCGTAATACAACCGGCAGTCGTAACTGCATTCCGCATGGCGGTCCCTCCCTTTTGGCTCCGTCCGCCACCGCTGCGGAAGGGGATTCCTGGCGGTTCCCGAAACACCGCAGCGGACGGGAAATGGGCTATATTTGCCCATCGTAATACGGCGGACGCAAGGACCGCCGATGGAGTGCAGAAAAGGGCATTTACCGCCACCGCCAGCACCGCGGATGTGCTACTGCCCGCCATCATAATCAGCCCCCAAGTACCCCAATGTAGTGTGACAGAGCAGTCCAACGCCTACTATGTGGAGGTAGTGTGGGCTAGTAGCACAGTCCACTGGCCTGCAACAAACAACACCCTATAAATCATTGTTCTGGCAGTACTTTCACTTATATAAATAAAAGTAGTTTAATGCACACACACTAATCAATAATATGCATTAATTCACAAATATATATGTGTTGCAAGGTGGAAATACCTATGGTGACATCCTCCTAACATTGCACAACCTTATCGAATCATGAACCCAAAACCCACCAAACCCTCACATATACTAGGTGCAATATAATGAGGTGTAGACGTCCAAAAGCAGACCTACAGGCTAGATCCAGATGCTACAATCATAGTAAAAGCAGAAATATGTCATAATAAACCAATGCAACACCATTAAAACCACAAAGGATGGTACCATCTTAATATAACTTTAATTAAAACATTTAATGATTCACTGTCAACTTTGTCATGTTCAAAAAAGCATTTTGATGACATTCATTAACTGTTAACTTTGCCATTGTCAATGAAGCTTTTCAATGATATTCATTTTTTAATGTAATGAGTCACTGTTAACTTTGTCATTGTCCATAAGACATTTTAATTTTGAATGAGTTGTGTGCATGAGTCTTTTTTTTACACATGCTGCAAAGCAGTCTTGGGGCCTAACAGTGATGATCCCAAACCTCTAGAGACCATAGAGTAAAAGTCCCTGCTCTATAAGTGTTTAAACATGAGCAAAGCTCCTTCTGGGCTCACCAACTGGACCTTCAGGAAGATTTAACATGATGGCCTGAAATCACACACAATTTGACTAGATTTCAGGCCAGAGACTCCTGTGCTAAACCCACTTCTTCCTTTTCAGTTGAATAAAATTTGTAATAAATTGCAGAATTTGCAGTGACTTTACGGGGAAAAGAGGTAAGGTAGATAGAGAGAAATGGAACACTCTGTAATTGTCTTGACACGCTAACCTCTCAAGCATGGCTGCCAGAAGGTACCATTACTCTAAATGTAACAGTGTACAACAGGATACAATGTAACAATAGAATGGGGATGAAAGCAAAGAGACTGTGACTAGCCCTCAGGTGGCAAGAATACACTTTAGGAACTGAATACAAAGGGCCACCTCAAACTGTAGAGGCACTAGGAGGCATATTTATGGAGATTTGGCACAGGACAGCATAGCAAGTCACCTTGCTGAGCTGCTCTGAGTCAAACTGAAAGGGCAGAAATACGCTGTATCTATGGCATATGGTGCATTCCTGTCCTTTCCCCTGTGCTGGCGCAGTTTCGGCAGCCTAGCGCCAACGGTGCAAGGGTGCCTGACTTGCATGTTGGATTGTTTTTGTGCAGGAAGGGTCACTTACCTGTGCAAAAACAATCCTAGGAGGCTTTTTCATCTTTCTATATGTGCCTCAGAATGCAACACACTTAGGTGTCGATTCCGATCTCGGCCGGTAGGGCACCGAATCGTATTCGGCTTTACCGGATCCGATTCGGAGCCCTCATTCCCGACCGATTCGGACGTGCGTCCGGGCGAGCGAGTACGATGCGAGCGCTCGCGAAATCGCCGACCGACTCGTTCGCGGGACCCAACCGCTCTGACCGACTCGGACGGACACGACTCGCACCGCGCAATGCAGACATTCCCCGGCCGGGTAAGTACGATGCGCGCCTCGAGCAGTCCGACCGACTCGCGCAGTCCGGCTCCAAAGAGCAGTCAGAGCCGCACTTTGGGGGTCCGTGTCGGACCCCCCTGTATGCGTAGCCACGCGAGTCGCACACAGGGGGGACCCATGGGTCCCCCCTACCTGTGCATGTACGGCGCGAGTCGCTTCGATGCGTACCCGCTGTAGGGGGTGCCCTTGTTCACCTCGCACCCATTGAGTCAATGGGAGCCCGCGTACGCGTTGTACGACCGGCTCCCATTGACTTCAATGGGAGTCCGACCGAATCGAGTCCGATTGCATGCGAACGCATCGTACTCGTTCGGTCGGACTGCTAGGGTCCGATTCGGTCGGAAATCTCTCCAGGTTCGGCTCGGTCGGGGAGATTTCCGGCCTGAATCGGAATCGGCCCCTTAGTAAGAGGAACAAACGAGGAGAAATAAAGTTAATTCTCCTCGCTGCGCCTCCCCTGTGGAGACGTAAGGTTTTGGCGCATCCGCAAGTTTATATGGTCTTGTAAATCTGGGAATGCGTCAAAATCCATTGGTATTGTGTGGGAACACCCACGGCAACTACCATGGAATGCCTCCCTAGTGCAGAGTAAGGCAACTCAGCAGTTTGCCCTACCTTGCCTACCTCCATATCTATGAGGACATTCAAAGCCACACAAAGTGGCTTTGCTTGGCCTCATACATATGATTTGGTGGTTTGCGCTACTGTTGCTTAATAAAAAGTGATGCAACAGTGGTGCAAGGAGCTGGTAAATATGCTTCCAGGCGTCAGGATGAATTTGGAGGTCAGCATCTGTGCATGAATGGGCATATTTCTTCATCACAAAAAGTGGGGAAATACTTTTTTCATCTTGGTTAGTTCAGGTTTAGATGTGGCCTCCGGGGGACATTGGATGTGAGATATGGGGAGAGGGTGCAATGTGCACCTTGTTGATTTCTCCAAAGGGGAGAAAAACTCCCTCTCTTTTTTCTCTGACCCCTTTGGGCCAATTCTGACAATTATGGTGATGGGCTCGGTAAAGAGTCAGAATATCGAGTTGGAAATGTCGACTTGCACTAATATCGATGTGCAGAATATCGAGATACAGAAATATTGACTGCAAGAATATCGTGGTCAAGAATATCGAGTTTAAGGTAAGAAATATCGTTTTCAAAAATATCGAAGTCATTAATATCGTTTGCAAAAATATAGTTGTTAAAAATATCGTTTTTTAGTTAGTGTTATGGATTTTAGTATGTATTTTAAATGTATGTGCTCTATTTTTTTGTCTAAGTATTGCATTTCTTTTTTAATATATGTGTTACATTTTTTAGAAGTTATTAATTTTATTTTAATAAAATGTTGCGTTTTAGTTCCGTAGCGGGTTATGGGTGTATAGGGGAATAGGGTGGGAAGTAATTTAATTATAATAGTTGAATATTAATTTTTATTTATTAGTATTTATTTAATTTTGATTTTATAGTGTTAGTTGTGGGAATTAATTTATTATTAATTAATTAATAATTGGCTGTTTATTTTTATTGATTAATTAATTGGTAAATATGTTAATTGTGTCATTTTTTAGGAGCGGGTTGTGGGTTTATAGTAAGTAAGTAAGTAAGTAATGCTTTATTGTACATGGTTATTTAAAACCCTTACAATGTAAGCCAAAATTCAATTGATAAAACAAAAGTCAAATTCATACATATTAAAATAATAAATCCATCATTAAAAAACATAATAAGAAAGCAGCATCAGGGTTAAAATAAAGTATAAATTCAGTTAAACAGCCTATTTTGCAATGCATTAATTTGATAATCGTTACCAGCTGAGTGGAAATGTAGTAAAGTGCCGGAACATAAAAACATTTAAGAAAGAGCTACTTCAGTAAAAACACATTTCCAACTGAAAACGAAATTAGTCATGTTGACAGTTCATGTTGATGTTCCTATCCTGTGGTCATAGTTAATCGGTGTAGCTCAAAGTGGCTGTTTGCTTTTCTACACTGTCCTCCGCCAAATGAAAATCGAGATTTGGTGGGTAGCGGCGTGAGGTTTGAATAAAGTTCGAAGGCCTAATTTATGGCCCTTCTGCTTGGATTGAACCAAAAGATGCAGTATGTTATTCGTCCTCGCAAAATGACAGGAGGAGGCTAGACCTTGATGCAAGCACCCTTTGTCTCTCGATACTCAAGGGAGTGCGGTTAAAAGAGGTGCAGTGTTCCTGAGCGTTCCCAACAGATGGTTTTTGTGAAGGCTGGATGATCCATCCATGGGGTCCAAGCCCACTTGCATCCTAGTTGGGCTGCTCGTCTGTTCCTCTCTCTCTGTGCTACTGTTGCCTTTCCTGATGCTTGAGGCAATTAACATTGGTACCCGTCAGTTTCCCTGCCGGGGCCACTCTCTCTTAAAGTTGGTTTATGGTCACTTAGGGGTAT
Organism: Calotriton arnoldi; assembly: GCA_963921515.1. Lineage (NCBI taxonomy): Eukaryota > Metazoa > Chordata > Amphibia > Caudata > Salamandridae > Calotriton > Calotriton arnoldi. The sequence goes on from CAWUFW010003019.1 coordinate 1,566,460, forward strand.
TTGGATGCGCCTCATGCCGACATAGTGCCACCTATTTCTTTGCTGGTGCCAACTGGTACTTACTCATTGAGAGTTGAAGTGGATTGATCCTCTCATCCTTCACGGAGCTGCTAGGTTTTTGGTTTTCCTTCATGCTTTTAAAGCGGGTTTCTGCCGTTTCAAGATATTTCACCATTCGGCAGCTCAATTGGATGTCGTCACCTTTGAAGCAAGCCAGCACTGCTTGTCTGCAGGTCCGTGTCATGCGGTTGTTAAAAAGTGGCCTCAAGAGGGAACGACGTTCTTGAGTAAGTTTGCTGCAGATGGCAATGAGATGTACGATGTTCTCTTTGCCGTTCCCGCAAAGTCGGCAATTTGTTGGTAACTGGGGCGCAACCACGGTGGCAAGTGGTCCACGGACGGCAGTAGCCCTAGGCGAAATTTCAGGAACTTCTCTTTTGATTTTTTGGAGAAGCCTATCTGTAGATAAGCTTGGGGCGAGGGCTTAGTGTACGATTGAACTGTAAGCCAGCCGTGAGCACGCTCTATCAAGGCGGCTTTGTCCTGCAGCAATGATTCTTTTCGGACTATCTTATTGACCACCTTTTTAAAGCCGGCTGGCAAGCCTGAGATTTCCCATAATTGCCGTAAGCCAAGTTGATCGATAGCGGCCTCCAAGTACCGCCTTGCCGGACAAGTTTCTTTGTCTTGAAGTTCATTCCACAGGAGAGCATTTAATGTTTTCGGATCTCCCCTTCTTACTTTGTGCCAACTTTTTATGTAGGATCCTTTGCGTGCCAGCTCTTCTTTTGGTAGCCCAAATTCTAGTCTCATCTGAGCGGGCGATGTATACCTCGGAAGGCCAAAGATCATGCGTAGCGCCTTTGCTACCGTTCCGTCTACTGAAGCAGCATCCCTCCCCCTCATTACTTCGCTGCCATAAGTGATGGCCGGGATTAATTTTGCCTGGATCACCTTTATGAGGGGTAATAGGCTTGGACCAGAAACCACGTTTTTAGGTTTCTAAGTGCAACCGCAACCATTACTCCTTTCCTTTTTATAGCATCACATTGCGGCTTAAAGTTGCCCTTGCAGTCTATGATGACCCCCAAATATCTATATTCGCTGACCGTTTCCAACTTCCTTGATGCCAAGAGCCAATTCCGTATTGTTTTCTTTTTAGGGAGATTAACGCACATAACTTTAGATTTTTCTTGGTTGATGCTGAGTCTATTAACTACTGAATAACTTGACGTAATGTCCAGTAGACGCTGTAGGCCTACAGGGGTCCGGCTGATAAGTAACAGGTCGTCTGCATAAAAGAGGTGCGACAGCTGGGCGCCCCTAACTTTGGTGCGTGCGAGTTGCTTTCATTTAGCAGCGTTGATAGCTCTCCCATGAAAAGATTAAAAAGTATTGGAGCGAGTACGCAGCCCTGTTTTACCCCTGTGTTTGTTGAGATCTTCTTTGTAAGGTATTCACCAGAGTCTAATTTGACTTGCACCCATGTCTCACTGTGCAGAAGAATTAGTTGTTTTAAGAGCAATTGGGGAATATTCAGCTTTTTTAATTTTTCCCACAGAAGATTTCTGTTGACATGGTCGAATGCAGCATTATAATCAATATAGCACAGATATAGGGGTTGCTTCGCTTCGAGGGCAGCATCAATTAATAGAGAGAGCGCTAATATGTTGCTGGTGGTCCCCATACCTTTACAGAAGCCTGTTTGGTTATACGGAATTGCTGAAACCTCAGCTGCCCACGATGTCAGTTCCTCTAATACGAGGCCCGCAAAGTATTTGGCCTCGTTGTCAAGCAAGGCCACTAGCCGATAATTTTTTGGGTCGTTTCGGTTTCCCTTTTTGAAAATAGGTGAGATGATTGCTCCCCTCCATGATGATGGAATTATTGATGTCTGTAGGATTTTTCAAACATTGGTTTGAATATAGCGGCCCAATATTCCGGCTCTTGCTTGAACAATATGGGGAATCCCATTGGGACCAGGCGCCCTCGCGTCTTCCCTTTGAGATTCTGTTGCTAATCAATGCATTCGTAATTGCAATAGCCTGATCTGGCTGCTGCGGGCCATAGTGATTGCAACACAGCATTAATCGCCCCTCAGTTTCCTTTACGGGATTTGGTATTCTTTGACTGTTTGTGCCGATTTCATTCAAGTGCAGAGTAAGAAAGATTGCCCAGTCATCTTCTGTGACATGAGAGTTAATGCCTTGACTCCGCTCCTTGGTCAGATTGTTGATCTTTTGCCAAAATTGAGCGCTGTTGTTAGTTTTGGCATCTTGTAAGAGTTTGGCCCAGAGAGACTCATCTGCTTCTCGCTTAAGTCACCAGATCAGCCTCCTGCGATCGCGTTTTAGCCGCCTCAACTCTTCTTTGACGGCAGAATCTTCCCTCAGGTGTCGTAATGCTTCTTTTATTTGAGTATTTAAATTTTTTAAATGAATATTATTTCTGAAGTTGTATTGCCTCATGTGCTTTTCGGATTTACCAGCTCCTTCAAACCCATTATTCCCCTGTTTTGTTCCCATATTATTACGTAGTGTTTCTACAAACTTCTCCCAGCTCTCGATTAGGTCTGTTGTTGCATATTGCGCTTCACTGAGTGCTTGCTTGGCATGGAGCAGAAGACGCTGAGGGTCATCTGTTCTGCATTTTATCCGCCTATCATTCACTGTGTAAACCGCATTCTGCCCCTTGACACATTCAGGGTTTAAAATTGTAAAGGCCTCTATTGTGACTTCCTGAGGTAAGTGATCACTGTAGTCTAATGAACCGATATGAAAATCTCTTGCCAAATAAAACAGATTACTGGAGAGGAAGGTGAAGTCGATTGTGGAACTGGTCATTGTATTGTGGAACGTTGCCACTTGGGGGCGGTCCCCTGGGAGTCTTCCGTTAAGTGCTCGGAAGCCCAGTTCTTCTAGTGTCACTAGAAGTCGCTGTGCTGTTTTTGTGCTTCTGCCTCCGGACGAGTTATCTTGAGGACTTGAATCCCATGCGAATGGGTCCTCATCTGTGATGGATTCTGTAATAGTGTTGTTGAGCATGTTCAGATTAAAGTCCCCACTAATGATCAGACCGTTTGTCTTCTCTGTGGTTAGCAGTTTTATGAGCTCTTCTTTCAGCTGTTGAGCTCCTTGCCTCTTTCCTCGGGGTGTAAATAAAGATTTATCAAAATTATCTCTTCTTTTTTTTCCCGTTCCCGTATGGAAATTCGTAGTGCTTGCATTGCGTTAGGAGGGTCTAGTTTGTGTGCCAGTGGCACTACAGCGAGTATACTCCTTATTGAGCTATATATAAGCGAGGCCTCCCTTTTATGACCAAATATTGAGCTCTGTGTAGGAGAGATAAAGTTCAGAGTATAGCCTGGAAGTGCTGGTGGTGTATCAGTCCATGTTTCTTGCAAAGCAATAAGGTCGAATCTTTGCATGTAAAGGTTTAGTTCCTTGTCCGTGAGCTTATCTCCTAGGCCATTAATATTCCAGGAACACAATTTAAACATGTTGGAGGATTTCCCAGTGTCGGACCTGCTTTGTCACTGTTTTTCCGATTTGTTGTTTATGGTCCTGGACAGCCAGCTCCAATCTAAATGGGTCGTCTCTTTCCTGACGTATTGCATTTTAGTGCCTTGCTCTTTTAAGTTCAAGTTGACAGGGGTATTGCTACGGGCCCCTCGCAGTACGGAAAGTGATTGAGAGGCAGGGTTGTCCCGATTATATACATTCCGTTGTTGACAGTCGAATGCCAGAGGGTCTGGATATCTGGGTTTTGCAAATGGTCGGAGCTTTATGACCCAGCTATTAAGCTTCTCTTGTTCTTTGAGCACTCTCTCAGCTAATTCCATTGTGGCCCATACTGTTTTTGTGGCTTCTGCCCCTGGATACTCCGGTGAGGCTATGAATTCCACTGACTCCAGATCGTTAGTAGATATATTTTTAAGCTGTTGGTGGAGTTCAGTAGGCGTAGTATGTTACCCCTATTTAGGATATCGAAAGCACCCCTAGATGTATATTCCGGAATAAGGATGATTATGGGGTTGCCTAGATGTCCCTTTTTGGTGTTCGAGCTGTTCTGTGAGGTTATTGAGATGTTCTCTAGCCTAGTGGGTTCCTCTGTTGTTGTTCTTTGATCCTGGGCCCTTGGTTCGTCATTTCCCATTTCCTCCTGACTTGCGATACTTGCCATTGTTGAGGCCCCTGAGGAATGGCCTGATTCTATTACATTTTCTGGGCTGGGGGAAGGTTCTTTATTACTGGTGGTGCTCAATTTGATATTTAATCTCTCAATCTTGTTCCTGCCTTCACTGGCATTAGGTGTTCTAGCTATTTCATCGCTTGTCTGGGCGTGGCCTGTTTCATTTTTGTGAGTAACCCTAGTTGAAGTTTTTCTTTTCCTGTTGGATTTCCTTTGGATTGTATGCCACTGTTCCTGATTCGAAGTGAGTCTCGAGTCTTGATCCATATCAGTATCAGTTTCACTACCCCTTTGGGCTAACTTGTCGTGTGTTGGTTCCGGTGACAAATTCCTCGCTTTATTGTTCTTGCCCTTAAGTTCTGCGAAGATATCTAGCTTTTGCTTGCGGCCCTTCCTTCTCTGCTGGGTTGTGGGTTTATAGGGGAATAGGGTCGGAAGTAATTTAATTATAATCAAATTATTAATATTTTTTATTAAATAATATTTATTTATTTAATATTTTATATTGTTAATTGTGGGAATTAATTTATTATTAATTATTTACTAATTAATTGGTAATTATGTTAATTTTGTTATTTTTTTAGGAGCTGGTTGTGGGTTGATAGGGGAGTAGGGTGGGAAGTAATTTAATTTTAATACATTTATTAATATTTTTAATATAATATTTATTTAGTTTTAATTTATAGTGTTGTGTGAATTAATTTATTTATAATGATTTATGTTTTACTTGTTAAATGTTATTAATTAATTAATTAATTGCTAATTAATTATGTTAATTGTGTCACGTTTTAAGAAATTGGTGGTGGCATTTATAGGGGAATATGGTGGGAGGTTATTTATTTATAATTAATTAATTATTTGTTAATAATGCTAATTCATTAATTAAAATTTAAATATGGCAATTGTTTAATAATTTTGATGTGTGAGTTGTGGGGTTTATAGTGGTAAATGGTGGGAAGTGAATTTTTTAAAATTAATTAATTATTTGTTGTTAATTGATATTAATTTATTAATGTAAAATTAGCTATGGAAATTGTGTAAATATTTTTAGGTGTGTGTTTTGGTGTTTATTGGGGTAGAGGGTGAAAAGTAATTTAGTTTAAATTAATTAATCATTACTTGATCATTAATATTAATTTATTAATTGATAAATATTATTGGTAATTGTTTATTTTTTTTTGTTTGGGGATTTAGGTTCTATAGCTGTAACGTTTGGTTAGTACATTAATTTTTACCTTTTTAAATGTGTTTTTTAATTTCTAATAATTGTTTTATTGATAATTAATTGTGTTAATTATGGAGGTACACTTTTTTTTAAATTTAGTTGTGTGTTGTAAATTGTGTGGTGTTAAAGGGTAGGAAAAAAATATTACATGCATGTAATAAATATTTTTTGATTGAAATTAATTTCTATTACAAAATATTTATTTGTTAATTTTTTGTTAAATTAAAAAAATTAATCTTTTTATGTAAATTTTAGATTTTTTCTACATTATAATATGTTTCTATGTTTTGTAAATTTTTATATTTTTATATATGTTTTGTTTTTGGCTTTTTTATTATATTTTGTATTGTAGTTGATATTTTGTTTGTTTTTAACTTTGAATTTTATTTAGTGGGAATAGTTATTTTTACCCCTCCGCTATCCAACACTTTCCCTACTGCTGCGTTCGCAGGAGTGGGAATAGTAATTTATACCCCTACACTAACCAACACTATCCCTACTGTTGCACTAACTGGAGTGGGAATAGTAATTTTTACCACTCCACTATCCAACTATTTCCCTACTGTTGCACTGGTTGGAGTGGGAATAGTAATTTTTACCCCTACGCTATCCAACACTTTCCCTACTGTTGCACTCGCTGGAGTGGGAATAGTCATTTTTACCCCTCCGCTATCCAACACTTTCCCTACTGTTGCACTCACAGGAGTGGGAATAGTAATTTTATCCCCTCCGCTATCCAACACTTTCCCTACTGTTGCACTTGTTGGAGTGGGAATAGTAAATTATTCCCCTCCGCTATCCAACACTTTCCCTACTGTTGCATTCGCTAGAGTGGGAATGGTAATTTTATCCCCTCCACTATCTAACACTTTCCCTACTGTTGCACTCGTTGGAGTGGGAATAGTAAATTATTCCCCTCCGCTAGCCAACACTTTCCCTACTGTTGCATTCGCTGGAGTGGGAATAGTAATTTTTACCCCTCCGCTATCCAACACTTTCCCTACTGTTGCACTCATTGGAGTGGGAATAGTAAATTATTCCTCTCCGCTGTCCAACACTTTCCCTACTGTTGCACTCGCTGGAATGGGAATTGTAATTTTTTCCCCTACGCTATACAACACTTTCCCTACTTTTGCACTCAATGTAGTGTAAAATGTAGGTTTAAAAAATATTAAATATTTTAATATTTTAATTTATAATATATATTTTTTTCATAATGTTTATTTTACAGGTGTATGTATATATATATGTATTTATCATTTTTAATATATTTGTAACATTTTATAATTAATTAAAATTATTATTTATTAATTATTTTTAAGTAAATGTATATATATATATATATTACATTTTATATATGTATGTTTAATTTATTTTTAAATTAAATGTATTACTTATAATTGTTAAAATTTACAAATAAATCTAAATATTTTTTTTAAGTTAAATGTATTATTTAATTTATTTTACATTATTTTTTATACATTTAAAAAAAACTATAGGGGCCCATTACGATGGCAGTCGGAAAACCTCCCCGACCGCCATGGTAGCGGGAAAAGACCGCCCACATGGACCGCGAGAAAACCGCCGGTCGGATTACGATGCCCGCGGTAGAAATCCGACTGCGGCGGTCGGATCGCAGGCATCAACATTGCGGCTGTTGCCCGCAGCACCGCCGCGATGCCAAAAGGAGCATGTCCTGCATGTCCCTGCACTGCGTGGCAGGCACTGAACAGTGCCTGCCACCTGGTAAAGGGAAATGTAGGGGGGGCCCACAGGTACCCCCCAGTGCACCCACCCCCCAAAACATTGGGGGCCGCAACGGGCCCCCGGTAGACAATCACCGCTTGCCTTCCAATGGCGGTCTGACCGCTGAGGAAAGGCTGGCTGCCGCCGGCATCATAATCCTGCCGGCGGAGCCTGCTCTGCACCGCCGACATTATCCCGGTCCTGATCCGCCCGCCAGGCGGGAGTGCGGAAGGCAACCGGCGGAAAAACGGCGGACAGAATTTCCCACCGCCGTGGTCTCCACCGCCATCCTAATTTGACCGGCGGTTTTCTGGCTCGCGGTTGCGGGCGGATGTCCACCGCCGGCACAGCGGTCCCACCGCCGCCCGGGCGGTGGCCATCCGACCGCCATTGTAATGACCCCCTATATTTTGTACTTTGATATTTTTAACAACAATATTTTTTTTCGATATTTTTGTACTTACCATTATGAAGATAGGAGGTCGATGATTTTGACAACGATATTTATGTCCTGATATTTTTGTATCTCGATATTCTGGTACTCGATATTCTGTCAGTGATCCGATGGGCTCATTCAAAATGTGGGCGCTCTCAAAATACTGTTTTTATTGACTGCTTTTTCTTCAATGAGGGTGTGCTGCCTCCTGACCTTTAGCTCTGTGCTGAGGACCTGTCCTCTTCAAGTGCCTGGTGTCCACCTCAGCCTGGGGTCACTTCAAGGAACATGCCATAGTCCTCAAGGTGGAATACCCTTCCTGCTTGCACTCTTCAGGTCCCACAGCCTAGTTTGGCCACTTGCAATGCACCCATGGTGCAGAAGTCTGAAGGTGGCCCCCTGAGGAGGGTCCACCTCTGTAGGCCCTGTCCTCAGATGTTCCAATGAATCCTTCTGCTGCAAAGTCCTTCAGCAGGTGCATCCCTCTACTGTCCTTCGGAGAATGCAAGAGAGGTGATTCCACAGAGTCCCATTCAGTCCTTCAAAATTCATCTTCTTTGTCACTCTCTTTTTACAGTGTAAATTTGTAAAATTGTAAAATTGTAAAGTTTGTAAAATCACATTTTAAAGCCTCTTCCTGGCCCTTGCTCAGCTCACACACATGTACACATGCATGTTCATGTGTAGCCAACTCAAACTCAGCCGCCCCAGCTAACAGCAGCGGGCCTTATTTTAAAAGGTGGAGCCTGTCAGTTAGAGCTCCCAATCTACTTTGACAGAGCTTACAGTGAGTGACTAGGTTAGTGATACTCACGCACAGCAAGTCCAAAAACTGAGTAGGCCTAAAAGCAAAACAGCAGATGGCTACATGGGGCAGAACCCATTTTCCTACTTTCCAAATCAATTAGTTGGGTAATACAGCCCCTTGACATTAAATATAAAAACCTTTAATCTTGTTTATTAGCCTTAGTCATGAAATACTGTTTCCCCATGCATACCTTTTCCAGTTGATTCACCCTTCTTGAACAGTTTTCCTTTCCCACTTCATGTTTTCTCCATAAAGGTGTGTGCCTACAACATAAGGTACCAAACCAATTTTGAACATTTGGGTACATTTTATAAAATAAAATTATACCGGAACGACGAACATCTACTTAGTAGAACTGGAGATTTAATTAATGCTTTAGATGAAAATAGCTAGAAGAAGCACAAAGTGCCACTCAGGGTATCTGGTCACGCTAGACCAGGCAGAAGTTCAGGCTGACAGCGATGGACCAGAGGTTGGATATAGGGACCAATTTAGTCCCGCTGAAGAGTTAACTTCCAAACGATAACCCATAGTTAAGAAGAACAGTTCTCTCTTAGGAACGTTTTCCTCATAGGGCATTCTGGTGGTTCGCTTCTTCCTTGTTTCCCCTCCCACAGCTCTCTTCTCATTTTGGTATCATGCACAGGTGAGTGCATTTGAGTGCTTCTCAATTGCAGTTGTGTACCTTTGTAGTATATGAACCCACCTAGATTGATTAGTTCGAAGTTGCAATTCATCTTTTCTCTCTTGATTTTCTTTCTTTCACTCATGCCCATATTGCTGCCTTTGGAACATTGTGCTGAGCTTCCTTTCTTTCAGATCTGTATCTTTGGATCATGCAGCTGTGATTGAAGTTTGATCTGGTCTCATGCTGATGGTTCTACTACATTGTCAGAGATAGCTTTAACATTGGAACAATGGTCCCAGTAGACAATAAGTGAACACACTTAGGGGCCGATTCCGATCTCGGCCGGTAGTGCTCCGAATCGGATTCGGTTTTACCGGATCCGATCCGGAGCCCTATTTTCCGACCGAGTCGTACGCGCGTCCGGGCGAGCGAGTACGATGCGTATTCGCCGACCGACTCGTCCGGGCGACCCGACCGCTCCGACCGACTGGTTCCCGGATCGTACCGCTCCGACCGACTCGCTCGGACCCGATTCGCACCGCGCAATGGAGACGTTTTCCGGCCGGGTAAGTACGATGCGCACCTCGACCGCTCCGACCGACTCGCGCCGTCCGACTCGAACTCGCTGTCGGAGCCGTACTTTGGGGGTCCGTGTCGGACCCCCTGTACGCGTACCCGTGCGAGGCGCACACAGGGGGACCCATGGGTCCCCCTACCTGTGCGTGTACGCCGCGAGCGCTCGCGGCGTACTCGCTGTAGAGGGCGCCCTTGTCCGCCTCGCACCCATTGAGGCAATGGGAGCCCGCGTACGCGTTGTACGACCGGCTCCCATTGAGTTCAATGGGAGTCCGACCGACTCGTGTCCGGTGGCATACGAATGCATCGGACTCGTTCGGTCGGACTGCACGGGTCCGATTCGGTCGGAAATCTCTCCGAGGCCGGCTCGGTCGGAGAAATTACCAACACGAATCGGAATCGGCCCCAAAGTATATCAATCAAAGACAATTATTCAAGAGACACATATGTGTCTCTTGAATAATTGTCTTTGATTGATATACTTTGTGTGTTCACTTATTGTCTACTGGGACCATTGTTCCAATGTACTATCCTATACCCAGGTCCCAGTGACGTATTTTGGGTTTACCCTTCTAGGTAATTAGAGATAGCTTTAAGGCAAGGACTGAGATCCTTGTTTTCAGAGCAAATATTTGGCAATCTTTTCCCTCCAATTGGAACTGTACCCAACATCTGATGATCAAGTGAAAGTGCAGCTTTTGCTTTTTATTTTTGCTGATAATGGACACAAACTTCTCCTTTTAGCAAGTGTGGTACGGGCTAAATCTTTATAGCAGCTGCAAGTTGTAACTAAGAAATTTGAAGTGGCTTTGTGTCTTTGCTTCTTTAATGATTTGCCTTTTTTGCAGATACAATGTCATTTTAGCTACATTTGTTGTTTGTTTTTTTAGCCTTGCTCAATGGACTATTTCAGTCTGTATTTTGTTTCCTTTCTTAGGGGCCGATTACAATTGCGGAAGGCCTCTCACCGCCGGCCATGCGGTGGCGGTCTTTCTGCAATCGGACCGCGATTTTCCCCCGCCACATTACGATGGCGGAGGGAATCGCGCTGGGACCGTGGCGGACTCAGAGACCGTCCGCCACAGGACTGCCACAAGCAATCATACAGATTGCCTGGCGGACGATCCAGATAGCCCAAAATGGTGGCAGTGCCTAGCAGGCAAATTAGGATGCTGGCTACAGCCGGCCTTTCCATGGCGGCGATACCGCCATGGAAAGGCTGGTGGGGATTTGTTACGGGGGCCCGTTGTGGGCCCCCTTGTTTTGGGGGGAGGTGTGGGTGCACTGGGGGGTACTCCTTGTACCACCCTACATTTCACAGCACTAAGTGGCAGGCACCGTGTGGTGCCTGCCACTTAGTGCAGTGAAATGCACATCCTGCCTTTTTGGCATTGCGGCGGGTGCTGCAGTCAGCAGCACCCGCCGCAATGTTAAATGGCAAGATGCGACCGCCATGGTGGCGGTCACATCCTGATTTGGTGTGCGGGACCGCCGCATGCATGGCGGACGGTCCCTGTCACCCCTACGATGGCGGACGGACTCCAGCCCGTCCGCCATCCTAATGACCCCCTTAATGTCTAGCACCTGCACAAACAGCTGTTTGTATACTTTGTAATGTAAGTTTCTTCAGCCTCCTCCTTCACATTTAGCATACTTATGTTTTTTCTTTTAACTTGATATTCAGCTTCCATGAATTTCCCCTTTGTTTATGAATCCAATGTGAGGACAGCATGATTCTTTTTTCTTAGTCCACTACTCACTGGCCGACTTAATCCACATCTTGTCTGAGTATTCCTGAGTTTTCTGCAGTTCTTGACATAAATCCAATTTCTCTAAATCTGCCCAGCATTAGAGTCACCCATAATGTAGTCACTAGGGTTTGCTCTCTTGGCATATTTTATTCAGAGATAGCAATTTGATTCTGTGCCACTATTTCAATCTGATAGCTTACCTGAGTTTCAACTTGCAAAATCATTTTCTGCAGTACTCAAGCAGAAAAATGTAATACAATCTACTACTGAAAAGTTGAGTGGGTTACGCCCTTTGTTCCTTTTCCATGTTCTTTACTTGCACTACCACAGTTACCATGTTAATGTCTGCTACATCACTTCTAAGTCTGCTGCTTTTTCATTTTTGTCACTTCTATATGTCTTTTGCCCTAGTTTTGGATATGTGCAGGCATGGGAGTATGGAGCACTAGTGGAGCATATTTGCCACTTTGTCAACCCGGGAATTCGCCACATATGGTTCTCATTAAACTTATCTAATTTTCCATATTAAAAAGCAATGCTTCCGCCCTCACATCTCCTTTATCTATACATTGCTTTAGAAAACTTTCCATATGACTTGTTTCTCACCTCTTCACACTAATTTTCAAGGTCTTAGTGATTGAAGAAGGTTAGTACCAGCCATCAATGTAAGTTATGGTAAAAGGTTGCCGCAGGAAGATAGGTGGTAAATAAGGTGATTTATAAAGTGCAAACAAATGCTCACTCCAAGTGTATCTTGGCACTGAATATTAAAACCAAAGGCCCCTTAAGTCCAACCACAAAGCTGAAAGGTATTAGGACCAAGGAAAAATCCAAATCTGGTCTTCCTGAATCTCTGCAAAAGTGTCTCTTGACATAACGTGAGAGGCAACTTGCCAGGCAAAGGCCGCAACTGTGTGATGGAAAGCTTGGCCATGTACAGACTTCTGGACAAATGGAGGTTTTATGAAATTGGGTTATCAGTTGAGAGGGGTGGAAGCCCTACTCAAATAACAAACACAATGCTTGTCAATGTGAACGACAAAAGTCACTAACAACCTGTGCTTAACCCTCTGGTAACCTGCCACAAAAGCAGTCAGGCTTAACTTAGAAGCAATGTATAAAGTATGTCTGCAGCACACAAACAGTAATAAAAAAAATCATCAAAAGTAAATTTTATTAAATAAAATAATACCTGAATGACATAAATCCAATAAGCGGAACTGGAGATATCCATTGTTAAAGTTTTGGGTGAAAATAGCTCCAAGATGCAGAAAGCGCCACTCGAGGGTGTCTGGTCACACGAGACTGGGGAAACGTTCAGGCCGAGTGTGATGGACTGCACATTGGCTAGAGGGACCAGTTTAGTTCAACTGAAGAATTACCTTCTCAAGTCCGGCATGAAGGGTGCCGTGTGCACTGGTGAGGGCCGTGAGGAAGAAACTATTGGTTCGAGGAATAGGTCAAGAGTTGGTGAAAGCCATTGCAGTACCACGTAGAGCCGGTCATCGGAGCTACATGCTACTAGTGGGCCTGCTGCAGCACTCATTGTGCCACCACTTTAAAACATGTCTCAGACCAGCCACTGAAGCCTACAGTGAAGTTTTTACCTGCCATTTTGACCTGGCAAAATAAACCTTTTGCCAGGCTTAAACCCTTCTTTTTAATACTTAGAAGTCACCCATAGCTTAGGCCCTAAATGCTCATAGGGCAGGGTGCATTGAATGTAAATGTAAGACCTGTACTTAGGTTTTTCATATCCTGGCAGTGATAAACTCCTAAAGTTGTTTTTCCCTGTTTTAAGATCTATCTCTCCCATTGACTGACACTAGGGCACCTTATGGCATGTAAGTTTACCTTTGAAGTTAAGGCCCAACATGTTTCAGAAGCCTCCCTGGAACTGTTGAGCTGACTAGTTGCAACTGAAACTCCCTGGACCTGCAACTGGCCCTCCTCCAGGCCACTACTGGAGTGAGTTCTGATCCTGAAGAAGTGCCCACCCTCCAAGTTCTGGACACTTGGCTGGCATCTGTAGAAGCTCCTCCAAGATGAAAAGGTAAAAATCATGATCTTTGGGCTCCTCACAACTGCCCTGACTGTCAACATAAAGCTGATGCCTGCTCTTTGTGCCGACAGGAACTGTCTGCAAACAACTGGGAAGGCAAGACCTGCACTTTGTGCTACAGCAATTACAGCCAGTGATGACCACCAGCACGAAATGCCAATGATGACCGGGTCTTTGCACTACAGCAACAACCATCCCTAATGCTTGACTTGCTCTTTGTGTCAGGAACGTCCTCCAAATTGAATGGAACTCTGCACCAGACTTGAGAAGGCAATTTTTCAGCAGGACTAACCTCGTCCCTGAATCTGACCTGCACTCCATCGCAGTCAACCTGAACTTGTGACTTTCCCCTGGTCTAGCGTGACCAAATGACAGCGAGTGGGCCTCTGTGCTTTTAAACGCTGTTTTCACTAAAACTCTAAAATTGCATATCTCCATTACTACTGATTGAATTTTTGTCATTCTGGTATCATTTTATTTATTAAACTTTACTCTATATTTCTGAATTGAGTTCAGCTTTTTCTTGTGTTTTGTTTTCACTGTATTATTGTTTGGGTACTGCATAAACACTTCACACATTGCCTATAAGTTAAGTCTGACTGCTTTTGTCCCAACTTACAACAGGGTTAAGCACAGGTTAATTTTGTGACTCTTTTAGTTTACCCTGACAAGAATTGTTTTTGCTGCTTAAGTGTGGCTTCCACCCCCTCAACCAATAGCCGCATTTCTTACACTGCCCTTCAAAAGAAGATAGCAGACCAATATAAAAAGCAATGCATACATTACTTCAATGTTGGCTGGTCACCATTAAATGTACAATCAGAACATGATAAGCACTATGCATATCTTACATTAGGAAGTATTGGAAGACCAAATAGCACTAACCAATAGTCAGTGGCTTGCTAACGGCTGACCTGGTTAATTATGATTGGTGCTGTAACTCCTGTTGCTGCAAATATCTGAATTAAAATTTGAACAGCAAACGCTGCATCCCCTGCAATTTCCCATAGGTAAATAGTGTCTCGTCAAATCTTCTAAAAGAAATTCGGGTAAAAAATTACCAAAAAATAACAGGACATACACATTCCGGTAAGAAAGCAATAACATTTCTTTGGCCCATTTTTGGAAATAACTATAATTGTTACTTTGTAGTGCACCTTCTTTCTGGCCAGCTGTGATCCTGACCTAGGTATATGTACACAGTAGGCTTGATTCACAAAGGTAACTTAGACTTTTGAGTAATTTACTCTTTTTTGGCTATCCACAAAACCTGAGTCTAAATTCACTCCAAAAGTGTAACTTTCATGTCTCCACCAAATTGAAGTGCTTGGAGGATGCTCACGAACTGCAGAGGCTATTCACAAAGGTAACTTAAACTTTTGAGTAGTTTACACATGTAATTTACTCTTACTCTTGTGAGTAAATAATCACTCAGATTTTGTGAATTGCCAAAAGTAGGACTGTGTTATTTCCACAAGAATTCATGTAGTGCCATTTGCAAAAATATTTAGTTAATAAAGCATTCCAGTAATAGATTTGGGGGAAGACTATCACAAAGATACTGAAACAAAAAAAAAAACCTGAGAGCCATTTTTACTCAAATTATGTTGCATTCTTAAGAATAAAAAAGCAATGTCTGCCTTATTTACTGCTTAGTGGATGGGATAGCCCATTGCAAATGTGGCAGAAATCTCATCTGGCAAATTACAAGTGCATTAAAGCTAACAACAATGCCAACACAGCAGGAGGGATATTGGCCACCTTTTGATGCACTATCCCATCCTCCAATCTATAAATAGGGCTTTAAATTTTGAGCAAGCCCCTCAAGTGAATACCCTATCAATGTTGTGTTACATTTTTTCAAAGTAGATCTGTCACTGCAAGGGATGTTCTGGCACTAAATATGTGCATCCCGAAGAACATCACTGGTATCAGAGAGTGGATTATCATTTTGTGAAGAAATGGGTCTTTAGGGCTTTCTTGAGGATTGGATTTGTTTCTGACCTTACACAAAAAGTCAGTGTGTTCCAATTTTTGGCAGTACAAACAAAAAGAGAGCTGTCTCACAATCTCATCTTAATGTATGTGGGACAGTGAGCATTTCTGCTGTAGAGCAGGAGTCTCAAACCTTTCCTGTAATAAGAGCTACTTATGTTCAATGGAAATCATCCTGAGCTACTAATATTAGTGATGTAATTGTGACCACCTCATTCAAGATTGTCAGCAATGATCACATCAGTACACGAGGCAGGGTTTTCAGCACTAATGTAAAATAAATCCTTTGACAATTTGAAATGATTGTACATGGGTAATAAATAAAAGCCTTAGGGGCCCATTATGATGGCGGGCGGAAGCACTACCGCCGTGCTGGCGGATGCAAAAACCACCAGTTACCGCCGGCACGCAGCAGTCCACACGCCCGCCCAATTACGATGCGAAAAGCAGGCCAAACACCGCCGGCAAGCCAGCAACACCGTCCGCCATCAAAGTGCGCCCGCACACGTAGCGGCGCAGCACAACTGACACACACCGTCCGACGAAACACGTCCCGCCCGGCGCATAAATTACGATGCCGCAAACAAACGGCTCCCACGGCAAAGAGACACCGCACGTGAAAGAGAGGCGGAAACACGGACGCAGAGCACGGACAACGAAGAAGCGGCACCCCGGGCATGAATCCAGCACTGCAGGCCCTTCCCATGCTTCTGCTGATGCACCACCAAGGACGCAACATACCGCGGAGACGCAGGTAGGCACACACACAACAAGTGCACGCAAACAGCGCACACAGTGCAAGGGCGGATAAAGCGGACAACCCCCACCAGCGCGTGCACACTACACATCCACCATTGCATCCACATATGACACACAGGCCAAATCCTAACATCGCGGAACACATGTGTACACACCACCTGGGACTAGGAACCAACCACCCCGTCACGGCCCCAAAGCGCCGATGACGCCGCCACACATGCGCACAACGCAGAGGCCAACCGCAGCGCCATGCATGCGTCGCACACAGACACAGGGACACAACCAAGCAGCACACACACCAGCCCCACCCCGAACGCACATGACACGTGACAGGCCTGCCACAGACATGTCCCCAACGCCCAATTCACGGACAACACCCAACGCCACACAACCGACGCACACATGTCAGTTAAGTCACGCAACAGCAGGACACACCCCAGTGTAACAAACATGGCGAAGCACACAGCGGCGGCAACACCAACTAGGAGAAGCAGGGCCCCTTCGGGAAGAGGAACGCCAGTACCACACTGAAAAACCCATACCACCCTGCACATATGAACAAGACACATGAAACGGAACACCAAAGAGCCCGGTGACCGACAACAGGTGGCCCAAGAATTACATCCACACACAAGGCCCAACGCAGAGCGGAAAGGCAGCCTGCCGCCCACACAAGGGAGAGCAGACAGCACTGAATGACCTTCCATTCCAACACCGAAACCACAGCCCTACGACAGAAGCCGGTGAATACAGCCATTGTCCAAGAATAGACCAACACAGGCATGCCGAGGAGACCGACCACACGGCAGATAGCGCATATCACAGAAGCACACAACGGACGGGGAGGAAAGAAGAAAACACTCCCCCATGTCGGCCACATGCAAGTTAATTGGAAGGAGTCACACAGCACCGACCTTGAACTGTCTGAGAAGCATGTGGGAAGAGGGCCCGTGTCCTCCAAACAAGCCAACAGAACACAAGTCCTGTCTCCCCACGACTACACAGAGCTCACAGCAACCCCGGAGCGTGCACATTGCAGACTGCACACACAGCCAAAGCACGCCACCTCTACGAACCGCTGCGAAATGGCAACCGCAACACACCTACCCAACTACGCCGAAGAGCTCAAGCTGTACCAAACCAGCACGATACATACATTGGGATGCGATCTCCTGTCCCTGCTGAACGTAAGTTACCGACTGACTTACCGCATCACATTGTTCAGCTGCGTCATGCCCGTCTTCTACTGTCGGAGGTGTCCCTACCAGCATCCCGTCGAGATATGCCTCTCCAACCCGGCATGTCTGAAGGCGGACCTGCTACCACTACTCCTCCCTCTGGACGCACACGACAGGGCCTGCTCTGCCTATGGGGGCATGGCGTATGTGGCCAACATCGCACACGCACTGAAATGGAACCACTGTGCCTCCACACGACGGATCATCGAGAACAGCTACATCGAATGTCACCCAGCATGCCCCATCATGGTCCTCCAAGGGACAACCTACGAACAACACCTTGACAGCCACCATCCGCTTCATTGGCTGGCAAACATGTACACCACCAATGACATGGAAGCCCTGCTGGACGGCATCGCATACCTGTCAACCTGTAAATACGTCGGACCACAACGCAGGTTCCCCGAGTGACCTATGAAGTCCAACCCCGCACCCATGCTCAGCTTCCGCACGGACTGGCCAGTCACCACCACAACAGCCATACCAAACGACCGGCAACTGTAACCACACCATCAACGACATCGCCATGACATCGGATATGACCGGGACATGCACACTGTTCCCCATCACATCCAGGAACACCGCATGCATCGTGGGAGGCAGTGGCATGGGCTCTGTGCATCGCACCCACATGGACGGAACTGCACGAACAACCAGGACACGACATGGATCCAGCGCACATGGACACACACACCGCTCAGTGGACATGAATAGGTCGCCTGGAGTCTGTGGGTGCTGCACCCCTCCCACCCCCGCCCCGGGAATCCCATACCAGGACCTTTGCATGGACGACAAGTGCATACAACAACAACACGACCCCAGTGACTGTGACATGTCCAGTAACCACCACAGTGCAACAACAAGTGGCACGCCGCTGCATGCACGCAAGCACATGCCCTGATGTCATCTCACATGCACGCGTGCATGAGGAACAACCGCAGCAAACCTGTCACATGGAACTGAGATGGACTGTGCCCATGATGCCGAGCGGTCTGGTAGGCTACATGTATACCGTCTGTGTCAAAGTCCGCAGCTCCGCAGCTATACGTAAATGTACATTAGCACAGCCTTGGCCAAGCAGATGTAACCCCACACCCTATCCCATTTGTAATCATGCTCAGTATATCCTCAACATGTATTCCGCTGCCAGTAGTGTCCACTATACTGCATCACAGAGGACAGAAGACTCAATATAATGTTTGAAACCAGAACTGTCTCCGCTGACTCATTTCACAAGTACGAATGAGAGAGGATGAGAGTATGTGAAGTACACGGCAGTCGTGACATGACCATGTAGTCCACTGGTATTGGATGTCAACGCAAATGAGTAGCACTACTGTGGAAGACACACATGTGTCGTGTGAAGTCGTATGGACGCAGTGCTCAGGTGGGTGGGTGCGACGGGTAGATGCGCACATGCCAAGTTGGAGCACGCCGTGTTGGGAGGGCTCATGAACAGTACACCACCGCTTCCCTGGGCATTGTGAGAGGACACCTGTCGGGGGGAGTGAACACGTGTGTGCACAGCAGCCGGGCACACGTACAAAGCGGTACCAGGCGCACCTCAGCCCACCCTCTGTGGACAAGCTGGATCCTGTTGTGCGCCCGCCATGCCCCTTGACAAGGCACACACAGCCCCAGTCGACCACGTGTAACCCCAACATAGTCAATCCGCACAGGCGATACAGGGCACGAGATGGCAGTGGAGCATGGTGTGTGAGAGGTCTCCTCGCGCTCCTCCTGGTCATATCACGCAGGCAATAGAACCTCAACGTCCAGCATGGCAAAAAGTCAAATGGAAGTGTAGGGGGACGCACCACAGCACGAGCAGCACTGACGTCACGGGAGGTGGCTCGCACCATCCCATCCATTGCCCATCATACCAACCACGCCACATGCCATTGCGACTAAGTGCAAGCGCGTGCGCCACCACCCCTGAGCCCTCCCCAGAGAGGCCAAAGAGTGAATGTGTGGGCCATCAGCCACAGACGGACGCGGCATGGCCGCAAGGGCAGCCACAGCCACTGGGTGTCGCAGGTGGCGGATCCGGAAGGCGAAGACTGTGATGCATAGTCCATGCAGGCCGGGTCTCCATTTGGGGCACCACGCAGGTGGATCGGCGTCCCGCCACACATCATACCCTGAGACAGCCCACTCGTGCAACTGGACCCACACATACACTCCTTGCCCTCTCTGGTGCGAGCTTGGGGCTGCCTGTGCAAGCGCTAGCCTCGCAGGTGAGCATGCATATTGGGGGGCGAGGGGAGGACATGAGGGCTGGGGCGAAGATGACTGTATCACTGTCAGTTAGTACAAGGGATGACCCAGATGTGGAAAGGAAGAGACGTGTCCCGTGTGTACTGCAACTAGTCGCCAATCCAACTACCCCCATGTCCGGAATGTAAGCCCGCACCTAGGCCCGCCCATCCGCCACATCGAACATACCACCAGCACGACAACCTTCCCATTCGAAACACTGACTGGGGGTGGCGACCAGTGAACAATCATGTGTAGCCTACCCACGCGTACATGTGGGCCCTCCATGATCCATGTCACCTGCGGCAAAGACATGACATGCGCAATGAGGGAAGTGAGGAGAGCTGTCCGCCCCACGCGCAGAAGGTGCATCAGCTCCACAGACCCAGCAGCGAGTCCAGCAGGGGTCACATGTGCAGGGGCAGCTGTGCCTGGTGTGAAGGCACATGCATATAGACAGCACATCGACCAATGTGTAGTCTGCCCACATCCACAGTCCATCATCATGCGGACATAGGAATTGAACACAGGGCAACACATCTTAGCTGGTGCACCCACCGTGACCAACAATGCGCAATCATCGACGTACCCGCCCTGTGCATGGCCCCCACCCAACGGAGGCACATCCAGTGCCACCATCCCACACACACAAGCCTTCCACGGAACATGCTGTGTCCAATGGTCAGTACAGAGTCAGCGCCCATCTGGTGGATCCTGAACAGGAGACACATGCACACACATGCCAGCTCCCACTATGTACGACTGCCACCTGGCACGTGCAATGTAACCTCTCACCTGTGACGTGTGACTGCAAGCACACAGCCGTCTTGGCATGGGGCTGTCAATGTGGACACCAGTCAATGTTTCGGGAGCTGTGATCCGTACAGTGCTGTACATAGGGTGCAGTGCTGACACCTACTACTGTCTCATATCCCCTCGTGCCACAGGTCCCACTTGTATTGGCCGCTCAGCCCGTGCCCACATCGTCGTCGTCGTGTGCCATACTCATCCAGCCTCGGAAGCAGTACCATGCTCAGCAGACACTCATGTTGCCGTGGCGTTGCCGCTTGACGAATATGCAGTCAGTCCCCATCAGCACGCCCCGCAAGTCATTGGGGCCTAGATCCCCATGTGCATGCACATGGCAGTGGTATGTCTCACTTGCCATTGCCATTGTTGGGAGACCTGTGTAAGTGTATTGTGGCCGTGCCGTCCCAGCTTGACAGCTGGGCTGTGGCCCATGTGCTTGCTCAGTCATGTCAGTGATGTGTATGCGAAATTGCTATGTGCCGTGTTGCTTTGACATGTGTCCTCTGCCATTTAACCCAGGCGGAGACCGAACATTGACCGCCCATACCAATTGCTGGCGGACATGGACGATACAGAGGTAATCAGGAAGTTTCGGCTGGACAGGCCAACTCTGCATCGACTGTGTGCCATGTTAGAGCCCCATCTCCGTCCCCGCAGGGTGTATCCGACTGCTGTCACCCCCACGGCTAAGGTGATGGCCGCCATGCATTTCTTCGCCACTGGGTCATTCCAGCACACAGTGGGCAGTGGAGGAGGGATGTCCCAGCCCATGTTCAGCAAGGTGCTGAGGGATGTACTGGCAGCCATGATGCTGTCCCGGAACAGGTACATCAGATTCCCCAGGGCTCGTGAATTGGCGGCAGTGAAGGGTGCATTCTATGCCCTTGGCAGAATCCCACACGTCGTGGGAGCCATTGACTGCACTCATGTTGGCCTTGTTCCACCACAGGCCACTGAGCACCTGTACCGCAACAGGAAGCACACGCACTCCCTGAATGTGCAAGTGGTGTGCCTTGCGGACATGGTGATCACCCACGTGTGTGCAAAGTTTCCAGGCTCGGCCCATGACGCACACATAATGCGCAACAGCATCTTGCCACGACTGATGGCCAATCTGCAACAGGATCGTGGCTGTATTGTCGGTGAGTATGTGGAGTGGTGTAGCGTGCTGGTTGTGCGATGCTGTCCCCTGTCCAGTTGGAATAGCAACGGTTCTCTGTGTCCCTCACACCCAGGTGACTCTGCGTATCCGAATGGGGCATGGCTGCTCAGTCCATTGAGGAATCCTCGCACCCCAGCAGACGATCGATACAATGAGGCACATGGGAGGACCAGACGTGTGGTCGAGCGTACCTTTGGCCTCCTCAAGTCCAGGTTCAGGTGCCTGGACCGCACCGGGGGTGCACTGGCGTACTCCCCACAGAAGGTGTGCCAGATAGTGGTGGCGTGCTGCATGCTGCACAATCTGGCCATTCGGAAGCAGATCCCCCTCATTGTGGATGACGGAGATCAACCAGGGCCCCAGCCCGCAGACCAGGACAGCTCGAGTGAGGTGGACAGCGGAGAGGAGGAAGCTGGGAATGTGCGCCAGCAGCTCATCGCCCGCTACTTCACTTGACGGTGAGTGTCCATGTACGACGGATGATGTGTCTGTATCTATGCAGGTGTGTGTGTGCTGTGTCAGGGTGGCCGTATGTTCACTGCGTGCAGTGTGTCAACGCTCCATGGCCAGGGTAGTATGCCACTGTTGGTGACTGTGGCATTGTGCCCTATTGCTCTGTGCGATGTGTGTACATTGCTTGTAGTTGTTGACATGTACTGTGTGATGGGTGTGTGACACACTCATTGAATGCTCCTGTTCTGTCTCCCACCCCTAGGTCCCTACAGGCCCTCCGGATTCCATTTCCATGCCACGCATCAGGTGCCTTTCCGCCCAAGGTGACCGTTGTATTCCGTACAATAAAGACACAGGGCACAAACAGCAGTTAGTGAAAAAGGTGCATTTATTACAAACTGTGACATGTGATTGTGTGTAAGGTGATGACAAAAGTGGTGCGTGCAGTGACAATGAGCTGTCGGTCATGGCTGCGTGATGATCAGGGTGTACCCACTGGTTCTATGTCCATAGTCCAACACACACATGCCATCCAGATGGCTGTGTGGAGTGGGATCGTAGAGCAAGTCAATGCAGTGGCTGGTCAAGGAAGGCTGGCGGAAGGCTGGCTGGCTGCCTCACTTGCGACTGGAGCGTGCGAAGTCCTCCCGGGAGATCTGTTTCCTCTTCGGACGGCCCCTTCCACGTTTGGGAGGGGGGTGTGTGGTGGCGACCTGCTGGTGGTGGGTGAGGTGTGCTCACTGGCTGTGGACGCAGGGGAAGTGGACACTGCTGCCCGAGCCTGCGCCCTAGCAGGTGGTGGCGGAGGTGGTGTTGCTGGCCTTGCCTGTGACCCCACCGCCACCACCAGCTGGCCCATGAGGTCCACGAGTTGGTCCATACGGGACACGAATTGGCCCATATGGGCGTCCATGGACCTCAGCACCCCCAGCACCTCCCGCGTGTCAGTAGCAGACCTGGCCCATTGTCCTTGGGCCTCTTCATAGGCCCCAAGGACTCTGGCCATTTGAGGCAGGGCATGGCTCCCATGGGAGGCTGGCGTTTCCCTGACCCTGCTCCTCCTACCAGTCCTGCTGCCACCGGCCTGCCCACTAGCCACATTGCTCACCACGGTCCTCGCTGTGGCTCCCAGGGTGGATCCAGTCGGCCGGGCCACCACCTGCGCTGGGGCTGGTGCCAGCGAAGACGTGGTGGTGGTGGAGGCGGTGGTGGTCGGTGCGGCGATGGTGGCGGTTGCGGCAGTGGTAGTGGCCGCAATGACCGTGGGTGTGGCCGCAACGACAGTGGCAGCAGGGGACTGGGACTGTTCAGCATCCCTGGATGATGGGTTGGTGGGTAGGAGGGGTCCTGGGGAGCGGCTGGGCCCTGCCACGCCAGATGGGCCAGCTTGGTGGTCCGTGTCCGAAGAGGTGGACAGATCCTCCAGATCCGTGTGTCCTCGTTGGGGGCTTGTAGGCTGGCTGTGCTGGCTGCTGTCTCCATCCCCAGCGTCCAGCAGTTCGTCACCTGTGGAGAGAATGAGATTTGTTATTGTGTTGCACCTGGCGAAGTATGTATTAGTCGTCTGACATTGGCAGTTCGTGCAATCTCGTACATGGGTTTCCCCGGAGGCGAGTGTGTGGCTGTGGCATCTGTAGGTGTGTGTGCTAGGCAATGGGACTGTGTGCTGTGCACATGTGGCATGGGACGGATTGGCCATGCCGATGGGTGTGTTGCTTTGCCCCTACTCATTGTGACTCTGGTGTATGCGGGCTCCTGGCCCATCCTGGGTCTGGTTTGTACTTTGCTTTTGGAGTTCAAATGGAACGCTTAGGAACGCATATGGCAACATGGGGGCCATGCCCCAGATTCGCATTTGGGAGGGAATATGCTTTTGGGGTTCAAATGGAACGCTTAGGAACGCATATGGCAACATGGGGGCCATGCCCCAGATTCGCATTTGGGAGGGTATATGCTTTTGGGGTACATGCTGTGAGCCATGGGTGCCGAACGTGACATGTGTTGTGGCAGCATGACAGTGCATGGTCTGAGGTGTGTGCATGCCTGACATGCCCTGCATATTTGCTGTCTGTTGTGGTTACTGGACATGGCATTGGACGCATCGTTATGAGTGAGTGATAGTTGTGTGCCAGCCAACGTATTGCAGTTGTCCCATCTCCTTGGTGTGCGTGCTGCCCTGTGCCATGTGCATCACTGCAGTGCTCGGGGGGTGTGGCCCATGTTGTGTGTTGTTGCTCACAGTGTGTCGTGCGCTTAATTGACTTCTGGCACATGGTTGGTCATGGGCATGTGTCTTAGCGTGACTGCTGTATGTGTGGCAGCTGTGCGGATGACATGCCTTTCATGAGACTGGGGCTGACGGATGGGATGGATGGTATGTTGTATGTGCATGGTGTGTCTGTGTGTTTGATGGGTTCAGTGGTGTTCGTGTGCATTTATGTTGTTCCGCTCTGTTGCGTCTAGTGTTGTTTGTCTTACATAGGCGTAGTTGTGGGGTGTGTGGTTGACAGGCAGTAGGGGCTACATGGACAGGACTTCAATGGTGTTTCGGTTGTGTGTGATGAGTTGCACAGTGGCTGCCGTGTGGGACTATATTCAGTGTGGCTTGTGCATGCAGACGTGGCTCCTTGGGTGTTGCTATGTCTGTGATGGGTCATGTGGGGTGTGAGTCTGCTGTTCATGTCCGTGTGCACATTGTTCACTTGTTCGTGACGGTGGGCGGTGCTGCGTGTTCGTGTGCTACGTGACATGTCCCATGTGTTGGTGGTGTTATGGTCCTCATGCCTCCAGTAATCCAGCCCTGTCCAGTTTCCCACCTGCAAGTTGTTCGTGCGTGCACTGTACTGGATGCCACATGGCTCTTAGCGGGGGTGCTCCATGTTGCAGGTCTGTGGGGGTGGGGGGTGTAGTGGGTCGTGGGGGTGGCTGTACACCCACTGACACCGATTGCTGTGGACCGTGATGTCTGCCTTTCGGCTGTCGTTGTGCACTGCGGTGGCTGACACGTGGGTGTGGGGTGTGGGGGATGCTCCTCCTTGCTGTGCTGTGGGACTGGGGCCTGGTGTGTGTTGTACTTGGGCTGTCCACCGTCCCACCCACTGCACTTTGTGTTCCTGCCACTTACCTGTTACTTGTCGGTTGGTGCAGCTGTGCCTGACACATGGGTGTGGGGAGTGCTCCACCTTGCTGGTCTGTGGGAGTGGGGGCCTGGTGGGTGTTGTACTTCAGCTGTCCCCCTCCGACCCACTGCACTTTGTGTTCCTGCCACTTACCTGTTACTTGTCGGTTGGTGCAGCTGTGCCTGACACATGGGTGTGGGGAGTGCTCCACCTTGCTGGTCTGTGGGAGTGGGGGCCTGGTGGGTGTTGTACTTCAGCTGTCCCCCTCCGACCCACTGCACTTTGTGTTCCTGCCACTTACCTGTTACTTGTCAGTTGGTGCAGCTGTGGCGGACACATGGGTGTGGTGGGTGCTCGTTGTGGCGCTTCTGGCATATTTGGGGACCTGTTGGTGGTTACGTGGCTGGCTTAGTGTACACATGTCCCCACGCATCTTACAGTTGTTCGGTTTGGCCTGTGTGTGGTAGTGTCTGTTGCATGTGCGTGTGATGTGTTGTGTATTGTGTGCTGGACATGGGGGTGTTTGTCCCTGGGAGCTGTGGCATGGTGGTTGCGCATGTGTGTACATAGCGGTGTGCTGGTATACATTAGTTTGTACTTACCAGCCTCCACTCCCCCTGCTAATCCGGCGAGGATCTCCGGATGTATTACGACTCGCACCTTCTCCTCCCACGCTTTGAAGGTCTTAAAGAGCGCGGGATTCCCTCCGCCAGTGACGGCAGCCAGCTCTCTGTTTTTGCCCTCCTTCTTCTTGACCAGGCTCTTTACGTCATTCCAACGTTTGTTTATCTCGGTTCTGTTCCTGGGCAGGGTCCCGACTGCATTGACCTGGTCTACGATCCGGGTCCACATTCTGTTTCTGGTGGCTAGTGGTGTGTGCTGGACCATGTTCCCATAGATTTGTGGGTACACCTTGATGATCTCGTCGACCATGACCGTCAGCTCCATGGGCGTGAACTTGGGCATCCTTTGTGGTGCCATGGTGTTTGTGGTGCTGGTGCGGTGTGTGTTGTGTAATGTGCAGGGGGTTTGTGGTGCCGGTGTTTGGTGGTGGTGGTGGTGGTGGTTGTGATGTGTGCGTTTCTGTGGTGTGCTGCTGTCCTTGCTGTGTCACTGTGTCCTCTCCTCTCCCTCTCTGGTTTGCAATGTAGCAAGGGGTTGTGGTCTGTGGGAGTGCTGCTTTTGTACTCACCTATGTGGGTGTGTCCTCATGGTCTGTTGTTTTCAGGTGTGTTGTGTCTGGGGTTCTGGCCTTTGTATTTTTTGTTTGTCCGGGGGGGTGTTTTCGGGATGTGTACTGTGCTTGTGTATTTGTGCGTGCCTTGCTGTGTGGACTTGTTGGCCATGTTGTGTGCTATTGGTTTTGTGTGCGGATGGTTTCTGTGCAGGTACGTGGGCGCCATGGCTTCTGCCGTGTCGATTCTCATCGGCGTTGTTTGCGCTGGCGGGCGGTATTTTTGTTGTTTTTCCGCGCTCATGGCGGTGCGATCGTAATTTCACGTGCGGTGTGTCGGCCGTGTGGGCGGGCGGTTTTGTGTTGTCGTGCGTGTTTCCGTCCGTGGCGGGCGGTTTGACTCCGACTCGGACGATGGCGGGCGGTATTTTGTATGATTTTTCCGCCGATGGCGGTTTTCAGTTTGTGTACTCATAATGGCGTGGTCGGTGTTCAGGCGGTGTGTGCGGGCGGATTTTTGCCGCTTCCATGCCTGGCGGATTTTTTTACGCCGGGTATCGTAATGTGCCCCTTAGCTATTCCCCTGGCACTAAGGTAATAATATGAGTAATAAACCTTGCAAGCTCAATAACAGCTTTAAAAACATTTTGAAAACTCGACTATTTTTCACCAAACATCAGCTTATGAGATCTGAAAATAGAAAAACTTTGATCTTGAGTACATGCTTTGAAATTCTAGTATTCATAATTCAAAGATGCAAACGCTTTTATATTAGAACGCTGGGCTGCACACAGGAGGCATACTCACAGTTAGCTGGAGAGCTACAGGTAGTTCATAAGCTACTTGTTGGAAACACTTGCTGTAGAGGGAGGGGCTTTTAGGAATGCATAATAAAACTTTTGTCTGAAAGTAAACTAGTCCTGATGAAGGAGAGTGCGATGAATAATACAAAGACAAGAGAATTCTACTACATTAGGGAACCAATTATTCTCTGCTAAGATAAGAGAAATATGAGCACATTGGGGGTAATTCAGCATGATGCGAGCTGACAGATTCTGTGTCAGCTGCAGTTTAAGCATGTGACATTTTGGAGGGCTTAGATATAGAACATTGTAGTAATCCAGCTGGGAAAGGATGATGGCCTGGCATATTGCTTTCCAGCAGAGTAAATGGGCAGATTTGAGATAATAGCTACATGTCAAAAAAGCAGAAAATGTGACCTTATTAATATGAGTTCAAGGACAAGATATTGTCCACAGCAAAGTCTACATTTTTTCATATATGTAAGAGAAATAGGAGGGGGTTCCCAACTGCTGTGGATACTTTTACATGTCGCTGGATGAAGAGAATCTCATGTGAAATGGTGTTGAAGTTAGCAGAGAGTTCGAAAAAAATTAAAGTGGTGCTCATTAAACCTCAACCAGTTTGGAGACAGAAGATGTTTCTGTGCTATGAATGAGTCTAAATCCTAGCAGTGCTCTGTCTGGGATAAATGTGTTTTCTAAAAAGAAATAGGTAAACTGTTCTTGAATATGCAGAAGAATAGGGATCTAAAGTATTGAAATACTTGGTGTCACAACGTCTTGCTGTCATTCTGCCACAATAAGGCAGAGGAGCAAGATATATTACACAAAGAGCTCAAAATTGGCCTGAAGTGGTCTCGTGACCAATGAATAATCTATACAGAACATGTCCCAAGAGAAGTGCTTAACTAATGAAGTTAATGATTTTGTTACATCGGGTGTGAATTGGTAAAATTTGATCATAAAATGTGGTAAGTGGCCTATTAAGTTAAGTCTAAATATGAAATGAATTAGCCCATTATTAAGAAAGACTAATACATCATTGACATTTTTTCAAGAGAAAAATACACCATTGCAGCTTGCAAGGGTTCACCAAGGTATTATGGTAGAGATTAGGGTGTTGACAATTTTAAAGGTTCCTTTAGATGTGTTCAAATCTGACAGAATTATGTTATCGTAGTATGCTACAATCACTTCCTGAATTAGGTTTTCTGTATTTTCAAATAGCAATGGCATACGTATAGGCTTTTCTATGTGATAGGGTGATCTCTAAACAAACTATATCATTTTAGACTCATCGTGGTGTATCATAGTGCAATGGTTCTAAAATTACAAGCAGCAATCTGTTTAATTTATGCTATATTATCGAGTTTATTGGAAATCCCAAACTCATATTCTATGGACATATGTTGAACAACCAACTGACAATGATGAGGTTAAATTTATTTAATAATTTCTTCCATAATCTTTGACCAAACACGACTCATTAAATACAACTGGATGGCTTTTCTTTGAGAGAATCCATCAGTGATCAATTCATTGAAGACTGCACAATGGCCAGTCCAAGTGAGAGGCACTTAATCATTACATTTTTATATCCAAAAGAGAGGAAAAGATGAGATCCACTTTAGATCCCTATTCGTTCGTCAGGGTTGTCATATATTTTGTAAGACTCAAAGGGGCACAAACATCACTAAGGTTGATAGAATCAGTTACTCTGTGCACTTGACCAAATGATCAAATTGGCTACAATTAGCAAATTAGTGGCCAATTGAACAAGCACTGGCAAATCCAATAGGACTCACCTCTAATTCTATTGACAAACTTTTATTCATGCCATTCCCATGCATATGCACACATGACCTACAATCTTGCACTGGGTTTTCCATTACAGAAAACACATTTTAAAATGGCCGATAATGCATAAGTGTGCCTCACTGTGTACATGCTTATCAGCAAAGCTAATAATCCTTGATTTTTAATGAAACATGTGCAATTCATAGTCACATACTTTTGAAAAACAGCAATTGTTGATGTAGGCAGCAGTACATAAGCAATTACTAGAGGTCCCTTGAGTTGTGCAATATTCTACTGATATTTGCAGAAATTCACACAAATAAATATGGCATTCTCAATCACTGACCTTGGAAAAACAGAATTTGCACCAATCAACGAGCTATTTTTTGCACAAGTTTAGTTTGTAACAGTGATGGTCTTCAAGTAGACTGTAGATACCAATATTTGTACAAAAACATGACCTGGCTGTAACGCTTTGGAAATATTTCCCCTGAGATATGAAGTCTAAGATACACAATAGTATGTTTTATGAAGTGGCCTCAAAGTTGCTTTTGAGATTTACACGTGGCTTTCTTCATAATATTGGTAGAACTTTGGGCAGGCATGGCATAGATAGACTTCCTTTCAGGGCTATCCAACACTTTATAAACAAAGCTCACACTTTACATTTCTTAACGCACAAACACTCCTTTAAAAGAAAGCCAACACTTTCCGAGGATGTAAATAAGTTAGCTCTGGGTCTCTGAAAAAGCAGACAGTGCTGGCGCAGAAATGTTTTAATTTAATCAGTTCAAACCATAACTTACAATAGGGGTTTTCAACTCCGCACCAAAATCTTATCCTATGCAATGGATCTTTGCCAACGGTTTAGAATGGAGTATCAATCAAATCATTTCAATAGACATCATCAATTTAGTCATTTAGTTCAGTCAATGATGAGAGTTTTGGATCAGTATTGAGAAGAGTTTAGCATATTGTTTTTGGCTCATTTTTTCAAATTAGTAAATCAGATAAATTTGTTTACAGAAATATCAAGAAAATCATGGTTAGAGTCAAGAAAATTAGTGTCCTCCATAAAGGAATTCAAGTCCCTATTCCGCTCTAGCGGATCCTGACCTACCAGAACCCCTAAAGAGTCCTTTTTGGAAAGGAGCAAGATTTAAAGGAGCATTGAAATGAAATCAGGTGGAAGAGGAACTCCTCATGAAGAGTAGTTCTAGAAACTCATCCAAGTCTCTTCTCTCAAACAGCATCAGCAAACAGCAATCAATAACCATAACCGTTAAACAAAAAATAGACACCGACAAAGTAGTAGGTAGTAGGCAACAGAAATCACTGTCAGCAGTAGCTCACGGCAAATAGGACTAAAAGAGCCGAGGGAAATATAGAAGGTCACAGAAGAATAGCCTGGACCAGTCTGGGCAGCACACCCTTCATTTTAAATAGGATTACGTATATTATAAACACATGTAACAATCCATGCTGTTGTTAGGTCATTTTAAGCCAATTAGGAAGGATTGTCCGATGGTCTGCCCCTTCTTCCTTCATTCCCACGGTAAACGTACGAAGTCAGCAAGGTGCCATCTACAAATGTCAACTTAGTTGCTAAACATTCATGTGCGTAAGCTTCAATATGAGGTCCCACGAGAACCCTGCAGTCTAAACTGGGAGCTATTTAGTATTCTACTGTATAACAATGAACTATTCTAATGCAGAAATATTCTAGTTGTAACCTACGAGATTAAGATTCACATCTTCATGTAAGCATTATTGTTTAATACACTAGTCAGTATTCAACATGGTAAATTGTTGGCAGCTAGAAACTAACTAAATACGATGACAACATGTAGCTTAGGAAAAGAAGAAATACATTTAGTCAGCACATTCTACAGAGATGACATGTTCAAGCACGTCAAGTGTGAACCATTTATAAAATAATACATAGTTCAGCATTTCCTAAAAGCATTTATTTTTTAATGAAGAAAATTAACTGAAAGATAGAAAGATGAAAGATGACAGATGAATGAGGTCTAGTCTGACCTAGTAGTGTAATTACGAGAAAAATTAGGGCTTACTACAAAAAAATCATGATACACATCTCTGTTAACAGTTACCAAATATTTTCAATTATGCTAAAGTGAAACGCCTTTAACAGACCTCAGAGATGATCATCTTGGCTTAAATAAGAAATACAGTGAACATGAGTAAGTTCAAAAACACCCAAAGTTCTGCCAAGTGTCTCATGCATATAACAGTTTCCCCAGACGCCATCCCTGCTTAATATCATGTACGGTTAAGCAGAAAGAGAAACTTAATTTGCTTACGTTTGATCTCAGCTGTGCTCTCTGCATTCTACTCTAAAACAGAACTGCTAAAATATTATTCAGACTTAGGATCACTTGGTTTGGGCCCTGAGGCAGATCCATGAAAAATGTGTGTTTTTTCTGTAAAGGTAGAGCAACTCAGTGCCACGTTGATATTTGAAATGACAACAGATCATGCATCTAATCCTTAAAGCTGTTTGACTTGGGGAGTGAGGCACTGAGGGAGAGGCTCTGAATAAAAGCTCATCGAAATTCTGAAGAATTCTGAGCAAGACATATTTTGGGACCCCCTGTTCAAAAAAATGTAGATGCCATTTTTCAATTTTGTGCTAATGGAAGCTAGTATAATGCCCAAAAATATTAAAGTATGTTAAATTATCAGGACATGTGCCTTGAGTGAGGACTTAAAATCCTTAAAAATAAACTGGAGATGTTAGATTGTGAAATACACACGGAGGACCCTTTAACGTTAAGGCTCTGGGAAAGTGCCCACTTTGCCAATGCCTTAAAATGTCTCTGCATTGGAAAAAAAATAGCCCAGATAGTAGTTAAACAGAGATCCAAAAAGGTGGAAGGGGAGTAGCGTGAAGAAAAGGAACAAAAGCAATGGAAGAACACTTGCCTTACCAAAGCCTTATAATATTTATTTCCCAGTCTTCTGTACTCTAATTATCTTGACAGGCTCTATTCTGCTTCCCTCAGATACACTAGTATAATCTTCCTCCACTACAAATCTCAGTGAGCACTTCTATTCTACTCTGTGCCTGAAGTCGTCTACTACTGCCACTGCTTCGACATACTGAGCTCCGAAGGTTTCAGAAGATTCAGCTCTCACTTCTCATTAACTCAGAGATAACAAGAAAACTCAGGGGCATATTATCAAGGCGGCGTTAATGAATTATCGCCGCTTTAGCGTCCGTTTTTGGACGAAAAGCGGCGATAATTTTATCGCCTAATTAACAAGGACACGCTAGCGCGTGATTCCTGCATTAGCGTCCGTTTTCTGCACGCCTCCCATCGCATCGCTAATGAGATGCAAAGGAGGCGTGCCTGTGAAAACAACATGGGGAAATATCGCTAACCCAGGTATCGCCATATCAACAACGTGGGTTAGCGATATTTTCAATCGCGTTAAGTATGCCTTAACGCAGGAATTTAACGTCTGCTAAATTCCTGACTAAGGCATACCTAACATGGGGGGTGGATTGTGTGGCTAAGACCACAGGCCCTATCACCAAGGATATCGCCGTTTTCCATGGGACATCGCTGGAAAACCAGCGATGTTCCATGGAAAACATCGCTATCACTGGAAAATTATCGCCTTTGCGCTAAGCGTTGTTAATACAGCGCTAGCATGGCGATAATTTCCAGCGATAGCCGGCAATAGGATTCCTCGCGCTAACAGCGGCCAGCGATAGTTATCGCTGCCGCTTGATAATATGCCCCATAGTTACTGCAATTAGGTGAGGATCACATTTCCCGTCATGCTACTTTTTGATGGCTTCCCTGAT
The DNA here is from genome assembly GCA_963921515.1 of Calotriton arnoldi. Taxonomy (NCBI): domain Eukaryota; kingdom Metazoa; phylum Chordata; class Amphibia; order Caudata; family Salamandridae; genus Calotriton; species Calotriton arnoldi. Next base: position 1,599,284 of record CAWUFW010003019.1, read on the forward strand.
TCTTCTACATCAAAATATGTATAGTATTTAATATTTGAATGTGCTTGGGTGATAATATCTCTGTTTCACAAATTGACAACAACCACATAGCCATGAGATCTGCACTGCCCAACAATTTCCTCTGTTTCGGGGAGTGCTAGAGTGCCAGCAAACAAGATGGCCGCACTTTGGTGAGGCTCCTGCTGTCCAGGGCCTAATCTGTCAGTATCTTGTTGTTCCAATTTGCCATCATTGTTCCCTAAATAAACGACATCATGACCGAGAAAACATTTTGATCTTACAGCCATGTACTGGAAAGGATTGTGAGCTTTCACAGAGGACGGCAGAGAATGCGGCTCTGTCGAGGTGCTCAGACCAGCAGATTGGAAAATGGCATCCATGGGGCGTGGCTGTGGCAGGAGTGGTTTAACGTCCATGGAGCTTAGAGAAGGAGGACTGCGAGTCTGCCAGGGCCAACAGGAGCTGTGGTTAGGACAGCCACTGGCCAGCTGCCTGTTGCTGCTTTCATGGGGGTGCGGGTACTGTGTTGCGCACCATCGCTGCTTCCCGTGTGCTGCAGGGAGTGGCTGGCAGCGGAGTGGCACCCTGGGGCACGGCCAGGGTCTTGTCTGTCCGGGTGAGTTGCTGAAGCTGTATTGGAGCCTGTCTGCTCACTGAAATGGTGCATTGCATTGTGTGATCTGATGTTGCTGAGGGAAGCGCACAAGGTGGGGAGGGGAGGAACCACCTGAAGGTCACACTGCTCGGGCCACCATGGGGCGTGCTCTTCTTGGCCTGATCTGCCGGGCTGGGCCTATTCCCACCCCATGCTAGTGGAGACACGTTGCTCAGCGACACTGGAGGAGCGCCCTGCCACATGCCAGGGAATCCAGCTTGAGAACCGGGGTGCGAGAGAAAGTGGGGGAGAACTGAACCTACTGGCCTGTGGGACCATTAATGACTGACTGTGTGCTGCGTCCCCATACATTTGGCAGAACTTTGAAAGCACGAGGCCCTTAAGTGCCTTATCATTCTCCTGACCACTGGGGGCTGCTTTGACTCAACCCACTGGGATGCCCGATCACATGGCGAGCTCTGGATGAACGATCTGTTCCCTGCATTAGCCTCACACTACCGATCAATCCAGTTTACAACACACATAGATGTCGGAGGCTGGCTGGAAACTCTGACTTGATACCCAGCTTAGGACACATGCTGCTGCCCAGATTGTGCCTCTCTGGCTTGTATGTGCCCCTCTGGTGACAATGCAGAGGTGAGGTGGGGCTTTTGTGGGACAGTCTCCTGTACTGGTTGATGGGGTGTGCACACACCAGCTAAGTGCATCAGATCAGTGAGTGCTATATTTGCCCTTTTCTGAGTGAGACGCCAATCTTGCAGTGGCTGGCTTTTGACAGTTGGTGTGCTTGGAGGATACCATGGGGAAGAATGATCCTAGACAAACTGGACTACAATTTGGCTCCCGTAAATCCACCTGTACTACCGGAGAACCCGCTGACCACAGTGACTCGGATGACATGAAATCTCTCCTACTCGCGATGAAACAAAGCCTCACCTCCATTGAATCAAAAGTGGACTCCATGTGTGCCCGAATTGACACTATCATGCATAAACTCTAAAAACACAATGGGCACATTGCTGAAACTGAACAAAGGCCATCTGCAGTCGAGGAAACAGTCACGCATGGGAGTGAACAAGTCCTGAATATGGAAAAAGTTCTTAAAATGATCTCTGCCAAAAACAAAGAACTCAAAGTGAGATCTTGCAGAAATAACCGATGCATCATGGGGATACCTGAAACTACAAATACTGGCAAGATAGAGAACTTTGCGGAATGCCTACTGGTCCCGATGTTCGGAGTGGAATCTTTCTCCAAGGTGCTAATCGTGGAGCGTGCACACAAGCCTTGATGACCCTTCGCCTGCCAGGAGAGACTGGACGTCCTGTCATCACCCAGTTGCTCAACTTCAGAGACAGGGACAATGTCTTATGACTGGCCAGAATGAAGCGTATGCTGCAGTTTGAGGGAAAAACGGTGTCTATTTATACGGACTTCACGCTGGCTTTCCAGGAGGTGCTCAGGAAATAAATTCCCATCAAGCAGAAATTACAGCAAGCTAACATCCAATATCCGATACTGTACCTACCGTGTATCCGCATTACTCATCAGGGCAGGGCCCATACCTTTAACACTCCTCAGCAGGCCGGCGAGTTACTGAAATGTAGTTTGAGAAGGGCTTCTCCCTCCACAAAGTAACACCACTTCTAGACCCTCATCGCCATTGTCAAAACTGGAATAACCTTTTGATTTGGATAGCATTGGTGTGTGAAGATGGTGGTTTTGTGGATACAGGTGAGTTGAGGGGGCGTCCTGGGTGGAGCAGAACTTTCGGCCATGTCTGATCCGCAATGGCTGGCTTAACTATTTGTCCTTAATACAGAATAGCCTGCCATATGGCATATTAACTAGTGAATGTGATTGCGCTGAGGCCATTGTGGTACTATACACTTTTACCCTGGACAACCTCGTTCGCTCAAGGAGGAACTACCTATCACTCTAGCAGACAACCTCGCAGGCTACCTCTGGGTTTACTTTTGCTCTGTTGCTTATTTTATATTCTGTCTTTTCTCTCCTAACTTCAAATGCCTACATTTCTTTTGACTTTTCCTCCATCTCCACTGCACTCACACGCTACTCTCACTCTCTGAATACTTTCTCACTGTCCTTGTTTCTGCAATCCTTCTTTTGTTCCCTGGCTTAAACTTTCTCTACGACTTGGTATGAGAAACATGCCCCCTTTGGGTTCAGGGGGTTTTCAACTCCTTATTTCACCCAGGTTCTGGCATCATGCTTGTCATGCTGCTGTTTGTCTTTAGGGAGAGGGACATACTCCTGGACGGATCGGGCCGTCAGAGTGGTAGGGGGGGGTAGGGAAATTGTTACATTTTTGGTTTACTATGTATCTTGTCAATATAGCACCAACACATACATGTTTGTACACACTTACTCATCTGGTGAAATAAGTGATAATCTCAAAGTTCATCAACTCTGTACCCACCATGGCTGATATTAGGCACACACATCATAACAGCACACAGATTCAATATAACTGCTTAACATGAAATGTGCGGAGCTGGGTGACCCACGACAACATAATCACATAATATCATACCTAGATCGACACCATATCAGCATCACCCTACTTCAGGAAACTCACATGGGGGCATTAACCCACACTACATCTGCTGCTCGATGGGTGTCCTATAGATACTTCTCGTCTTACTCCAACTATGCAAGGGGAACTGCAACACCGATATGAAAGAGTACCCCGTACACCTATGTAGGTGCTCTTACTGACCCCCAGGGGTGCTACACTCTTATGTGGGGAAGGTTCGCCTCCATATCTGTTGCTATAGTTAACTGCTATGGCCCTAACATCGATGATCCTGCTTTTTTCTATTGAGTCTGGGATCTGGCTGTTGATACTGGGTCCACACATATCTTCTGGGGTGGTGATTTCAAAGTAGCACTAAATGCGCAGTATGACAGATCTAGAACCACTCTCTATGGTCACCCTGATGCCTGCAGACATATTCAATCCATTATCAAAGAGCACAATTTTCTGGATGCGTGGAGAACTCTCCACTTGGGGATGAGAGAAGATACTTAACAGCTGGTCCACAATAGACAACTGGCTCATAACTAGAGGGCTGGGCACCTGGCTTCAAAAGGGTAGCCATTTAGCGTGCACATATTCGGACCGCTCCCCAGTGCTCATGGTACTCTGCCCACCAGCAACCTCTTCCCCCGTAGTCTCTTGGTGGCTTTATCCAACATTACTTTTGGACACAGGCTTTCGAGAGGAATTAAAGCAAGAGGTAGTGGAATTCTTTGATAGGAATCAAGATTCAGTCCCTAGGATCAGCACAGTCTGAGAGGCCTTTAAGGTCACTATGTATGCCTGGCCAAGAGTGGGGGGATTCTCCGATCTAGCCATGATTATCTTGGCAGAGTGGAACAAGATATCAAGGTGCTGGAGGAGGGCTTGGGAGACCCTCCAGATCCCGTACTGACTGGTAAGATTAGGGCTGCCATCTCAGAATACCAGGAAACAGCTAAGTGGGAGTGCCTATATTGAGGCAAATACTTTAATGCAAAGGAGAACAGTGAGGGTTAAAGGCTGGGATGTGCACTCGTGACCTTAACACGTAAACCACGAGACTCCAATGTCTCTCCATGAGAGAGCTTGCTCACGTTTATCTGCCACATAAATGGAGAGGATTCTTGACACTTCTAATAGCCATATGAGGTACTGCAGGGATCAGAGGCTATGCCAGGGCTGATGGTTAAGGCTTTCCTGTAAGAAGGGGGAGATATCAGGGGCAGTGCCAGGAGATTGGGACATGTAATGGTTATCATAGTTTCTGTCCAGGATGTAAACCTCTATAAAAACAAAAGGTGAATTAGAGGTGCAATTGAAAGGAAGGGGTGGGTAAAGGGTAGTTTTGCAGTATGAAATAGAAATATACTTATTTGAAATACAACGGAATTTTATCTACAGAAAATGAATCAAAATTCACAGCCTTTGGAAGCATAAAAAGTAAATGCAAGCCTAGAATTAAATTCCAAACTAACTTATGCTGAGCCAGTGTACATAGCATTTGTCATTAGAAGATTTTATTGAGGTATACACATCACAACTGCAGTATCAAGTAAATGCAATCCGAAACCTTGGCTGAAGGTAATCCCAGAGACTTGACAATAATGTACTGTTTGTACTTTCATTGTATTTTACATTTTTCAAAGCAATTGCTGGCAAATGTAATTTTTTAAAAGAAAGTTAAAACATAGTAGAACCTTCTGTCTTAGCATAAACTAAAGGATATTAAAAATGACCCCCTCCACTCTAGTAAATAAGCGTGGCTTTGCTGAATTCGACTGGCGTTTGCTACCTCTATCTTAAGAGTCAATAGCAGCAGTTTAATAGCTGCATTTTAAGGATTTTTATTCCCATTTCCGGCTCTTTTTGCAAAGCAAGCTGGCCCTATACAGTTCAAAGAAATAGCAAAGCTAACCAATTATACAAAGTAACATGACTTAGCGCAGAACATTAATTGTCTTGAATTACATTACAATAATACAATGTTTATATTAATTCACAGAATGGATGAGATCGTAAATGTTATAATAAAGTGTTACTGAGCATGTATAGTTTATGGTTGCTTTATAAGCATTGTGTGAGAAATTGGTGTTTTGGTTTGGGATGTAAAACCCTGCTCAAGCAACAGCCACACGCCCAGCGCAGTCAGGCTTAACTTAGTGTCCATGTGTAAAGGATTTATGTAGCTCACAAACAGTAATAAAGTGAAAACAGCACACAAGAAAAATCCCACACCAATGAAAACATTGAGTCAATTTTATTAAATTATTTGAGACCAAAATAACAAAAATCTAATCAGTAAAACCAGAGAAACACAATTTTAAATATTTAGTAAAAATAGAGCTTAAAAGTGTCGGACCAAGACAAAGTCACAAGTTCGGGCCAAACGCAATGGAGTGTGGACTGGCTTCAAGGACCAAGTTAGGCCGCTGATAAATGTGCCTTAAGTACTGGATGCAGAGCATTTTGTTGCAGAGTGGTCAAAAGGAACAATGTGAGGTCCACATCGAGGATGCGTCATGCATCAGTGGTTCCGATGGACTGCAATGGCTGTGATGCAGACTTGCGTCGAGGCTGCTTCAAGCAGTGGCAGTTTCAATGAGCTGACATAGTCAAATTGGCAGTTTAAAACTGCTAGCAGGTCTTAAGCATGTTTTAAAGGGCTCCATTTGTAAATGGCATGTGAGGTGCTGTAAGCCCACACGCAGCATTTCTTTTACAGGCCCTGGGTATATATGTACCACTTTAGTAGAGACTTATATGCAAATTAAACATGCTAATCAGGGAGAAGCCAATTTTACCATGTTCTAGCAAGGGAGCACAAGCATTTTATTACTGGATAGTAGTAGTATAGTGCACAGAGTTCTAAGGCCAACAAAAATGAATTCAGAAAAAATAGGAGGGGTGAAGGCAAAAGATTTGGGGGAACACTACCCTAAGACAGACAGGTCTAACACACTGGATCTCAGACAAGCCGGATCTGCTTGCGTCTCTTAAGCATTTTGCCTCTGGCTACTAAAATGTATCAGTACCCTGGTTCTCAAGTTCTCAGAGAATTTGCTAAATTCTAATGTTTCTGTAAAAAGCTAGAACATGATTGACTCATGAAGCACTAAATTGATAAAATAGCTGATCTATTCTGCAGCACTTCACAAATATAAAACTCTTATTGTCAGTACTAATGCAGACTATTACAAAAGTAAAATAACAAATGTGTCTAACTTATTTAGAGTTGACTTTTTCACTTCTCTAACCTGCACTAAGACATCACCCAGTCACCAGAGTAGTGTGCTAATTACAAAATTCTTCATGAGAAAAATGGCATCCATCTGCCAATCCCATAATGTTAAAGCCCCCTTTAATCTATATTTGGAGACTTTAGCCACCATGAACAGACTCAAGTCCTCATACTCATGTCTGGCCCTATTTGATCAGTTGACACCTGAAAAGTCAAAATTCTTGCTCGCAGTAGTTAAATCAATATCAACAGTGAAAGCTGTCAGACATAAGCTATGCATGTAGCCACCATCTAATGTTTTTTTCTGTAATGAATCTTTGTAGGAAAATTCCCTTTTTGCATGCTCATCCCCAATTTTGCTAGATTTTATTGCTGGTGTTTGGACGCCTATACATTGTGTTCCAGTTGTGAGAAGTTGGCCTGGTATATGCTGTCCACTAATTATAGTGGGCACCTTGCACCAGTCCAAACAACCCCTTATTGGAGATAGGTTAAAGACAACCTTATTGAAAGCTATCCTAGTGGTAGCTATGGAGAGCAGCCTTCAGGCTAAGTCTTGAAGGAATGTAAAGCAGCTTGTTTTACCAGTCTATAATCTCTTGAGTGACCAAATGAAAGAGCACCACACCAGGTATATATTCAAAATATATGTATTTATTGCTAAACACACCACTCTAGTCTCTTTATGAGGCTAGAGTTCGAAGTACATAAGTTAGAAGTTATTTAAACACAGTAATAGCACAAATACACGTTTGGGCCCTAGGGGCGTACCAAACCATATACCAATAAAGTGGTATAAGAACCACGACTGAACTAGACACTAGGCCTAGAGCCTCTAGAAGTGCTTGGCCCACAAGGAACCACCCAAGGTAGTGACACAGGGGACCCACGGGGACGCGTGCAGTGTAAATACACAACTGCGATACGCCGTTGACTTCTATGGAGAAAGTCGTGATCGGGAAATTAAAGAAAAGGGACACTTAAAGGAGGACTTGGAGCAAACCCTTTGAGATCTATGACTTTGAAGAGTCTCTACCCACGGGAGCACCGGAGTACTCGTGTTACCTCACCCAGGGAAGCCGGGTGCATAGGTGCCTTTCGGGGTCGGGTTTCGTCGTCGATTTGAATGGCGATCTGCAGCAAAGTGCTGCTGGCGACCAAGTGGAAAGTGTCCGGGTGGATCCAAGAGTGGATCGGAGATCTGAAGAACCTGAAAGCAGAGGGGACAGAGTCTGGGTCACTAGCCAGTGACCAGGAAGGCGATGGACAGATGCCCACCGATGTCGAGTGCTTCAGGTGCGTTGACGGTCGTCTTGACTCTTCAGCCACGAGGTCCAGGAGGCGTTGTCGGCAACCAGGAGCAGGATTCGGGCTGGTACACAATGTCTGTCGAGTGCTGACGTGTCGGCGACCGGATTGGACCCAACAAGCCTTGGCAACGGCAAGTCTCGATGCAGAGGAAGATTGTTGATGGTGCAGACCAGCAAGGTCTGGGGAACTCACCCAGCGAGGGTAAGTGAGGGCAGGCCTGGAGCAACCAGGATGCCAAGTAAGAAAAAGATTGGCCTTCGTTAAGGGCTACTAGAAAACGGGCTAGCGACCACAAAAAAGCCTCGAGACGTCGCACGTGGATCTGGCTCACAGGACACTCGTGGAGTGGAAGCCAGTGATCTTTGGAGCAGTTGGTGCTGGAGGCTAGGGCTACTCGGAGCCTAAAGTACGACTTCGTGGGAGACCCAGAAGAGGATGCACTTGCAAATGTGCTCGGTGTCCAGGGGTCACGGGCTCAAGTCACCCACAATAGCTACGGGCCTCAGCTTTGCTGGGGACTCAGGGTAGCCTCGGGGAAGTCTGAGAATCTACCTCTGATGATGCGATGACTTTGGCGTCCGACGGGAGCTTCAGAAATGCGAACCGGACAGATGCTTCTTTGGTGCCTGCCAAGCAAGGGAGTCACTCCTTGACCCCAAGGGAGATTCTTCTGTCCTCTAATCGTGAGTAGAGCGTCGAAGGTCCAGGATTCTGTTTCAGAGTTTCGTCCAGGGATAATCTAAAGTCCTAAGGACTGGGTTCCTATACTTATACTAAGTTTAGGGGTTGGACTACTCTGTGGCCCCACCTATGGGTGGGTCAGGGCAGAGGGGTGGCTACACCCCTTTCCCTTTGTCCAGTTCGCGCCAAAGCAGGGGCTGCAAGCCCCTGATCCGGTTTGAACTGGGGTATGCACAGGGACACCAAGTGTGCCCCCAGTGCAGGACTTCAAAGCACCCGAAAGTGCTCCCGCCCAGCCCCAATACACATTATCCTGTCTGGGGAGGTGGTCACACCTCCCTGGGACAGGAAACCTATTGTCCAGGCCTCCCTGCCGGAGTTTCGTCCAGCAGCAGGAGGCCAGACTCGTGTCTGTGGCAGCAGCATCCATTTTGTGATGCCAGGGCTTTGAAAAGAAGTTACCGGGCTAGCCAGAGTTAACATGTCTTTCCCTCTAGAAGGGTGGAATGCTACCCCCGCTGCCAGAATTGGCGGGGGGGTAGTATTCCAAGATGTTTGACACCAAACACGACATGTTTAGGTGCAGCTATTCCAAAGTTAGCATTTAACGCGAGGTTATAATGCGCTTAAGAGTATATGGTCAGGCTGCACTACAAACAGCATCAGAGAAGGGTCTCCGAACGCTGCAGAGGGGCCCTGCTCATGCAGGGGCACCCTCTCACATAGGAACCATGCACTCTGCCTTTAGGATTGATAAGGCCTGCCTTAGGAGTGACTTATAGGTTTATATGTGTGTATGTATTTAGTGATATAGGTAACCTATATCACAGTAAGGGGTGCATGCACCACCTTACCCAGGCTGCAGTAGCAGACCTGTGGTGTCAGTTTGGATGGCATTCCAGGGGTGGCATAATACATGCTGCAGCCCCTGGTAGGCCTCTGAGGTACCTATGCCCTTGGTACATAGTATACCATATACTAGGGACTTATAAGGGCACTCCAGATTCCAATCAGTGATGTGCCTAAGGCACATGGAAACCATTTTAGAGAGGAAGCAGCTAGGCTGGGGTTCTGATTAGCAGGGCCCCAGCCAGACTAATGTCGAAAAACAGTGAAGCATCAGCAAAAAGTGGGGGTACCCAATGTGAAGCAGATCCTACTCTCCTACACAACCCCCCCCAAACGTAGGGACATTAAACTAACCTTGCCCAGTTAAGTCTTCATGTTCTAAGTGGAAGTACTTAGAGAGTCCATCTGCATTGGCATGGTTACTCCCAGGTCTATGTTCCACTGTAAAGTCCATCCCCTTTAGGGAAATGGACCACCTAAGCAGTTTGGGGTTTTCACCCTTCATTTGTTTTAGCCATAAGAGGGGCTTATGGTCTGTCTGAACCAGGAAGTGTGTACCAAACAAGTATGGCCTCAACTTCTTCAGAGCCCAGACCACAGCAAAGGCCTCCCTCTCTATGGCTGACCAACGTTTCTCTCTAGGGGTCAGCCTTCTGCTAATGAAAGCTACTGGCTGATCCTGACCTTCTTCATTCAATTGTGACAGTACAGCCCCTACCCCCAATTCAGATGCATCAGTTTGAACAATGAACTTCTTGGAGTAATCAGGACTCTGTAGAATGGGAGCAGTGCACATGGCCTGCTTCAGGTCATCAAATGCCTTTTGACAGCTAACTGTCCACTGAACCTTTTTGGGCATTTTCTTAGAAGTTAAGTCATTCAGGGGTGTCACTATTGATCCATACCCTTGACAAATCTCCTATAGTACCCAGTCAGGCCTAAGAAGGCTCTCACCTGAGTCTGGGTAGTGGGAGCAGTCCAGTCCATGATAGTCTGGATCTTGCTCTGCAAAGGTTGAACCTGGCCTCCACCCACAAGGTGGCCCAGGTACACAACCTGACTCTGCCCTATCTGGCACTTAGTGGCCTTGATAGTCAGGCCTGCCTTTGCAGGGCCTGTAAAACATTCCTGAGGTGGACCAGGTGATCCTCCCAGGTGGAGCTAAAGACAGCAATATCATCTAGATATGCTGCACTATAGGCTTCCAGACCTGTGAGAACTGTATTCACCAACCTCTGGAAAGTGGCAGGTGCATTCTTCAGACCAAAGGGCATTACCACAAATTGATAATGCCCACTAGGGGTTGAGAATGCTGTTTTGGGCTTTGCAGTATCAGCTAGTCTGATCTGCCAGTAGCCAGCTGTCAAGTCAAATGTGCTGAGATATTTGGCTGAGGCCAAAGTATCTATGAGCTCATCTGCCCTTGGTATTGGATGGGCATCAGTCCTAGTGACTGCATTGAGACCCCTGTAGTCCACACAAAACCTCATCTCTCTTTTTCCACCACTGGTGTGAGGTTTTGGCACAAGGACCACTGGACTAGCCCAAGGGCTATCTGAGGGTTCAATAACTCCCAATTCCAACATTTTCTGGACTTCAGTCCTGATACAGTCCCTGACATGGTCAGGTTGCCTATAAATCTTATTTTTAATAGGCAGACTGTCCCCAGTGTCCACTTCATGAGTGCACCAGGTGGTCTGACTGGGTGTCAGTGAAAACATATGTCTAAACTGATTGAGAACTTGCCTACAATCAGTTTGTTGCTGGGTAGTGAGGCTGCCTGCCAAGGCTACACCATCTACTGACCCATCGTCAGGGTTCTGTGAGAGCAGGTCAGGGAGTGGGTCACTCTCTTCCTCCTGCCCTTCATCAGTAGCCATGAGCAAGCCCATGTCTGCCCTGTCCACATATGGTTTTAACCTGTTGACATGGAGAACCCTGTGGGGACTCCTGGGTGTTCCTAGGTCTACTAAGTAGGTAACCTCACCCTTCTGCTCAACAATAGTGTGGGGTCCACTCCATTTGTCTTGGAGAGCTGCTGGGGCCACTGGCTCCAACACCCACACCTTCTGTCCTTGCTGGTAAACAGTCAGAACAGCCTTTTGGTCATGCCAGGCCTTTTGAAGTTCCTGGCTAGCCTCAAGGTTTTTGGTTGCCTTTTTCATATACTCAGCCATCCGGGAGCGGAGACCAAGTACATAGTCCACTATATCTTGCTTTGGGGGCTTGAGAGGTAACTCCCATCCTTCCTTCACCAAGCACAGTGGACCCCTCACAGGGTGGCCAAACAGAAGTTCAAAAGGGCTGTAACCAACCCCTTCTGAGGCACCTCCCTATATGCGAATAAAAGGCAGGGCAAGAGTATGTCCCATCTTCGCCTAAGCTTTTCTGGGAGCCCTTTAATCATGCCCTTCAAGGTTTTGTTGAATCTCTCAACTAAACCATTGCATTGTGGGTGATAGGGTGTGGTGAACTTATAAGTCACTCCACACTCCTTCCACATTGCTTTTAAGTACCCAGACATGAAGTTAGCACCCCTGTCTGATACTACCTCCTTAGGAAAGCCCACTCTTGAGAAAATTCCCAGGAGGGCCCTTGCCACCACAGGTGCTGTAGTGGTCCTGAGGGGAATAGCTTCTGGGTACCTGGTGGCATGATCCACTACCACCAGGATAAACCTGTGCCCAGATGCTGTTTGGGGATCCATGGGACCAACAATGTCAATCCCTACCCTTTCAAAGGGCACCCCCACCACAGGTAGTGGTATCAGGGGGCCTTGTAGCCACCTGCCTTGCCACTGGCTGGCAGGTTACACAGGAGCGACAAAACTCCTTGGTGTCTTCAGACATGTGGGGCCAGTGAAAGTGAGTGACAATTCTGTCCCAAGTCTTGTTCTGGCCCAGGTGACCTGCCAAGGGAATATCATGGGCTAGGGTCAATAGGAAGCCCCTGAACTTCAGAGGTATAACCAACCTCCTGGCAGCACCAGGCTTGGGGTCTCTACTCTCTGAGTACAGGAGTCCATCATCCCAATACACTGTATGGGGACCACTAGCTTTCCCAGCAGCCTCAGCAGCAGCTTGCTGTCTGAGGGGTTCAAGGGAGGGGCAGCTCTGCTGCTCCTGGCTCAGATCTGCCCTAGAAGGTCCCCCTGTCCCCAAGAACTCAACCTGGTCAGGTCCAAGTTCCTCTGGGACAGTTCCTTCTTCAGGACTGAGATCATCCCCCTCAAGGGACTGATCTTCCTCCTGAGCCAAGGGGGAAGGCACTGCCTTAACCCTACTACTCCTCCTCTTGGAAGGCACTTGGTCCATTCTTCCAGAATCCAAGGCCTGTTCAGTGCTAGACATTTTGGCTTGTGACCTGGTCACAGCAAACACATCTGCAGGGATCCCCAGCATTTCTGCATGGGTCCTGAGCTCCACTTCTGCCCAAGCAGAAGTCTCTAAGTCATTGCCAAGCAAGCATTCGACTGGTAGGTTTGCACTCACCACAACCTTCTTAAGGCCAGTTACCCCTCCCCAGGAGAAGTTAACAACTGCCAGAGTATGGTCTGTTCTGACATTGCTAGCATTGGTCACTTGGTACATCTCACCAAGTATAACTTGCCCAGGATTCACAAGGTCTTGTGTCACCATTGTGACACTTGCCCCTGTGTCCCTAAATGCCAAAGCCTCACGTCCATTGATTAAAGGCTGTTGTCTGTACTTGCCCAGATTACTGGGACTCACAGAGGAGGTCACATCCATGCCTCCATCACAGACTAACACAGCCTGAGTCAGTTCTCTGACTAGGTCAGAGCCCAACTCAGTACCCAGGGTGAACCCTACTAAACCCTTGGCTGGAGCACTCCCACCAACTGTACTAGGGGGAACAGGTGCCTTAGGGGCATTGGTGGGTGCTGGACTGGAGTCTTTGGACTTGGTGCAATCACTGGTCCAGTGGGTCTTTTGCTTACAGACCTTGCACCATGGTTTTCTTTGGCCTTTCCCTTTGGTAGACTGTGAATCCCCACCAGAAGAAGATTTTTGGGGGCCTGATGAAGACTTTTGATCTTTACCCTTCTCCCCACCCTTTTCAGAGTTCTTAGCATCTTGCTTCTTGGTTTCCCCACCTTGGTTCTGTACCTTCTGCTTCACCCTGGTTCTGACCCATTTGTCTGCCTTCTTTCCCAATTCTTGGGGAGAGGTCAGATCAGAGTCTACCAGGTATTGATGCAACAGCTGATTTTGACAGTTATTAAGAATCTGCTCCTCATTATCAGATTGTACAAGCCTGAGAAGTCACACACCTTACTGCCCATCAACCAGCCTTCCAGAGCCTTGGCAGAACAATCCACATAGTCTACCCAGTCTTGAGTCTGTGCTTTTGGGTATCTCTGAACTTCAACCTGTACTGTTCAGTGGTTAGGCCAAACCCATCAATAAGAGCACTCTTCAAGACCTTGTAATTATCAGCATCCTCCTCTCTAACAGTGAGGAGCTTATCTCTACCTTTGTCTGCAAAGGAGAGCCACAAGATTGCTGCCCACTGCTCCTGAGGGACCTTCTGTACCTTACAGGCCCTCTCTAGAGCAGTTATCCACTTGTGGATGTCATCCCCATTCTGATAGGGAGGGACAATCTTGCTCAGGTTCCTATGGTCATAGGACCTTTCCCTATCTCTAGGGACATGACTGCCACCATGGGACTCTAGTCCCAACTTTCTTTTCTCTCTAAAGAGATCTAGGGACTCCTGTCTAAGGCTACTTGCTTCCTTCTGAGTTCAAGCTGAGCTTCCTCATATTGAATCAGCCTTGTTCTCCTCTCATGAGAGGATTCCCTCCTATGAGATGAGACAGAGCTCCCTATTGAGGTGCCAGAGTGGTTAGACTCCTGAGAAGGAGATCTAGACTTTCTGGGCACACTCTTAATCCTTCCTGGGGGACAAAGAGGGCATCATTCTGATCATCCTCTTCATCTTCCTCAGGAGGGATTGGGTTATCCAGGTCAGGGCCATTGTCACCCTCCTGGCCAGTTTCAGAGGGGGGCTGGGGGTATTTCTACCCCTGGTCCCATCCTCATCTTCTGCCCCACCCTCAGCTCCTACCCCTTCAGTCCCCAAGGGCTTACTAAGGTCATAAGCCACCAACAACTCTTTAAGGTGTTGGGTGGTGGGACTTTGGCCTGTCCTTACTTTTCTCAAGTTGCATAAAGCTCTCAATTCCAAGAATGGGAGTGTATCATACTTGGAGGGTGGAAGCTCAGTGGCTTCCTGCAAGGATTCTTTAGATCCTACCCTTAAAGACATTACTAGTGTGGTGTGGTGTATGCACTACCTACTCTAGTGTGGCCTACTAAACTCTCTTGAGTTGTAGAAAGGGTTGTGCTATCCCTTAACACACAACTCTAAGTTCAGTAGAACTTACTGTATTCTAAGCTTAAATTATATGTACCTTAGGTACCTTTAGTGGTTTTCAGTTGATCAATTCAATTGAGATTATCTGGTAAAACAATAGCAAGCTGGAATCCCACACGCTGCACACCAATGTGAGAAGTTGGCCTGGTATATGCTGTCCACTAATTATAGTGGGCACCTTGCACCAGTCCAAACAACCCCTTATTGGAGATAGGTTAAAGACAACCTTATTGAAAGCTATCCTAGTGGTAGCTATGGAGAGCAGCCTTCAGGCTAAGTCTTGAAGGAATGTAAAGCAGCTTGTTTTACCAGTCTATAATCTCTTGAGTGACCAAATGAAAGAGCACCACACCAGGTATATATTCAAAATATATGTATTTATTGCTAAACACACCCCTCTAGTCTCTTTATGAGGCTAGTGTTCGAAGTACATAAGTTAGAAGTTATTTAAACACAGTAATAGCACAAATACACGTTTGGGCCCTAGGGGCGTACCAAACCATATACCAATAAAGTGGTATAAGAACCACGACTGAACTAGACACTAGGCCTAGAGCCTCTAGAAGTGCTTGGCCCACAAGGAACCACCCAAGGTAGTGACACAGGGGACCCACGGGGACGCGTGCAGTGTAAATACACAACCGCGATACGCCGTTGACTTCTATGGAGAAAGTCGTGATCGGGAAATTAAAGAAAAGGGACACTTAAAGGAGGACTTGGAGCAAACCCTTTGAGATCTAGGACTTTGAAGAGTCTCTACCCACGGGAGCACCGGAGTACTCGTGTTACCTCACCCAGGAAGCCGGGTGCATAGGTGCCTTTCGGGGTCGGGTTTCGTCGTCGATTTGACTGGCGATCTGCTGCAAAGTGCTGCTGGCGACCAAGTGGAAAGTGTCCGGGTGGATCCAAGAGTGGATTGGAGATCTGAAGAACATGAAAGCAGAGTGGACAGAGTCTGGGTCACTAGCCAGTGACCAGGAAGGCGATGGACAGATGCCAACCGATGTCGAGTGCTTCAGGTGCGTTGACGGTCATCTTGACTCTTCAGCCATGAGGTCCAGGAGGCGTTGTCGGCAACCAGGTGCAGGATTCGGGCTGGTACACAATGTCTGTCAAGTGCTGAGGTGTCGGCGACCGGATTGTACCCAACAAGCCTTGGCAACGGCAAGTCTCAATGCAGAGGAAGATCGTCGATGGTGCAGACCAGTAAGGTCTGGGGAACTCACCCAGCAAGAGTAAGTGAGGGCAGGCCTGGAGTAACCAGGCTGCTAAGTAAAAAAAAGATTGGCCTTCGTTAAGGGCTACTAGCCAACAGGCTAGCGACCGCGAAGGAGCCTCGAGACATCGCACGTGGATCTGGCTCACAGGACACTCGTGGAGTGGAGGCCAGTGATCTTTGGTGCAGTTGGTGCTGGAGGCTAGGGCTACTCGGAGCCCAAAGCACGACTTCGTGGGAGACCCAGAAGAGGATGCACTTGCAAATGTGCTCGATGTCCAGGGGTCACGGTCTCAAGTCACCCACGATAGCTATGGGCCTCAGCTTTGCTGGGGACTCAGGGTAGCCTCGGGGAAGTCTGAGAATCCACCTCTGGTGATGCGATGACTTCGGCGTCCGACGGGAGCTTCAGAAATGCAAACAGGACAGATGCTTCTTTGGTGCCTGCCAAGCAGGGGAGTCACTCCTTGACCCCAAGGGAGATTCTTCTGTCCTCTAATCGTGAGTAGAGCGTTGAAGGTCCAGGATTCTGTTTCAGAGTTTCGTCCAGGGATAATCTAAAGTCCTAAGGACTGGGGTCCTATACTTATACTAAGTTTAGGGGTTGGACTACTCTGTGGCCCCACCTATGGGTGGGTCAGGGCAGAGGGGTGGCTACACCCCTTTCCCTTTGTCCAGTTCGCGCCAAAGCAGGGGCTGCAAGCCCCTGATCTGGTTTGAACTGGGGTATGCACAGGGACACCAAGTGTGCCCCCAGTGCAGGACTTCAAAGCACCCGAAAGTGCTCCCGCCCAGCCCCAATACACATTATCCTGTCTGGGAGGTGGTCACACTCCCTGGGACAGGAAACCTATTGTCCAGGCCTCCCCTGCCGGAGTTTCGTCCAGCAGCAGGAGGCCAGACTCGTGTCTGTGGCAGCAGCATCCATTTTGTGATGCCAGGGCTTTGGAAAGAAGTTACCGGGCTAGCCAGAGTTAACATGTCTTTCCCTCTAGAAGGGTGGAATGCTACCCCCGCCGCCAGAATTGGCGGGGGGTAGTATTCCAAGATGTTTGACACCAAACACGACATGTTTAGGTGCAGCCATTCCAAAGTTAGCATTTAACGCGAGGTTATAATGCGCTTAAGAGTATATGGTCAGGCTGCACTACAAACAGCATCAGAGAAGGGTCTCCGAACGCTGCAGAGGGGCCCTGCTCATGCAGGGGCACCCTCTCACATAGGAACCATGCACTCTGCCTTTAGGATTGATAAGGCCTGCCTTAGGAGTGACTTATAGGTTTATATGTGTGTATGTATTTAGTGATATAGGTAACCTATATCACAGTAAGGGGTGCATGCACCACCTTACCCAGGCTGCAGTAGCAGACCTGTGGTGTCAGTTTGGATGGCCTTCCAGGGGTGGCATAATACATGCTGCAGCCCCTGGTAGGCCTCTGAGGTACCTATGCCCTTGGTACATAGTATACCATATACTAGGGACTTATAAGGGCACTCCAGATTCCAATCAGTGATGTGCCTAAGGCACATGGAAACCATTTTAGAGAGGAAGCAGCTAGGCTGGGGTTCTGATTAGCAGGGCCCCAGCCAGACTAATGTCGAAAAACAGTGAAGCATCAGCAAAAGGTGGGGGTACCCAATGTGAAGCAGATCCTACTCTCCTACACCAGTGCATCTGATTTGACCTCTGAAACATGTTCAAATTGGCTATACTCCTAATTGGCACATTTAACTTACTTATAAAGCCCTAGTATATGGCATAAAGTGTACATAGGGCCTGTTAGTTCACTAGTGCAGCAAACATTATGCCACCACTATAGTCACAGTGAAAAACATGACTGAAGGCCTACCACTGTAGCCTGTCTGTGCAGTTTTATAACTGCAATTTCGGCCTGTCAAAATATCCCCTATTGACAGACCTAAACCATCTTTTAAATGTCAATAAGTCTTCTTTGAGTTAACCTTAAATGCTGTTAAGGTAGGGCGCATGATATGTAAAAGTCAGACATGCAAAGCATTTTCTTACAGTGACAAGGCCATAAAAAGCTATTTTCACAGTAGCAGGGTTAGTTCTTCCATCGGAAAGCATTGGGCTACAATATTACATTTAATAATGTTATCTCCCCTCTGGGGAACAGCCACAAAGTTCATACTTGAATTTTTAAGGTAAATATTTATTACAAGCCCAATTTATTGGTAAAGTCAGATTTGCACTCATTGTTTTACTAAAGGTACTTTTAAAAAGTCACCATTTACCTGTCTAAGGCCTCTAAAAGCCCATTTGCATGCACTTCTAACTTTCCCTCAGGAGCTGAATAGTCCCTTTAATGAGGTGCCAGTGTCTCCCAGAGCTGAGAAAAAGGCCTTGAGTGTTGGAAGGTGTTCTGTTCCTCTGGCAGGATGACCATCCGGGCAGTGACCAGAAACCTATTTAAATTTAAAGGGCCCTGCCCTGTCACAGGCAGATGTAGATAACACTTAGCACACCTTTGTCTCTCTAGTCAGCCAGGCAACAATTCTAGTGGGAGAGGGCCTGCCTTCAGAACGAGTTTTGAATGACCACAAAAGAAGGGTTGCTCATTTTCCTGCCCAAATGAATAGGATTGGCACAAGAGGACTGGAAAGCAAGGTTCTGCCATGCTGGATTTAGGTGGTTAGGGGCACTGGTGGATTCTTTGCTGCAGGGCACACAAGAACTGCTGCACATGTGGGTAGGGGTCTCCCTGGGAACTTTTTCCTTCCCTGTTGAATATGAAGGGATCAGTGGTCACCCAATCCACAGGCTAGTACCCCCCCCCCCGGGCACCCTCTTCAGAATACTAATGGATCTGTGTAAGACAAAAGGAGTGCACCTGCTGTTGAGACCTGTGAGGAGACCAGAAAGGCTGAACCTACTCCCTCATGTACCCAGGACAATGAGGTGGACTGCAAGGGTCAGTTGGCTGTCTTCCTGTTAAGCTACAAAAACACAAAAATCAGCTACAAGCCCTTTTCATAAAGAGCACAGTTGATCAATTCCAACTAGACCAGCCCTGACCCTTCTGGTTCCTTCAGCTGTAATGTGTCTTTACCCCCAAGTGTTGCTCATGAGAACCTAGGACCCTTGGCAGTCTTGCCCATCTCAGGAAATCTGACTACCAAAAAAGTCAAAGGTAGAAAGCATCACCAGGGCAGTCGTGGAGCGGCATCCAATTGATAACTTCCTGGGCACAAACTGCTAACTTTTCCTGCTCAGTGCTTTTCCCACCTTTGTTGATGTCTTTACTGATACTTTGTCCTTCATCACCCGTCATTGACAAGTTCGTCTTCAGATACAGCCAGCAGCCTTTCCTCACTGAAGACTCTCCCTTGTCTGAAATTTTGAAAGTGTGTAGTTAACTTTGTGATGGGAACAAATCTGAGTCTTGTATTGGACCCATGCTCTATTGCGGTTGGCCTTAAACATTTACCCTTGCCCCTGTCTAGCATGACCAGTTGCCAGCGGTTGACACTTTGTGCTTTTTGGTGCTAGGTTTATTTAAAACTTTGAAATTCATATTTCAGCTTTTGTTGTCATTTTGGTGCCATTTTGTTTTTTGAAATTGCTCTCTATTTTTAGGTCGAGCCAGGGCAGCGCATGTGCTGCTCTATGGCATGCTGTATTGGAGTATGGAATAGATGCCCGCCCACTGCCCGCCTATATTTGTCATTGGCATGTGTCATTGGCCTTCGTAAATGCTGGCTTCTGATTCATTTATATGCTTGTTAGTCCCTCCTTAGTGCCGCCTTGTCTTCATTTGTAAGCACCCACGAGGACTGCCCCTTTTGCTTCGGTGTTACACGGTAGGTCTTTTTTAGTCTGTGAGCACTATTTTCTTTAATGAGTTTCTCCCACTGCAGGGATGACATGCTTTTCCACAACATTCAGCGTGCCATGCGTGCTTTCACTTTCCGAGCAGCCTGGGACAATGGCAGCCGATTATTTGAATAGGTCTCGCATTTACAAGAGTTTGAGCTATTGGCATTGTAAATGACAATGCCTTTTATCTATGTGTTAATTAGTGAAACAGATAAATAAAAGGCATTGCCATATACAATGCCAATAGCTTAAACTCCTGCAAATGTGACACCTATTGCATTGCAAATGCTTGCATAAATGGCTCCTGGTGCATGCTGGTGGCGCACATTCTGATGTTCGTTTCTCACATGGCTGGTTTTCGTACGCGGATACTGGTGCACGCTCGTGTCTCAGGCTGCACAGCACACATTCTGGCACTAGTTCCCTTACTGCCTTTGCTCGTACACAGATCCTGCTGCACGCTGGTGGCTCACGGCATACATTCTGATGCTGGCTTCCTACGTGGCAGGTTTTCGTACAGGGATTCTGGTGCACGCTCATGTCGCACGCTGCACATCACACTCTAATGCCGGTTTTCCACATGGCAGGGCAGGTTTTCCAATGCAAATCCTGGTGTACGCTTGTGTCGCATGCTGCACAGCACACTCTATTACTGCTTTTCCACATGTCTGGTTTTCATGCACAGATTCTAGTACACGCTCACGTCTCACGCTGCACAGTACACTCGAATACTGGTTTTCCACAGGGGTATTTTTTATGCACTTAGCCTGGTGCACGCTCGTTTCTAGCGCGGCACTGCACATATTTTGATGCTGGTTTTCATATATGGATCCTGGTGCATGCTCGTGTCTCACGTTTCACAGCACATTCTAATGCTGGTTTCCCACACACTTGGATTTCAAGCAACGATCCTGTTGCACGCTCGTGTCTCACGTTGCACAGCACACACTAATATTGGTTTTCGCCAGGGCTGGTTTTAATGCACGGGTCCTGTTGAATGCTCGTGTCACGTGCTGCACAGCACTCTCTAATGCTGGTTTCCCACATGGCTGGTTTTTGCGCACAGATCCTGGTGCATGCTCATGCCTCACGCTGCACAGCACACTCTAATGCTGGTTTCCCACACGGCTGGTTTTCGCGCACGGATCCTGGTGCACGCTCATGCCTCATGCTGCACAGCATACACTAATGGTAGTATTCATACACGGACGTTGGTGCACGCTTGTGTCTCACACTGCACAGCACACTCTAATGCTGGTTTCCCACACGGCTGGTTTTCGCGCACGGATCCTGGTGCTTGCTCATGCTGCACAGCATACACTTATGATAGTTTTCATACACGGACAATCATGCACGCTCGTGCCTCACGTGGCACAGCACACTCTAATGCTGGTTTTCCATAGGCCTGTTTTTAATGCATGGGTCATGGTACACGCTCATGTCTCACGCTGCACAGCACACTCTAATGCTGGTTTCCCACACAACTGGTTTTTGCGCACGGATCCTGGTGCATGCTCATGCTGCACAGCATACACTTATGATAGTTTTCATACACGGACTCTGGTGCACGCTCGTGTCTCATGTGGCACAGCACACTCTAATGCTGGTTTTCCATAGGCCTGTTTTTAATGCATGGGTCATGATACACGCTCATGTCTCACGGTGCACAGCACACTCTAATGGTGGCTTCCCACACAGCTGGTTTTTGCGCACGGATCCTGGTGCACGCTCATGCCTCACGCTGCACAGCACAATCTAATGCTGGTTTTCAAATGATTTTCTTCTACTGCAGGCATGACTTGCTTTCCTGCAACATTCAGCGCGCCATGCGCGCTTTCACTTTCCAAGCAGCCTGGGTCAATGGCTGCCGCTTCTTTGAAATGAAATAGGTCTCGTATTTACAAGAGTTTGAGCTATTGGCATTGTTGCTTTGGTACTTCTAAATACTTTACACATTTTTCTTAAGTTAAGCCTGTCTGCTCTGTGCCATAGCTACCAGCGGTTAAGCTCCAGTTTAAATTACTGAAACTTTTATTAGAACCTACAAATGAGTTCTACTCTTACTTGTGGTGGACTACCATCCACCCCAACTAATAATCCACTTTCCTACACTCTTTATCATCAGTAACACTTCTGTATCCCTGGAAGCAAGCACTGGCTATCCTCTATCAAAAAAATAAACTGCTGACCCTAAGGTGCAGATTTCTTATTGTCTCAGTTCACTCTTCCAGTCCCGAGTAAAGTCCTTGAAAAACATGTGAACAGCTTACTATCAGATTTCATGAAGAGCAGCCAAAAGCCATCACAATCTGGCTTCAGACCACTCCACAGCACTAAAACAGCATTACAATCCTATTGGACAATAAGTGGTGAATGCTGGATGAAGAAAGTAAAGAACCCCTTACTTAATTTATCTCTCTACAGCTTTTAACACTATCTCTGACAACATCCTGTTAATGAGAGCTCATGAATCCGGCATTTGGAGTATTTACTACCTGCATTAGAAATACAAAGCTATGAGAAGGCTTTCTTTCAGTTTTCATTCAGAGCAACGAAGCTGGGAATTTCCCAAGGATCCTCTTTAAATCCTAAATTATTTAACATTTACATTGCTCTCCTTGATGCCTCATTAAATTGTATGTTTTTGTATGCAGAACACACCCAGTTGAACTTCTGAATTACGGATCTCTTGACACTGAATTGGGTGGAATTGGCATAAATATAGGATGATATTTCCTTTGCCATCTTTTTTGTGCATACTTTTTTCTGGGCTAGTATAGTTTAATTGCAGGACAAAGGAGTTCAGTACAATACACAATATTGGCAGACATTAGACGGAAGAGCATGAAGAATTTCTTAGTGGTGCTATTCAGCCTCTATATATATATATATATATATATAGTCACAGAAAAAATCACAGGTTTCAGGGACGTTATAGATAGTTGGACATTTCACTCGTACAAAACCAGAGAAATTCAGCCGTTATAGTTAGTTGAGCTAACTATAACTCGCGCCCCCGCAATGCACTGCTGATGATGTCACATATTACATCACTCATGAAATGGTCAGTGACATCACTGATAACATCACTGATGACATCATCCACTTAATATCTGATGCACCTCCTCACACCCTAATATAACCTTTCATACGCCCACTCTAAAATACAGCCTACCATTCTCGAAACCATAGACACACCAATACCAGTTAGTACATACCCACTCACTGATTCATAGGTCTACACACACATCCATTCACTCACCCATGCAGTCACTCATACACACAGTCACTCATCAATACAGCCACTGATATATGCACTCATACCCCCATACAGACACTCACACACCGGCACTCACCCATAGAGTTACTCACACACCTAGTCAGTCACTCAAATAATCAATCACACTGCCATTTACTCACCTATGCAGTTATACACACACCACCTCACTTATTCATACAGATACTAACACATACTTACTCTCTTATACAATCACTAAAACAAGCACACACTCATCCATACAGCCACTCTCACAATCACTCACTCTCACATACAGTCACTTGTATACTCCAACACTCACATATACTGCCTTTCACATATTTAGTTACTCACACATACACCACTGAGACATACATTCACTCACCAACACAGCCATACGCACACTCACTCACCCATACAGCCCCTTGCGGACACATTCATGAACCCCTTACACCCAGTGAATCACCCACTCACACATCCATGCAGGGAGACACACACACCCTCCCCCACCCACACAGACACCCAGGCACCCATACAGGCACTCATACAACTAATAAATAACCCATATAGACACTCTTGTACCTACTCATTAACCCATGCAGCCACTTACACACCAACTGACAGATTGATACACACATTCACACAGATTAGTCACACACCCATACATTCACTAAGACACGTTTAATCATTCACTTATACAGTCCGTCATGCACCCACTAAATCATTCATACAGACACTCATACACCCACTCATTCTTCAAAACACCTTGGTGTATATATATATATATATATATATATATATATATAAATATATATATATATAACATTCTTAAACATTTTTGAAACACTCAGTCACTGGATGATGTCATCAGTGATGTAATTTGAGATGTAATCAGTGTTGTCACCAGTGATGTCACTGACCATGTCATAAGTGATATAATATGTGACGTCATCAGCAGTGCATTGCGGGGCATGAATTATAAGTTAGCTCAGCTAACTATAACGGCTGGATTTCTCTGGTTTTGTTCGAGCAAAATGTCAGACTAGCTAAAACGTCCCTGAAACCTGTGGTTTTTTTCAGTGTGTATATATAAATATATATATATATATATATATATATATATATATATATATATATATATATATCACGATCGCCGTCGTTGCTCTCAATCCTCTCCAAAACACACGGACACGGACCACTTGTATGTGAGGTTTACTGCTTTATTCTGCCGCCATTACGCGTTTCGACTCCTCAAGAGCCTTGATCACATGACATGATTTAGCGGTAAGTTTTTTCGCCTTTTAAAGTGACATAGTGCATAGTGGAAAGTGCAAAGTTCAACGTAAATCATGGACATAAACAAAATATATACAATGTATCATGACTTGGAATATTATTTAGACTTACAATGATT
This sequence comes from Calotriton arnoldi, assembly GCA_963921515.1. Taxonomy (NCBI): domain Eukaryota; kingdom Metazoa; phylum Chordata; class Amphibia; order Caudata; family Salamandridae; genus Calotriton; species Calotriton arnoldi. Next base: position 1,623,642 of record CAWUFW010003019.1, read on the forward strand.
ATTTTCAATAATGGTTAAATAAGTATCATTAGCTACGCTTAGTTTATAATTATCACATGCCAATTACCATTCGGATATAATGTATATCCACATATATATTTGTCATTAAAACCTATAGATATATATATCAGGATAAAAGCATAGAAAAAAGTCCTAGCTAAGATTTACAAATATAAAACCACATGTAAAAAATTGATGTTATATAAAATTACATTATATACATAAAATATGGTTTCATACTAAAAATGTATAGCGCGCCCACGTGTTCTGTTTACATTGATGAATTTACAAATTTTTAAGATTATTTTAAAATGCATTGGATAAATCCTTGTAAATACATTGTCCCTGTAAACATGTTTGCGGTCATATTGAATTTGTCATTGTGTCTCATGATTGGTATATATATCATTGATATATGTGGATGTCCAGGGAAGTTTAAAAAGTGCCTAAAGTGCTCAAAGTGCTGTATGTGCTACCTTGCGTGTCTATAATCAGGATAATATATTTCACTTAAATCTAATTAAAATAACATTATTAGCTGCCTGATGTTTCATTTATATATCACACTAATTTATGTCATCTATCTTACGTGTCTGCCATACATCTTGGTATGAATACCTTGTGTTACCCCTTTATCCTGAGGTTAATAGTTTGCATGGGGGTGGCTATGTCCATAACCACCCAGTTAGTAAAGGTGATGTAAGTCAGATATCACTCATGTTTTTGTTCGCCGGAATAGTCAAAGGGTAATACAATGATAAACATTGAGTAATGGAATTTGAACATTGAACACTAAATATTACTCATGAAATACAAAACATAAAATATCAAATATCAAATATAACATATCGTAAATATACATCTCATAACATATTAAATATTAAATATTAAATATTAAATATTGGTCTCTATATGCATAAATAGATATTAAATATGCAATATAAAACGTGAAACACACAATATGAAATATAATACATAAAATATAGAGTATCCTTGCGGCTCATTGAGTGATTCAATTGATTCCTGTTACTCGGTGTATATTTTGTATATTATTTGTTTGATATAATCATAGTTCTATCTCATCAATTCAAAGGCAAGTGTGTAAGTCCTCCGTTACATTTAACCCTCCTGGATGTTTGGAGTTCATCTCAAGGATGTATCTGGTTTCTAGTTTACGTAGTTTTGCTTCCCTGTTACCACCTCTTCTACTTAGGGGTACTGAGTCAATGAGAAAGTATCTTAGTTCATGACTCCTAGATCCATGATACTCCTTGAAATGTCTCGCCACTGGATACGTGTTGTCTTGATTGGTAATAGCCCTCAAATGTTGAAGAACCCGTTTGTGTGCCTGCAGCTTTGTGCTGCCTATGTATTGTAGGCCACATGGGCATAACAACACATAGACCACGTATTCAGTTTTACATGTCAACAATTTGTTAATATCATGTTGTTTTGGGCTAAAGGGGGTAGTATATTTGGTTTTGTTGATCCCCTGTTGGCATGCCTTACACGTTTTACATTTAAAAAAGCCTTTATGAGTCTGAAGCCAATTACAACTCTCAATGATTTCAGGACTAGTTTTAACCAATTTATCCCTCATGCAGGGAGCCCTGCTATGAGTGATAGAGACTTTGGAAGGTAATGTTTTCCCAATTATTGGATCACTCAAAAGTAGTGGCCAGTTATGGGTAATAATACCCCGTAGTTCCTTGTCTTGACTGCTGAATTCCATAATAACTCTAAATTCGTTAGTAGACGAGTTAATGGGAGGTGGAACTGACTGGTCTGTTGCTATCTCCAGTTTATCTTTAATCAGTTCTGTTCTACTATGTGTCATAGACTTTGTTATGGCCCCCTCAATGGTTTTTAGTGAATAACCCCTCTCACGGAACCTTGCTTTGCTTTCATTTTGGGCTTTCTTGAGAGTGTCCTCAGTGCTATTTACCCTCCTGAGTCTAAGCATTTCCCCGTAGGGAATGCTATTGATCAGGTGTCTTGGGTGAGCACTGCTGGCATGCAACGTGGAGTTGCCAGCTGTTTCCTTCCTGTATAGTTGTGTCTCAATCTGTTGATTTTTAATGTACACCTTTGTATCTAAGAAATTAACAGTTGTTTCACTTATAGTGGCAGTAAAGTGTAAATTCAGTGCATTGTCATTGATAGAGTTAATGAATCCTTCTGCTTCTTGGTGTGTGCCTCTCCAAATGACAAACAAATCATCAATATACCGTAACCATAGTCTAATGTTCTTAGTTTTGTAACTGCTATGTTCGGTAGCTAGTACCAACTCCTCCCACCAGCCCATGTGTAAACATGCATAGCTGGGGGAGAAGCTGGCACCCATAGCTACTCCCCTGATTTGTTGGAAGAGCATGTTGTTAAACATAAATACATTGTGATTCAAGCAGAAGTCAACCATCTCAATTAACATTGCACTGTGTTGCTTAAATTGATCTGATCTCTTAGACATATAGTATCTTAGTGCTGTCAAACCATCACTGTGTCTAATGCTTGTATACAAAGATGTAACATCAAGCGCTATCATTAAGTAACCATCCTGCCAAATGAAATCCTGCAATTTGTTCAAAAAGTCACTTGTATCCCTTACATAGGAGTCCAAGGATTGAACATACCCTTGTAGAAAGTAGTCAATGTATTGTGACGTATGTTCCAGAAGTCCATCACGTGCCGATATAATCGGTCTGCCCGGTGGATTGCATCGGTCCTTGTGGATTTTGGGAATAAAGTAAATAGATGGTGTAATCGGGTAATCATTTTTTAGAAATTTAAGTTCATCCATTGTTATTAGGCCCTGAGCTCTCCATGCTGATAGTTGAGAATAATAACATTTATACATTGCTTTGAGGTCGGTCCCTCTGCTCTTAGTGTAACAGGTTTGGTCGTTCAGTTGTAATAGGGCCTCCTTTGTGTAGTCTTCCTTTCCCCAGATAACAATGTTACCACCTTTGTCCGAATTTCTAATGACAATAGTGGGATCTTTTCCAAGTTTGTTCATCAATGTATGATACTGGGTGTTGACTCTGTTCCTTTTGTTTTTGTTATTCATGATTTTGAAATTCAATTGTTTTATTTGTGTAGTCACCTGCTCATTGAAGACATCAATAGCATCTCGTGGACTAATCGGGACAAATGTAGATTTTTTTCTGAAAGGAGTTGGCATCTTAGGTTCCCATTGCATTGGTGTACTGGGGGTGACCATCATGGATTGTCCAGATATATCCTCCTGTGTACTGGACACCGATCCTTCGTTCCATAGTTCCAGCAGTTCTGTCGTCAAGGGAATATCACCTATCCCTACATCAGCAGGGTGCATTGGCCCTTCATAGTTGTTCTGAGATGTTTGTGCTGCTGGTGTTTCCTTGGTGAGCATCATATGATATTTCATTAATTTCAATTTACGTATGCAACGGTAAATGTCCAGCCGTGTTTTGGCATAATTGAAATCGTTTTTTGGGCAATAGGTAAGTCCCAGATTCAGTATTTGTTCCTCAGCTTTTGTTAAATTAATTTTTGCCAGATTGATTATGGTTTTATTGGTATCCAGGTTGGTGTTTATCTCTGCTTCCATCTTCCCGTTGTCTGTCTTTTTGCATTGGTGGCGTTTCCTGCTTGCCTTCCGCCTCTGCCTACGTTTGTAGTTTCTGTCACTTGAGTTCTGTTTTGTTGGTTTCTTGGGCGGAGTGTTTGCCTTCTGTCCATGCATAAAAAATTAACCTCTTGGCCTGGGGAAGGTACCTGCTGAGTAGTGCTATTGTCCCTTAGTTCTGAATCGGAGCCACTATCTGGTACTGAACTGAGGTCTGAATTGGACGCCTGTTTTGCTGTATAATTGGCTCGAGATGTGCTGGGTGTCTGTCCATCCTTTTTTTTGGTCTCTGCTCTCCTCAAGGCATCATATTTTTTTGAAAAAGTGAAAATCTGACCCATTTCATAGTCCGTTTTGTCCCTTATGAATTTGTACGTTTTTCTTTCTTTGATTTTTTCTTCCTCCTTTTTTATACGTACTAACATATCTTTGCGCAATTTGCTTATATCTTCTGTTTGCCCACTGGCTCCAATCTCTTCATTTAGTTTGTCTATTTGCTCAAGCAGGGTAGTTCAGTCAGAGTCAGCATATTTGATCAGAATTAAGATTAATTTTTTATATATATGGGTTGCCAATACTTTTGCTATTTTTGTAGCACGATATTAAATATTCAATATTCTGGTGCCATGTCATTGTATCACCACAAGAAGGCCCCTAACATTCTAACGTCAGTTTTTCTTTTCTAAAGGTTGATGACTTATATTTGTTTCTAGCAACTCTTTTTCACTAGAAATGCCCCTTGAGAGGACGAATCCTCTTTCCCTTTGCCTTTCACTGGTTCAAAGTTATGGATTAACTCGGCATCTGTGATTTTCCAGAGTATGTCTAATCATTTCCATTCTCATCCCCATCTACAGCAGATGTATCTGTCCTTTGTCTTTGACCATTTTCTTACATTGGATTATTTCCTCTTTTACTGGCTTCCTTTGCTTAACAAGTATTTTGAGGATGTTGTATTCAAACTAAACACTGGAAAACAGGCCTCAAAATCTTCCAACATACACCAGCCATACCAACTTCTGTACCCACCTTTGCTAAACTGTATAATAATGACCTTATCCACCTTATCCCACTCTTTGCCCCATCTGGATGAAAAGCAGCAACCACTATAATTATACAAATATTTTGGAAATGCGATTGTTGTTAAGCTTATTAACATCGTTAAAAAACATGACCAAAATAAAATGCATGTATTGATGTTTATATTCAGACAATGGGATTCTGCAACCCAGTATACTGATTCAGAAATGAAACACAATAAAATATATTTCAATAAGTTTCAAAGAATACTTATAACAAGTCAGAATAAATCGCAAGACTAAATAATCCGGCAGTCTTGAAACTGTACGAATTTGCCCATCAGTTTAACATACTTTGAGCTTCAATTTATTTCCTTATAATATAAACCCATTTCTCTTGCCTGCCAAAAGTCTCCAAAGGCAGCCTAAGCACTTTAGGGCAGTCTTGAATAATGCACAATTGTTCCACAGTCTTCATTGCAGCCAACAGATGCTGTTTGCACGTATTCAGAATTATGCAGCCATCAACTCCAATTTTCACCTTTAGACAAATGCATTTCATCTACTTAGGAACATGTGCTAATATAGAGGTAGGTTGGGGGTTGTTGAGAGGAGTCAGGAGCATTTAGGGGCACAGAAGCAAACGTAAACATCACCATAGCTGCACTGATTGCTCCCACATGCCTGTTTTCTTAGGAAGGTTGACCTTACTGTTACCACAGGTTAACTGTCCTGTGTCTCAGGTGCCAGTCCCTTCACTGAGCGTCTCCTCAATGCTCCCTTTATGCTCACCTTAAAGCACTCATGTGCATGTACTGAAGAGAGGCTCCCACTCTGACTTGCTTCTCACTATCTGGCCTCTTCTCCTTCAAACTTATAGTCTAATGTCCTGCATCTGTCAAGAGTCAAATCCACTTACTTACTCATTTTTAAGTTCAAGACTCTTAGAACTATGTTCACCACTAACTTTCCTAAAATCGCATTAACTTGATCATACTATTCAGCACTGCTGCAGTTATCTACAGAAAGCAGCGCCAGCATTGTGCAAAAGGGGGAGAGAAGCATTTCATTTCGTGGCATTCATTTAATTGTATCATGCATAGATAAAGTATAATGTGCACCAGAAAATCTGTCTTCTTTCTTTAAACGTTTTGCTTATTATTTGTCACTTGTAAAATGTTTCTTACTTTTACCTATTTATTTGTGTAAGTATTTCTTTATCATGCCTCTGAAGGACTGATTCAGAGTTAGTTTCACTCTGCCGGATTATTCCTGGTTAGGTTTTTCTGCAGTCATATTAACTGTTTTTCTGCCCGAAAAAATCACATAAGATGTTTTACTGCAGCTGCAGCCAAGTCTATTTTCTTTTTTTTGCTAACAGGGGAAGCATTCAATATTTCATCTGTTACAGTAAAACTTCCTCCCCTACTTCCTCGCACACCTCCATCGCCCCCACCCCATGCACTAGCCTCGCCATGCCTTTACCACATGCTCAGAGCAGGTGATAAAAGTATGTGGGGAAACTTTATGGGTAAATTCCGTGTGTTGTAATGGGAAGTAGTATTGGTCCCACAGAGTAATTCCCCACATCATAGGGTTAAATTCATGATCGTGCAGTACTAGGGTGATTTTACAGCACAGTAATGCTAAATTTGCATGCGAATTTAGCATGTGGTAAAATAGTTCCAGTATCCTGCAGCTCGTAAATAGGTCCTAAGATCTAATTTGATGCCACTTAATATGAGAGCCCTCTTTCTCAATTTCATTGACACCTGTAATGAATGATGAAGGCGTTTTGCTACATATGTAGTCTGTTTTTAAAAGTGTTATTTTTTTCTTTTATCATAGCATGATAAACGATGCTTTAAGGTACTAAATTAGCATTTTCATTTGTTCAAAATGTTGCAGAGCTTAGGCAATCAATGAGGTATAACGTTGAATTCAGCAATACTATCATTTGCCCTTTAACGCAAAAAGTAAATGCTCTGAGATATTCATTATCTCTTAGATAAGAGTGACCTATAAATCAAAATAGCTGTTCCATTTGTCTTCCATGCATCCTTAAGAATCTTTGCTCTGAGGTCTCACTTTTTAATATGCTGCAGCTAGCCACATTTTATCTTTCTAATTTACTCAATGTACAATAGTTTTGCTCTTTCATTATGCATGTAAGTAAAAGAAGACGGTACTGAAATGCGACCTGGAAACCAAAATCTTCCTCATTAGAGCTACATTCTTTTCTTGGTGTTAATCTAGTTGAAGACTAAGGGGCATATTAGCAAGAACGGCGTTAAAATTATCGCCGCTTTAGCGGCAGGAAACTGCCGCTAAAGCGGCGATAATGGGCTTGATAATATGCCCTTGAGAATTCCAATAGAAGCCCAGGATCACAGCAGAACATGGGCTTCTATTGGAATTCTCAAGGGCATATTATCAAGCCCATTATCGGCGCTTTAGCGGCTTTTTCCCGCCTCTAAAGCGGCGATAATTTTAACGCCGTTCTTGCTAATATGCCCCTTAGTCTATCCCGGTGTCCTACTTAACAAAGGAATGTTATCAGTTCCATTTTCAAATCGTGCATTTTGTCACCCAATATGGGAATTTTAGAGTTCCATACAAAAGAATGTGCCATGCATGGTCGTATTGTACTTTCTAATGACAACATGCCACTCACACTATTTTAATTGACCTCCTATTATCATTCTTTTCAGCTGTATTAGGAAAAGAATGATTCTTGCTTTTGTTTAGATGTGAACTAAATTTTGAATTCTGTAATGACATCAAACTAGCTTTAAATCCACCTTTAACTCCTATCATCAAAATGCCCTCTACCTGTGGCCCTCCTTCATTAGCATCAAGAATCCTTATAGAAATAATGACAATGTATGCAACAGCCTGGTTCTGTGATGGGGAAAGCTGGATAGTCTTGGATACTTTGTGTCCGAATCACAACTGTAAACCGATTATTATGGCTGAAAATAGGTCAATTAACATGCCAGGCATCCAAAAAAGGTTGCCTGTCAAGCATAAATGTTTTCCTGTTCCAGGGGTGTACACCACTACCATTATGCATTAGTAAACTCTACATAAGGGTGAAGGGAGTGTGGAGTGCCTTGAGAATATGTGAACGCTCATAAACCTGTTAGACTGTTAGCATTCACAAACCTCTCTCTGGCTCTTACCCCCCCCCCCTTGAAATGGTCAGAGTTTTAGCTGAGAAAAGGGGTACAATAACTCCCCTTGGAGGTTGTGAAGAGAAGAGAACACCCTTACACTTCATGGTGGTGTACAGGAAAATGCTTTTCCACCTAGAAAATGATTTAGGCTGTGGAGAAGAATGATGTTTTTCCCTGAATATGTCAAATGTCTCTGTCACTACCTTCACCTATCATAAAGTTAAAGTTGTTTTTAGACAATCAGTTATTCATTATCTTACTTGCACACATCAATGCTCTAAGTTTGTTTTCCAAAAAGAGCTCTCACTCTCAAACCCCTGGACAGAGCACAATTTCATCTCCCGAATCAAAAATCTCACAAATACAAAAATAAAATGTTTAATCTGTAAACAGGCATGTATCTGCAGAGCCTTTTACTTGGAAATCGTTGAAAACAGCTTTATTATATCTGCCACCTTCCCTAACAAGAAGGTTGCATGGCACTTATAGACTTGTTCTCCAATCCACCTAAAACAGCCCTGACTTCCAAATCATTACTCATAAGTTGTTCGAGAACACATTTGAAACAGTGACCCACATGTCTAACCATGGTCCCTACAATGTGTTATTATGATTTTCAGTCAGAATAAAACCTAGGCTGGAGCTATGGAACTTTTTAGACAAAAGCTACACATAGAGTGCCATTAAGCCCTTCCATCAAGCATTTTCCTAACTCCTAAACATTATCATTGACCACTTTTTCACTCATTGTCTAACATGAGTTTAGTATTTCATTTGTAAATATCATTGGCCAGTTTCTCACCCATTGTCTAACATGAGTCTAGTATTTCTTTTGTAAATATATGTGTGGGGGGGACATAGGAGATCATTGAAAGTGCTTCCAAATGCCAAAATTGGCTGATTACCAAGGCAACATTGACTAAATTCAACCTCATTTCTTCTTTCCCATTATTGTATTGAGTCTTTATCTAATCCTTGCAGGTTCTTTTTCCCTTTTCTGTATTCTTCTTTTTTGGAGTGTCAAACACTAATGATGAAAAATGTTTATGTCTGTCAATTGATTCATAAGTGTTCTATTGCAGCTTCACCAATGAGCTCTAATGAACAACTGGAACGCCAACACTCTGTATTCATGACATTGCTTAATAGGAGCTCTTGAATTCGAAGCCTTTCCTATGAAGGAGGCTGAAATGAATGAGCCTTGTGGTGGTAATGCAGACATGTAACCAAATGGTTAAAACTGCGAAGGAAGGTACATAGCTTTAGTCATGTTTGACTTAATATATTTTTAAATGGCAAATATATTTAATAAAAAAGAATCTTACCTAACTACAGCAACCCATGTTGGTACCTGTTTGCTTAGACTATACATCCCCTCTCTCTCTTAAAACTGCCTTAATTTTAATATAGTATAATTGTGTTAGGCATAAAGGGTTTAGTCTTCCATTGCATAGTAAAGGAATAGATTTTTCAGAGGTGCAGGAAGCTATTCGCAGATTGATTTCATATTTAAAATAATAGATTTTAGTTTCAATGGGTAGCAACACTCTTCAAACTAGTTGCTGTTTGGACATTTAGGTTTTGGTTTTACTTTTTTCACTTTCTTTGTGCAGTAGTCGTATTTTCATGCATTAATGTGCACTGACTCATTTTTAATGTGAGTTAACCATAAGGAAATGTTGAAACACATTTATAAAAAATATTTATTGTCTAGTACATGTTGCTCTGTACACATTATAAACTATGTTCAAAAGTAATTAATTAAAATATATTTTAAAATAAGTAACATTGTAAATCAGACAGAACAATGAGGCTACTATTTTAAAACATAGTTAAAAAGGTTAAGGGATACCCAAGATTTGAAACACTATATATATGTAATGGAAAGTAATACTTCATATGGCAGCAGAAATGACTTTTGTAGTTGAAGATTTGTTTTAAAAATAAAAGTTAGAGCTCTCTATCCCTCTAAATCACATGTTCACGTGGCTCACATAATGAGCCTTTTTTGTCTTTTTGAAGAGCAACGCGGGTGGAGCTGATAGTCCCCATGGTTCATTTGTTCGGGGGCAACTCTGTCTCTGTGGGTGCTTATGGTACATGATTATGAGGATATACACCTACAATAATTGTATCTCCTTCAAGCAGCACCTATATTCTTCCTACATCAGGAGATTCCTCTCACACATATTTCTGATACCTTAGATGTTGTGCAATTATATTGTGTCAATCAATATGGTGAATTTAATATGGCACTATAATGTCACTTAATTTCTTCAAGTTGTCAAGTCAAGGAAACAGACCTAAGTCACTGACTGTCTGCCTTGTTAAGGGATCTAGCAGTGGAACAAATAATCAGAAATGCCAAGTGAGGAAAATTCTTAATTTAAAATTTTGAGCTACGAGTCTTTACTTGTTTCATCATCTATGATAAGGTTTGCCTATGTTGGAGTTTCACCATTATATTCCTATGCAATTCTTTACCTTTTAGAGGCTGCATTCTAAACTATGAACATGGGACTTCACATCTACATTATTGTTCCAGAAATTGCTTAGTCCATATGTTAACTTTATGATTCTGCCCATCTAAACTGATTATTATTTTATTCATTTCATAGTAAATCATTATTAATGGAACTCTCAGCATTTCATGGTTCTACAGTGTGTTACTGAATTATTTAATGACTTTTTTGTAACTCCTGCTTTGGACATGTTTAATGTCAAAATGATGATTAAAGTCTCAAAAATACTACAAACAAACAGAACAGAACAGTTTTAATGAAGAAATAAATATTCTACTCCAGGTCAGAATGGAAGCCACAACTGAAAGATTGTTAATCTTCTTTTAAAAATCAAAGAAACGGTATAAAAATTGTGTTTCACATAAAGGAAGCTGTTAATTAATTTGTTCCTATAAATGTACACCTTTCTATTTAGTATCAAGCATACCACTGTGACTGTAAAAAATATCTGGACTGCAAAAAACTTACACCTAAAGGAAATTGTCTGCCATATCTAATTGCAGTGCACATTGATTGTGACTACAATGTTATAAATCTGAAAGAGTGATGGTGTTTTGAAAATTTCACAAATTTATTGAACCAGCGTTTTGTGAATCATTGTCTGGGAGACAACAACAAGTGAGCCATTTACCTTCCAAAAATAATTAGCAGAAATAATCTGATTTTTGCGCTATGAAGTAGTAACTCTTTCCCCACTGTAGCTTATGTTGGAGTGGGAATAGTAAAGTAAATCTGAACCCTTTAATGTCCAACACTTTTCCCACTATTGCTTAGATTGGAATGAGAATACTAAATTTAGACCCCTCAATGTCCAATATTGTCCGCAGTGTAGCTTAGATTAGAGTGGGAATAGTACATCTGAACACTTTAACGTCCAACAATTTTCACAATATAGCTTAGGTTAAGTGGGACTAGTAAATACAAACCTCTCAATGGCCAGAAATTTACCCAATGCAGGTTAGGTTGGAGTAGGAATAGTATTATATGTATGAAACCCTTAGAGTCCATTCTTTTTTAGTTCTACGTAGGTTATGTTTTATATCTCTGTGTGTGTATGTGTGTGTACGCCTATACATATATAGAATAGTAAGATAAGAAGAAGGAATAGCAAGGCACTCCACTGCAGGGATAGAATAAATTAATTTGATGCCAAAAGTATATATATGTATACATATATTCACTGAAAAAACAAAGGTTAAACGAACGCTATAGTTAGGTGAATATGTCAGTGAAAACATTAACATTTTGAACAAAACAAACCTGGGAAATTCACCAAAGTTAGCAGAGCCAAATATAGCTTTCACCCCTGCCATGCACTGCTTATGACATCACACAGTACATCACACATAACATGTTCTATGACATCAATTATGACATCACTGATGACATCTAAAATGACATCAGGGATGGCATCACTGATGACAGCACTGATGTTATCATCCAATGAGTGTTTGCTAGTTTGTTTTATAGTTTACATAGTGGCGAGTAGCTGCCATATTACTTTTCAACCTAATTTTGTACATCCTGTGTCCAGCTAATCGGTGTAAGAGTTTACAAAAAGCATATGCTCCTAATGCATCATAGGTGTGTTAAGGTATTGAATACATTATAAATCTGTGTGCAGGTGACAGTTGAAGACTTGTGTTCAGCATGTTCCACACAAGTTTAAACACTACATACTAAGGGCCTCATTAGGATGTTGGTCGGAAAGCAATCCGACCGACCCATTGTCGGTATCAGTTCCGACGACTCACGTTCGGCGAGTCCGACTGACCGATTACGATGGTTCCGAACACCATTCAGAAAGTCTCCTACTGACTTCAATGGGAGCCTGTGTTCGGACTGACAACACAGGCTCCCATTGGAAAAAAGGGGTGGTTGCAGAAAACCTTGCACCCTGTCGCAGGTGCCTGCTGCACTGTGCATGGCTTGAAAGGGCCCCAACCGGAGACCTAAGGTTGAAGGGGGTCTGCTATGGGCCCCAAAGTCAGTTTCCAACAGCTGTTCCATGTCAGACAGACCGATTCGGAAAGGCTATCTGAATTTGACAGTGTAATACGTCGGTCGGAAATGCAGTCCGTAGAGCTGTATGATTTGGCTTCGACCGACTCGGAGTCTCCGAATGCCAGTCGGAACCGATTCGGACTGACCGAACGGTTACCCTTCCATCGTATTCGGTCGGTCGGAAATGTTTTCCGAGTCGGTTGGAAACATAGGTTCCGACACGGACTAGGTGAATCCGACTGCCGTTCGGAGCCTTTCCAATCAACATCATAATAGGGCCCTTAGTAGTGTAAGCAGCCTTGAGTTATTAGACAGAATCATCACAGCATGACAATTTCAACAAAACATAGAAGACTGTGTGCACCAGGCACTAACCTATGTACATGTGCTTCTTTTGCTTCAGAAGATGGGCTATCTGTAAAGCTTTCACCACATTATGAAGGCTGCATGTAGTGTCATCTTTAGCACCTTTAGACCTTGGTGATTTCAAGCGAATTGTTTCTTTTTAGACAAGTGTTGCATAGAGGGTACACAGTTCTTAGTAGACATTTTTAATACTCTGTGATGTATTTCTCATGAGAGTTTCACTGTCTGCAAACAGTGTTGTACAGAGTTAACTCTCTCCATAGAGTAAACACCATGTACAGTACCCACTTTTCAACTCATATCAACTTAATTTCTCATGTGTAGGTTTGGTGACTGTGAGGGGTGTGAAACAGATAAAAGCTGTCCATTTTAGGACATTCATTTTGGAACAGACATTGAGGGGCCGATTCCGATCTCGGCCGGTAGTGCTCCGAATCGGATTCGGATTTACTGGATCCGATTCGGAGCCCTGTTTCCCGACCGAATCGTACGCGGGTCCGGCCGAGCGAGTACGATGCAAGCGCCCGCGAAATCGCCGACCGACTCGAACGCGGCTCCAACACGCTCCGACCGACTCGCACGGACACGACTCGCACCGCGCTATGGAGACGTTTCCCGGCCGGGTAAGTACGATGCGCGCCGCAAGCAGTCCGACCGACTCGTGCCATCCGGCTCAAAAGAGCTGTCGGAGCCGTACTTTGGGGGTCCGCGTCGGACCCCCCTGTATGCGTAGGCGCGCGAGTCGCACACAGGGGGGACCCATGGGTCCCCCCTACCTGTGCATGTACGCCGCGATGCGCATGGACGCATACCCGCTGTAGGGGGCGCCCTCGTTCGCCTCGCACCCATTGAGTCAATGGGAGCCAGCGTACGCGTTGTACGACCGGCTCCCATTGACTTCAATGGGAGTCCGACCGACTCGAGTCCAATAGCATACGTGCGCATCGTACTCGTTCGGTCGGACTGCTAGGGTCCGATTCGGTCGGAAATCTCTCCGAGTCCGGCTCGGTCGGAGAGATTTCCGGCTCGAATCGGAATCGGCCCCATAGTATCTTGAGTAACTTGTCTTTCTCTGAACAGTTGCATACATATTGAACAGTGTTTGCAAAGAGGGTTTCCCATATATCTTTCGCTGATTGTTAAATTGAACTAGACTACCCTTGAAGTGTGTGGTATAGGGTCAATGTTGCACATATTTGTGCTTGCTACACTGAAGGGAGTTGTATCTGTTAATGATGCTTGATATTATTCTAAGCTTTTATGCACTTACTTTCATACTGGTTTATAGAGTAATGTGTACAAATGAAGCTTAGATGATATCATAAGTGATGTCATCAATGATGTAATTTGAGATATCACCAGTGATGTCATAAATAATGACAGAGAACATGTAATGAGTGATGTAATATGTGTGGTCATAAACAGTGTATGGTGGGGTGCAAATTATAGTTAGCTCTAATAACTATAGTTGTTGAACTTCTGTGTTATATTTAGTTAAAAACTTTAATGTTGTCACCGACATATTCACCAACTAGAACGTTACTTTAACCTTTGATTTTTCCAGTGCATTTCTAAGTTTTTTTTAAACAAAAGCAGATATTTTATCACACCTAAGTAAAACATTACTTTAACCTTTGGGTTTTCAGGATTTTTTATTTTTATTTTTTAAACAGGAAGTAATATGTTATTACCGTGTATACAACCAACCCCCGCTGTCACAGCCACAGCCAGGCCTACGGAAAATCCCCCACAGATTGCCAACCCGATACTGTGCACAGGTTTTGCCCGTGCACAACAGGGGATTGGTAACAGGGTATGGCCTGTGACCAGGCCCTGTGGTTAACCCACCCGCAGCCACCAACATTGCTTACTACTAACCTGGAAGGGGCTAGGACAAATGAGTGGAGCTTGTAGGTGATTTGCTGCCTTTGCATGCTCAGCAGCAATTAAAAGGGAGAACTGTGGACTCTTCTCTCAGAGCAGGACCAACAAGAAAGAATCTACTTGTCTTGGACAGTCACTACAGAAGACATTGCGCTCCCATAAACCAAAAATACATTCGTCTCCATCAAGGATTCCAGATTATTTTTCAACATTCAATTGCAATGAAAACACACTTCCATCTGCCTGGAAAATGGCAAGAACACTGTTTCATACTACTAACTGGAAGGGGTGGGGTCAAATGGGTGGAGCTTGTAGGTAATTAAAAGGGAGAACCGTGGACTTTGCTCTCAGACCAGGAGATGACAAGAAAGAACCCATTTGCCTTGGACAGTCATTACAGAAGAGATTGCTCCACAATAAATATGCAATACATTCACCCCCATCAAGGATTTCAGATCATTTTTCAACGTGCAATTCAAAAGAAAACACATTATCCAGCAACCTGAAAAATTGCGGGAACACGGCAGCATACTAGTAATGTAGAAGGGCCGTGGCCAAACGGGTGGAGCATGAGGGGGATTTGGAACCTTTGCATACTCAGCAGCAATTAAAAGGGAGATCCGTGGACTCTGCTCTCAGACCTTGAGACAACAAGAAAGAACCCATTTGTCTTGGACAGTCACTATAAAAGAGGCTGCACTTCAGTAATACAATGAGGCATTCACCTCTATCAAGGTTATCAGATTGTTTTTCAACATTCAATTGCAAAGAAAATACACAATCCATCAGCCTGGAAAGTGGCGGGAACAGCGTTGCATACTACTAATGTGGATGGAGTGGGGTCCAATAGGCGAAGCTTCCAGGTTATTTGGTGCCTTTGCATACTCAGCAGCAATTAAAAAGGGAGGACAGTGTACTGTATCCTTAGTAGGCCCCAGGGATATTTTTTTTAAGTGGAGGGAGCTGCTCAGCCGACAAGGTCCATGCTGTAGGAGCCAGCATTGCTTATGTCCAGAGGGAGCAGCTATTTATACTGTACCCTCCAGTCCAGATGGGAGCAATCTGATGATCTGATTAACTGCCCGCATCAGTGTGGGCAGGAAAACAAATCACAAGTCTGCTCCCAGCTGGACAAGAGCCTTGGTAAACCTCCTACCAGCTGGGAGCAGACTTTGTGCTTGCTCCCATTTGATGGAATTGTTAAAAATTCTGTGGGCAGGGAAACTACCCTGTATGCACCCTCAGACACAGTATGTGAGCTGGTCCCGAAGGGATGGGTTCTCAGGCTCACTTTTGGATCAGGGAGGAAGTCTGCATCCACCCCTCCCTTTTTTTAAAAGTAGCGGCCCTGAGGAATGGGGTCCCTAGGGCCTTTTAATGGTTTGTGTAGGGGGGCCGTGCGACCCCCCCTCCTCATATTTATTAAATCGGTCCCCTGAGATTAAAACAGCCCTGGGAGGCGAGCCAGACACCCCCTCCCCTTAATTAAAAAATGTGACCTGAGCCACCATTTTGTTCTGTTTTTCCCACGGGAGTCCCATGGGGTTGCAGCAAAAATTGCCATTTTTGTTTTTAATTTAGGCTCAAGGGTGGTTATTCTAGAACCCCCCTCCCCCCCCATGAGGCCTAGGGGTGGCAGGGTATCCCTACTCTGCCGCTTATAATTGTTTTTTTTAATTATTTCTGGACGCAGAACTAAGTCTGCTGGCAGCCAATCAGAGTGTTTGCTTTCACGGGAGTCTGGCTCCCACAAGAGCAAGATAGCCCCTGAAAAAATGCTCCCAGGGCCAACCAGAGTGTTCTTTTTTAAATATTGGGTTTAAGGGAATCTCACGAGGCTCCCTCAAACCCAACCATTCAGATATACAATTTTTTTAACCTTAATTGCTCAAAAACTACTGAACCAATTTACACCAAATCACAAAAATTACAATCTGCAGACCAAGCTTTGGCAACCTGCCAAATTTGCTGTAATTCCGCTCAGCAGTTTTTTTTGGTAGTGCTTCTTAATGAACTCTATGGAAAAGGAATGGGGATTTTGCATTTTGGGACCCTCATTTTTTCTTGGCCCCCGCTTGATGGATCACCCCGAAACTTTTTATGCACAAACAAGGCAAAGAAGAGCAACTTTTTGTAAGGTGTTGCGAAGATTTGTCAAAAAGATGCCAAGGATATTAGCAACACAAAAAAACAAATTTCCTATGGAAACGCTGACCTACCTATGGTCACCCAAATATATCATATTTTAAAAATATTTACATACTAATTATACATTTATATTTTCTTCAGTCTTACATTTTTGACATGTAGATTTTATTTTTAATTGTGTTTACATTTTTACATAATGTCTTTCAATATTTATTGATAATTTAGAATTGTTGTTTTTGTAGGAGTTTTGTTAAACGCATAATAATTATTTACACATCCAGTATTAGTATTTTTAAGTAAGGGAATAACTTATTTTTCTTACATTAAAAAAAATCACACATAATGTTAGACATTTCACAAATATTTGTGACATTTTTATTTTCCAGTACATCTTTTAGAAACTACTAACACTTATTTATTTTTTATTTTCATTGAGTTCTATGGATGTTTAGTGAATTTTTTAAATTTCCATTAAGATGGCATTTTTTTACTGTGTTTGTGTGATTTTTAGTCTTGTTTTCCTTAGATTGCGTTTGGAGCAGTTGGGGTTGGAGCAAATTAAGCCCATTGGATAAGGTAAGGTGTTTAGTTTAAAAGTGTAAGTGTATTATTAGTTTATTTACTTGCAGGTTTTGGTTCAGTAGTCTCATTTTGCCTACTGTGTAGAACATAGTAACATTATATCAGCAGTGTATGTAAATTGAAGTGTATTAAACTGCAGATATGCTTTATTTTATTTTTTTTAGTTACATTTGGTTTCAATGGTGTTATGTTTTTCACTAGGTTTGTAACGTTTAAGGGTTTCTGTGACAATTTGCAATATATAATTTATTAAGTGTATGTGCTATATTTATTAAATATTTATTATGTATGTGAGATAGAAATAATGCATTGAATGTTATATGAGGGTATGTTGGGTGGGTTTGTTATGTACTTTTTATTTTACAGGATTGAAGACGCTTTCCTTCACGGTTCTTTATTTTGGATGCTGCCTTTAAATGTCCTATTCTGAGATATATTTCAAAATAATGATTTTTACTGATTTTTACTGATTTATTATACTTTTAAAAAAACCATTTGTCAACATTTTTAGGAATTTATTGCAGTTGCATGGCGACACCATTTTTAATGCAGTTATTTTTGGTAAAGGGTTTTGGCTTTATTTATTTTTGCATTTTTGGGGGATTCACTTCTGTGGATTTGTATTGAAGGGATTGGATTATGAAGTTGCTGTACTGCTACTGACCAGTGAGTATCTTTTTCATTTATTTTATTTTGTGGGTGGGAAAGTTTTTTTATCTGTATGTGAAGATTTTTTAATGCTCTGTTTAAATACTTTAGCAATATGATATTTTTAGCTATTACCTTTATGTGTGCATGTTTTATTAGTAGTGATTTCTTTTTAGCACAGTGAGTAATCACTTATTCAGTGGACTAAAAATGATTAGTTTTGTAGCAGTACTTTCTTTTTTTAGAGTAGTGTATATGCTATGGAACCAAGTATGCTACGGGCGGTAGTTGTTTGTATAGGTTTACCTTTTACAAAGAATGTCAGGCATATGAAGGACTTGCTTGGATAGTTTTGGTTTTATTGTTTATGATAGGGACGTTTGTATTCTTAAGGTTTGGTAGCTATGCTCTTTTTTGAGTAATTCTATGAATAGGCATATATTTGGATGTTGTCTGTTAATTGTGGCTTGAAATAAGGTGTGGAAAAAATTAACAACCTGACAGTTAGCTAGAGCTTGATGGAAATAAAAAAATTCCTACAATAGTGATGCGTTCAGACATGCACACAGTGTATTTTCTTAATTTTTTACCACTAGTTCATCACATTGTAATGATGCGGTAAATACATTACATGCAACACACTTGGGTTTCACTGCATGATAATTGAGGTATTTATCCTCGCTACCCGCCACTGCACTTCTTACATTAAGGTAAAGAATGCTCTACTATTGGCAGTAAATACAGGAGCACAATAATTAGGAGAGTTTTTAAACACCACTTTTTAATGCTAGGTTGCTGTGGTTCGTCAAGTGACAGTGTCCTGAAGGTGTTCCTTGCCAGCATAGTTTCGCAACTTCTGAATAAGTGTTCGGGAAACACAATTTGCAGCTTTGCTGTAAGTGGGCATGCCAACTCAAGTTGTTACATTTAAGGTTGATACTGCAGGTTATTTTTTCGATTCTCACTATTGGTGTCACAGAGCACATCGTACAACGAGTCCATTTCTATCAATGTGACCTTGTGTTACAAGTTGCTGGATGAAGTAAGGAGGCTAATACCTTCTGTTTACTGTTGTGTATGCAGGGCATTGTAACGATGTAGCACACTAGAGTCACAGGCATTTTTTCGCGATGCATGTGGCACATGAAATTGTTGGGGCTTCACAATGGTCACTTTCCTTGATTTTTGTTGGCTTATTGGGAGCACTTTGTCACAACTGTGGTTTGGCATGGGGATTTCGTTAACACATGTTTCTACGAGCCTGGCTTGTGTCCACTTATCTATTGGGGCATTTAAGGAGAGAGATTTTGTACATATGCCCACTCGTTAGTGACCTCATTTAACATTGCACCTCCTCTTTATTTTGTTTGTTTGTTTTGTAGCTACCACTGATGAGGGGTGTAATAACCCGAAATGCATTGGGCCGCCAAAACCAAACTGCGAATGCATGTTTGATTCACATCATTGGAACATTAATAATACAGCAAATGTGAAGCAACATTTTGCAAGACGATATAAAGCAAAGGAATTTTGACAAAGAAGTTGCTGTTGAATATTTTTTTTGCATTATTAAAGAATGATATATGTTAACATATTGTTGAATTGAGTAAGTTGGGAATAAAATGTGTTAAATCTTAGCCTAAGGGCTTTTTAGTTGTAGACTTCGACTCTAGCTAACCATCCAGTTGGCATTTAGATGTAGAATTTTGAGTGCGCTATCATATTTGAATAGTTTTGAAATACGTTGTGCCACCCTTCTGCTTCATTGTTTATTTTTGATTCTTTGTTAATGGTGCTTTCATATTCATTCCACCCGTTAATGTAGAACCTGGCTTGGCGTCTGTTTCCAGAGCAGTAGAGGCGATCAACCCAGGCGTCCCCAAAGTAATGTAAACGATGGGTTCGTTTTTCTTTGTTTCGCATGCAAAATTTAAAGTCTATTAGTAAGTTGTACTATTTTGTAACTTCTTTGGGTGGTGCAAGTGCTACTGGAAAGAGTTTTCTTAGTTGGAATTGGAATGTGCCATTTGTGAAATATTCTATAGTTAAGTAGATTTTTTTGGTTGATGCCATATGGCTCTGTCATATTGAAAATAGCATGTGGATATAATTTTGATATTGTATGCATTGTAGCAAATTTAAAGTCTATTATTATTTTAGTTAGTTGATAGTCCGTACTTTTTTATTATATTAATAATTGCAGAATAGGTGTTTGGATTTTGTTGGGTAGTAAAGCAAATAATAACAGTATATTACTGTCATGAAGTTGTTCATAAATGGTGTATAATTGGTAGGAATGGGGTCGACATGTTTTAAATGTACCATCTGTTTCCCATGTGGGACATTGCTTTAATGTGAGCATGTTTTAACCTGTTGCAAACAATAAAATTCACTTTTCATTATTTTCATTGCTATATAGGATGACATTTTCCTTTGTGTGGGTAAGGTGTAGATTATCAGGATTTCAACAAAGACGTTAGGTGCTGGGTGTGTTATTTTTTCAGCACATATCTTTTGAGATATGTTTGCTACAAGTTAGGAACAGTTGGGAGTTGTGCTATGCAGTAGGTTGGGACTTTATGGGTATCATCTTTTAGTACTGCTCCACTTTGATCGATAGAAATTGTAGAGGCTTCCTTGAGGTATTTTACTATGTTTCTGATCTCTATTTCAGCCATATTTAGCAGGTGGTGCTTTCAACATCTTCTTTTTTCTCTTTGCTGATATGGTCTTGGTTTATGTTTAGCAGGGCTTTTCCTTTCTGGGAATTAGGGTATGTTGCTTTTTTGGAAATGGTATGCTCTCTATTAGATTAAAAAATATATATTGTTCAGTGTGTTTTTAAGTGTGTTGGTAACAGTTACTTTTTATTATAAATTTTTATGTCAATTTTGTGGGTTTTCAATATTATAGTAGTGTCTAATTATAAATATTGGAATGTCAATATTGTGTTTGGCAACATGTATTAGTCTCAACATTTGTATTTATCGATAGTGCTATTTATAATATTTTGGATTTCAATATTTTTGCATTTTACATAGTATATTTTTGACATTTTGAGTCTCGATAATGTGGTGTCAATATTTTAAAAAGTGCCAATATTTCTCTAATCAATATTTATAGCACAATTCCATATCATAGTGCTAACCATTTAATGTAGTCTTACTATTTTTGGGATGCCCTTTACCAGCATAATAAGTACTTCACCTTCTAACTGTTTTAGACTTCCTGTTTTTATTTCCAAACCTTCAATACCTCCTGCAGGATTTATCCTTGAGCCCTGTCAAACAATAGAAAGGATAGATAAAGGTAATTAAAGAGCCTTTTGCCCAGCTCTGTTTGTGAACTAGTATGTTTTGGAGTTGTAAAACCTCAGAAATATTGCATTTAGGGTGTTTTTTCTTCCCACCTGCATCTGAGAAGAGATATTTCAAGTATTAAACATGTTTTTAACAGGGAGATGGCAAAACCATAGCTTTTTGCTCTTAACTTTTAAAAACACCAGTAATTAAATCTCATCAGTAAAAACCATACTGCAGTAATAAATATCCCCCATTGATTAGATGTATTTCTTAAGGTCAGCTGCACTGCCCTAGAAAATCCTTAAGTATGCTCACAGAGAAACATTTGACCTATTTGACCCAAGAAGCCCGTAACCTGTTGCTGCCACTGCTGGGGACTAGGACTATCGGTCCCAGGATCCTGTGCGGGCTCTACCACCAACGCCACTCCCACGTGCCTGGAGGCGCCGTTAAAAGCATTCACGGGCTCCCACAGCACAGGAAGCCCGTAACCTGTTGCTGCCACTGCTGGGGAATAGGACTATCGGTCCCAGGATCCTGTGCGGTCTCTACCGCCAACGCCACTCCCACGTGCCTGGAGGCGCCGTTAAAAGCATTCGCGGGCTCCCGCAGCGCGGGAAGCCCGTAACCTGTTGCTGCCACTGCTGGGGACTAGGACAATCGGTCCCAGGATCCTGTGCGGTCTCTACCGCCAGCGCCACTCCCACGCGCCTGAAGGCGCCGTTAAAAGCATTCGCGGGCTCCCGCAGCGCGGGAAGCCCGTAACCTGTTGCTGCCACTGCAGGGGACTAGGACTATCGGTCCCAGGATCCTGTGCGGTTTCTACCACCAATGCCACTCCCACGCACCTGGAGGCACCGTTAAAAGCATTCGCGGGCTCCCGCACCGTGGGAAGCCCGTAACCTGTTGCTGCCACTGCTGGGGACTAGGACTATCGGTCCCAGGATCCTGTGCGGTCTCTACCACCAACGCCACTCCCACCCGCCTGGAGGTGCCGTTAAAAGCATTCGCGGGCTCCCGCAGCGCGGGCAGCCCGTAACCTGTTGCTGCCACTGCTGGGGAATAGGACTATCGGTCCCAGGATCCTGTGCGGTCTCTACCACCAACGCCACTCCCACGCGCCTAGAGGTGCCGTTAAAAGCATTCGCGGGCTCCCGCAGCGTGGAAAGCCCGTAACCTGTTGCTACCACTGCTGGGGACTAGGACTATCGGTCTCAGGATCCTGTGTGGTCTCTACCGCCAACGCCACTCCCACGCGCCTGGAGGCGCCATTAAAAGCATTCACGGGCTCCCGCAGCGCGGGAAGCCCGTAACCTGTTGCTGCCACTGCTGGGGACTAGGACTAACGGTCCCAGGATCCTGTGCGGTCTCTACCGCCAACGCCACTCCCACGCGCCTGGAGGCGCCGTTAAAAGCATTTGCGGGCTCCCGCAGCGCGGGGAGCCCGTAACCTGTTGCTGCCACTGCTGGGGACTAGGACTATCGGTCCCAGGATCCTGTGTGGTCTCTACCGTGCTGGGGACTAGGACTATCGGTCCCAGGATCCTGTGCGGTCTCTACCACCAACGCCACTCCCACCCGCCTGGAGGTGCTGTTAAAAGCATTTGTGGGCTCCCGCAGCGCGGGAAGCCCGTAACCTGTTGCTGCCACTGCTGGGGACTAGGACTATCGGTCCCAGGATCCTGTGCGGTCTCTACCGCCAACGCCACTCCCACGCGCCTGGAGGCAACGTTAAAAGCATTCGTGGGATCCCGCAGCACGGGACGCGCGCGGGCGTGCCCGGGCCGCACCCGGGCCATGCCTGGGCCATGGGCGGGCCCGTCTGCGCCCGTCAGAGGCCATTGGAGGCCGGGCTGGGCCATAGTATTAACATTTTGAAACCGACTGGAAGATCATAGTTTGTGGAAGGCACTGTGCTGACACTTTAATATTTCAAATACGTGGGCCTAGTCAAAATGAGTAAGCGTAAAACTGGTGCAGGGGTTGTGGGGACACTCAATGCCTTCCTGTTGAGGACAGAATCTGCACTCATCCATGAGATAGAGCTCACAGAGCGCAGGCTGTCTTTGGAACCACAGCATCTCCAGATTTATAGTGCACAGCTAGGGTTTCTCAATCAGCAGGACGTTGTCGAAGATACGGTCCCCCAAAGCAATCACTCACAGGCTATAGGAGTGGATCTTGAGTTAAATATATCCACGGAGCCAGTAAGAAGATTAAGTGGGCCAAATGTTACTACTAGGGGCCAGAAGGCAAAAATATGCCAAGGTAATAGCCACGAACTGCCGCCTAAGAAAAGGAAGGGCAAAGGGTTATTGAAAAATAAACAACAATCACCAAAGGTAACTAGGAGAAAAGTTAACACCACTGAAAGTGTATGCAGACAGGGACATAGTGTAACGACCGCGACTATCGCAAATGGGATCTTTTTAGGGCCCAATGAGGAGGAACCATGGAAAAGGCTAGAGTCAATGGTTGTAGCCCTGTTGGACCCTTTGTCCCATAAATTATCCCAAATTGAGGCTAGACTTGCTAAGTTAGAGGAGTCTATCATTAACATTGCCATACCCCATATGGATGCATGCCCAGGCAGGGGTATTGGCACAGCACCAATGAGGGAAACGGGAAAAGAGAGTGGTGTTCTTACAAGTAACATGGATTTCAACAACGATCACCGTCCTAGTACATCTGCTGGTAGAGTCAAAGACCCAGTTTGGACTGATCCCCCACTTCAAACAGTAATATCCCCCTGTTAGCCCAACCAGGGTTTCAGCATGGTTCAACTGGCTCAAAATCTGTAATTAGGCCTTCAACTGCTAAGGGGAGGTCTAAATTGGGGGACGGGGTGAGACACTGGACCATATGGAACTCTCAGAGATCTAGTTAGGGAGTTACTACCAACCCAAATTTGAATCTGCATCTCCCCCCGGAAGTAGCTCCTTATGTGGTTGTCCTGGCAAATGTCCCACTTTTATTGCCCAATGTCCTTGAACATTGGTCAACACTGCGGAACAAATGTCTACATCTAGTGAGTTCAAGGTCTGGTATTAACCCCTTCCATGCTCATGATGGCCCCCGGCCGTCATGCGTCACAGTGGGCGTGTGCGGAGGATGCCCACTAATAAAAACGCCCGCACAGCGCGAAAATTCGCCGCGCACGCAAGGGGTTAAAGACATGCTCTTCTCGGAGTTTAAAATGGGACGGAGAGTGGGTTGGGTTGGTAAATCATCTAAGTCCCTACCTGGTGATTGTGTGGTCTTAACCTTTAAGTCTCCAAGTCTTGTGCAACTAATCCTGGATAGGGCCGGAAATAGTCACATCACGGCGCAGGGGATAAATATCCTTCCGTTGGGGTATTTTCATCAACCCCCCAGAGACTTATGGCATTCGTGGGGGGGGGCAAAAATTCCCAGGGATTAGGCAGTGTAGCGATGCGATTCCACTTAGTAATCGCTATGAAATTCTTAATTCACTTGAAGGTATAGACTGACTGGGTAACTGTGTGGCTTATTCAGGAGACTCTTTTTCTAAACCTGAGCTTGACCCAAAGAGACTACGAGACTATAAACTCTATAAATATGAACCTATCCCTGATAATCCTCAGTCAGCTGTAGGTATCCAATTAGCTTCACATGTCCCAACAGGGCAAGGGGAAGACTGTGGAGGTCTTAGTAACACGTCTCTAGGTGTGTCCCAGGAGGCCTTTAAACTCATAACCCCTGTTGAGGTACCCGTAAATGATGGTGGCTTAACATTAACCACAGAAGCGCTAACTATTCCATCTGGTAGGAGGGATGAAACAATCTGCAACCTTGTCTCATGGAACATCGCAGGTTTGCGTTCTAAGCTAAGTAATTCTATCTGGTGTGAGTTTATAGAAGTCTATGACGTATTATGCCTCCAGGAAACATGTACTAAAGATGCAATTCACATTAATGGGTACAAAACATTTCACACCCCGGCAGTTGCGGGTCTAAGCGGAAGGGCAAAGGGAGGGCTTTGTACCTATATTTCAAACATGGTGAATGTAAAAAAGATAGAGTTGTACCTGGAGGAGATCTATTACCAGCTAATTGTAATTGACCTTGATAGAAGACAACATATCTTGTTGGCAAACTTTTATAATAATATTCCCCCTGAAAAAGTGGGGCTGGTAGTGACAAAATTGACTAATGATTTGATAACCGTATGTGGCAAAAGTACTAAAGATACGATGGTTATTGAAGGTGGGGATTTTAATTGTGCTCTGTGCCCAAATGTGGATGGAAAACTGTGCGGTTTTACATATGAAGAGGGGACTAGTAACACCCATTTTTGTCATTCTGCACTGGGGGACCTGTATAATGAAATGGTCTTTAGTCTTGATTTAGGTTTTGCGAATGAGACATGTGATCGATCTGCTCCCATGTGCTATACCTTCAATGGAAGAGGTCTATATAGTACTATAGATTATGTATTTATGACAAATAGACATACATATAGACTTCGCTCTTTCACTGTTGGTGACAATTCGCTAAGTGACCACTTTCCATTATGCTTTTCTGTTTCATTGCCGTTAAGTAAATCTGTTAGGCATGATAAAATTGACCAGGCCCTAGACAATATTATAATGGATAAGACAAATGGATATACCTTGCGCTGGTCACTGGTGGACCCTCTTCTGATCACAAAACAAGTCCTAGGGAACTGTAAATCAGCTTTTGAGATCTGCCTATGCGATTTAGCGGCCCCGGATAGTATCCTGACCTCCTTTCAACTTATTTCAGCTGCTGTAAAGGAGGCATTATTTGTTCAGAATACTAAAAAAAGGAAAACTTAGAGATGGTTTGATTCAAACTGCACTCAAGCCTATACTAAGCTAAAAAATGTATTACACGACACCCCTAGAAATCCAAATGGTGTGAGGCAGGCAAGACCTGGCTATAGATTAGCGCTTAAGAAAAGAAAAATCGCTCTGCGAAATGAAGCCTGTGAATCCCTGCATAAGGCCTCATTAATGGGAGACAGCTCGGCTTTCTGGAAAGCCGTTAAAGTACCCTTCTTGAACCCCGGAGGTGGTCCTACAATGGAAATTGCTATAAGTGAGGACCAATGGGTTGACCACTTTGCAAGGGTATATGATCTCGTGGGTAGCCCTGAGACTAGTCACGAGAAAATTTCCTCGGATTCTATAACCCAATACTCTAATCTCCAGTTTACACTGGATGAAGTTAACCGGGCTATCTCTGCAAGCCTGGGTGGCAAGGCACCCGGTCCGGGCGGGGTTGCGGTCGATTTGTTTAAGTCAAATTTGACTTTATGGGGCCCAATTATTACCCAGGTAATTAACGCCAGTTGTTCTGCCCCTTTTTTGAAAACCTGGGCCGAATCCACTATTGTGCCAATTTTTAAAAAGGGGAATCGTCAGGACCCAGGATGTTATCGGCCCATTTCATTACTGGACTCTTTGATCAAAGTCGTGGGCCGTATAATTTTAGAACGTTTACACGCCTGGGCTGAGGATAATAAAGTTCTCTCTGATATCCAATATAGTTTCCGGGAGGGCCTGGGCACAACTGAACAGAGCTTAAACTTAGCCATCCTTGTCGGGAAATACACGCGGGTGAAAGGGGGGTAGGTTGTTTTTAGCTTTTGTGGATCTCACCGCAGCTTTTGATTCTGTGCGGCACAAGAAGCTGTGGGAGATTCTTGAGGTGATGGGGTGGAACCTCAAATAATTCTTTTTCTTAGGCGCCTATATAGCGACGCCCAGGGGCTAGTACAATTTAGTCTGAGTGGCGAATGCACCGCCCCATTTTCTATAAAGAGGGGGGTCAGACAAGGATGTGTCATGGCCCCCTTTCTTTTTAATCTTTATATTAATGGTCTGGAAGAGGCACTGATTAAGGATACCTATGACTTTCCTCAAACAGCTGGACGTGCCATACCCGCTCTCCTTTATGTGGATGATGCGGTGCTAATGTCACGCAGGCAAGTAGGTCTGCAGAGGGTGTTAGATAACTTCTCTAATTTTATGAGTGGTCTTGGCCTTAGGGTTAATATATCAAAGACTTTCATAATGAGGTGTGGTCGTGAAAGCCAAAGATGTAAGGACATGTTCGTGGACGGACAAAAGATAGAACCCACAAAGAGATTTTCATATCTTGGAATACTCTTTGATCAAAAAGATTCATGGGCTCAAGCCGTATCAGCTAAAAAACTAGCATTTTCAAGGACTACCATCGCACTTGTAAATTTCTCGAGAAAATTGGGTAGGCGACCCCCGGTGGAGCTTAGTAAGATTTACAAAGCTAAGAGCGTCTCCACAGCTATGTATGGAGCAGGTGTCTGGGGCTTTGCTGATACGTATCCATTGCAAACAGTAGAAAACACATTTTTGAGATACATTTTGTTTGTCCCGACCAGTACATCCTCGTATGTTTGTCATGTGGAACTGGGCCTGCCACATATTTCTGACCTCATAAAATTAGAGCCCATCCTCTTGTGGCATAGAGTCTGGACAAAAATAGAGACCCAGCTAAATAGAGACATATTGACGGATAGTCTGAAATTGGAAGGGGCCTTAAAGATTCCTTGGGTAAGGTATGTCCGTGATTTGATGGAGGATCTCGGACATTCTGAATACTTTACTGAACCAAGCACCTTACAGATGGTTAGGAGAAAGGATTTAAAAAAAGAGGGTCTCCAACTTTTGGATACGTTAAGATTGTCATCAGAGATTTTAAAGCCTAGCGTCCAGCAGAACCAGCTGATTTTAACTACTTTTAATATTCAGCCATATTTAAGAGTCGTTCCTGGGGGTTATGATCGGTTTTTATTGACAAGATTTAGGCTTGGGGTTTTTCATAGAATTGTTAGTTTTCCAATAATGAATGACTGGGCTCGAGTAATGCAACTGTGTCTATGTGACAAACATTCAGTTCAATCCACCATACACGTGTTCTTATTCTGTAAATTCTATAGAGAATTGAGGAATGTGTGGATTGTTCCAATCCTACAATTTTTGGGGATTAGACAATGCCGTCCAGCGTTCATTGCTTTACAATTTTTGGATAATGTACATAGTATTTGGAAGATAGGAATGTTTTTAAAGCAAGTAGTTATCCTTAGGAAAAGTATGATAATCTAAGTCTAACGGTCATATAGACGCAAAGGGCACATTTGCATTGTCATTGATTTTACAAACTATTTGAACTATGCTTTTATTGCTATTTCATGTAATAATGTGTTTGCTTTTAGCGATTTTATCATTGCATGAACAATTAATCGAATAGCAATTTATGTACAGGATGTTCACTTTATATTACTTATTATAATTAATATGTATGTTTTATATATGTGCTTTTATGATTGTATGAAATAGCAATCGAATAAAGCTGCATTTGACTTTGACTTTGACCCAAGAAGCAAAGAAAAGTTTCCGGTAATGACAGCTGGCGGGACCTACTGCAGTGCATTCAGAGCACACATTTCTACAGACACAGCAAGATGTCTAGATAAAGTAAAACTAATACCTAAATGTCAATAGTCTTAGCAAAATATAAATATGAATCTGATGAAATGAGGCCTCCTGCATCACCTATTGTGCACCCAAGGATTGCATGTTCACACTCCATAAATCATAGATGTGTACCTGTCCTCTCCTTCATATCATCCCTCTACTGCTATTTAAAGCATTTTTGCACAAAATTAGAATATATTTAGCTTTTAGGTTTTGTTGTTAAAGAAAAACGTATTGTATATTCAAATATGTTGGTTGTTTTAGAATACTTTCCTCTTTTTAATGAGCAGCTGTTGTGATGTACACTACTCAAAATGTAATCTTTCATGAACCTGCTATTGTTTAATTTAATGTGGATCTAAACTTGTGCCATTTGTTCTGGTAGAGGATTTATTAGGGCATTGTAGCTGCTTATTTGTCTTAATGCTGATAACCTTTATTTACATCTCGCTCATTGGGGTAATTGATTATATTCATCTATGTTATGTAAGGGAAAATTTTAGACTGGCTATGAAGGGTTTTGATATTTTTACAATGGACTGAGAAATGGACTGAGCTTATATTTCATTATATTTACTATGTAATAATCGTATGTATATTTTATGTGGACCTCATTGGAGATCCAAATCTTTAATAAATATTGAATTGAATTTCACCCTTCTCACATTGTTGCAGGAGTTGTTGCACCAAAGTAGTAGATGTCACAGTGGATGTTGAAAGATAAATCCTTCATGTGAGTGCTGGAAGGGATAGAATTCAGAAGGGTGTTCTTGCAACATCTAATTGTAATAGAAGCTAGTTCCTTCACAGAGATGTAATGTGTTAGGTCTCTATGAGTGATTAGGGAGCAGCTATGCAAACATCAGTGTATCTAAAAATGTTTAGGGTAGTGTTAACATGGGACTCAGGCCATGAATTAGAGTTTGGTGGATAGGTACCCCATCACACATGTGACAATATCCTGTCTGCCTTATTAGAAGCGCATTATATCCTAATGCTCTTGTAATAAAGTGGATGGGATATCAATCACATTTGTGACGGAGTACCAGTATGCCAAAGTCCAAGTCAGGCCCTTAGTCTGGCAGCTTAAAACTGTATGGATTTTATGGGACAGGTGAGATAAGGATGTTTGTCTACTTCTTTCATTTTCCTAGTTGGATGCAGTGCCAGGAGAGAAAAAGGTTTCTATTTTTTTTTTTTTATGGATTGTTATTGGATGTGGTTTTCCAATTGGAGGTTTCAGTACTCTGCCAGCCTCTTTTCCTTGTATTTTGCTGCCTAGCCAAAAGTGTAATTTGTGTCTGTAGGTAGATTGTTATGGTCTGTTTTGTAGGTTATGCAGCAGCCTTGAGGTTGATCCTTGCATTGAGAGGACGCTAGTGGATTTGTTTCACGATGGGTGTGAAATGGTTCAATTTCTTTGCACCTGTAAAGAACCTGGCAGTCACAAGACGTTTTCCTCTGAGACGATCAGTAGAGGAATTAGTAAAGTTCCTTAGAGTACTTCATTACCTCCACTCAGAGGATTGAGAAGAAACATCATTTCTGCATTCTGAGTGTGTCATCATAGGAATTAGTTTCCTTTAGGTATAAAAGCATGGTGTATAGAAGAAGCAACAAGATAGGACTACTGGCCCATAACATGGCAGGCAGAGCAGCATAGTATTGTGACCCACATTCATTCATAAAGCATTCTCAATTACTAGGTCTAAAATAAAATAAAAAGGCAGAAAGGCGTGGAGCCACGGGTAACAGAGAAGAAGGAGCATGATGAGAACTCTTCAGTAATTGGTACAATTCTCAAGTAAAATAAAGTGGAAGTGCTGTACATCTGAATTTGTATATCTCATGGAACACTGAGTGATAACACAAGAAATATGTTATTGAATTCATTAGACATTACATGAAAGGACAAGCCATCGTGAGTTTGAGAGCTAGAGAGATATGCAGACAGGCACACAGAGAGATTGATAGCTAAGTTGGGGCAAAGAGACAGACTGACACATATCAAGCAATAAGTAGGAGGCAAGTAAACCATTCAAAAACAAAGATAGATAGATAGATATATAGATAGAAAGATAGATAGATAGATAGATGGATAGATAGATAGATAGATAGATAGATAGACGATAGATAGATAGATAGATAGATAGATAGATAGATAGATAGATAGATAGATAGATGTTTTATACAGCAAGCACCAATTGTGATGGCCTTTTGCCCAGTTTGGAGTTTGATATCCTGGTAACAGGTTGACCAAAACCGGAGTGTTCTATTATGGGAAATAGATATTTTGAACTTTAACTTCAACCAATGTCTCTGTGTGTCTTTGTGCTCACATTGTGCACCCCGGTGCACTTTGGTATTACATAAGGGGCAGCAGATGCTTGTGCGGCCCCTTCTGCAATACAGATAGCACTGTCGCATGTAGTGCCAGCGCTATCTCCCTATGCAAATGAGGAAATCTCTTTATCTCTGCACCTGCGCCATATTATAGACTTGGGCACAAAGGCAAAGAAGCTGTCGGTGCGTCCCCTGATGACAGCACTCTGGAGAGGGTCAAAGGGGGTCCCATGGACCCCCAAGACAGACCGTTGCAGGTGGATGCAGTTACTCACTGCTCCGACCTTTAGGGAGATCTCTTTCTCCTCTTAAAAGAGCAGGCACAGTTAAACATGGAGTGGCTGCCTCAAAACTCCTCCGTATTTCACTTGAATGTCCTGCCCCCGGGGCAGCACAATTTTGCGGCTGCCCTGAGGGCAGCCCATTCAAAATAGTAGGGTGCAATTTCCTTGTCTGTGCACCAGTGCTTAATTTGTAAAATAATGAGTGCCAGGGCCCTGACCAGGAGGCCACTGCAGCCATCGCCACCCATTGCCCCATCATCGCTGCCAATGATGGTACCAAAACAACTACTAACCATCACTCTCGCCTGCAAGTGCAACAGTTCAGATTATTGCAGATCCCCAAAGCTAAAAGAATGGCTGGGGAGGCAGGTAGTAGTATTTTTTTTTATGTATACTGTTTTTATAAACAACCATTGTTCTGTTCATCTCTAAATTAGACGAGCAGCGCCACCATGTGGCAGAGTGTCATAAGTGTGGTGATGACTATTAAGTGCAGGTGCTGAGCACCGGAAACCAATTTAGTGTCAGTGGTGAGCACCGGAAACCACCGGCTCAAATTAAGCTCTGCTGTGCACCTATTTGAAGGTGCGCCGTGGCGCAAAAACAGGAAAGCGTGCCCTTTAAGACATAGGACCCCTGGTTTAACTAGATTGTCTAGTACTGAGACTTTTTGTTGTTATTAGCCTATTTTTTCAATTTTAATTTAATGAACAGTTATCAAGTTTAAAATGCACAAACTGCCTGTGCTTGAAGTCCAGCTTTTCTTTAAGATTAATGTTGAAATATACATGAACAATCCGAAAGCTACCATTTTTAACAATAGTGTTATATAAAGAAGAATCTTTGATCATATTCTAATTTGAATGTTGATTCTACACTTTTTCTCTTACAGCCCTGATGTATATCATTGAGGTTCTTAAAGTCGGTGAAGGTATTATATAATTACTTATCAAATAATCCGAATTTAGAGATGCCTTAATATGATCCCCATAAATGCCATTCTGCCCAATCAAAATATACACCTCACCTCCGTCTGCAATAGCCACAGTCTGCAATAATGTTTTATATTTTTGCAGGAATATTGTGCCATGTTGAGCTAAGCACAATTTGCTTCATTTGCTAAAAAATTACTAACACACTAGCCCTAAAGGGTGCGCTTGAATTAAAATGAATATCCTAATTATTGGCTATGCACACAATGATTCCAATGCAATGCAATTGCAAGTGATGGCCTTGCACACCTTTCAATTGACCTGCTTGTTTTTGTTAATTTATCTTTATGTTTGTAAAGAACCATCAAGAGCAATTAGCAACCTCAAGTAATTTGCAGTTTGGGTGTGTAAGCAATTTACATTCTAAGGCTGACTGAGTGTTTTGGGCTATGAAATCTTCCATTGGTATGCGTGCATTACGATTGTAGGCACAACCAGAAAGATTCCAAGTGTAGGAGCTCATGACCTAAAAAGTTAGGTTGAAGTTGACTCGGGTGGTGCACTAACTGATTTCTCTGTGACACCACCTAAATGATGGTATCTATGTTTGGAGAGAGTCGAGATTACATTGCAACAGCCAATGAGTCGGTTGATAAAGCAAATCAAAATGTGAAAGCTGAACAGTTTGCTGTAAAGGTTATGGCAGGCGTCTGTAACTAAATGTTCAAGAGATTTGAGTGATGTGTCTTCATTCTCTTTTGAAAGTGGAGACAACTTAAAGCCTCCAATATGTTTGATAGGCTTCCCAGAGTATAAATTCCTGTACATGAATGGATGGGTGGCTAACCTCATATGTCCATGAGGCTACCAAAACTGAAAGACCTTAGAAAGATTGTCTCAGCAGCAGCCAAGATGCAGCATCTGGATGAGGCAAAGAGATTTCAAATGAAATCTTTTCTCAGTGAGAAGGAAGTGTAGGATGTTCATGGGATCTTGTTGTGGCTGTGGAATTACAGAATGAACATAATCCTAAAAGCTTGGTTCTGTATACTTTGATGCAAGGTAACTCACTTTTCCAGAGGCTAGTGCAAATGGTGTGGTAGCATTATAGCCTAAAAATATCTACTGTTAGTTTCAAATCAATCATGTGAGGAAATTGTAGCATCGGAAACAATATTTATAAAATGAGAAGGTGCAATATTGCAAGACCTTTAATTGGTATAAAGTGAAGTAGGGGTCCAAAGCCGAATATTATACCCAACTTGCACAATTTTTTAACAAGTGCCAGCAAGGGCCCTAAAAAATATGGCCTGTTTCCAGGATTATGGCCATCTTGCCCTTAAGAAACACACAAATAAGTTGTGTCCAATGCTGGACATCTTGGAGGCAAATTGGCATTGATGTTGAATCCCAGAGCCGTCTCCCTATTTTAGTCAGATCTTGATGTTACCTGCATCTAAGTGAGGATCGATGTTGGCATCAAGGAAGCTGGCATGGGTTCTGTATAGGATACGATGAGGATCCTAGACAGACGTTTACCCTCTAGAGTTCCAAAACTAAAAGTGGTAATATCTGTAGGAAAATATATGATTTGGACTTCATGGGTGCAGTTACTGACAAATGCACCCATGATTTTTGGATTTTTGGATCTCCTTACTGACAAATGAGAAAATTCAGGCAAGGGAATGATTCTTTTCTCATGTTCCAGAAAAGGATGCCAGAAACTCAATCATCACACTATGGGTAACAGTGTTAAATGTGCTGTGAGGTCCAGCAGGATGAGCCTGCAGGCCTGACCATTAATTGTTTGTGGATTGTGAAGATGACCAGTGCTCTGTCAAACCTGAAAAGTGTATAAAAGTCAGAGATCAGGAAACTGTCACCAAGATGAAAATGTGATCGAGGGCCGTGGGAAAATTGAACTGCCCAATCAATTAATAACACATTAGGTTAATTGTGTGAGTCCTAATTCCCAGAGGAATGGTGTTCAATGGTTAGAACTGAGGGACCGATTAAATTGTTCGCTGGCAAGAAAGCAAGATTCGTTTTGGGTGGGTTTCAGAATACATACAAAAATAAATTGGACTAGTGAGATATATTACCATATATTCTAGTGAATCAAACTGCCTCTAGGATTTTGCATATATGTGATGCTGAGCTTTGATAAAAAAACTGTAGCACATCAATAGAGATTAAGGGCCTGATTCAGAGTGTGGCGGACGGCTTACTCCCACATAAAAGTGACGGACATCCCCTCCGCCTTATTACACATGCCACGGGATATTCTGCACTTGTAATAAGGTGGAAGGGATATCTGTCTCGTTTGTGAGGGAGTACCCCATCTACCAGACTCTAAATCATGTCCGAAGTTGTTTGAAAGTCAAAGTACAGTGTCAAAGCTAGTATACGGAACATTCAGCAAGTTCTCTTATTAATCTACCTGCATCTTAATAACAGATCACAATTACGTGTATGTTCTGTGTAAATTCATAGCTTTAAGAAAATACCATGTTGGAAAACGCCATAGTCAATTTAATTGCACGGTGGACACCCAAATATATTCATTCAGGATATAGGCACTGTAGATGTACTATTGGAATCGAGATTATGTTGTTGTATCTCACCAATGTTCACTGGTATTTAAACATACTTGACTTTGTGAATTAAAAAAAATAATTTGGAAAACATTCTGCCCTTTAGGGTAAACAAGTAGCTTGCACTTGAGATGCGGTTTGAAGTGGATCGTAGAGAATGGTTAAAATATATCCTTTGGGGGCGTGGCTAACCAACATGGCCGATCGGACGTGATCCCGATCGGCTCCGTCCCAGGCCCTGCCGAATGTGAGGCATGAAGGCATTGCACCGGCTTGGCAAACACTGCTCCTGGATGCCGTAGCAGCGCAGACCGACGCGACCCGGAATACGGGGTTTGGGAGGCTTGGTGAGAGCCCAGGCGAGTCCAGAGGAGCAACAAACGGTGCAGCAGCGCCGAAAGCAAATGGCGGAGGTCCGGGCTCAAAAGGCTGACGCGCAGAGCTGAAGGTAACCCGCAGGGCACAGCAGAGGATACCCCCGGGTGAGCCCTGCCGGCGGCGCCCGCAGGGGAGCGCGGACGCACCGCTTCACCCCGCGATCACTTCCGGAGATAGGCGAGATCGCCTTGGGCCTGACACGGAGCTCCGTGAGATGGCGGGCAGCCGCAATGAGCAGCGCGCAGGCGGCCGCCCTCGGGGGTTCGGAGGAGAGGGCTCACCGCGAGCATGACGGCGATGACCTGCCCCAATTAATAGAGTCACGCTAAACGGGGCTGGAGACGACGGGACCGATTCACCAGAGGTGGTCACCCCCTTGGGGTGCTGAAGTGGTCCCAAGGGTCCCTAGGGCAGAGCTGTGACCCCCCTTCCTCAGGATGAACCCACAGCACAGGTAGATACAGGAGGGGGGCCTTTGATCCGCGCAGAGGCTATCTGGATGAGGAGCGCCTGACCCTAACATGGCTGCCAGGAGGCCCTGTCTTGCAGTTTTATGCTCACTGAGAGAGATCTGGAGGCGAGGGTAGGAAGCGACTAGAGGCTGCTACAGAGGCGAATGAGTGACAACCTCTCATAAACCTGCGGACTAAGGGGAAGTCGTGAACAGAGGAGTGGTCGAGGAGGTACCTGAGCGTGACCACCGGAGCAGCGCAGATTCCAAATACGCGAGAGGCGGCCGACGGCTGGCCGGGCGGGGGGCCCCCTATGCCACCCAAGCGGAACCTCAACAATAGGGTCTCCAACTACTTCACGGCGGCTGGTAAGGGGACTACGGAGGGAGGAATGACCATGGCACTGACTCGAGAAGACCTCTTGTCTTCCCTGCGAGACTTCAAACAAGAGCTCCGCACAGAGCTGAGGGCGGACATTAAGGCGGACATGGAAGCCTCCTTTGAAACCTTCCGCGTGGAGGTTCGTGAGAAACTAGTGTCGGTCCAGGCAGATGTAGACTCCGTGGGATCACGTACACTCGATCTGGAAGCGCAGCAACAGGAGACAGCGGGCAAGGTTAAAGCTCTGGAGGAAACCACGACCGACCTACAAAGGCAACTACGCGACTCACAACTCAAATGCGAAGACTTGGAAAATCGCTCACGCCGGGAAAACATAAGAGTCCGAGGCCTGGAGGAAGACTGCGAGGGGCCAGACTTGGAGGCGTTCATGGTGGGTCTCTTTTCCTCTACTCTTGGAGAAGATGGCCCGGAGGTCCGACTGGAGAGAGTGCATAGAATGGGTCCGCGCCTGCCTGGGGAGAATCGTCGCCCACGAGATGTTCTGGCGAAGTTCAGTTCATTTAAAATAAAAGAACTTGTCCTGCAAAAAGCGAGGGCCTCCGATTCAATTACCTTCCAAAACTCCTCGTGCACCCTATACCAAGATGTGGCCCAGGCCACCCTCGTACGCCGTCAGCAGTTCCGACCAGTCACCGAACATCTGCGAGAGAAAAACGTCAGGTATCGGTGGACATATCCCTTTGGGATAGCCTTCCTATGGCAAAGCAAACAGCACCACTGCGTGGAGCTAGAGGAGGCGGCGACCTTGCTGGGCTTGGAACTCTCCAAAGCCGCTTCGGACCAGGAGGGGGACAGCCGTCCGGACAGGCGACATGGAGGACAATGGCGCAGAATGGGCAGGAAAAGTACCAAGACTCCAGTCTGAGGGCATAGCTTTAAGGGAGACGTGAGATTCCAACCACTGGTACGGAGGGAGGGACGACGGTCTCCACCCGCCTCCCTCTTGCGCTCCGGAGTGGGTCGGATGAGAGTCCTGGAGACTTGGATGGAGCGGAAGACTTGCATCTTCCACGTTTTGCTGTGGATTGGTTGCTCCGACGTCTCGAACGAGGTTACTCCCGGTGCCCGCCACGGCTGACACGTGAGCTGACTGTCAGTGAGAGCTCAGGCTGGGGGGACTTCCAAAAACCCGGAGGGGGAGACCTCAGGGGGTTGGGCTGTGCAAGACGGAACTGATTAGGCAAAATAAGCAGGGACGGGGATGAGGCTACTCACTGACCAGTATAAAGGTCTCTGCTAACAGCTTCTAGGTATGGGGGGGAGCAGTTCCTCATGCAATGAAAGCCTTCTTTCCTTTTTCTTTTTCCTTCTGCTAAGGCAGGGCTGGGAGACGGGAAATAGTAATGTTCCTAGAGTGTTTCTTAGTTATGGACTTCCCCTCTAGGAGGGGGATTCCACACACTCATTCCATAAGTTTGTTGTGGTTTTTTATTTTTTTAGTTCGATGTCATGGTGCTATTATTTTCATGGGTTTCGGGAGGGAGGAGGGGGTAGGAGATCCAGAGGGGTGAGTAGAAGGGGCCCCCACCACTACGGCAACATCCTTTCTTAGGTACTCATGGCAGTTAGGGTGGTATCTTGGAATGCACGGGGGTTGAATTCCCCCAATAAACGCCAGCGATTCTGGAAGTACATGCTTGACCATAATGCTCACATAATAGCTCTTCAGGAAACGCATCTTAAAAAACCGGATGCTCAGAGACTGCGTCACAAGGCTTATCCCCACATATTTAGAGCCTCACATTCCGCTAAACAGAATGGGGTGGCACTGATGTTTCATGCAGGGGTTCCATTCCAAGCTCAGGACACTAAAACGGACAGAAACGGGAGGTTCCTCATGGTCAG
This sequence comes from Calotriton arnoldi, assembly GCA_963921515.1. Classification (NCBI taxonomy): domain Eukaryota; kingdom Metazoa; phylum Chordata; class Amphibia; order Caudata; family Salamandridae; genus Calotriton; species Calotriton arnoldi. The sequence continues at coordinate 1,661,632 of CAWUFW010003019.1, forward strand.
GGGGATCTTAGGGGTCGCCCATGCACATTTGCGGTGCTCTATGCACCTAATACGGGACAGCAGGATTTCATCCTCTCCTTCCTTATGACTCTGGAAACTTTTGCCCGGGGGATATAGTGCTTTTAGGGGACTTCAATCTAGTCCGTGACTTGGACAGAGACACATCACATTCACATAGGGCTTCAGGGGGCGTTTGGCAAGGCACTGCGCTCACAACTGCAGCGCTTGGGATTGGTGGATGTATGGAGGAGGCCAATCCCACAGTGAGAGACTACTCGTTCTTCTCGCATTCCCACAGAACGTACTCCCGTATCGATTACATTTTTCTGAGCCAAGCCCTATTACCGTCTGTTTTACAATCTCAGCTCCACCCAATCTGCTTATCGGACCATGCCCCCGTAGAACTGACGATTACTTGGCCAAACCCGCGCCCTAAACATGCCCGATGGTACTTTCCACACTTCCTCTGCAGGGATCCTCTCCTTAGAGACGACCTTCGGAAGACTATAAAAGGGTATCTCGAGACAAATGCTCCTGAGGACACTTCTTACTCCACTACGTGGGATGCCCTTAAGGTTGTAATCCGGGGCAAATGCATTGAACTAGCCACTACGCTACGTTCCCAGCAAGGTGCGGAACGTCTCCAACTAGAAAATGACCTTAAGTCCGCGGAACAGACACATCAGTCCCAACCTTCAGTTCAGACCCTTAGGAAGGTCACAGCCCTTAAAGGGAAACTACAGGCCATTTACACTAACAGAGCTGAACAATCTATTCTACGACTCCAATCCAAGGGCTACGAGAGTGGGAATAAAGTTGGTACTTTATTGGCACGCCAACTAAGGAGCTAAACAGGAGCGGGAATACATCAAGCACATAGTGGATGAAAAAGGCATCTCCCACAGAGAGGAAGAGGGCAAAGCTAGAGCCTTTGAGGATTTCTATAGAGCACTTTATACTTCGGAGTCCTCTGGGTCGAGCGACCCCTCGGACTACTTGGACTCACTGGACCTCCCTCGGGTAGGGGCGAACACCAATGACGAACTATCACAACCCATCTCAGCAGTAGAAGTGCAGAAGGCGATTGACTCCCTTAAACTCCAGAAAGCTCCTGGCCCAGATGGATTCTCAGCACACTTCTATCGTACATACGCACCGGAGCTGGTCCCCTTCTTGACTACACTATTTAATGTCATCGCTTCCTCAAATAAGGTCACTCCCTCGATGGGAGAAGCAATAGTGGCGGTAATCCCCAAACCTGGCAAGGACCCAGCCCAGTGCTCTTCCTATCGCCCGATCGCTCTTCTAAACCTGGATGCCAAACTCTATTCCAAAATCCTAGCCACACGGCTCGAGAATATCCTACCCGCTCTCATAGATCCGGACCAATCCGGGTTCATTAAGGGGAGACAAACACACGATAATCTGAGGCGTATCATTCATATTATTGAAAAGGCCCGCAAGAAGAACATTCCCACAGCGCTTCTCTCGCTAGACGCGGAGAAAGCCTTTGATCGCGTGGAATGGTCCTTTTTATTTAAGGTGCTCCAACGATTTGGCTTTAGCGAAGCCTTTATTGGAATGATTCGTGCTAACTATCACTCTCCAAGCTCCCGGGTCCTGGTGAACGGGGTGGCGTCCTCCCCTTTACCCTAACACGAGGGACGAGACAGGGCTGTCCCTTATCCCCCATTCTCTTTGCTTTGAGTATCGAACCGCTGGCGCACAGGATCAGGGGCAACAAGGCGATTAGGGGTATGAGTTTTGGCACAGATGCTCATAAGATCTCGCTGTTCGCAGACGACGTGCTCCTCCCGGTGACGGAGCCCCAAGTATCTCTCCCGGCCATTCAATCGGAACTGGAGGCGTTTAGAAAGGTGGCGGGTTTTAAGGTCAACCTGACAAAATCCTTTCTCTTGAATCTGACAATACCCACAGAGGAATGGAGGGTGATCGAAGGGATGACGCCTTTCCAGTGCACCGCTTCGGAAATTACCTACCTGGGTGTTAAGCTTACCCCACGAGTGCAGGACTTGTATCAGGCCAACTTCTCTCCCCTCATGCGTCAATTAAAGATCGATTTGGGCAACTGGAGTGCGGCTTACATCACATGGCTGGGCAGGATTAATGCCGTAAAGATGAATGTGCTCCCTCGATTACTTTATCTTTTCCAAGGGCTTCCTATTCCAGTGGAGAGAGGACTATTTAGAGAACTGCGAAGCATGCTGACTAAATTCATTTGGCAGGGAAAGAGGGCCAGACTTCCATATAAACTACTCATTAGACCACACAAGGAAGGGGGCCTGGCGCTACCGGACTTTCAATCTTATTATAGAGCAGCTCAGATACGAGTACTCACGGAGTGGTCATTGAGGGTCTCGGAGAAGCATTGGCTACACATAGATAGACAGATAACAGGGCGCACTATCTGGGACCTCCTCTGGAAACCAAAGTGTGACAGACCACCCAATGCGTATATTAGCACCCCCACCTCCACCACACTCAAGGTCTGGGACACTCTCACCTCTAAGCTTCAGCTTACGACTTTTCCATCCCCCTACACGCCTATACACTTTAATGCTGCGTTTCCCCCTGCCTTGCAGGAAGGGCACTTTGAGGCCTGGAGGGAGGGGGATGCCTCACGATATCGCATTTGTTTGACAAGGGAGAACTCCTCACTTTCCAGAAATGCAAGACACAGTTTGCAATATCTGACAAAGAAGAATACCACTACCTACAGCTGAAACACTGGGTGCAGCAGCCCCTGGTGCGGCAGGCCGCTACCAGGGAGTTGCTTCCTCTCGAAAGGTTTGCGGGGTCGGGGTCCTCTTCCAGGGGCTGCATCTCCTTTTTATATGCTCTTATTCAAGAATCGAGCACCAAGGAGACGCCGCGCTTTAAGCACTTTTGGAATAATCTGTTGGAGGCCCCTTTAGAAGACAAGCAATGGGAACGTTTGAGCAGGGACATAGGGAAATTCAATCGTTCCATGTATCTGAGGGAGGCGCATTACAAAATAATGTACGATTGGTATTTGTACCCTCAGAAGCTGAAAACGATTTTCCCGGAAACCTCCGACAGGTGCTGGAGGGGTTGTGGGCTCTTGGGGGATTTCAGACATATTTGGTGGGACTGCCCGGTAATCAAACCTTTCTGGAAGGAGATCCTGTCCCAAATAAAACTTATCTTAGGCTACCCCATTCCCAACTATATGGAACAGGTGTTGCTGGGGGTGCGGGATCCACTCCTGAAGAGACAGACACAGAGTGACCAATCGGTGATGTGGCTGTGCTTGGGGGCCGCCAAAATGTCAGTAGCCGCGGCATGGAAGAAACAGGAGGCCCCATCTCTAACCCAATGGCATGCACGATTGTGGCGGGCTTTGGCACTGGAGCGAATGACTGATATCGTTGAGGACACTAGGAGAGGCTTCGATTATATTTGGTCACCATTGGTCAGATACCTATCAGAGGGGCTCCCTTTGACAGCTTGCAATCCACGGCTAAGGGCCCTCCACTTGTTCTTAATCTAAGCCCCCACTGTCGTAGGGAGGGGCTGGTACGGCAAGGCCCATCGGAGGGAGGACCTCGATGACCCAAACCTCATACCTCTTTTTCTGCGCTTTTTATTTGCACCATGACATCTTAGTTAGATTTATTCCCTTTTTTTTTAGGGATAATTAAGTTTCCTTTACTATGTTATTTTCTTGGGAGGGTAGTGGGTTATTAGCTCACATTATTGGAAAGCAACATGTCTAGTTGAAACTGTGTTATATATTCGAAACTCAGCCGCTTGAAAGTGGGGGTAAAATGTAGTTCTTAGGAACTTGTTGTATTCCTGGGCGGATGTTATTATTGAGAAAGGTTGCATATATACTGCTTTTGCTGCACTCTCTGAGAAAAAATTTCAATAAAAATATTTTGAAATAAAATATATCCTTTGACGGATTTTGAAATTATAGGGACCGCTTTTAACTTTGAAAAAAATATTTTGAAAAGGGTCCCCAATTGAAAACTTTAAGCATCAATCATGTAAAGAACCTCTGCAGCAGAGAACTTTCAATGTAGATTCCTAACATTTGCTAAGAATAAAGTCTACCCAACTTAGCTCTCGGGAAAGGCGCATAATGTGCCGTCTCACAGCAAAGCTTCAACAATTGATAAGAAAGAAAAGTTGCAGGAAATGTGCTCTAGCTTAAGGAACAGTTTCTCTCTGTAGAAATAAAAACACCACAGGCCACAAGAATGGTAGATTAGTCTGACATGGAACAATGCATTTTTGAAAAATGTGCTGATATACCTGACTGGGCATGAAAACAAAAGCTGTAACCGCAAAACTTAGCAAGGCTATTGGCAATGCTGGTAGGAGATTAATATTTCTTGCTCTCCTCCAGTGCATTTCCATTTAGAAAGATGTTGTATCACTCAGTATATATATGGATTTGTGCTGAATAACACCTCGTGGGAAGCCGGTGGCTGTCATGAGCACATTGCTCAGCTTATGCTACATGGTAAGAATTTGAATGGATTAAGGAAATTAGTGTGAATTCTGTAAGAAGTAGAAAATGTGAATATTTAGGCGTAATTAGAGGACTTTAAAGCACATGTGGTTCATTCAGTTCTACAGCCCAGGCAATCACAGCTGTAGAACATACATCTTACTGATTCCTAATAAACAAATTATTTCATTCACCATTCAAGTTAGCTATGTTATTGGACTGGCCAGAGGAAAATAGACTGACTTGTAAAGCTCATTAGAACCTATGGAATATGTAAAGGCCCGCAGAACAACATTCCAATGTTGTTTGAACAAAGGCCTATCGGGCCATAGGGGATTTCAATCCCTTCGGGCTCCAAGAGGCCTTTGTTTAATTTGTTAGAACATTCTGCCCTCTAGTGGCAGAATGTTCTAATAGCCTTATAGCCCTTGGTAGCTGGGCTATACCGGCTATTAAAGTCCCGCTCCCTTGTTAAAGGCCCTCGCCAAACGCTGGAGCGGGCCTTTAATAGCCAGTATAGCCCGCTACGGCAGGCTATAAGGCTATATTAAGGCCCTCATTAGAGCTTTGATAGTAACCTTAAAACAGACTGAAACGGGAGCTTTCACCCAAACATTATTACGACATTTACAGTAAATTCACGACTTCGGATTTTTCCACAGATATATTTTGTCAGTAAAAACCTGATGTAATATATCGAGAGATCTGTGCCTGGAATGCGGTAAACGTGTTGAACTTAGTGTGCAAGGACCTTTGGTGAAAGCCTTAATAGTGCAGCAATACAGCAAACCCAGGTATTGTGGTATTTCGATACTGTGTGGTCTTTTTAATTTTATTGTATTTTTCCTACCTCAGTTTTACTAATAACCTCATAAATGAGGGTCTGATTAGTGAAATATTTTTGTAAAATTAAAGTTTCAAAGGAAATTAAAACAAAAAAAAGGTTAAAAAATTAGGGTCCAACTCACAAATCACATTTGGTAGTACATAAAGTAGTACTACGGTAGTAATACTTGTGTTGTGCAAAATGCTATTCACAAGCCTATGGCCAGAGACTATTGCCTCCTCTATCTTTTCTGTGTACAGATCTCCGCCATAGTGGTGATCACCGCACACGTAGGTATAGATATCGGAGGTGAACATGGGAGAAACAAGGGGAGTACTTATAAAGTAACTAGCACACAAAAGGTGTCAAAAAAGATGTATATGTATTCCATTCCAGCTTTGAAGTAAGTCAAGCACCACACATGGTGACTCACAGGTACTGGAGTACACTCCCACAGAAAACAGAGGAAGCAGGAAAAAATAATAATACTCCGTTGCAACTAATGTTAAAATAATTAAATTACTTTGATATTTAAAACTTACATTTATACATGTAATTAAACGTTAAAATATATATTGCTATCAAATAATTATCTTAATATTTAATATGTTTAAACATGTATAACTTTGTTTTAAAATAGTAAATTATTTAAACACATAGGAGCCTAGTCACAAACGGAATTTTGTTGTACATTTTGTAGTACAACACTAGTACCACAAACTTTATACGAAATGCTACTCAAAAACCTGTGTGCGAAGCATCTGCCTTTGCTTTTTCCCTTTCATTTTCTGTGCAGAGATCTCCACCATGAGTGTGGTGTATCTGCACAACTAACTATACGTTTTAGTGGTAGATATGGGAATGACTGGGGAAGAGGTTGGAAAATGGGGTATATGTAGTACTAAAGGGGAGGGGATTAGGGAGGAATAAGGAGGGGTTTAGGGCGGGACATAAAATAAGTACATTGCTATTCACAAGCTGCACTTCTAAAGTTTCAACAGCCAAAAGGGGACCGAAATGGTGGTAAATTACTCCAGCTCAGAGCTGAAGCAAGTCCAGAAGCACACATTGCCAAACACTGGTACAACTACACCCTCCTATAGAAAATAATGGAGTTAGGGCCTTAAAATAAAACCCAGTAGGAAATAATGCTGAACTTAATTAAATTATTCTAAATAGTTAAAGATATAAGGGCGTTTAATTTAATGTCTCTATATTTTAATGTTAGCAAAATAATAAAATATGAATACATATGTTGATAATCCATTTTGTAATAGAAAATTAGATGGACCCCTTTTTAAATTTTCATTATTCTTTACTGTAGGCAGAGTCTGCAACTAAAAGGCTGTCTAAGGATTGAATTTGGGAAAATATGTGTTTGTACATCTTTTTAATTTTCCCTTTAAGAACAAAATGCTGGAGATTTACATAACAGGATTACTAACATACACTGTTATGAAAGGAGTGATTGTTATCAAACCCATCTCCACCTAGAAATTTCAATAATCATTTCAATAACAACCACTCAAAGCCAGGATAGTCACAGAAGAAAGAACCCACACACAAACCCATCTTTCCTACCTTCACTGTGTCAGAGAACGCCTTTGTAGATTTTCCCAGTCTTTTGAGAAATAATTATTTAAGGAGGATGGGGTAGAAGGCTTACAGACAAAGAATCAACATATTTGTACTGTTCGGTGAAGCTGTCACTGGCAATATTGCATCTCACCTGATATGATCATGGGCATTATTGCTGACTAGGAGCTGGTACTGAATTCACCTCCTAGGCTATCTCAGCCTATGTCATAATACTGTCTGCACTCAATTTCCTGGATACTGGATCTATCTTTCCAGAGGGTGTACTCTGACAACATTGGCATCCCACAGGCAAACAAGTCTTGATACTTGCATCAGTTACTGAGCTGCATCAACAGAAGAGTGCACCAGTTTATACCATGCCACAGTCACTAGAGAAAAGAAAGGAATTGTATGCCTCTGCTCACTTTCTTCATGTGCTGGGGTGCCTTTGACTTCACCCATGTGGCACTTCATCCACCTCACCGCAAAGCACACCCTTTCCGCAACAGAGACCACTAACACTCAATTAATGTGCAAGCTTTCTGCAAGGGGCTGCTTGACTAATGTGTATGCTGTCATTCCTGGTAGCACACATGACAGCTACATTTACCTCTTGGACGTCATTTGGTTTCTGGAGATTTTGGTGACATGTTTCTTAACTGGTAAATAACAACAACTCAAAGCAAGCACAAGGAGATGATGGACGGAGTGCCGAAACCTTTTAGACACTCACCCCCAGTCACCGATCTGGGTTGAATCCATCATCGTTCTTTAGCTCACTTTGCCACCCCAGTTCAGACACAGCTATATGCAAATCAGTCTTGACCCTGTGCCTCATGGGAACAGTCCAGACCGACCTGCCAAGCCATGTCTTCCCTGGACCGGAAACAAGCATCCTGGGACCAGTTTCGGGCTAACAGCCCTCATCAGCCAGGCTAGCTTGAATCCAGTGGCAAAGTGAGCAAGGGACCCACGTCTGGGCATACCCTGCCAACTTAAGGCGAACAAAGCAAACACAAGGAGATGATGGACGGAGCGCCGAAACTTTTCAGACACTCACCCCCAGTCACAGATCTGGGTTGAATCCATCATCGTTCTTTAACTCACTTTGCCAACAACTCCCACCAGTACTACATTTGTAGATGGGATTGGCATCTCAGAGTTCACTACAACACAATACCCTCACTTTACCCTGACACACACTGCATGTAGGTAGACAAGTTGTAGTACAATTATAATATAGGCCCCTTTGTTTAAAAAAATCCTTTTTTCATGTGATGCTGGGTAAACTTCTCTTCCTATCTCCTTACACCATACAAACGTACAAAAACAGTACGGTATCTCAGCAGAGGTGCACATAAGTAACATGGGAAAAATATTCACTTTTAAATATAGATATGAAGAAAAGCATTTTTGACCCATTTACTTCACAAAGTCTCTATTTTTTCACATTCCACTTCAGTGGATCAGGCTGGTCAACAGCCATCAGGGCAGGACTCGGGGCAAAAAGACAGATCCTCAGCTTGGAAGCAGGCACGAAGGTGAGACTACACCAGCAAGGAGAGGAAGCAGCCGTCAGTAGGGTTAGTGCACCTACCTAGAGAAAAAATCAAGATCTCTTTCCAGGAGACTCTGGGCGGAAGCTGGTTAGTTACATAGAGAGACAGTGGATATGGACACCATCAGCCAGGGGAGTAGGCTCAGAGGTCACCACCTGTCCTTAAGAAACACCAACCTGCGATGTCCCAAGAGTGGGCAACAATACCATCTGGACCAGCATTGGGCAACTCCTGATGTCTCCATTCCATCAGGGCCTCCTGCTGCACCTCTTCTCATGCATCTCCTCCTCCTCACAGTGCCCTCTAAGAAGAACTTGGACTAAGGGACACGTCTACCTCAGGCCACCTCACACCCCACTTGTGCTGCTAAATCCCTACCTCTGGAATATATGTCAGTGGCTGCTCTCAAGGTGGCCCGTATGCAATTGTATTGGTCCAGTGAGTGCACTCTCAGGATTTCTGAGACTTAAAAGAAGAGGTCCAGATGAACCAAGAGAAGGTCTCTGGGCAATTACAAACTTTATGCGGACTAATGACCTCACTGACAGCAGCTCTTATGTCTTGTTTGCCTTCCCACCGCACCCTCCCTCCTATTAGCCCTGTCTCCCAGTTTTTCTGTGATCCCTGTTTTCCTTGCTCTCCCTCTTTTTCATTCTTCCTTTGGAGTGTCTGGCCCTGCCACAGCCAGTCATTTTACGCCTATTGCAGACGAGAATTTCCACACCATGGTAAAAATAGAGAGTGAGGATGGATAATGACCTTTGCCTTCAAGCCAAGAACCTGACACCCTCTGGCTTAGGGTCTTAATTTATCTTAATTTTAGACAGTGGACTCTTGTGTTTGGACGATTTATGGACTGTGGACTTTTTTGTTTCCTGTTTGTATACAGGCTGGTTCTTTTAGCGCTTCCTCACGTTTTCATTTTTTGCCCAACCCACTCCAATTTAGCATTTCCCCTCTAATTGAAGACTACATTTTGTTCCTTTTGGACACTTCAGAAAGTTTTTACTTTTCCCAACATATATGTATTTCTGTTTCAATTTTTTTTAATGATATATAAATGCAAATTATTCAAACTGAAACAAAAATCTCTTCCTTGTAGTTTCAAATCTTACTGCATGATGCCTTGTATGCCAGCCAAAGAAAATGTTTGGTTAGTTAGAATGAAGATGGTTTCTATATAAGAATGTAGTTTTTGAATGCCTTACACTCTGAAAATAAACAAAGAAGGTAAACTGCAAAACAGTATCCTATGTGGTAAATGCAACATTAAACTTTGAACAGAGATAAAAGGTTGACACAGGTTTGCGGTGTAATAAATGTATGTATGGTTATTTAGATGGAAAAAGTTAATGTGTTTAAGATACAGAGAGAGCACAGTCACTAAAGGGGTTTTCTCCTACTACTCAGCCTTTGCAATGCTGCTGGTGGATATACTTGAGATTGTGCTCATGTTCTGGGTGGTGGTGCAGGTGATGGAAGTGGTGTAGGTGTCGCTGTATAATCTCTTGCATGTGTCGGCTGTGAAGATTGACATTGGAATCTTTTGCCTATTGCCTCTATCATCATCAGGGCCAAGGCATGGTGCCTTGCACTCTCTTCCTTGAAAGTCCTTACAAGCATCAATGCCATGTCTTGGTAACATTTGCAACATTGTCCGAGGCATAATTCTGGCTGTCAGTCATCTGTGAGATTCCTTTAGGGAGTCAGTAATCTCATAGAGAGTAGCCGCCTAGGATCCTGATCCTCCCAGAGGACAGCATTACCCCTTACCAATCCCACCACATGCATTACCATTTGACACTGCCAGCAAGTTGACCAGCATGGGGAGGAATGGAATCTGGGAGTTTGTAGGAAGAGATTTGTGAATATCTGTTCCTGACCTGGGATATGCTCACCATCTGATGATTAAGAGAAAACCGCAGATACACCTTCATGGGAGGAGTGTGTAAGAGTTTGTACAAAGAGACCTGACATTTGAGGGCTGTGTGGAGGTAACTGCTGTGCAGATAGAAGTAACATCTGTGGCTGCTTTGCTAAACAATGTCAATCTTCAGGCAGGTTTTAGGAGGAACACTGCTGCCTGGCCGTGAGGTATCATTCTTGGAGATTTTATGTTCAGGGGTAACAATGCCCTCCTCTTTGTCCAGGTTCTCCTACTCGAACAGCTACTGCTCCTATCTCTCCTCCTCTTTTTGGTGAAAAGTGCTGGACACAGTTATGGTAGCTTTGAGAAAGAAGGTATAGTAAATAGCTTAATCTGTAAAAATAGGCATAAGGAGCATACTACTAATGAAGAAGGTATTCTAAGCTCAGTGTAGAAACAGAAGCAAGACCATTTAATGGACCAGGTGTGAGGATTATGGCATCAGTGAAAATTGTAGAAAACTGGGAGATTTATGTGTAAATTATTTGAGAGAGCTTGAGATGATTGATGCATTGGATACTAATTTAGAGATTTGTACATCAATTTAATTGATAATATTCTTTTTATATTATTTAAACCCAAATAAAAGTCCAACAGAAGGGAAATGATAAAGCCTGCATTATATGAAATGTACAAATGTTGTTGAATATTGCAACACAATTTCAGGGTTGCATACAAAACACATGAGAAATACAATTAAATGTATTTTGAATTATACTTTGAATATATAATGATATGTTTTACAGAATTTCTGAGACCGTTCTCTGTTCTCTGAAAGAGGATGTTCCAATTTAGAACACTATTTGTGCATTACCCAAGGGGACCCATGCCCATGCATTTTCTACTGTGTGCATGCGCACTGGCATAATGATTCCTTGGTTGTCATTCGTGCAATGCCCCACACAGCTTGCATCCGCTGTATGGGTAGTACAGCAGCGAAGGAACAAAGGTCAGCAGCTATGTCTACAATGTATAAGTCTTTGTTTAATTCAATTTAACCAAAACTTCCACACAATGATTTGTAGAGTGATAGCCCAGACCTGAAAAATGTATTCCCTAGACTGCTGTGGTACACGAGTGCCAGTAACTTATCTTGTGCTGCTGGGGTGTAGGAAGAACACTGGCAGAGACCATTGTTATAGGATATATATTCTATTCAGCAAATTTCTATTAACCATGATGAATACTGGGTGTATTTATAGCCATGCTTCAAAGCACTAATCATCTATTCGAGCAACATGTTGCCTCAAAAACTACTGCATGGATTATGGTAACAGAAACTTGTATTTAATGTATTATGGAGGACACTTTTCATCAACTTTCATCAATTCACAGAAGAATTTCTGAAAGGTATAAATGGTTTAACAAATGCCAATTTCTCCACCAAGTTTGCAAAGAAATCTGCAGTGTCAATGAAAAGGGTGGAGATTGGGGAGATCAAGGCCTCATTTTCTTTCTAAAATTGTGGATGCCCACAAATATTTCAGGTTTCATTAGAAATGATAAACGTTTTGCTCCATGAAAATGCTGGAGTAACTGACCTTCCAAAATGTTTCCCCATGGAGGATAAAAAGGAAAACTTTTGTAATTGCAAAAGTGGCATTTCCACAAGGGACATTTGAAAACTATATACAATTCCGCATTGCAGAATTAGAGTCAAGGGAGATGAGTCACACAACTTGCCCAGTAGTTCACCACGAAACCTTGCGATGCTTTCCAGACAAACTGCTGTGAATTTTTTGTCGAGTTCCAAAATTAGCGAATCTACATCCTTTTATAGGACTGCTACTAGAGGTTTACTATTTTTGTTATTGAGTCAAGGAAAAAAGATGAAAAGCAAATGTAGGAAACCTTTAAGTACAAGAGGTACAATTTCAAACATTCAGCACCAACTATTTTTTTCTCAAAATTCTAAGCAGCTGTGGGTTCTCAGAGTCGGCGGCACAGAGTTATCTGTAAGCAGTCTTGGTTTTGTCATATATTATCAATTAAAATAAGAGATGTTAACATGAATGTTGTGTACATTGTAACTGAGCTAACTCCATATGGCAGATTCCACTCTTTTATAATTACCGGCAGTTACACACCTCCGTATTGCATTGAATCCTGTGTCAACAGCTGAGACAATATTGGGTGTAATTTCAGCACACAAAATGCTAACAAATGCTTTACCTTATATGAACTCTTTATAATGATACTTTCTTTTAGATATGCACATGCAGATTGTTGATATTCTAATATAGTACAACAGAAATAATTATTAATATTATTGTTATTATTCTTATTATCATCATTATAATTGTTGTCATTATTAATAACATTATTATCATTATTATTATTAATATTATTATTATTACTGTTGTAGTTTCTATTATTGTTATTATTATTATTATTATTATTATTAGTAGTAGTAGTAGTAGTAGTAGTAGTACTAATTATAATAATAAGGATGTATACTTATTGTTATAATACATATTGTCATTAATATTATTATCAATAAAAATAATAATAATACAAATATACATATTTGTAGCAGATCTGAATATACCACTCTGTCTACTTGAATGACGCTTTAGGAACTGGGCAAGCAGATCGTCTGAAACACAGAATTGCTGGAAGGCCCATGGAGTGTTCCTCCTTCTGGCTGGTAGGGACATTCTGTGAACAGTACATGGAATACTATGCATGGGCATGGTGAGCTCTCACGCAGGCATTAGATGTTCCAATTTCTAGGTGGAACTTAAAAAAGGAGTAGAAGGACCTCGATTCAACAGTTTCATTTTACTGTGCATGGCTCACACATCCAGAGAATCTTTGAATAATCGGAACATAACATATTTTCCCAGAGAACTATAAAATCAATCAATCTGTATTTGTATAGCGTGGCTTATCACACCAGGGGGTATCCAGGTGCTGAGGAGACAGGAGCCTTAGTCGAAGATCCAGGTCTTGAGTCCCTTCCTGAAGTCGGCGAGAGAGGGGGAGGTCAGAGTAGGAGCGAGAGGTCGTTCCAGGATTTGGCGGTGATGTACAAGAAGGAGCGACCTCAGCTGTGGCTCTGCTGGATGTGTGGGACATGGGCGAGGGAGGTGGATCGGAGTTTTCTGGTCGGCTGGTGGAAAGTCAGGCGGCGCTTGAGTTAGGATGGTCCAGCATTGTAGAGGGCCTTGTATGCGTGGGTCACCAGCTTGAACTGGCATCTCTTCTGGACGGGAAGCCAGTGGAAGTTTCTGAGGTGGGGGTTGATGCTGGTCCATTTTGAGAATGAGTCTGGCTATGGGGTTTTGTATGGGAAGATGTTTTGGTGTATAGAGCATTTCAGTAGTCCAGTCGGCTGGTGACTAGGGCTTGAGTCACTGTTTTTTGGTGTTTACGGGGATCTATCTGAAGATCTTATGAAGCATGTGCAGGGTGTAGGAGTAGGAAATGGCAACTGCGATGTGACGTGGCACTTCATGGAGAGATTGCTGTTTAGGATGATGCTGAGGTTGCGAGTGTCGCAGGTAGGGGTTGGTGAAGGTCCGAGTACAGTGGGCCACCACGTCGTCCCAAGTGGAGGTGTTCTTCTTGAAGATTAGCACTTCAGTCTTGTCCGTGTTCAGCTTAGGGCTGTTGGATCTCATCCAGCCGGCGACGTTGGTCATGCAGTCTGGAAGTTGACTCTGGTTGTGGAGGTGTCTTGCGTGAGAGATAGGATTAGTTCGGTGTCGTCAGAACATAAGGTGATGTTGAGTCCACGGGTGCTGTCGATGATGACCAGTGGAGTAATGTAAGCATTAAAAAGGGTGGGGCTGAAGGAGGATCCCTGGTGGACTCTGCAGGTGATGCTCTAAGGTTCAAAGGTGAAATGTCGTAGGTGGAATTTCCGTATGTGTCCTGTGATGAAGAAGGTGATTCACTTGAGGGCATTACCTCTGATGCCAATGTGGAGGAGTCTGGTGATGAGAGTGAGGTGATAGACTGTGTCAAAGGCCGCTGAGAGGTCTTGCCACGGTTGGGGATGGATCTGATGTCATCAGTTGCCGCTATTAAGGCGGTCTTGGTGCTGGCGTTGGCATGGAAATTGGACTGGGTGGTGTCGAGAAGGTTGTGTTCTTCCAGGTGGTCTGTAAGCTGGCAGTTGATGGCTTTGTCATCAACGGATGTGGAGACGCAGTGGGAGTTTCGGTGTTGCAGGTGAACCCGCTGCGGTGGCAGTTGAAGGGCCCTCCTTTCGTGCATCTCGGGGAGGCGATTCAGCAGTTGTTGTCATGGCCCCCGGGGTTCAGGGCTAGGAGCTCAGTGGTGGTGTAGCAGTAGATTCTTGGATAGCCAGGGTTCTTGCCGGTGGGCACGGTCCAGGCACGGATGGGCGCAGATAAAGATATAGATAAAAATGAAACAAATTCTGTGCTTTTTTGGAAAAGAGCCAATTCAATAACTGATTGGCACACAAGAGATTGATGAGTAATAGTCCATTATGTGCTACTCAAACATCGTCAATGTGATAAATACTATCAACTGACAACCCAGCCATTCTAATAACCAACGATCACACATCAGCAACTTTCCAATGGTTTAATAGTTCTTACTTAGTTATGGCACACTGAACCATAATATAGGTGAACTGTGCATCCCAACTTAAAAACTCATTCTTTAACATACCTAGAAGGTATGCGCAGAGGATTCATCCATGAATATGATCAAATATTGTGAACTTTTGCTGCAATATCTTTCCCTTTGCACTTGCTTGTGAACTGTTAGGACAAACGCTCTCTTTCATTATGCACACCTTCTTTGTTTCTTCTATTTTGTTATTTGCTCAGTTCTCACTTGCCCGTATTTTGCTTTTACATGGGTGTTCCAGTGTATCTGCTGTTTTGATTTTACCTTGTATCCCCCCTCCTGTTTTGCAGCCAATTTATTGAAAATTAAGACTCTCAAGGAGGAGGAGTCAGTTAATCAGACCAATGATTCTGGACCCCAAAGGTGCCATTATTGGCTGGTGCAGTATTATGAGTTGGACCCTGAGGGGTCACAAAGACATGTGTAATAAATCAGGGCATCAGATTTAATGCATCATATTCCCCAGTTATACCTTACTCCTGGCCATATTTTTGCCAACATATTTCAGTTGATTTGAGAAGTTGGAAACTACCCTGTCCTATAGGTGTATTGCAATATTCATAATCCCAATAGGCTTGCAACTTCCCACTAACAAGTCTTTGGACATGACAAGCAATTTGTAATTCGGCCCTTAGTTTACTGGAATTGTTGTTTACTAAAGTTGCAAATGGCTGATAAGCATCTGCTCACACATCTCATTTTTGTATTAGTTGGCACTCTCTTGTCTCCAGTACGGTTTGTGGGATGGCACTTCTACAAAAAGGAATTCAACAAGTACTGTTAAGTGAGATAGTGCAATTTGAGAGCACCATTGCAAAGAAAAACCTATTCTTCTTCCTCTCTTCCGTTCATCTTGAAGACAGAGTTACACCTGGGATCAAGAGCCCCATCACGAACCTGAGGCAAGTGCCACAAATATCATTTATTAAACATTTGTTTTGCATTATTACACAATGATAGTACACGCAAGCTGGTATGTATCCATCACATTGAGTGATGTTTTCTCTACATAAGCAAGGAGAAGAAGCTCATTGATACATGATCAATAAATTCACATTTCATGCATATTTGGTGCACAGGCAGATTTTTTATGAGAAAGCTCTTCAAAGGTAAGATGCCACTTTGCATCTTGTACTTGGGAAAGACATCCATGTCCATTTTAGACATGTTCAAGATGGCCATGCGCAAAAACAGTATTAGCAAAGTGACTAAAGACTAACAAATGAATAATTTACTAATTGTTGGCACAATCAATGTTGAAAGATATATTTTCCTGAAGTAGTAATATCTTCCTAATAAGTGGCGTTTGTAAGGCTGTTTGAGGCATGGGCTCAGCTCTATGAGCAATGTTTATTAGAATAGGATGTCAGTAATTGCTTTTAATTACACTGATTACTTTACTAATAATTTTTGTACTCAATAATTCAGTTACAGGAACTAGATAGTTTTGTTGTATTAAACAGTGCATGATTGAAATAAAGTCGTCTAATGCCACTTTAGGCAAATTATAGAATGAAGTGTTTGCTTTGAAGTATCCAAGCCTGGATCAATGTAAAGCAAAAAAGATATAGGAAAATGTACATTATATAGCATGGATGTATGTGTAGAATATGTACTCTCTTGGAAATATTGAGCTGTGCAAGATACCATTAACAAATGCAATCAAGGCATGTCACATGGCTTTTAAGGAGACTTGCTAACATATAAGTAATAATGATGGGTGGGCATAAAGCATGTAATTTGCTGTAGTGTAATTACCCAGAATGACTGCAAAATTATGTGAGCTCTTGTGTAATTACGTGTGAAGAGTAATTTGTCATTCAGAGCTACTTTCTTAGACCAAAAATGCCCCCTCACATTGAAAATGGACCAGAGGACGCATTTTGTGTTAAGAAAAATAGCACTAAATGCAAAACAACAGAAACAGCAGTACTTGCTAAATTCATTGTGCCTGTGCTTATGTTTCCCTCAAAAAACCCTTAACTACGCAAGTGGGGGTACTCACATAATTATTGGTAATTTTACATCAAAGAGTAACGCAGAATTACAGATTTACTCATATTGCTCCGGCATAATTAAAATTACTCCAAGGCCTAGTGATAATTCAGCATTACAAACATGTTAGGGGATAGAGCAGGGTATTCCCCTTGACATATATGACAATTTTAGGGATCTAATTCGGGCATTTTTAAATCTGGAATAATAAACCAAATTAATCATCCCATTAGCTGACCAGGAGAATGTATGTTAGCTTTATACATGGGTATGTATTCCTGTATCTGCTAAACTACCGGAATTGCCACGGATTCTCATTTGTGCCAGTGCAGAACCAACAATTTCTGAAACATTCGCAGCAAGGCCCTTGACTGGATATGCTCCTTCCTCACCGGCAGAACTCAGTGGGTCAGACGCCCTCCCTACCTCTCGGACCTACAAAGACCAACTGTGAAGTGCCCAAGGGCTACTTCCTCAGCCCAACCCTCTTCAACTTCTGCATGGCCCCCCACGCAACCATCGTCTGGAACCATGAGATCAACATCGTCTACTGCGCCGACGACACCCAGCTTATCCTCTCCCTCACCAGCGAACCCAACATCACCAAACACAACTTCCAAGAAGGGATGAAGGCCGTTGCCACCTGGATGAAAAACAGCTGCCTGAAACTCAACTCTGAGAAAACAGAAGTCTTTATCCTTGGCTCCACCCCCTCTGCATGGGATGACTCCTGCTGGCCCCCGCCCTCGGAAATCCCCCCACCTCAACGGACTATGCACAAAACCTCGGCATCATACTAGACTCATTGCTCACAATGAACTGCCAGAACAACTCGGCATCCTCGACCTGCTTCAACACCCTCCACATGCTTCGAAAGACTTTCAGATGGATCCCATCCAAATCCAGAAAACTGTCACACACGCACTCATCAGCAGCAGACTGGTCTACAGCAATGCTCTGTATGCCAGAATCAACAAGAAACTCATTCTCAAGCTCCAGACAGACCAAAACGCCACAGCCAGACTGATCCTCAACATCCCCTGTCGCAGTCACATCACCCAACACCTCCACCATCTCCACTGGCTCCCAGTCGAAAGAAGAATAACCTTCAAACTCCTCACCCATGAATACAAGGCCCTTCACAACACTGGACCCACATACCTGAACAACCACCTCTCCTTCCACTCACCCAAAAGACACCTCCGATCATCCGATCTCTCCCTCGCCACCTTCCCATGCATCTACAAGACTAGAATCTCCTACCTCGCAGCCAAGGCCTGGAATGACCTCCCCTTCCCCTCCGGCAAGCTCTTACATTGCACCAGTTCACGAAGGACCTCAAGACCTGGCTCTTCGGATGACACCAGCACTCAATGGAGCCAACCCCCAGCACCTGGAGACCCTCACAGGTGAGAAGTTGCTCTTTACCAACCCTGATTGATTGATTGATTGAGCTCCAGGATGCTTATGAAACTCTGGATACGTTTTTGCCATCTCTTTCACTTAAGTGTATAGGCGAATGATTTGTTTGCACATTATTTTCACAGTAGCCCTATCACACACACGGGGATTGCCACACTTCCTTATCTTCATGAAAGTCAAATGCACAGTCCACTTCGCCAGTAGACTGCCACCCATGCAGGAAGCAACAGATGTGGGAGCTACATTACTTTGAGCTCAAGATATAGATTCTCGATGTATACTGTAAACCCTTTCCAACATAAAGTGACACCAGTTACTTCCCGGCCATGGCAACATGAGTTTTCCTAGTGCAGTGAGTTTGTTTTCACAGGCGGAACTTCATTCAAATTTTTGAGGAATTCAAGATATTGGTCGTCGGGCCAGAGGACCTCAAGGTATAGGAGCAATGATGTTCAGACACAGTGCACCTGAATTGATGCAATATATTGAAACACTCAGGTCCCCAGTGACTGAATTGACATCCACAGTTGATGTTGGTTTGGAAAAATTGCCATCCATGGACTCATTTCACTCCTCCAAGTGCAAGGAGCTTGTTGCAGACTGTCACGCAGGCAAGACTTTGAGGGATAAATTAAGGGGTTCTGTCATTTCCCATTACACTGACAATAAGGGGCCGAATCCTACCCTAATTGGCAGGTGGGACTTGGCCTGAAAGCCTGGCTACCCAACCACAATTGACACTGACCGCTGAAGCAAGAACTCATCAAAGGTGTGGACAAATCTGAGGCAGACTGACTGAGCAGAGTGTTTCCTTCATTAAATTGTGCAATATTAACATTGGTGGTTTCTAGTGCTTGATCACTGCAGAAATATTGTATTTTGTGCTTTTTGTCATGTACATTTGGTCTAACTACCTTAGCTATTGTACATTTAAAAATATATTTCTCAACTTCTATATGTTGGCTCCTATATTTCATGAGTTCCAAGAGGAGTGTGACAAAGAAGCTAGACGAAGGATTAATTCACAAGGTGCTTCTTTTTTTATCTTCTTTACTGCAACTCCCTGCTTGCCATATATAACTTGCCGACCACCCTACATTTTCTCCCAAATGTTGATGACAGAGGTGCAGACTACTTTAGTACAAACAAAACATCATACAAGTAGCCTCCCTGATATATACACTCAAGGATGAAGGTTCAGGAGGAAACACTATATATTTTTTAAACTGCTAAAGCCAGTAGGATGGTTGAGATATTTATGCTTTAAATTATTTATTTAATTGTTTTGTATAGGACTGCCTTATGGCATGACACCTCTTCACATTGGTGACAAATACAGTGTTTAGTTTGAGTTGGTGATTGCAGGAGGGGCACACCTTCACAGATGTTTGGGAACATTATTATTTCACTCAGATTTAGACTAAGCTCAAGAGAGCGAAAAACACACAAGAGGGAAAGAAATTTGAGAAATACAGAAAACAGGGACAAAGGGAGTGTCTTGTGGAGTATTCACATTCAATTAAGACTGTAAAGCCTTGATATGTGGCAATAGTTTTAGCTTTTGAGGAACATTTTGGGCCTGACACTTATTCTTTAACAAATTAAGAACTGGGCAAATCACAATGGTAGGGCAAATGCTGGTTGTGTTACTGTAAGAAATAATAATTTTAGGGGTGTGAGAAGTCACCTCAAATAACAATCTCAATTCTTGTCAGAGTGAACCACAAAAGCCATTAAATAAACCGGTGCTTAACCCTCTAGTAGCTTGACACAAAAACAGGCAGGTTTAACTTAGGGGCAATAGGTAAAATATTTATGCAGCAGTCAATCAGTAATAAACTGAAAACAAGGCACAAGGAAAATTTCAAACCTACTTGGAAAAATTGAGTACATTTTAATTAATTTAATGACACCAAAATGGCAAATCAGTAGAATTGATGTTAAAATTTTTCAAAGTTTGAGGAAAAAATGACATCAAAGGGCATGAAATGCCAACCGCGGGAATCCGGTCTCGCCTTACCGGGAAGCAAGTTCAGGCCTACCACGCAGCAGCGCAGGCAGAATACAGGACCAGGTTTGTCCCGCTGGAAGATTTACTTTTTGAATTTGATGTGGGGGCAGTGCCATGTGGCCCTGGTGAGCTCTGCTTTACTCTGCTTCACTCCACATTGGATCCATTGAGGCTTTGATTTGGGTCCTGCGCAGCTCTGTATTGTTTGGCAACAGTTCCGGGGAAGCCTTCAGTGATGAGCTGGGTGGTTCAGCTCTGCATCACTCTGAGTTCAATCTGATGAGACTTCCAGTCTGGAGCTGCATGGCATGGCTCTGCGGGGCTCTACCTTGCTCAGCGCGAGTTTTGGAGAAGCCTCCACTTAGGAGCTATGGGACGTTGCAGGGCTCTGCTTTGCTCTGCATTGGATCTGGTGAAACTTTCCAATAGGCATGGTGAAGTCCACTCAGGCTCCAACCAAAGGCCCAGGACCTTGAGGACAGCACTTGAGGGTCAAGACTATCCCCACAGAGGCCAGCAGAGGGGACCAGGTCAGGTCCAGTTTGATCTGATCAGCTAGGAAGCAGAAAAGGCATCTGAAACTTGTTGCATCCCTATAATTCACACAGGCCAGACAACTGGAGTCCCTTCTGGGGTCCTGGGTTCAAGGCAAGCAGGTTCAGTCTTCCTTCAGACTTCAGTCATCAGGGCAGTCCTCTTTCTGGGTCTTCACTGGTCCAGGAGTGTTCTCATTTCAGGTTCTGGGAATGCCACTTTTATTCTCAGTGCCTGCCTGTGGGTAGGGTCTAACTCTAAAACTCGTTCTGATAATTTTTTTCTTTTCCCAGGGGTGTGTTTCAAGTCTGGCTAGTGAAACAAAGGGCAGGCAGGCTGAGGTGTGAGCAGCATCTGCCAGGGCAAGGTAGAATTCTTCTGAAGAAAGGAAGGCCTGGTTACAACCCTCAGGCTACCATTTGAGGAGCTATCAGGGCAGGGGCACAGCTCCTCCCCATCCATCCTGTCAGGAAGACTCTCACCTCTCCACACCCAGCCCTTTATTCACTGTCTGGGAGGAATACACATCACACCACATGAGTGCCATTAACAGTCTGGTGACTCTGGACTCTAGCAGCGAGGGATATTTGGCTCAGGAAAATGCCAACTTTGTAAAAATTGCATTTTCAAAATAGCAAATGAATTCCAACTTGACCTTTAGGTTGGATTTCGAATTGCTATTAAATTGAGTCCTTAAATAATTTTGCCATCTAGCTCCAAACTGAAGTTAAACATTATAAGGAGTGTGACAAATCGGGTCGTTGGTTGACTGGGATGTGAGCCCTCATCAAGTTACAGTCATAACCCCATACATGGTGAACGTCCCTAAATTAACCTGTGCTTAACCCTGGGTAGATTGGCACAAAAAGTAGTCAGGCTTAACTTAGAGGTAATGTGTAAAGTACTTATGCAGCACTCAAACAGTAATAATGTAAAAACACAACACAAGAAAAATCCCACACCAATTTCGAAACATAGAGTAAATGTTAATAAATTATTTGCTGCCAAACAACAAACATCCAATTAGTAGTACCGGACTTATGATGAATTTATTACGTTTTTAGTAAAAGTAGCTCATAAAAGATCAAAGCGCCGACCACAGACATCTAGTCATGCTAGACCAGGTCAAGGTTGAAAAATAGGCAGACCACAACGGAGCGCAGTTCAGACAAGAAGTCAATTGGGCCTGGTCAGCGCTAACCTTCGGACTTAAAAAGAATTTTGAGAAAAATATTCTGAGAAACGAATGTTTAGTGGGGCAAGGCTGCAGGTGTTGTCCGAGGATGGAACATTGGGTCAAAGCCACGGTGGAAGTCGAAAATCTCCACTGCTACGAGGCAGAAGGATGTAGCCAAAGACAGTTCCAGTGGCTCAGATACCCCTTTGTGGAAGAACCACTGAACATGATTTGCTGCTGCGGAGAAGAACATAGCAGGTGCAGTCGCGAATTCAGGCCAACCAGCGATGCATCTTGGGCAGATAGGCAAGCAGGTTGGACCCGTTCTCCCCTCAGTTCTCCCAGTAGTTTTTAGCCCAAACATTAATAAGTCCTCAGGTTTGGATTTTGGCTATCTGAGCACCTTTAGCACCATAACCAAGGGTCCAGGCCTGCTAGGACACCACTTTGGGGTTCACGACTTACTTAGGCTGGGTCCAGGTGCGGGTTCTAGATGGTGGAAGACTCTTGTGTCCCTGTGGCTTTGAACAGGAGGCCAGCAAACTAGCCCTTGAAGTCACTCTAATAGTCTTGGGTTCAGGTGAAGATGCAGGGTTCAAACAGCAGGGCTGGCCTCTGAGGTTTCAAGGCAGGCTCCAGGCACAAAGTAGTCCTTCTGAGGAACAGCAAAGCAATCTTTTGCCAGAAGGTCACAGCAGCAGGCAGTCCTCTGAGAGTCCTTCTGCAGGTCCAGAAAGTGAACTGAAGAGTTAGTCTGAGGGCCCAACCTTTTACCTGGTGTCCTTCCTCTGGAAGGTGGCAGGTCTAGAAAGTCTCTTTGAATTTCTTGGAATTTCCTGACTCCCCTGCTCTGGCTCTTAGCTACCTCCAGTCACAAGGTGGAGGTGATAAGCCTTTTGTGCGAACACAGAGTACAGCCTATTTATTTGCAAGTGGGGCTGTGCTCAGCTGGCTCTCCCATCCTGCTAGAGGATGGGCCATTCAGGCACACCAAATCTCTCTATTGTGTGACTGTCTGAGAGGAATGTGAAAAGTTTAACTATCAGTTACACCCAGTCAAGTGATCCATGAAAGGCTGCAGGCACAAAGGGGCTGAGGGCAGGAAATGCAAACTTTCCAAAATTGGCATTTTTTAAAATTGAAATAAAAAATCTGACTTCACCATTAAAGAGGATTTTTCATTACAACGTTATAGATACCAAACATGAGCTGACTACCTGGGCCCAATCAAAAGTTAGCAATTATTAAATGTAATAGACAACCCAATATTAACCTTTGGAACAAGTAAGACACACAGTAATGAAAACATATTAAGACATTTTTTAATACCAGGAAATGTAAAACGTAAAGGTACATGTCCAACCTTTTAACTGCAATGTATCCTGCTCTGTGTGCTACATACGGCCTACCTTGGCGTGACCTATAGAAAATAAAAGGGGTTTTTAAGGCTTGTCAAGGGGGTTATATTGCCAAGTCAAATTTGCAGTTTAAAACTTCATTCATGCTGCACTGACTGGCCAGGGAATTTTTTTTCACAGTGCTACTTAAGTAGATGGCACAATAATTGCTTCAGGCTCAGAAGTAGCATTTAATTTAAGGGCCTTGGGTATATGGTATGCCCCTCTACAAGGAACTTATAAGTAAATTAAATTAACATGCACCCTTCTTTATGGGAATTTAGGTCCTACACTAGGAGTGACATATATTAACAAACCTTGGCAATGCCAATAGGTCTAGCTTTAAAAAATGCAATATGGTAATGTCAAGCATGGGAATGAATATGTATTTGTGTGGAAGCAAAGAATTGTAGAATAATATTGAAATAGGTTGAAAGGTGAGGTGACAATTGCACTGCCAAGCGATACTGAAAAATCCATGTAGGTTAATGACTGCCCTTCTCCCCTTCTCCCCATGTTCTACTGCCAGTGAAAACAACATAAATTATCTAGTTATCTAGACACTTTAATAGCATTAAAATGTCATGTGTGTGTCCCTGAAAGTTTAACCTGTGGCAGCCGGAAAAATAAACAAAAGGATTACTGCTGTGTGGAGAGGAAGCACTTGTTTGTGAAAGCACACAACCTTTGTCATATCAAATCATGAACTCATGGCTACCAAAATGTTGGCAGAGCCAAAGACCCTCTCCTGGTAATTCTCATATAATTGCCTCGCAACAACTGCACTGTCAAATCTTACCATAGAAAGGAAGGTTTAAGCCTGGCAAATTGTCTGATTTGCCAATTTGAAATCGCAGTTTATAACTGCACTACAGGCTGCAATGGCAGGCCTGAGACAGTTGTATGGTGTTACTTTAGTTGCTGGCACAATAAGGGCAGCAGCACACTTATAGCATTTAGTTTACAACCCCTACGTACACATAGTAGCATATATAAGCAATTTAAATGTGACAATTAGGTGGACGCCAATTTTACTATGTTTAATAGAGGTAACACAAGCACTTTACCACTTATCAGAGGGAGTAAAGTGCACTAAGTCCTATGACCACTAAAAATGGGTTCTGCAAAAATAGGGTAGGGAAGGCAATAAAATCTGGAGGACTACCATGCAAAAGATGGTCATTTCCAACAATTATGAAGTTTGAAGATGACCTTAAGCAATACCATGAACTACTGCTATAGAAGTGAAAGATCTCTCATGCCAATAAAAAGAATAGTTACCTAATTTCACATACATTTCACACTAAAATGCATGTTTCCACATCAAATTGGATATGAAAGGTCACTCTGTCATGTCTTTTAATAAGTGACGTTAACAACAGCTTATAATGTCTACGCTATTACTTTGCATACAATTTATTTTGTATAAACACCAATATAAAATGCCTAACTAATCCACCCACTGTATACATATACCAGAAGATGTAGAGACGGGTTCCTATACAGAATAATTATTAGCATGCTTCATGACAGCTGCATTAGATTAATGACAAATTATTGCTAGAAGCTGTGTTTGTAGAAAATGTTAACCGGTCAGGCAGCTTTAGCCTCCAGGTAGCACTTGATAAAGCAATTAAAAGAGTCATAAATTAAACATGACTCATGCTTACACATTTTAAAGGAGCTGCTTTTCAACACCAACGTAGTGCAGAAAGAAAAAATAATACTTGAACAACATATTTTGGGGCAAATATTTAATATTTCTGGAATCCAGGGGCCATATTACCGGAGTGCCTCGGGGACACAATTGGCATTTGAGCCCGCTTTGCAAGGCCCTGGGGCACTTTGGTATTACAGAAGGGGCTGCAGACATTTGTGCGTCCCCTTCTGTAATACCGATAGTGCTGGTGCACATAAAGCACCAGCACTATCATCAGAGGGCGTGGCCCTGTGCAAATGAGGGAATCCCATTACCTCTGTTCCTTATTACAGACATGGACACAGAGGTAAAGAAGCTGTCAGGAGGTGTACTAACTGTGCGTCACCTAAAAGGTGTTGCACTGTCAGTGTGCCCCCTGATAGCAGTGCTCTGGAGGGGGGAAGGGCGTCCTATGGAACCCTCATACATCTCCTTGCCGGCAGGTGCAGCCACTTATTGCACCCGCCTGCAAGGGGATCTCTAATCCCCCTTAAAATGCAAGTGGGACGCCACCTGCACTGTGAAACAAGGAGCGGCTTCAAAGCTGCCGCTTCGTTTTTCACCTGAATGCATTGCCCCAGGGCAGTGTGAGTTTGTGGCTGCCCTGGGGCAGCACATTCACTATAACGTTATGCACTGGGCGTACCTTTTGAAAGGTGCGCCCAGCACTAAGCAGGAAACTGCACTCCTACCAAAATATGTCCCCAGGTATGGTATCAGACCATTTGTATTTTTTCTTTTTTTAATCTTAAATTTATCAAACGTACATTAAAAGACAAATCATAGCTGGGACTATTCTTCAAACACAGTGTCTAATACTCTATATAGACCCATATCCCTCTTTACTTTTCATGACCCAACAACCGCTAGAATGTTAACTAAAATACAGTGTTGGAACCTGTCAGTATCCATTTTCCAGTGTAGCCTATCCAATGAACTAGGTGGTGCTTAAATATTGTAAGCTGATTTTCACTCTTATTAACCTATACATATTTATGATGAGATCAATCTAACAAAGTAGTCGATCCATATAAGTGGCACATTTAAATCCAATTCTTTTATTTCACAATTGTATTCAAATTTGTGAGATTCAATCCTACTTATCAGCTCATAAAAGTAACATGATACAGTACTAGTCACGATGATGACACCACAGGTATGTATTTACAAATTAGCCACAGTAACCCAGTGGGAACCACCTACAGGCACCTGGCTTTCATTGTAACATGTGAGACTTCCCGCATATTAATATCCGGGAAGTACTCCATTTCTTATCCACTACGATAACACCTACGGTATGTATTTGCAAATTATGCACAGTTTCCCAGTGGGAATCACCTACAGGTGCAAGACTTTCATTGTAACCTATGCAATTCCCCCATATTAATATTTGGGGAGGACTCCTTTTTTCTATTGCACATATCCCCCTAAAAGTGACCAGTGCATAACTCAATCACCCCATTGGCATCTTTCAATTCAATGCATTCCCCATTTAAGTAAGTGCTCTGTGTTTTTCAACATAATGTGCAAATGCATAATATACTTCTTAGTTTATTGCACTCCTAGTCCCAAGGTAACCAGTAATAACTTGATTGCCCCATTGTCGTCTTCCAATTCTATTTACTCTTCATCAAAGAAAGCGCTTGGTGCTTCAAAATGAAGCACAAATGCATAATATGATTTTTAGTTCATTGCATTCCTAATCCCAAGGTGGAAGGTGTTTTCATTAAAATGGGTGGCACATTTTTCACCATATTCATAAGCAGGGTTGGCTCCTCCATAATGGTGGAGAAGGGTGGCACTGCTGCTAAAAATAAAAAATAAAATGTTAATAAAAGCATTTTATTATCATTTTATTTTTGCCTGCCTGACTGCCACCGATGCGCATCTTCAGCGGGGCGGGGCCAGGCAGGGGAAGTGGTGGTGGGCACTTTTAAGTGTGCATGATGGTTTGGCCGGCCATCTTGGAAGAACATAGTAGGGGCTATCACGAAGTCAGGCCGAGCAGCAATGCAACTTGGGGGACCGGCAGGCTGGTAGGTCCCGATCTTCTCTTGACTCTCAGACCACATTTTCGTAAACCTTTTAGGGTTAGCCAGAAGCAGCACCTTCAACACCACAACCAAGAGTCCAGGATTGGATAGGCAGCACTTGGGGGAGTCGAGACTTACTCCAGCAGAGGCCAGGTGCGGAGTCCAATGTCTCTGGAGCTTGTTGCATCCCTCTAGCACATACAGGGGCTGGACAACTAGTCCTTGAAGTGACTCTAGTTTTCCTGGTTCATGGAGCAGGTCCAGTCCTCCTGCAGTCAGCAGGGCAGTAAGACATTCCTCTTGGCAGCAGGGAAGCAAGCTGTCCTTATGAATTTTCGACAGGTCCAGGGGTGTACAGAAGAGGTTGTTTAGGTGGTCCAATATTTATACCTGGTGTCAGGTTTTGAAAAGGGGTTTACATCATGGCTACCTCACATCTCTTTCTGTAAAGTTCTTGCCTTCCCATGCCAAGGCTCCAAGTAATCTGGCCTGCAAAACGTGTGTGTCAATTTCCTTTGTGAGTGTGCTGGAGACAGCCTTTTGAAATGTAAGTGGGGCAGGGAACAGCTTCGCTCACGCATCCTGGCAGGATGGTCCATCCTGTCTATGTCTAGTTCTCTATTGTTTACTGTCTGGACCCAATATGAATTCTTAATGAGGGAGACATTAACAGGTCCAGGCCCTCCTAGAAGGCCTTAGAAACTTTTGGACAGAAAATTGCCAACTTTCTAAAAGTGGCATTTCCAAAATTGTAATCCCCCTTCTCCCCCAAATTAAAAACAGTGTA
Organism: Calotriton arnoldi; assembly: GCA_963921515.1. Classification (NCBI taxonomy): domain Eukaryota; kingdom Metazoa; phylum Chordata; class Amphibia; order Caudata; family Salamandridae; genus Calotriton; species Calotriton arnoldi. The sequence goes on from CAWUFW010003019.1 coordinate 1,689,680, forward strand.
TACACGTATTTCACTAATTTCACATTCACTGCTCCAGCTGAGAAGTGCCCCACATTGCCCTGGGGCAACAAGGGGTTTTAAAATAACTATTTTTGGGATCCTAGTGGTGCTTCTAGAAGGGGTAGTGCACCACCAGGGATTCTTTTTTAATGTTGTGGAGGGCTGCGGTGAGTGCAGCAGCACCCCAGCAACATTAAAAAAAACACAGTAAGTCTCCTGGGTCATTGAATCCATGACCCAAGGAGAGCTTACATTTTTATTTTAAAGCACTCTGAGCTGGAGCTGTAGGTTCTTCAGTTGAAGTACAGGGGCGTCTTGTGGTTTGTTCTATCACTGCATTTTGTGGCCTGTAAAATGTTAAACAAAGACTCAAAGACATGTTAATGTTTTTTTAAAGGTTTTATTAAAAATATTTTAGCATAATTCCTTTTGCTAAAAATTGCTATGTGTGAATTTATAAAATATACATTTATTTGTGATTACTGGTTACTTTATGACAAAGACAAGAGGTCTGCTTTATGTATGTTAATGTGCTCACTCCTTAATGAAGCCAATAGGCCTGCTATTCAAATCCTAGATTGCTGACCCTTTGACAAAGTCAGTAGGTCTGCCTTACTTAAAAATACACCATTATATTGTTGCATCACATAATCAGCCGTGTGGCATTATAATCAGGAATTTTAGTAATACCTTAATTTATATTAAAAAGACCTTAGAAAGTCACTGAAAGCCAAAGGTTAAAGGGATGCTTCAGTTAGGTGAAAATGTCAGTTTAAACATACCATTATAAAAAAAAAAAAAACACTAAAATTAATCTGTTATAGTTATAGTTACTTTAGGTCACGAGTTATATTACTTGAGATAACTGTAAATGGTGAATTTTGTTATTTTAAAACGTATGTTTTAACTGACATTTTCACCTAACTATAACATCCCTAAAACCTTTAATTTTTCAGTGAGATATATATACATATAATTCTCACTGAAAATTTTACTGATTAGTGATAATTAGGGCCGGGTTTCCTTCGGAAATTGATATTTTGGAACCATTTGATGAATCTTCACCAAACTTTTTTTTTTTAAAGATTCATGCACCTCAGCTCATTTCTGGAAAGTTTTTGGGTGATCCATCAAGTCAGGCTGAGAAAAAGGGGAGTCCCAAAACGCATTTTCCCAATGCAATTTCCCATAGTAACTTTAGACAATGCTACAGCCAAAACAGCAGAACGGAATTACACCAAATTTGACAGAAAAGTTAGAACTTTTGGATTTGGTGTAAATTTGTTAAGTTTGTAAATTTGTTAGGTTGTTTTTGAAAAATTAAGGTTTAAAATGTATAGATATTGCACACCGCAATATCTTAATGGTACTACCGCAGAGTTTCATGGTTCCATGACTTGAAAACACACGATCTGATAGATTGCTCTCAACCTGATGTACACGTTGCTGCCACCATTATAGGACTTGAGGACTCGGACCTTGTGTCCTAAAAATTGAAATAAAGCGACGTATAAGGGGGGTAGGTTAAGGGTTAAGGGTACCCAGACCTATTGGCCCTTTTGAGGGGTCCTAAAGGGACTCACTGAGTGGTGAAAGTGCAAAAAAGAAATATTTGTTACTGCAGACTCACTATGTTCTTGTGGTGCTCCCACCCTGTGAAAATATTTGGGTGTTCTACAGTGGCGGCTCGCATAGGGCGTGCTGCGGGGTGTTGGGGTGGGGCGGGGGAGGGGCAGGGTGGGGGGTAGTAAACTCGGACATACGACGGAACGGAGGAACATAATAATTACTTTCCTACGTTCTGACGTATGTCTGAGTTTACTACCCCCCACCCTGCCCCTCCCCCGCCTCACCGCCCCGCAGCATGCCCTATGCGAGCCGCCACTGGTGTTCTATGAAATTACAGCAAATGAAAAGTAAGATTGATGTGGGAAGAAAAACAAATTGGGTGGATGCCCATATGCTGTTGAATGACCTTGGAGGGGTGCCAAGCAATGCAGGCTTGGCCAGCTGTGGGTGGTTGGGCACCAAGCCAGGCTGTCGGTCAGCCCATGTGCTCAACCCCACGCTGTGCACAGCTGAAGGCCATGCACGGTAGGGATTGGCCCCCTGCAGGAGTCTTGGGTGCCCACTGGGGTTTGGGCACAGGGTCTGGGCTGCGATCATATCCTGAGCTCAACTTCTGCCTTGCATGGGCAATTGCATTGAGCAGCGGGAGTTGCGGGGGTTGGGATAGCTAGAAATGGTAATGAAATCTTAATTCACATTTTTAAAAATATAGAAATTCACAGAAAAAAGTAAAGTTTAAAGTGACATTATTGTTAGGCATGGTAATACTTTAGTTTACATTACAGAAAGATTTATAAAATTCACAAAAAAGGTGAAAGTGAATCTGTAGTTTAGTTAGCGAAAACGTCAGTTTTAAATACCATTTTAAACACAAGAAACACTGAAAGTGACCAGTTATAGCTAGCTAAAGCAACTATAACTTGCGCACCTGTCATGCACTGCTTATGACCCTACATATTACATCATTCATTACATATTCTATGAGATCATTGTTAACATCACTGATGATATCTGAAATGGCATCATTAGTGACAACTAGAAAGCACTTTGTTTTAGAACACATTTTTTATTTCCGTGCATTGCACTTTGCAATTAAAATTGATTTATAATGCACATTATTGCATAAAACACATTTTAAATGTTAGTACGTTATTCCCATCAAAGAATACCACATTTATCAAAACATTGACAGACATAACTGCTGTCTCAGACAAACAATGAATAGTAAATGGATGGCACTTAAATGCTCTAAATCTTTTTAAAGACTATTAAAATCAATTAGTATATCATGTAATATAAAAAAAATACAGAATGAGTAAGACGTGTAATATGGTGCTATATTGCCATTAAGGGGTTTTGGTGAGATTTGCAAACTACGATGCTGATCTGATACCCATTATGTATTCTTTATATTTGCTTTTATTTCTTAAAATAAGTGTAACATTGCCTTACATACATAGTAAAAACAAAAGGAGTCATTCAACAATACATTTATTCTTTTATTGTCCAGCAGTTAAGATGGTAATAAGTAACACTGCAAAGTTGAACTCTACAAAAATGACACGTTACAGTTAGCAGGAAAATAAAGTATATCACTTTCCACCACCTACGAAACACCTGTTATTTCCTCAAATCCAGAGCAGGAGGTGAAGTACATAATTTAGGGCCAGATATAATAATACATTTGTTTGAAAAACTGGTCGCAATTTGTGAGCAGGGAGGAAGTTTGTGAACTGACTATAGATCAATTCAACATTTTCTGAACTGTAGTGAGTCACACTTTGACCTAGCTCGTTAATATTTATGTGGTAGGGCACACATTGTGACTCGCTTCAACCTTCAAGGCTCACAAGACCACCTTGTCTGCGAGTGCCTGTAAATTGAAAAGCTTTTTGGGGGGAAGCAGCCCATCTTCCTTAAAGTGTCCTTTTTGTTAACCACTGCCAGCTCCCCTTGAAACCTTTTTCATCATTCACTAAGGGCAATGAGTTCAAATGGGCTCCTACCCTTTTGTAAAAGAGTGACTCCTAACTTGGGGGTCTGTAAATTTTCAATGCTTAAAGACTACTAGTTCAGGCTGTACACAAGTAAAGCTGCTGCTGATGCACCACCTCTCCATTGCTTTCATTATCGAAGTATGTTTACATGTCAGACAAAGGTCAAGAAAACCAGGGTCTTTGTCTCAGGGGTATGTCTCCTTAGAACCATTAAAGAGTTTTGATTGTCTATTTTTGTACATCATACAAAGCACTTTTAATGTTTCCTCTGTGCATTTTAATGACATGTCTTTCAAATAACGGACTGTTTGTACGAATCCAAGATCGATTGTAACACCACCACAAATTTGTAGTTTTTCTCTTTATTTTCTTCATGGATTTCAATTGAAGAAAACATGTAGGGCCAGATGTACGACCTTTTTTACGGTCGCAAAAGTGAAATCAGCCCGTTTGCAACCACGAAAAAGTGTGGTGATGTGTACAAACCCTATTTTGCGAGTCAGTAACCAATTACTGACTCGCAAAATAGGGTTTGTGAGTCGCTATTAGGAAGGGCGTCCCTTGCTAATAGCGAGTTGCACTTGTATGTACAATTGTTTCGCGACCCCAATTGCAGTCACAAAACACTTGCAGTGTACCACCTACTTCAAGTAGGTGGTAAGCCACTCGCAAACAGGAAGGGATCCCCCCAAGGGGACCACTTCCTCTTTGTGAATGGATGCGAAAATATTTTTTAAGAGCAGGCAGTGTTTCCACGGACCACTGTCTACTCTTAAAAAATGAAACAGAATCGTTTCATTTTTCTTTTTAAATGCATCCCGTTTCCCTTAAAAACCTGCCTTATTGAAAAAGCAAATGCAAAAGGAACAAATGATGGATGGAATGCTGAACAATGCAAACATTTACCTCCAGTCACAAAGATCTGGGTTTAATCCATTGTTCTTTTGCTCACCACGCCACCCCAGTTTTAACCCAGCTATATGCAAATCAGGCTTAACCTTGTTCCTCATGGGAACAGTCCAGCCCGAACTGCCATGCAAGGTCCTCCCTGGACCGTAAACAAGTATCCTGGGACCAGTTTTGGGGCATCACTCCTTATCAGCCAGGCTAGCTTGGATCCAGTGGCTCAGTGAGCATGGGACCCATGTCTGGGCATACCCTTCCCTCTTAGGGAAACAAATGCAAAAGGAACAAATGATGGACAGAATGCTGAACAATGCAAACATTCACCCCCATCACAAAGATCTGGGTTTAAATCATTATTCTTTTGCTCACCACGCCACCCCAGTTTCGACCCAGCTATATGCAAATCAGGCTTGACTTTGTTTTTCATGAGAATATTCTTCCCTTGGCCGGAAACAAGCATCCTGGGTCCAGTTTCGGGGCATCACCCCTAATCAGCCAGTGGGTCCTGTGCTCACTGCACCACTGTATTGGAGCTAGCCTGGCTGATGAGGGGTGATGCCCCAAAACCAGTTCCAGGATGCTTGTTTCCGGTCCAGGGAGAACCTGGCTTGGCAGTTCGGGCTGGACTGTTCGCATAGGGAACAGGGTCAAGACTGATTTGCACATGGCTGGGTCCAAACTGGGGTGGTGTGGTAAGCAAAGGAAAGATGGATTAAACCCAGATCTTTGTGACTGGGGGTGATTATTTGCATTCTTCAGCATTCCGTCCATCAATTGTTACTTTTAAGTTAGCCACCCTAATGGGATGGGAATGTTGTGTTTGTAAAGTATTGGAAATGTTTCCTGCAAAAGATAGTGGATTGTCTGATATTAGCACAGTGCATCTTTATCTTTGTTATTCAGTGTATTTTTCTCTTAAATGAAACAAGCTGAAACTCTGTAAATGTAAAAGAGGGGTCCCCTTGCACAAACATTTGGCTCTCACATCTTCATCCTGGACAAAGCTAATTTCAGTGTTACTGATCCATTTCCATTGCATTTACTAAAGTATCTAATAGACCCCATATATTCTGCCTCCTTCACAAGGCTGTCACATGAAGGTAGCTGAATGTAAAACACGTCATTTATCCAAGTGAGCAACATTTCTATAACAAGTGTGTCTGAGAATCTGAAATGAAAAAGGGTACAATTCACTGTAAAATAAACCTGTTTTAAAAAACCTCATTGTTAAAAGTGAGTGACATTTGTGCAAACCAAAACCCTAGGGCGAGTTACGAAACTGATAAATGAATATAACTAAAAGTATCTGTTGTTCGAATTAAGGTATTCAACTTTTTAATTAAACATTTCAAAAGTTATCTGCTATTATAACAATTTGTTTTGAGTGGGGCAAATTCTAACAATTTAGGTGGAGTATCACTTTTAGATTATGAGAACTTTGTAGAGGATTTAGGTGTTGCTAGGTGAACTGGAGAGTGGAAGGGAGACTTACTTCCTCCGCCATTAGTAAATGTTCAGACATGTTTAGAAATGTTGGTGCATGAGTTATTTTGTTCACTGAGTGGATTATTTATGAGAGCCCTGCATCACTTTTGCACCACGTAAAGTGGTACCTGCATGATGCAGGGCTCTCATAAAGACTGTTGAGGCCACGCAAGCCACCCTGTATGACTTTGAGTGGCCTCATAAATTATGAGTAAGGCGATGCAGCACAAATCAAAGCATAGCCTTACTCTGTGCCCAGGAAGCATTCCATGGTCGCTGCACTGGATTTTCCCACACAACAGCCATGGAACTTTACCCTGCCCCAGATTTACAAAGTGATCTAAATCTGGGGAAGCGCAAAATCCATACTTTCCTCTTTCCGCAGCACACATAGAAAGAGGAAAACGCCTCTTTGGATTGTTTTTGTGTAGAAAGGCGCCCCTTTCTGCACAAAAACAATCCTGCCTGCAATGGCGGCACACTTACACCATGTTTTAATGGTGTCTAGATTGGCACTAGGCTGCCGAAACAGTGCCAGCGCAAGCAGAATGGTGCACCGTATTGCTTAAATAAGGTGCATTTCCTGCCCTTTCACTTTGGCATGTGCTAACAAATGCCAAAATTCCATAAATGAGGCCCCAGTGTAAGATGTTGTTTTCTTTGACGTATGGAGGATTGCCGCTGCTTTAATAAAACAAAATTTTTTAATTTAAAAAATAAAAGTTGATACTTATTCTGAGACTTTGTTTAACTTAGTTCTTTTTGTCCTAGACATTTGGTCTAAACGTAGACCAAAGATCTAAGTTTCAGACTTTGGGAATTCACACAGGGCATTTACGAGTTGTATCTTTATGTTATATATAGAAAGTGCATCTATTGTGTTATGACATATATATGACTTACTTCTTGGGCTGTACGAGGCCCCTGGCATTCACCTGGCTTCCGCTGCTGTTGGCGCTGCCTCGCTGGGGTGGGACTCAGTCCCCCAGCGGGGTCCTGGAAGAAGGAGGCGGGGCTAGCCTCCCAAACGCTGTAAAGGCGTCGGGACACTCCAGCAGCGCTGGACTTACTTCTTGGGCCATCCGTGGCCCCTGGCATTCCCCTGGTTTCCCACTGTTGCTGGAGGTGCCTTCCTGGGATCAGTCCCTCAGGGTGCTCTCGGAAGAAGGAGGCGGGGCTAGCCTCCAAAACACCATAAAGGTGTCGGGACACTCCCGCAGCATGGGACTTTCTTCCTGTGCCGTCCGAGGCCCCTGGCATTCTCCTGTTTTCCGGTTGTTGCTGGCAGTGCCTCGCTGGGGTGGGACTGGGTCCCTAAGCATGCTCCTGGAAGAAGGAGGCAGGGCTAGCCTCCCAAACGCCGTAAAGGCATCGGGACACTCCTGCAGCACTGGACTTAGTTCTTGGGCCGTCCGAGGCCCCTGGCATTCTCCAGGTTTCCTGCTGTTGCTGGCGGTGCCTCGCTCGGGTAGGACTCAGTCCCCCAGTGTGCCCTCAGAAGAAGATGCAAAAAGAACAATTGATGGACAGAATGCAGAACAATGTCATGCATTCACCCCAGTACAGAGATCTGGGCCTAAATCCATCGTTTTTTTCCTCACCATGCCATTCCTGTTTGAACCCAGCCATATGCAAATCATTCTTGACCCTGGGGAACAGTCCAGCCCGAACTGCCAAGCAAGGTCCTCCCTGAACTGGAAACAAGCCTCCAAGGACCGGTTTCGGGGGTTTCACCCCTCATCAGCCAGGATAGCTTGACTCCATTGGCATGGAAAGCACGGGACCCACATCTGGGCATACCCGTCCCACTCAGGGTGACAAATGCAAAAAGAACAATTGATGGACAGAATGCAGAAAAATGTCATGCATTCACCCCAGTACAGAGATCTGGGCCTAAATCTATTGTTTTTTTGCTCACCATGCCATGTCAGTTTGAACCCAGCCATATGCAAATCATTCTTGACCCTGATGGATAGAATGCAGAACAATATCACGCATTCACCCCAGTACAGAGATCTGGGTCTAAATCCATCTTTTTTTGCTCACCATGCCATTCCAGTTTGAACCCAGCCATATGCAAATCAGTCTTGACCCGGCACCCAATGGGAACAGTCCTGCCCAAACTGCCAGGCCAGGTCCCTCATGGACCGGAAACAAGCATCCTAGGACCTGTTTCAGGGTTTCACCCCTCATCAGCCAGCATAGCTTGACTCCAGTGGCATGGAGAGCACGGGACCCACGTCTGGGCATACCCGTCCCACTCGGAGTGACCAATGCAAAAAGAACAATTGATGGACAGAATGCATAACAATGTCAGGCATTCACCTCAGTACAGAGATCTGGGCCTGAATCCATCGTTTTTTTGCTCACCATGCCATTCCAGTTTGAACCCAGCCATATGCAAATCATTCTTGACCCTGGGGAACAGTCCAGCCCGAACTGCCAAGCAAAGTCCTCCCTGGACTGGAAACAAGCCTCCTAGGACCGGTTTCGGGGGTTTCACCCCTCATCAGCCAGGATAGCTTGACTCCAGTGGCATGGAAAGCACGGGACCCACATCTGGGCATACCCGTCCCACTCAGAGTGACAAATGCAAAAAGAACAATTGATGGACAGAATGCAGAACAATGTCATGCATTCACCCCAGTACAGAGATCTGGGCCTAAATCTATTGTTTTTTTGCTCACCATGCCATTCCAGTGTGAACCCAGCCATATGCAAATCATTCTTGACCCTGATGGACAGAATGCAGAACAATATCATGCATTCACCCCAGTACAGAGATCTGGGTCTAAATCCATCTTTTTTTGCTCACCATGCCATTCCAGTTTGAACCCAGCCATATTCAAATCAGTCTTGACCCGGCACCCAATGGGAACAGTCCTGCCCGAACTGCCAGGCCAGGTCCCTCATGGACCAGAAACAAGCATCCTAGGACCTGTTTCAGGGTTTCACCCCTCATCAGCCAGCATAGCTTGACTCCAGTGGCATGGAGAGCACAGGACCCACGTCTGGGCATACCCGTCCCACTCGGAGTGACCAATGCAAAAAGAACAATTGACGGACAGAATGCATAACAATGTCATGCATTCACCTCAGTACAGAGATCTGGGCCTGAATCCATCGTTTTTTTGCTCACCATGCCATTCTAGTTTGAACCCAGCCATATGCAAATCAGTCTTGACCCTGCACCCAATGGGAACAGTCCAGCCCAAACTGCCAGGCCAGGTCCCAGGATGCTTGTTTCCGGTCCAGGGGGAACCTGGCTTGGCAGTTCGGGCTGGGCTGTTCCCACAAGGAACAGGGTCAAGACTGATTTGCATATGGCTGGGTCCAAACTGGGGTGGTGTGGTGAGCAAAAGAATGATGGATAAACCCAGATCCTTGTCACTAGGGGTGAATGTTTGCATTGTCCAGCATTCCGTCCATCAATTGTTTCTTTTGCATATGTCGCCCTAAGTGGGGAGGGTATGCCCAGACGTGGGTCCGGTGCTCACTACACCACTGGATTTAAGCTAGCCTGGCTGATGAAGGGTGATGCCCTGAAACCGGTCCCAGGACAATTGTTTCCGGTCCAGGGAGGACCTGGCTTCGCAGTTCGGGCTGGACTGTTCCCACAAGGAACAGGGTCAAGACTGATTTGCATATGGCTGGGTCCAAACTGGGGTGGTGTGGTGAGCAAAAGAATGATGGATTAAACCCAGATCCTTGTGACTGGGGTTGAATGTTTGCATTGTCCACCATTGCGTCCATCAATTGTTTCTTTTGCATATGTCGCCCTCAGTGGGAAGGGTATGCCCAGACGTGGGTCCCATGCTCACTACACCACTGGATTTAAGCTAGCCTGGCTGATGAAGGGTGATGCTCTGAAACCGGTCCCAGGATGCTTGTTTCCGGTCTAGGGAGGACCTGGCTTGGCAGTTCGGGCTGGACTGTTCCCACAAGGAACAGGGTCAAGACTGATTTGCATATTTCTGGGTCCAAACTGGGGTGGTGTGGTGAGCAAAAGAATGATGGATTAAACCCAGATCCTTGTGACTGGGGGTGAATGTTTGCATTGTCCAGCATTCCGTCCATCAATTGTTTCTTTTGCCCAGAAGAAGGAGGCGGGGCTAGCCACCCAAACGCCATAAAGGCGTCAGGACACTCCCCCAGCCAGGACTTACTTCTTGGGCTGTATGAGGCCCCTGGCATTCTACTGGTTTTCCGCTATTGCTGGTGCTCCCTCGCTGGGGTGGGACTGGGTTCCCCAGCGTGGTCCTGGAAAAAGGAGGCGGGGCTAGCCTCCTAAATGCCATAAAGCCTTTGTGGCACTCCCGCAGCACGGAACTTACTTCTTCGGCTGTCCGAGGCCCCTGGTATTCTCCTGGTTTCCCGCTGTTGCTGGCTGTGCCTCGCTGGGTTGGGACTCGGTCCCCCAGCGTGCTCCAGGAAGAAGGAGGCGGGGCTAGCCTCCCAAATTCCATAAAGGCGTCGGGACACTCCTGCAGCACGAGTTGCAAGCGGACGTGCGCGGGCTGTGCCTGGGCAAAGCCGTGACCAACAGCTGGCAAGTCTGCACCCAGAAGAGGCTCGGCTGGGCGACCACTTTCAGGACTGTTCGTTCTCCTTGTTGTTCTGTCATACTGTCCAATCTCATACATTTTACTTTCAGAGTAGAAACCAATTTACTTACTCCAGACAAGGATGGGTAAAAGAAAGGCGGTGGATGGCGAGGCTGGAGGGGCTGTTGGGAAAGGGAAAAAAGCTAAAAAAAACTTTAAAGCACACTGGAGGCAATAGCGTGCTCGACCGCTGATCGAATGCGAAGGAATTTTAGACACGTAAGTAGAGACCCATGTCCTAAGTAGCCCCACACCAAATACGAGCTTTAGCACCTCGCCCATCATTTCAAAAATGTTTAAGAAAACAAAGGCCAAGGGCCCTGTAATAAGTGTCGATGTGTCAGTGGCCACTTCTGAGGAAGAATCAGTTGTACCATTTGACAAAGCCCTCTGGGCCCATTAGAGTCTGTGATCCCATGTAGCAATAGATTTACCCCCTTCAATATTTGAGTGACGCTTTCCAGGACACTATTGAACTAGTAAGAGTGGGGGTTCCTATCTTGCTAGTAATGGACCCTCAGTGCCATGACTCTAGTGCTCCTAGGCTTATCAGCGACCTCAGAGCTGAAGTAGATGCTCTGAGGTCTATGATAGGCGACCTTACAGGGTTGATGAAACAACTGCTAGAAAGTAGTCAAAGGGTCTGCACGCACAGAGAGGCCCCATCCTCTCCGGCTAGCAATCCTGCCTATAAGCAACGCAACATCCAACAGACAGAACTTAGTCTTTCTATATAGTCAAGGGTCCTGTCAATAGAGCACACAGTAGGAACTTCCCCAAAGATAACCCTAGTCCAACATTTAGGCCAGGTTGGGGTCTGCCCAATAGGATAATACATAATAAGCCCCTGGAGGCACAGTTTGGAAAGTCAGTAAGACACCAGAATTCGTCTCAGGAGCCTTCCACAGCACCATTTTCCTTAAATGTTTACATGATTAACATCCCAAAAATATTTGCCCTGAAGGAGCAGGAGGGGAAAGATTCATTAAGGTATAAAGTGATTCACTGGATCCGTCATGTGAGAGGGTGTAGATCTTTAATACAAGATGACATTGTAAGGGCAAGAAGATATGAGTACCCCACTTCTCCCACCAACTGTATAGAACTACTTCCGAAAGACAGAGGAATGATCAAAAATGTTATAGCTCTTGACATCAGAACATGGCCCCCTGCAGCATCCAAAATCCAATTCAAATTTCACATACCGACTGGGCCATTAATTTGTACCCCCTCATGCCCTAGAGATCGTTTAGGCCCTGATTCATCTCTGGGGCCAAATGATTGACTTTTGAACATAGGTTCTCTGGCTGACAGGCACTCTCCTACTGAACCATTGAAGTCCTCCCCCTGTCCACTTTTGGATGATAGTTTGCCACAAAGTGGCACTATTAGGGAAGGAGTGGGGTGTTCTGTCATTAGCAGCAGAGCGAAAACACAGATTCGGGGGGGGGGCAATCAGTTAGGTAAGAGTGTGCCAGTAGTATCTACCCCTGAAAATCTTGAAAGCCTAAGCACTGCTGTGTATGTTAACACAGGAAAAGTCCCAAAGATTTCACTAGTTTCCTGGAACGTGGCAGGGCTAAAGAGTAAATTGCCCCTCCCCCACTGGAACAACTTTATAGACGGTTTTGACATTTGTTTGTTACAGAAAACCTGGAGCGCAGCTTCAGTTCATAAGTTTGGGTATGTTAGCTATTGTCTCCCAGCAGTTGCAAGAAAGCCAGGTTGTCCGGGGGGGGGGAGAGATTGATAATATGGGTCAAAATAGCTCTCTGCTGCAAAGTCACACTTCTCCCCTCAGATAGCCACGACACCCTGGGGATACGCCTTAAGGGCCACCTAGGTAAAATCAAAGACATTTATAACGTATATACAAGAGGATCAAGCGGGGGCAGGCCATCAGCCATCAGCCATGATCCAAAAGCTTGAGGAACTGCTAGACGATAGAACTGTATCGCCCAAATGCTAATAGCGGGCGATTTCAATGTCACATTTGAACCTCTAGATAGAAACGATTTGAGTGATATAAATGACGAAGATGCCTAGTGGTTTGTCCCCCTATTAGATCTCACTCCAGTCAAGAAATGGTCCCAGCCTGTGCACCAAATAAAAGCCCTGAGTACGGAGTTTGGGTTGAGGGCAGCAAATGGCAGGACCAAATCTGATAGAATGGGTGCTAACACTTTTAATAGATTAAAGTCTCCAAGTCAAATAGACTACATCATGCTAGACTGAAGGGTTTGGCGTAGTTTCATAGACAAGGTTGTGGGTGCAACCATAGACAGTGATCATAACCCCCTCTGTTTAAGCATGACATCAGTATGGGGAGGCACAAACAACCAGACCATTGCTCACCAGCTAACGAGGGAAGTTTACCCATCTAATGACAAACGATGCCTAAAGTGGTGCAAGAAAGTTACACACAAAGACAAGCTTTCACATATGCACCAGGATCTGTTGGCTGTTATGGCAGAGCTATTACAATTGCTCAAGAAGCAAGGCGGGATAGTGAAAGTTACTGATGCCCACTCTCACTTTTTTGAGCACTTGGGTTCTTATTTCACTGTACCTGGGCATAAGATCAACCCCAGATATAAAAACAGGGATCAAAAAACATGGTTCAACAAAGATTGTAGAACTTGTAGAATCCAATTAGCTAAGGCAATAAAATAAAAAAAAATAAAAAGGATTGTGGACATATCAAAACCACTAGGAAGATCTACAAATTAGCCCTCTCAAAAGCCAAAAGAGAGTCGGATGAATCCAGATGGCAGCTTATCAAGGAAACTTGTGCCGCTAGGGATTCAAAAAGGTTTTGGTCATTGGTTGTGTGGGGTGCTGAATCAGGGGGTTCCTCTACCCGCAAATCATAATCTGGCCTCAGACGGGTATGAGCACTTTAAATTGCTCTAATCAGACCCCGATAAGTTGCCCCCGCGACAGATCCTCCACGTCCCCTCCAGATTGTTGGTAGTGACATATTCTCCCTGAGTGACATTGAGGTCTCTATTTGCTCAATTGTCCAGGCTAATGCCCCGGGCCCTGATGGTATACCTGAGGACATTTTCCTACATGACAGCACTAGTTGGTCCCATTATATACTATTACTTTCTAATGAAATAGCGGGAGGTGCCCCAGTTCCAGGGTCCTGAATGGGGAAGAGGTGATCCCTCTATTCAAGAAAGGTGACAGAGACAACCATGTAATTATAGGCCCATCAGCTTAATCAACTCCATTCAAAAAGTATTCTGCCGTACTCTCTTGCAAAGGATCCAGGCCCGGGCCGAAAAAAATGGCATTTTAACACCCTATCAAGCGGGCTTTAGAGAAAAGATGGGGACAACAGACCGGTGTTTCGTCTTCTCCTTTTATATTGGAAAACAGTGGGCATCGGCCAGGGGTAGTCTGCATATAGCCTTCATCGATCTAAAGATAGCCTTTGATCTTGTCCCCAGAAAGAATTTGTGGCAAGTCCTAAAAAATATGGAGATCCCGAGCAAACTTCTCAACCTGGTCATACGTCTCCACGAAGCCAACTTTGCTCGGGTGAGGTGGGAATCTCAGGGACAGCTTACAGATCCTATTTCTGTCAGCAGGAGTGTAGACCAACGGTGTGTACTGGCACCTACACTTATACTCCCTATACTTAAATAACGTAGTTCAATTCTTATCTCAAGAACCTGCTGATGCCCCCACTCTAGGAGGGGAAAAGGTAGTGACCCTGCTGTGTGCAGGTGACACCCTGCTGGTGTCAAAAACTCCGGGGGGGGCTACAGTTGCTTTTGAATCAATTCCAAGACTTATGTGACATGCGGGCCAAGAGATAAATACATCAAAAACTAAATTTATGACTTTAAATCCCCATAAGTCTTACAGGGGAAGGCCAACCCTGAGAGGGGCATTGCTTAGAGAGTCAGTACCTTCGATTATCTAGGGGTGAAATTATCCAATTTAATGTCATGGAAACTCCATGTAACCAAGATGTCTTTGAAGCATAAACAAACAGTAGGGGCCCTGGGGAAAAAACATCGTACCTCCTTTAGCAAACCTGTTGCTTCGGCCCTGCAAGTTTATGACTTAAAAGCTGTTAGTTCTGATTTCCACAGATCTGAATTGTGGGGATTTGACAAAATAGAGGAAGTCCCCAGATCAGAGCACACATTTTTAAGGAGTCTGGCGATGCTACCCCGGAGTACCCCACTTCACCCAATAAGGCTGGGCATGGGAAGGCGATCCATCGCTGACATAGCCAAGCTCCGACCACTATTATTCTGGATTAGAATCAGGTCCACTCTGGAACTGTCTCCGTACACCAATGCCCTGGCTGAAGTAATCCGCCTGGATAGATTTAACAAGATTGGCTGGATATACAATGTAAGGAGGCTCTTATCGGATATAAGGCTACAGGGAGTTTGGGAAAATAACGACCCTTCTATGTTTCCCCAAAATTGTCTAGTGAAGAGATATTATTTGGAGCCCAAGTAGAACACTGTGGTACTTCCTAGGGGAAGCTAACTTTAGAATGAATGGCACATAAACAGGATAGTTCTTTGGAGCAATATCTTGAAGTAACACAAATACCAAAGGATAGGAAATTGTACATGCTGTTTAGGTTTGGCACTCTCTCCCTGAATGATTTCTCAGGTAGATGGCATAGCAATACACTTACACCTCGTATTTGCCCAGGCTGTAAGACACCCATGGAATATGTGGCTCATGTCATGTTTGCCTGCCCGGCATATGCACTTCCTAGAGCAAAATGGCTAAGACCCATTTGCAAACAATTAGAAACACACAATCATTCAGAGGCCATGCGAATCCTAAGATCTGATGCAAGACTGCTGTTGCCTGTGCGGTCGCCGAATTCCTCGGCCATATCTGGGGCATCAGAAAAAGTGCCAAAGGGTGCCGGGAAAGATAACTTAATTATATGTATTTTTTCTTTTATTTAACCACTATCTATCACAAGCCTAGGAATTCTAGTGTGAAATCAAGTTTTCTAATGAGTCTGCGATAGGAATATTTTATCCCGCCTGTTTTAAGTTGGCATTGAAGCCAAAGCTTAGAACGAAAAATAATGAATCTAGGGGGATTACAAATGAAAAGTGCGGTAACATGAATATACTATATTTGCAGATATGTACCATTTATTTTGTAATGCACTCTAATCTCTTCTAGATGGACTGCTTTTTAATTATCAATTTAAGGTTTTAACTGTGGAATTTTAACAATAAAATAAGTTACTGTATTTGAATGAATTGATTTTTCATTGCATATATACAGAGAATGTGGAAACTTTTATAGAATGCATGCCGAAATAAAGTATTTATTGATTGACATATATGTGTGTGTGCATATTAAAATTTTTCATTTCAGAAGCATATGGGTTGCTGATATTAATTTTCCTTAGGTTTAAATTGTAAGGAGGAGTGCTAAAATGCATTTAATGCAGTGCATTCACCTGAGGGCAGTGAGAATGAATCATATGTGTGTTTAATGTTTTCTTTATACATTTTGATAAGTTATCCTTTTTGGTTAATAAAAAAGTATTCGTATATTGTGCCACATATAACAGTACAGTATAAAATAGTAGATTCCTTTATTGAAGATTTCATTTGTTGGATTATATGTAGGTTGTAGAACTAATATGCAGTTAAAGAGAAATGTTAAGTTAGCACGATTGTGGAATTTATCCTTGCAGTCGAGACATTTAATACTAACGTGAAAGTTGTTTTTCTGCATGTTTTTATCTTCTGCCGGTGCAAACCAAAGGCATTTATTAGTTAGTCAAAAGCACATTGTGTTTCAGAGATAGTGAGGTGAGGAAGAACTGGCAAGGCCAAATGATTATAATGAAGAACAAAGCGAGTGTTACCAGTTGGTACAATCAGACGAAGGGAGGAATTCAAGGACGCCTTGGAAGCGGAGACTGGAATATGGGATTAATGTTCAAGACTTCAAGTTCTTTCTTGGGAACTTGAAAAGTACTGTGACGTGTATGAGGTCATATTTCTCAAATGTTCTTTGTGCATTTTAATTAGTGAACCCACCTTGGGGTTATTCAGACTCCCTTTTAATGTTGGAGAGGTAACATCTCTGATTATGTGGCTTCATGCTATACATGACTCTTTACTTATAGATCTTCTACAGAGGTTTGATGCTGACACCTTTCTTTCTTCCTTGATTTAATAGGGTTTCCCCATCCTAAGGTTAGTGCAGGGTTTTGTAGATGCTGCAAATCTTTACTGTGCATAGAGAGAAGGATCGAAACCATTCTTTTTGCCATCAAATCCATTTCCTTAATTTCTGTATCGCTGCTACTGAGATCCTTATATGTTTTTTACTGTTGAGGACCAATATTGTAAGACACCTTGGGGCATATTAGCAAGGGCTTTATCGCCGCGTTAGCGGCACTTTTTGCCGCTAAAGCGGCGATTCTATCAGCAAGCTGTCGCTAACAGGCGTTAGCGACAGCTTTCTGGCGATAGCGGCCGGTTTTCCCATCGCATTGCATGCCAGCGATAATTATCGCTAATGACATGTAAGGTAGGCGTTCCCAAATAAAAACGACTGAAAACAGTTGCTAACACAACTTCCCCCTATTAGCAACGCAAGCGAAGTGATAAAAAAAGTCGCGCTAAGCGCGATTATCGCTAGAATTTAACACCTGCTAAAAACATGACTTACCTGTTTCTTCAATGGGAGGTGGATTGTCAGGCTAAGTCCACCATGGCGTTAATGCGTGAATATCGCTGGATTTGCAGCGATATTCACGCATTTCGCCGCTATCGCTGGATATTTTATCGCATTGGAGTTAAACGTTGCTAATAGCGTGTTATCTCCGCGATAATATCCAGCGATAGGCGGCGATAAAAAAACCGCGCTAAGCGCGGTTTGCCTTAATTATCGCAAGCTGTTGCTAATATCCCCCTTTGTTTGGCCTCCCTTTGGTTATTTTATATTTTTACATTATTTTTTTGAGATTGATATATATCAGTCTGGCTTTGAGTTTGTAATAAACCTTTTACTTCAAGTTACTGATTCAGACTTTTATTGTGTGGTCCTCATTATCACACTGTACTTTAAGATCTAAATTGTTGTTAACCCCTTTTCCTCCCAGGCTAGTAAAAAGGTCTATTGACCAAAATTAAATTGGAAAGACCTGCCCAGAGCGTTCTCAAACATGTAACGATGATATTATAATAAGTACAAATAAGTTGTTTTTGAACTAAGAAACAATGAGGAACTGTTTGAATGTTTAATTTCAAACAAATACAGTCCATTCTGATTAAGGTTATTGCCTCCAATAAGAGGTAATTGTAAGATTTACTGTAAATCATCATCAACTAACACACAGTATTTACTATTTTTTAGTCGCTATGCTGTAAGCTGCATTAATTAAATGTAAATCTATCTTTTCAGTCAAGCCCGCCACATTTATTGCCATTAATACATGTTCGCGCATTCAACGTGAGATAAATCACAATATAACTTATTTTTATTTCACAAGAAGCAAAACTACTCATTCCAGTACTCTGTCCACCACAGTCTCACGACAGAAACAGCATTATGAGCACAGAACGGAACTTCGCATGCAACGAGGCAGGAAGTCCTTAAAAAAAAAAGACATCATGGCCGTCTCTGATCCTTAGCACATTCTAAATAATGAATCCTAAATGTCATGAATGAATCACCAACTGTCACAGTTTCTTCATCTTATTTAAGAGAGAAGTACAGTTGATCCCTCAAGGAGTTCTAATGAATAGTAAAGAAGAAAATATTATAAAAAGGTGAAAATGCGACATTAAAAATCACAAGCCATGTAACAAGAACACATCTTTCTTTTGCAGCAAGGACAGTAGCTGTGATGTGTATTTTGTATATTGACCTTACCAGGTGTACTCTTTGTGGCGTGATATTCCTGTTAATTGGGCAAGTGTGGGATATCTTAACTGATACACTAATTAAAAAAAGAAACGAAAGCGTCCCAGTCTAATGAGCTGAATTGCCTTTTCATCGCAAAACTTTAGAGACCTAGCTGAACTTGCCAGACTGGATCAGGAAGGGGCATTCCTTTAGAAACGTCTGTCATAAGCATCAGAGAGCGACAAAGTCACTCAAGGGCATCTTAAGCAGATGCAATTTCCGCACACTCTTGACATATTCCAGTAAATTAGTCACTTATCCTGCAAGCTGACAACGATGCAGTAGCAAAAAGGGACTCCAGAGCTCTTGATTTGAGTTTGAAATGCTGCCTGTGTCAATGTGAAGAAACGGTAAGTGCCCTGTAGGTGGCTTCCTCTTGAGAGCACTTCCTGCTGAAGTTTAAATGACAGCACGCACCAATGGCAGGCCTCGGCAGATCAAGGTGGGGTCTCCTAAGGGGTTACAGGACGATTTACAGAATACATTTTATTGCACATCTGTAAATGAGAATGATGTTTCCGTAGAAGCTAAATAAATGCGGAAAAGATGTGGATTTTCTGGGGGCTTTGTTCTGATGTGCACATTGTGACAGTACTGAACAACCAAATAGTGTACTAATGAGTATATTGTACAAAAAATGTGTTCTGTTTGCTTATCTTGTCCACACCATTAAATATATATTCATTATTTAGTTAGAAGGGTTGGTAAAAATATTTGTAATGTGCCCTTTTCTATCTTAAATGAGTGTACCAGTTAAATGGTCATTCGCCAACCCACGGCTCAATGCGGCTCACTTGTTTAAAATTGTAGGTCGGTCAGCTCTCATTCTAACCAATCATTCCTTCCAACTCCAGAGGCAGACCTCGCATTCAGGGTCACCTCCGAGGGGTCTCTTTTGTATTGTGTGGCCAAGCTGATGAGGGACATATCCAGACGCAGTCGGTGGTAGGAGTGCCGGTCGGGCGGTGACGTGGGGCAGGGGAGGGGCAGGGTGGGGGGTAGTAAACTACGGATTAAGGCCCAATACAGGTAAGTAAACATTTAAATAAATAAAACGAATTGCTCACAACGAAATTCGTTTTATTTATTTAAATGTTTACTTACCTGTATTGGGCCTTAATCCGTAGTTTACTACCCCCTCCTGTCCCTCCCCCGCCCCACATCACCGCCCGACCAGCACTCCTACCACCGACCGCGCCTGGACATATCCCTTGTGGAAAGGCACTAGTTCCCTGGTCTCTCTTTTCGTTTATCTGCTCTCTGCTTGCCCTTGTCATGTAATCAAGCCCAGTCTCGGAGCTGCATTCACTCTGCTACCAGCAGTCTCACCCCTCCTTGGTCAGTACTGCATCAGTAGAGTTATTCTCACAGTTGATTCTTTTATCTGACAGTCTTTCCCCACCAGTCCAGCTATCTGTGGTTATCAATCTTGGTGATCCGCTCCATTCTGCCTTTCACATGACTGCTATACTGAGAGTCAGCACGGCCTGGATTCAGTATCTCTTTCATCACCAAGAAGCCTCTGTTCACATCCATTTCCGTCCCAGATCTATTTGATGTTCCAGTAGGTTGCAGGTTGTCAGCTCGAAAATGTCAGTACAAGAAGGCTCATTGTGTGTTGGACACTCCCACTATGGGCCTTATATTTTAATTTACAGTTAACGACCAATTCTATTTTTCAATTGAAATTCTAGGTTTCTGGTTTGATGTAAGGGTAGATAGAGGATAAATAAATGCGAAAAACTGGAGTTGTTTTTCTGGAGGTTTTGTTTTGAAGTACTTGTAGTGCCGAAACTAAACAACTGAATGGTGTACTGGTGAGTACAAAGAGAAAAATACACCATTAAAATATCTATTAATGGCGGCGTGGCTTGAGCCGCCACCAAGATGGCCGCTTTGCTCTAGAGCTCCGTGACGCGGTCGGAGTTACGAGACTTTTTCTAGTCTCACCCGTCACCATGTACTCTGCATTCATCAGTATTTGAAAGGCGGACGCGGGGGGAACAGGTAGATACCTTCATTTTCTTTTTTTTTCGCAGCTTTTTGCCTGTCCCCGCCGCGTTCCGGCCTCTGTGCCAAAAGGCGTAAAGCACCAACTTTGGATATCTGGTCGCGCCAGACTGGGACAAAGTCACAATTTCAGGCAGACTGAGATGGAGCACATGCCAGCTACAGGGCTCCAGTTAGGCCCACCGAACAGAGCACATTGAATCCTGGTTTGTGGAGCGTTGCGAGAATCTGTGTTGAAGATGCATTGCACAGCCAAAGCGATGCATCGGTTCCAAGATGTGTCGAGGCTGCAGTGAGAGGTCCTGAAGCATTGAAGCCGAAGATCTTGCCAACAAGGGCTTGCCATGCAAAGTCTAGAGTCGAGGATGCATCGCGAAGTTGGGGCAATGCATCGGTTCCAAGGATCTGCGAGACCGTGATGCAGATTCCGTTGACGTCGTCGAGGCTGTCATTGACAAATGATGTGAGGGCCTGTGCTGGATTGGCATCACACTGCATCAGTTCAAATGCATCAACGGGCTGCGATGTAATGCGGGTATTTGAGGTGTTTCCAATTCATTCAGTAGTGGCAATGTGTAGGTACTGCTCGGGGTTGCACGCAAAGCAGAGGAAATGCTCCGGATCTGCTGGATCCAAAGAGGCTGACAGATTACCTTTGGCAATTTCCAAGGGCTCAGGACTGGACTGGCACCACAAAACAGGAAATACTCACAGATGGCCGAGACCAGGTGCAGAAGCAAGGTTGTTGGAGCCTTCTGTCCCAGGGGCTCAAGTCAGGAGGCCAGCCAACTAGTCCTTGGAGTAACTTTAGAGTTTTGGGTTAAAGAGATGCAGGTCCAGTTCTTCACACCCAGGCAAAAGGGCGGCAGGTAGCAGGTCGGTACAGCAAGACAGTAGCCCAGCAGGGCAGCAGTTTGGCCGAGTGGAAGTCCTTCAGCAGCTCAGAGTATCCACAGGTCCAGTATTTATAGCCAGTTGTGCCTTTGAAGTAGGGGAAAAGATTTTAGAGGTTTCCCTTTGAAGTCCCCAGGCAGCCTGTCTTACCTGTCCTGACTCCAGACTATCTACAGGGTGTGTGCAGCCCTTTGTGTGGGGTCAGGACACAGCCTATTCAAGTGCTAATGGAGCTGTTCCCACCACCTCCCTCCCCTCCTGCCAGTGATGACCCATCCAGGCACACCTAAGCTCCCTATTGTTTGTGGCTGCCTAGGAGAAATACACAAAGCCCAACGGTGGACCACACCCCGTCATGTAACCAGAGACAGGTTACTGTCACTAAATGGCTAAGGGAGCCAAATGCCAAGTATCTAATTTAAGCCAGATCTTTTGACTGGGGGAGAATGTTTGCATTGTCAGCATTCCGTCCATCATTTGTTTGCTGTAACACTTTTCGCCCTAAGTGGGATGGGTATGCCCAGATGTGGGTCCCTTGCTCACTGTGCCACTGGATTCAAGCTAGCCTGGCTGAAGAAGGGTGACATACCCTGAAACCGGTCCCAGGATGCTTGTTTCCGGTCCAGGGAGGACCTGGCCTGGCAGTTCGGTCTGGACTGTTCCCATGGGGCACAGGGTCAAGACTGATTTGCATATGGCTGGGTCCAAACTGGGGTGGCGTAGTGGGGAAAAGAACGATGGATTTAACCCAGATCTTTTGACTGGGGGAGAATGTTTGCATTGTCAGTATTCCGTCCATCATTTGTTTGCTGTAACACTTTTCACCCTAAGTGGGATGGGTATGCCCAGACGTGGGTCCCTTGCTCACTGTGCCACTGGATTCAAGCTAGCCTTGCTGAAGAAGGGTGGCATACCCTGAAACCGGTCCCAGGATGCTTGTTTCCGGTCCAGGGAGAACCTGGCCTGGCAGTTCGGTCTGGACTGTTCCCATGGGGCACAGGGTCAAGACTGATTTGCATATGGCTGGGTCCAAACTGGGGTGGCGTAGTGGGCAAAAGAACGATGGATTTAACCCAGATCTTTTGACTGGGGAGAATGTTTGCATTGTCAGCATTCCGTCCATCATTTTTTGCTGTAACACTTTTCGCCCTAAGTGGGATGGGTATGCCCAGACGTGGGTCCCTTGCTCACTGTGCCACTGGATTCTGGCTAGCCTGGCTGAAGAAGGGTGACATACCCTGAAACTGGTCCCAGGATGCTTGTTTCCGGTCCAGGTAGGACCTGGCCTGGCAGTTCGGTCTGGACTGTTCCCATGGGGCACAGGGTCAAGACTGATTTCCATATGGCTGTGTCCAATCTGGGGTGGCGTAGTGGGCAAAAGAACGATGGATTTAACCCAGATCTTTTGACTGGGGGAGAATGTTTGCATTGTCAGCATTCCGTCCATCATTTGTTTGCTATAACACATTTCGCCCTAAGTGGGATGGGTATGCCCAGATGTGGGTCCCTTGCTCACTGTGCCACTGGATTCAAGCTAGCCTGGCTGAGGAAGGGTGACATACCCTGAAACCGGTCCCAGGATGCTTGTTTCCGGTCCAGGGAGGACCTGGCCTGGCAGTTCGGTCTAGACTGTTCCCACGGGGCACAGGGTCAAGACTGATTTGCATATGGCTGGGTCCAAACTGGGGTGGCGTAGTGGGGAAAAGAACGATGGATTTAACCCAGATCTTTTGAATGGGGGAGAATGTTTGCATTGTCAGCATTCCGTCCATCATTTGTTTGCTGTAACACTTTTCACCCTAAGTGGGATGGGTATGCCCAGACGTGGGTCCCTTGCTCACTGTGCCACTGGATTCAAGCTAGCCTTGCTGAAGAAGGGTGGCATACCCTGAAACCGGTCCCAGGATGCTTGTTTCTGGTCCAGGGAGGACCTGGCCTGGCAGTTCGGTCTGGACTGTTCCCATGGGGCACAGGGTCAAGACTGATTTGCATATGGCTGGGTCCAAACTGGGGTGGCGTAGTGGGCAAAAGAACGATGGATTTAACCCAGATCTTTTGACTGGGGGAGAATGTTTGCATTGTCAGCATTCCGTCCATCATTTGTTTGCTGTAACACTTTTCGCCCTAAGTGGGATGGGTATGCCCAGATGTGGGTCCCTTGCTCACTGTGCCACTGGATTCAAGCTAGCCTTGCTGAAGAAGGGTGGCATACCCTGAAACCGGTCCCAGGATGCTTGTTTCCGGTCTAGGGAGAACCTGGCCTGGCAGTTCGGTCTGGACTGTTCCCATGGGGCACAGGGTCAAGACTGATTTGCATATGGCTGGGTCCAAACTGGGGTGGCGTAGTGGGCAAAAGAACGATGGATTTAACCCAGATCTTTTGACTGGGGGAGAATGTTTGCATTGTCAGCATTCCGTCCATCATTTTTTGCTGTAACACTTTTCGCCCTAAGTGGGATGGGTATGCCCAGACGTGGGTCCCTTGCTCACTGTGCCACTGGATTCAGGCTAGCCTGGCTGAAGAAGGGTGACATACCCTGAAACTGGTCCCAGGATGCTTGTTTCCGGTCCAGGTAGGACCTGGCCTGGCAGTTCGGTCTGGACTGTTCCCATGGGGCACAGGGTCAAGACTGATTTCCATATGGCTGTGTCCAATCTGGGGTGGCGTAGTGGGCAAAAGAACGATGGATTTAACCCAGATCTTTTGACTGGGGGAGAATGTTTGCATTGTCAGCATTCCGTCCATCATTTGTTTGCTATAACACTTTTCGCCCTAAGTGGGATGGGTATGCCCAGATGTGGGTCCCTTGCTCACTGTGCCACTGGATTCAAGCTAGCCTGGCTGAGGAAGGGTGACATACCCTGAAACCGGTCCCAGGATGCTTGTTTCCGGTCCAGGGAGGACCTGGCCTGGCAGTTCGGTCTAGACTGTTCCCACGGGGCACAGGGTCAAGACTGATTTGCATATGGCTGGGTCCAAACTGGGGTGGCGTAGTGGGGAAAAGAACGATGGATTTAACCCAGATCTTTTGAATGGGGGAGAATGTTTGCATTGTCAGCATTCCGTCCATCATTTGTTTGCTGTAACACTTTTCACCCTAAGTGGGATGGGTATGCCCAAACGTGGGTCCCTTGCTCACTGTGCCACTGGATTCAAGCTAGCCTTGCTGAAGAAGGGTGGCATACCCTGAAACCGGTCCCAGGATGCTTGTTTCTGGTCCAGGGAGGACCTGGCCTGGTAGTTCGGTCTGGACTGTTCCCATGGGGCACAGGGTCAAGACTGATTTGCATATGGCTGGGTCCAAACTGGGGTGGCGTTGTGGGCAAAAGAACGATGGATTTAACCCAGATCTTTTGACTGGGGGAGAATGTTTGCATTGTCAGCATTCCGTCCATCATTTGTTTGCTGTAACACTTTTCGCCCTAAGTGGGATGGGTATGCCCAGACGTGGGTCCCTTGCTCACTGTGCCACTGGATTCATGCTAGCCTGGCTGAAGAAGGGTGACATACCCTGAAACTGGTCCCAGGATGCTTGTTTCCGGTCCAGGTAGGACCTGGCCTGGCAGTTCGGTCTGGACTGTTCCCATGGGGCACAGGGTCAAGACTGATTTGCATATGGCTGGGTCCAATCTGGCGTGGCGTAGTGGGAAAAAGAACGATGGATTTAACCCAGATCTTTTGACTGGGGGAGAATGTTTGCATTGTCAGCATTCCGTCCATCATTTGTTTGCTGTAACACTTTTCGCCCTAAGTGGGATGGGTATGCCCAGATGTGGGTCCCTTGCTCACTGTGCCACTGGATTCAAGCTAGCCTGGCTGAGGAAGGGTGACATACCCTGAAACCCGTCCCAGGATGCTTGTTTCCGGTCCAGGGAGGACCTGGCCTGGCAGTTCGGTCTGGACTGTTCCCATGGGGCACAGGGTCAGACTGATTTGCATATGGCTGGGTCCAAACTGGGATGGCGTAGTGGGCAAAAGAACGATGGATTTAACCCAGATCTTTTGACTGGGGGAGAATGTTTGCATTGTCAGCATTCCGTCCATCATTTGTTTGCTGTAACAAGTATCTAAAAGTGGCAATTTCACAACTGTAATTTAAAATCTGACTTCACCATAAGTTAGGATTTTAAATTAGGATTCTAGAGACACCAAACATGAACTGGGTACCTACTCTGATTTGGAAATTATACTTATAAGATGTATTAAGGTAACTCCAATATTATCCTATGGGAGAGGCAGGTCTTGCAGTAGTAAAAAAATGAATTTAAGAATTTAGCAAAACTTAAAACCACATGCTCTGCCCACTGGGCTGTCCAGGGCCTACACTAGGGCTGATGTATATGTATTAAAAAAGGAAGGTTAGGACCTGACAAAAGAAGGTCACTTTGTCAGGTCGGAGTGGCTGTCTAAACTGCACACACAGGCTTCAAAGGCAGGCCTGAGACATGTTTAAAGGGCTACTTAAGTGGGTGGCACAATCAGTGCTGAATGCCCACTAGTAGCATTTAATTTACAAGTGCAGGGCACATGTAGTGCCACATTACTAGGGACCTGCAAGTAAATTAAATATTGCAATTGGGTATAAGCCAATGTTACCATGTTTTAAGGAGTGAGCACATGCACGTTAACACTCGTTAGCAGTGGTAAAGTGCGCAGAGTCTAAGGCCAGCCTAAACGAGATCAGAAAAACTGGGGGAGGAAGGCAAAAGGTTTGGGGGAAACCAACCTAATCTACTTGCATGTATTATTTCATACTGTCTTTGTTCAGTGCAGATGCACCGTATACATTTTGATAGTCAATACATTTTTCCTATGCATTTAATGTTTCATGTTGCATTGCAAAAGCCACAGAAAAAGTGATAAGAGCATCGTTGAGAAATTCGATTTTGTGGGGTTATTGCATAGCTATTGTCTATAATGATCCTACAGATGAAAGCAGGAATTTAGACAATATTTTGAATAATGTAAATTGTACTGTTATCAAACAAAGGGATTTATTCATTCATCAACTGAGGGCATCAAAATTTTATATGAAGGTTATCTAGTGAGAAATCAACAAAATCAAGCGTGGGACATCCTGTTACTCAAAAAATAGATAGGAATATATATTACACGGGAAGTGCCACAAGCAGCTACTAAAATGTTTATACATGAAGCATGATGAGCGTGGCAATGATTTGCCTGGTTTATAAAATCGTGCAATTGTTTTTAAATGCAATATTTGCCGAATCACCAAGCCCAGCTGTTCCATGCATTGAAAACTAAACAATAGACAACCTGCGCCAGCATTATCATAAACAACAATGTGTCTTTTCAATCCCGAGACTCTTTAAGTGGTTATCATTATGGAGAATTGTCTTCAAAACAATGCCCTGGGCTACTGGAAAGAAAGTAACTGCATCATTTTAACGACGTTAACGATCACATGTGAATTTCTTCAAATAACTACAATTTGAAAGAATATTAACTGTAATTTGAAAAAATGGCATAATTATTTTTTTCTGTACATCAGCTTGCCTCTATAGAACATGTAAACCTGGTATGAAGCATATTTTTTGTTTTTACGTTGTCATTTAAAGTTTTGTAATCTGTTTTTAATGATTTTATCATGAAACACAGCATGTACATCGTGGTGTCTTCAGTTGTGTTTTTTTGGTTATTGGGAGTCGTTTTGCATTATTTATCACTTTAAACTTACATGACATGTTACATACTTATTGCTAATAACAGTAGAAAGAAGTTTCGGGGTAACTCAATGGTTTACTATTGATAAATAGCTGTGAAAGATTGATGTCTGTCACAAGTTGTTGATGATTATCAGGTTAGTCAGAATGCTGTGTAATTAAAGATCTAATTTTCTTAAGACGGGCTAGACACAAACATCTCAATGCCAGGATACCCTCACGGGCTCTAAATGTACATATCTCATAACATAACATAACATAACATAACATTGCTCTCGGCTTGCATCAACGTCTGAGCAAGACGATTCGGTCAACCACTTCTTCTGTAAAAGACACCCAGGCAATGGTACGATGACGTCACTACGCATCATGAAATCTTCCCTATTCATTGATAGTTTGTCACATTACATGGGCTGTGACACCAACTATACTTACGCCTGTTTGCCGTCTGAGCCTTTTTGTTTTGTTTTTGTATGCACCCATCCGAGTCCTGAAGGGTTTTCCTCCTCTAGCTCCTCTTCTCTTTATATTATTTAGTAAAGTGTTTTCAGCAGTTTCCCACTCAAGCAGATCAGTCAGCAACCGTTGAACCCTGGAACGTCTTTTGTGAACTTCCAGGCTATTGCTACCGTTTTGCTAGTAACAGAGCTAAATCAATGAGTTTACATATAGATTCAATTTCCGTGATCCCGGCCATAAGACCTCCAAAATAGGTTTGCTGTTTATCCAGGCCTTTCTGTCCTGTACATTCTTTGATTTTCTCTGATGCTTGAATGCAGCATGCTCTAATTTCCGGGAAATCCCATGACATGTGGTAAATACCTGCCTCTCTAAGGAACCAGGGTATAATTTTTCCAAGTCGTTACAGAGTTTAATATGTCCTATGCAAGATATTATATGGTGGTAATTCAAACCTAGCATCCATGAAAATTGTGGATGGGGAGCTCACTACCAACTCCATTCAGTATGGCAAAGCTTTCTATGCAGATCAATTTCTCGTTCACTTCTCCAGATCATATTTTGTCATATCTATCTGTGCCGCTACCGTAAAACTGTATGATTATTTCTTATCTCCCATTGCCCACAATAAATACTTGGGCCAAATCTTCATATGTCCATGGGTGTTTTAGTTCTCAACCTCAGTTTAATTGGACCATTCTCACCATGTAGGTGTAGGCAAAGCTGTAGGCATATGTCTTGTTGGTTGAGCTCTTGTTATTGAACGTTCTCATTATTCCACTCTCAAACAAATATTCCATTTTGGATATCCTGGCTTTGGCCCATACCTTTTTTCCACCAACCTAGGAAGCTCATAAAGGCCAGTATACATCTTATCACCATATGTCACACCATATGTTACTGGTGTCATTGCCCTTTTCAGGCATCTGTACCAGCATGAACATGCAGTGCATAGTAGCCTTGGCATATCCTTTCAAGGTTTACTTCTACCCCACCTGGCATTGTATCGATCTTTACTATCCAAATTAATTGTCAGTGATTTGTTTTGAGCATTACCATTTCCAGCCATCAATCAAGACACCCATTGGAGCTTGGCACCCCAACATAGAAGCTCCTTGCTCAGCACTCTTATTCTGCCTCAACTGGCTGTAGGTGGAGTTTTTTTCAATGCTATCCTAAATCTTTCTGTATTCCATATCAGGTCTATGAGCAAAGAGTCTATTTCTTTAAAAATGAATGTGGGTCGTAGCACCAGTGGTATATTTGTGAAAACATAAAGTAATCTTGTTAATGCAACCATGTTGAGTAATGTCACCCCGGCAGTACCTGAAAGCAAAGTCTCTTTCAGAATGAAATGCTATTGCCAAGCACAGATGGAATGGAGCACACATTGCCAGCGTTCAGTAGGGACCTGAATGGGCAGGCGTCATTGTCCATTTCAGCTCAGGAGCAGGGCTAATAAATCATCATACCCCACATGAACCTCAGGTGGAAGTTCATCCTACCCTGTGTCTTTGCATTACCTATTTCCTTTATAGCTGATTTAATCCTAGGCATGGTTATTGGAGTATCTAGTGGGTGTCTTTCTGTTCAGGAGTAGTTGTTTTCATTCCTGACCTGTCTAAATATTGTCACACAGCAAGTATACTAACCTTGGTGTAGTCCCTGTAAAGCCATTGAATAGTAAGAAGTAAATCCAGTAATTTGGCTTTGATGTACCATAGTGTCATTGCCCTTCTGCAACTCTATTATCATTGATCCTCCTACTTCCGTCTTCCTGATTCGCACTCGCATCCTGCATATTTTGATTTCTTCATCTTGATTTTTGAGTAGTGAATCTCTATAGTCACCATGCCTCAATATATTTATTAACCTACAATATTGTTCCTTTGTCTTATGTTTACTTAGATCACAGTGTCTTTTCTATTCCAGTTATTTAATACTATACTCTATTATAAGTGCATCCTTGCTAAGTTTGCTTTTCAGATCATATAATGTCTGGATCCAATGGCAGGTACATTATATGTTTTCCATTTTAGCAATACATTCTCAGTGGAGCCTGCATGTCCTGTAAGGTAGTGTCTGATGCCTGTAGGGCCCAGAACAACATACCTAGAAGGGGGGTTTGATGAAATTGTTCTGTCTAAATATTGAGCATTTGTTATCATGTTTGTAATCTGGTGGGTACATAGTATTCTATCTAGTCTTGTATGGAGATCATATAGGTAGGCACATAATTAATATTCTTGTTTCAAGTGGCCTCCAGTAGGTCCCAGCCTTGAGACCAGGCCATTTATACCCCAACAATTGTACTGTCTGTGATCCAGACAAAGGGGACTTCTTAGAGTTGTTAGGAATGGGATTCCTGGTTGACTGATGTATGCACCCAGGACAAGCAGGAACCATCACTCTATTCAGGGTAAGCTAGATACATATTAAAATATAACCTGTGCTCACCCTCTGGGAGCTTGGCACAGAGCAGTTAGGTTTACCTAACGAGGCAAAGTGTAAAGTATTTATGCAACACACATACACAGTAACACAATGAATACACCACAAAAATACTCCACACAAGTTTAGAAAAATAGATTATCATATTCTGAACAGAACAAGATCAAAAAGACAAAAATCTAAAGTATAGAGGTTAAGATATTTAATTTAAAAGGAATAAATGCAGGAAAGCGCTTAGAAATAAGTTGAGCTAAAAAAGTTACTTTAGGTCGTGTTGGACGGGGGCAAAGTCAAAGTACGGGCCGATGACGATGGAGCACCGACCGGCTATGGAACCCACGCAGGCGGTGGTGAAAAAAGCACCTTTCCTGGTTGCAGATAGCAAGATGCATCGATGGCTGCCAGAGTCAAGAGGTGTTGAGCGATGCGCCGGATTCTGCCATGCAGTCGAGGGGATGCGTTGATCTCACCAAGCTGCAGAGGCAGTGATATGGTGTCTGATGTGTCGATCTCTGGAGGCAAAGCACTGGTTCTGGTGCGATGCGCCGATTTTACTCTCACATCCGATGCACTCGTTCTGCTACACGCAGACAGGAGATGCATCAAAATCCATGTTGCATGTATCTGGGCCACTTCCAGTGAGCCAGGCACAGGAGCAGGGGTAATGACTTTGATATCCCTGAGTCTCAAGCAACAGAAGTCAAGCCAACAAGCCCATGGAGATCACTTGGAGTGAAGGTAGAGTCTAGCTTTACTTCAGCAAAGTCAGAGAGCAGCAGGTAGCAGGGCAACAAGCAGAAAAGTAGGTCTTCCAGATCAGCAGTTGAGTTAAGTCATTTAAGCAGCACAGCAGTTCTTCTGGCAGAGCTTAAGTTACAAGCCCATCAGTGTCTGATTTTAGGAGGTCAGAAGTCCAGTACTTATACCCAAAAGTGCCTTTGATGTGGAGGCAATTTCAAAGCAGCTCTCTGAAGTGCACAAGTATTTCCTTCAATTCAGTCCTGCATGCCAGGCTATCTGTGGGGGGTAATCAGTCCTTTGTTTGTGGACAGGACACTGCCTAGTGAAGTGTTAGCCTCTCCCTTACATCCTGCCTATGCAAGTCCATCAGAGTGTAGATGTATGTAGATGGGTACTCAGACACACCTATCCTTCCTGTGTTGTGACTGTATAGAGGGAATATCACAAAGTGTAGCTGTCACCCACCTCAGATAGGCTATCAGGCAAACAGAGCATTAAGTGCAGAAAAATGTTCACCTTCTGTGTCATACTGGTATTAAATTTGGGTTGCGTCTTTAGAGGACTGATGTACTGATAAAGAATTGGTCTCTATGCATGAATCAACCTCCCAGCCAAAACAAGAAGTTCTCAAACAAATCAGCATTCAGGCAATAGCAGTCTGAGCCCAACCCTGTCCAAACCTTACAGATGGTTCCTGCCCTGATGAAGGCCTTCACTAAAAACAGACAGGCCCCACAAGAAGGCTGAAATGTGTTGATGTATACAATGCAGTGGTCAGGAGACAGCCATTTATAAATAAAGAAAAAATTAATACATACACGAAGGCGAATAGAGGAATGACGCCTCTATGACTACCCAAGCAACCTCCGACCACTAAAGGACCATTGGGTTTCTGTTGAATCTCTTACTTCTGAGGGCTAGAACATGTCCCCAGCCTAAAAAACATGTAACCTTTAATGGTTTACAATACTAAAGACTTTCTTATGTAATTGTGACTATATGTGTTGCAAATGTATAACTGTAATGTCATCACGTTGGATTGTGAATGTTGTGTCTACATTGTGTTTAATGTGCTATCTATGTAATTAATCATTTATACTTGTGTTTTATGTGTCCAAAACCTAAGGTTTTCAGATGTTGTTTTGAAGTAAAATCTCTCAAATCAGAGAAAAATCATCTTCCTTTCTAAATATGCCATGTTTTTCAACTAATGTAAAATGATGCTGCAGAGATCCATATGACAAAGGGATGGGTGGGAACCCAGTGGTCAAAGAAAAGTATAATATAAATAAATAAATGAAGTCTTAATTGACAATCAACGATACAATTGATGGGTGTATCATGTTAGGAATTACATCGAGATTTATGGTATAGGGGGTACAATTTCTTTCAGTAGAGTACTTTCTAAAAGTGGCATTTCTAAAACAGTAATGCTAAATCTAACTTCACCAGTGAGGAGGATTTATCATTACCATTCCAAAGATATGAAACATGAAAAAGCTACTACCCTCGGATCAGGAATTACAGCTTAAAATATATTATGGAATTCCCAATGCTAACCTATGAGATGGGTAGGCCTCACAGTAGTAAAACAAATTTGGGGGTTTCTCACTATCAGGTCAAGTATTGATTAAACACACATGTCCTACCTTTTATTTACATGACACCCTGCCCTTAGGGTTACTTACAGCCCACCCTAGGGGTGACTCAAATGTAATAAAAAGGGAGTTTTAGGCTTGGCAATTAGTTTTAAATGCCAAGTTGAAGTGTACGTAAACTGCACACACAGGCACTGCAGTGGCAGTCCTGAGATAGGTTTAAAAGTCTACTTCTGTGGGTGGCACAATCAGTGCTGCAGCCCTCTAGTAGCATTCAACTAACAGGCCCCTGGTATATGGTATACCACTTTACAAGGGGCTTACAAGTAAATTAAATATACCAATCAGGCATACACCAATGTCACCTTGTTTAAGGGAGAAGCGCATGCACTTTAGCACTGGTTAGCAGTAGTAAGGTGCTCAGAGTCCTAAGGCCAACAAAAAGAATCAGCAAAAACCGGAGGCAAAAGGAAAAATATCTGGGGAAAGACCAGCCTAAGGATGACAGGACTAATAGGAGTGAGATATGTCCAGTATAGGGTCCATTTCAAAGTCAAAATACCCTTCTCATATCACATGTAAGTTTATCATGTCTCATAATAGACCTGTTGATCTCTCAAGGAAATCAGTCTGGCTTATGTTGGGTGCATACATGGTCATTAAAAGCAAGTCTTCACTATCTACCCTACTCTTAAAGATCACAAATCATCCTTCTTGTCAATCATCAAGTTATGCATGTCATATGGAACCCCTGAGCCAGCCAAAAAAGTACCTACCTGGAGACCCTAGAGTACATCCTGTAAGTATTTCAAACTTGCCATCTTCGCTGCAGTCTTTCTACTCCTGTTTTGTCCAGGTGTATTTCCTGAAGGAATTTTTTATGCACATTAAATCTTCTTAGGTAAGAGTAGATTATATCTCTCTGGAACGCTGAGCCCATGCCCCTGATGTTCTATGTGAGGAACCTACATCTCAAGACCTGTCCAATCATGTGATTTCTACTAGCCCTCTTTTAAGTACAATTCCGTAAGACCAATATGCAAATTTCAGTTCACTGTGTTGCAGGATCACATTCAGTAGCTCTTTTGACACATGTAGAAAAAGTCATACTTTTTGCCCTGATCACCCCCATTTTTTGATTGATATTGGTGGTTACCGATTCTGACAGCGCCCTGAGCTCTGCTAACCAGGCCCAGGTCCAGTGCTCTGCCCTTAAAATGTATATGGTCATTGTTATAAATCTAATTGGCCAATACAACCTACCAGTAAGTCCCTAGTATATGGTATTACATGTAGGTTTTGAGATCCCAGTGGACTTAATGCACTTAAGTGTGTACTGTGTGGTGTTTTGTGTCATCTTAAAGTCAGACATGCCTTGCAGTCTGGTTTTAAAATAACACTGTGTCCACATTCGACTTTGAGAATTAAAAGAACTTCCAAAGTCTAAAACTACCTTTTTATTACATATTCGTCACCA
This sequence comes from Calotriton arnoldi, assembly GCA_963921515.1. Taxonomy (NCBI): domain Eukaryota; kingdom Metazoa; phylum Chordata; class Amphibia; order Caudata; family Salamandridae; genus Calotriton; species Calotriton arnoldi. The sequence goes on from CAWUFW010003019.1 coordinate 1,723,482, forward strand.
CTAAGGTCTGCCCTAGGTGGGATAGGGTGCATTGTTATAAAAAGCAGGGCCAATATAAAGGGTGTTTTTTATGCCCTGGTATGGAAAAACAGCTAAACTCTTGATTAGAGTTAGCTAGCAACATAATTCAATGTATCAAAATAATAGTTACAATATATCCAACAACTTGATAAGGTCTCATTTAGTAAAACTATGCCAGGAAAGTCGTTTTAGAACGTACTATTCTGAAGTTACCTGAAACAGCCCTGTAGTAGCCTCTTCTGACTGGCCAGCCTTTGACAGCCTGAGCCAAACTGCTCCCTGAGTAGGTGTGAAGAGTCCTGGGGCTGAAACAATACAACCATTTGGTGGGAGGAGATTTGTTTCTGGAGAAGTCAGTGGCGTAGCTAGGGGGGGCGATGGGGGCGGACCGCCCCAGGCGGCACGAGTTTTCGGGTGGCAGCCGGCCCCCCTTCCCCCCGCTCTTCTATCATTTTGCCAAGGGCGGCAAACGCAGGGGCCGCCACGGGCAGCCTAAGGCCTAGCTACGCCCCTGGGAGAAGTCAGGGAGGGGAAGGGGGCTGGGGAGAGAAGCTGGACTTCAAAGGCAGGAGAACAGATATCACAGGTCCTAGAGCAGCCCCTACTTAATTGATCCCCAGCTAGATGGGAGCTCATTATTAGATTAGGAGAGGGTCTGGAAGGGGAGTGTAGTGAATTGTTAGCCACACCTCTGGTTTGGCTATCTAGACACAAGCAAGCTCCAAGGAGAGAGTTTCTCCATTTTGATTTTTGTAGAACAGTGCATTCTGGGTCCAAAATATGCCACAATTTGCAGCATGTGGTCATAGCAGAGAGAGGCAACTTTGTCACTATTGGTTGGGGTGCCCCCCACTCTTGCCAGCCCAGAATGGATGATAAATATGTCAAGGTGCAGGTGCTCCTCAGAACTCTGCCTGAAACATCTAAGGAAGATGGACTGTGTTGCAGTGCCCTTGGACTGCACCACAGAAAGCTTGCACTAAGAAGGACTGCAGCTGCTCCACTCTCAAGGCTCCACCAAGGCACCTGATTCTAGTTAAAGGATTGTACTCCCTAAGCAGCAACATGTAGAAAAGTGCTGGGAGAAGCCACCTGTAACATCAAAAGAGAGGTCTACTCCTGCTCACCAGCTACAACAGGATTTTCCTGGACTGACCAGGTGCATTTGGGCGATTGAGTCCCAGACCCCAAGAGGCAATCCAGAGCTTCTGAACCCTTGGCTGGTGCTGCAGGACACTTTTCAACACAAAGGAAACTACTCAGAAGAAGTTCTGAAAGTTTGGGAACTTTTTGCAAAGTTTTAGTAATAAGCTCCAGAAGACCGGTTCGACACCAAGAGTCAAGTCACTGTCACCGACTTAAGAAATGACCTGGCCATGCTGGTGGGTCCTGCTGAAAGCACCGGAGCTCTTCCCATCGACGCTGAGGACAAACACTTCCAGGGGTCACCGAGGTACCACGCAGCAGCAGGCTGTCATCATCGAAGCCCAATCTGGATCCAAGAAACCTGAGGGCTTGTGGTCAAAGCTCCAAAAAAGTGACTAAGTACAAAAGTAAAGTCTTGATCAGGACCTAGCACTCAACCTATCCGATCAATGCTCCATCGCGGTTGGCCTAGAACTTTGACTTTGCCCCGGTCTAGCACAACCAGATCACGGCAAATGGCGCTTTAAGCGTTTTGGCACTAGAATGCACATTTTAACTTTAAAATTTCATATCTCCGGTTCCCTACATTTACTGTTTTGGTGATATTAAATGCTTTACACAGCTGTTTCGTAACTACTTATTAGTGATTGTGGTATTATTACTATGCACTTTCCTACATCACCTATACCTAATTTCTAAACTCATTGAAACAATTACCAGTCTTCCCAACTTGGGCAGACAGGTATTGCCCTATGCCCAACAACAATTTTGATAGCATATACATATTCTGAGTCTACTTCAAGACCTCTAGGAAATGTGAGGATCCTCACCAGTACTATTTCCCTTTATCTAACATTCAAGCGCGATAGAATCTGAGCAAGCCTCTGTCAGGTAATGAGCCTCCCAAGTGAAGCCCATCTCATGTAGAGTGAGCTAAATTAGACTCTGTATACCAATATACCATCCAGATTAAATCACTATATCTGATGTGATTGGCATTACAGTACACTATTTCTGCTCATTTTACAGCCAACAGCAGTGAATCAGATGTGAGGACTGTGACTTCTGAATCAGATCTAGAATGCTTTTTTGTTTTGCCATAACCTCTGTGTGCTGCCACTGCCACAATCACTGTTTTACTTTTTAATATTTGCTTCTCTTTTGAGCCTATGCAGCATTTCATTTTTGTGCATTGTCACATACTCTTTTGTTGTTGTTCGAGATCATTTTGCTGGTGGCCATCGTTTAAGACTTTCTATTGTTCTGCCCAGTCGCAAACATCTTTAGGGTCTTACAATAAGATGCATTTTTTAACTGCAATGCCTTTAGCCTTGCGGGGAACAGCAACATATATCAAATCCCTACATGTCTCAGTTCCCGCATTACTGCTACAAAAGAGTGGTGGGGCCCCAGGCCGCATGGGATGTACACTTACTCTGTGAACTCTTTCTACCATGTAGAAGTTCAAAGCAGAAGTGCTACTTCTGTGCTCAACCAATTATCTAGTTAAAGTTCAACAATCAAATTATCTATCCAGCAGCCCCACAATGTGTATATTAATCCTTTTAATATGCTCTTCTGCATTCTCCATCAGTATGCTTTAGTAATCTTTTTTATCTTTTCAAATATGCCATTCCTGATTTGCATTCTGCTTCTCAACACACAGATTGCCTCCCCGCTGTTATCTTTGTATCTTAGTGAAATCCTTCAGATATATTTCATCCATCTTGTTTCTCTATATGTTTAACTCCACCACTTTAGGGGCATATTAACAAGGCCCGGCGATAAATATCGCAAAGCCCGCTTAGCGCATGCATATTTATCGCCGGCTATCTCTGTAATTTATCGCCCGGTTAGCGGGTTATCAACAACGCGCATCGCGGAGGCGATAAAATTCCAGAGATAGCGTGGATATTGCCGTTTTCCATGGTGGAAAACGGCGATATCCTAGATGATAGGGCCTGTGGTCTTAGCCACAGAATCCACCCCCCATGTTAAGTATGCCTTAGTCAGGAATTTAACAGACGTTAAATTCCTGCGTTAAGGCATACTTAACGCGATTTAAATACTCGCTAACCCTCCTTGATAATATCGCGAAGCTGCCTTCGCGATATTATCCCTGTTTGGTTTCACAGCCACGCCTACTTTGCATCTCATTAGCGATGCAAAGTTAGGCGTGCTGAAACGAGCGCTAAGTCAGCAAAACATGCGATAGCATGTCTTTGCTGATAAGGCGATGAAATTATCGCCGCTTTTAGCCCGAAAACGGACGCAAAGCGGCGATAATTTCATATCGCCCCCTTGTTAATATGCCCCTTAGTTTCATGCCATTGCAGGATGCCAGTGGAACATTGCTCAGGTTGCTCACACCTGCTATCTATAGCCTGAACTGTTTATTGTTCTAAGGTAAGAGAGGAAAAGGTCCATTCACTATTCCATTGCTTCAAATAGTTGGGTGGTCTGCTTTCCTTCTAGCTAATCATACTTTCCAACTCCAGGGTCAGATCTCTCACTCATGGGTACCTCCTCAGGAGTCTCTTTTGTATTTTGAAATATCACATGTGGCATTGTGCTAGTTTCAGGGGCTCACTTTTCAAACATCCCCTCTTTGCTTGCCCCCTGTCGTTGTGCTTCATTGGATCAGGCCCAATCTCAAATCTGCATTCATTCTGTTATCACATCTTTGCTAACCAGTCTCCTACCCTTCCTGCTCAGCACTTCATCCAAAGAGTTCTTTTTACAGTTGATTTTTATATCTGACAATCTCTACCAGTCCAGCTATCTGTTAATATCAATTTTGTCAATCTGCTCCATTCTATCTTTCACAAGACTGCTATATTGAGAGTCAGCCCGGATTGGATTCCGTATCTCCTTTCATCACAGAAAAGCCTCTGTTGATATCTGTCCCAGATTTATTTGATGTTCCAGTGGGTTGCAGATTTCCAGCTCCTAAAGGTTAGCACAGATTCTGCTGCATTTGTTAGAAATGCTTAGTAATGTCAGTTATTATGTTCCATCTTAAGATTGGCCACAGCAAGAGGAGATGAAAGTAGGCAGCATGTTAATTTGCCAAAAGTATGATAATATTTTGAAAGGTTCTTAAAGAGAGATGCAATCAGTGCCAGATTGGGTGAAATAAATATGCTGGACCTATCTGGACAAAATAAATGTTTGTGTCCAAATTTACAAACTAATTTTTAGATGAAAATCTATGTTTATGGCCAAAAGTAGCTATATGCATGTCTGTCAAGAATCCACAAAAGAATCCTCCACGTTCATATATGGATTGACTATTGAATAACTTTTTAACCAAAACTGAATACAGTAATATACCCACGAAAAGGACTAGCGAATGAGTGGGTCCAGGCATGGTTCCTTGAAAGAATATGAACGACCACAAACTTTTGAGTTTGTAAGTATTCATCAAATCTGATCTGACACTTTCACACTCTGAAAATGGTAGAAGGTTTTACTCCAGCAAACAACTGTAACTCTAATGTAGGGGTTTAAAGGAAGGAAAAAGAAAATGAAAAAATACGCATTTGCACATCAGGCTTTATTTCCCTTTCGTAGAACTACTCCCTATGTATAACATAGCAGATGAGAAATGACATTCCCAATAGTACATCAGGAAAACTGTGGCTGGCAATGGGAAGCATGAGGGATTATTTCACAACTTTTACAACTGAAATGCTTAGTGAATCATCATTTTTGTCATATTAAATTAGACATGCATTTTAAACTTATAGCAATATTTTTTCACTATTTTGGCACTAGACTCATTTTTGCAGATGCCTTTCTGAGGGCTCAAGTATGGACCTCTCAGCGCACATGTGGTGACCATATAGGAACAGAGTTGTACAAAGTGTATCATTGTTTTACCATTCAAGATGGCCACTGCATTTAGAATCAATAGAGTGGATTTCCTGGAATGGTAAAAAATTAAACACACTGTGCAATATTGTTTGTAAATGGCTGATGCATTTATAATCAACACGGTGGCCATCTTGAAACATGTTGTGCATATCATTTAATTTTTTTTACCATTTGAAGAATTTTTTAATATATAAAACAAGAATTGGCAATGTCAAGCTGGTTAACACAAGCAAACACTGCCATGCACGAATGGACCCTTGTGACTGCCTCTGCTTGTATGCACTAACACAATAAATCCAGATTTATTGACTTTGTTAAAGTCCTATTTTGGTGTGCTACTCACCTAAAAAAACACATATAGGCCCAGTTTCACACCCGTCTCCCCTAATAATCACAGTTGAAACATGGAACAGCTTTGGGGGTGATGTCATCATACTTGGTTATCCAATAGTGAAGCCACGAGGCAGCCTTCTGAAAAATGCAGAGGCAAGACTAGTACCAGTACCTGAGAGTCTTCGTGGAAAAGAAACAGGCAAAAAGAGGAGGTGGCAACTAAGAGTTATGAACTTAGGGCCTCATTTATGAAAAGTGATGCATCGCTGCGTTAAAACAGCGATGCATCACTTTTCACTGCGCCCTCCTTGCGACATGCTGGATTCGTCATATTTACAGTATGACGCATCATGTTGCAAGGAGTTACAGATACGTCAGTATTTCTGACGTATCTGTAGGCGCAAAAATGACGCATTGCTGGAGTGTGTCACAAAAGTGACGCAAATCCAGCAATGGGTCATTTCACATGGGCAAGTCCCATTTCAAATGTGCCTGCGTCAGTCTTACGCCTGCTGTGAGGCAGGCGTAAGATATTGACGCATTTGCGTCCTAGAAGTGGCGCAGTGAAATCTCATAGATTTCACTGCATCACTTCTACGAGGCTTACTTGCGTCAGAACGCCCACCCTGCATACAATATACCTGGCGCAGGTAAAATGTGGCGCATGGGTTTACAAAGTGACGCATCTACCTAGATGCGTCACTTTGTAAATATGACCCAACATGGAGCATTTTTTACGCCGTTGGTGCATCACAAAAGGTGACGCACCGGAGGCACAAAAGGGACGCAAGGGCTCATAAATAAGCCCCTTAGACTTTAAAGTATTAAATGCATGAGGGATCATGGTTAGAAACCTCTGGCAGTGTGCAAAATATAAGTAGCAAAAAATTAATGGATTGGTTGACTGAATTATGACAAATCGTCTAAAGTAAAACATTTCTAAAGGACTGGCATAGTTACCACTGTCGAAAAAAATAAAAACCCCTCCCTGATATAAGGATTGTGACAAGAAAGAGGGGCTAAGTGGTAAAAGAAGGTGGTGTTATGTTACTACTAGCTGCCAATGTATGAAGTACTGTTATATTTGGTAGTAATACAATATATGTGCTGTGGTTCTCACTGTGCTAGAGATGTACAGGGTCCGTTAAGTAAGCCCGGAAAGTCACGTTGTTGAGAAAAAAGTGACAGGGCAGCTAGGCTGCACATTGATTGCAGACCACGAAAAATCGGTGATATAAATTGGTGAACACATTTTCACCCACGCACATGGATAAGGGTTGAAAACGAGTTTTGAACTCCCAAGACCCAAAGCTTATTTCTTGTGTCAGTCTTTTAAACCAAACCAAGGGAATTAATGTCAGCATCCTCTGGTTTAATGAAAGCAATTTAACTGCAGGGAATTCATTACCTAACAAATAATCCTCTAATGTAGATTAATGTTCCTTACTATTGCTTTGCAAGTGTTATTAATGATACTGTTGCAGGCTTTTCTCATACAGCGCTTCCCTTGCCTTTATCCTCAGTGACAGTGGTAATTTCCACGTTGCAAATGAAACATGCACCATTTAATTTCAGAGCTCCTTCAAAGTACAGTGAAGAAAAAAAAATAATTCCGAAAGAAAGCTGGATTTGTCCTAGTCATACATTCTGTATATTATTTAATAAAGCCATGAAGACACATTTTATAGCAAGTGTCATTTGTGAACAGTTTTAAATCTGTTTTGGATGTGAAGAATAAACTTAAGCAAATGATGTGTACAAACAAACGAGAGGTTTTGGTATGAGAAATTATGAAGAAAAGAAAGTATTGTTTGAAGTGAATGGCGGGGAAATTCCTTTTAAAAGTAGTTTTCTGCATGTATGAGTAGTTACAATTGCCTTTTGCCATTAGTAACCTTAATTTCTTCTGTGATACAAACCCTTTCGTCATCAAAACTCTCTCAATGACCAGGTATGCACATCATCTACTTCGTCCTAATTTCAATATATATCCTTTAAGCTCAAATGTGTAAAATCACCATCCTCGACAAAGCCTTTGATGCAACAAACTCCTTGAATGACAACCAGGAGCTGTACATTACTATATGCTAACTCCAATCTTTATTCATTGTGCAGGATTTGAACCTCTTTACGCATTTCACATCACCATCACCCACTCATTGATATCCCATAGCACTGGTGAATTCCAAAACCTAGTTCATCAATTAACTGTCCATATCGTGTCTCCTCTTCCAGTGGCAGTGGCGAGGCTCAGTCTCGAAAGGTGCACACTCTCACATCCTTTTTCACACTCGTTCAAAATATCTTTCCTTGATCGATACGGAATCCACATTCTCAGCCAGTGATTTTGTGGACTTCCTCTTAATATTTTCCATTATCTAACCATAAATGGCTGCCAGAATGTTTCTATCGTTGGTTAATACTCAGTAGCGGCTCGTATAGGGCGTGCTGCGGGGCGGGGGAGGGGCAAGGTGGGGGAGTAGCAAACACGGACATACGACGGAACGGAGGAAAGTAGTTATTACGTTCCTCCGTTCTGTCGTATGTCCGTGTTCTACCCCCACCCTGCCCCTCCCCACCCCGCCACCCCGCAGCACGCCCTATATGAGCCGCTACTGTTAATACTTAATACCAGCTCTGATGCCCAAAGTCTTTTTCCACCCTCCTCCTTCCAACCCTCTCCAAACCTATTCATACACTGCACTTGGAAAATTGCTTTTCTGCCCAATCCGACTTCTTTTCATTAGGATCTTTCCCTAACTGCATCAAGCTACCTCTGAAGATCAGCGCAGAAGCACTCCTACAAACAACACCTCTGTGAAGTCTGTGTGCTTTTTCTCCACACTTGTTAACAAAGACACTCATTTATTTAAACAGAGTCACATGTTTCTTCTGTGGTCCACTACATTTGGGATTCCACTGTGTAAATGCTACACATACCACACTTACACGCATATCACCTTCCTTAACAACTCTAACTATAATTGCCTTTATTCCAGTCTCCTCCTACATGAACATTACAAGTTTGAGGGACATCATTGATCATCTTGTAATACTAATGTTGAACATCAATGACAAAATGTTTATTGGGCTGAGTCCCTTCCTATCGGATAGCTCCAGGTGGTAGCATGATGGTCTCCGGACTCCATCTCTAATTCAATTCTAGATGAAATTTCCAATTTTTTTCCCTGGATTCTCATCTTTTCCCCATCTACACCACTTCTATTACATTAATGATATCTTTTCTTATGTGTATCATTCAAACACATCACTGCTGACAATACCACATGTTCTTTTGTTTCTCTTCCCTCATTATTTGCAAACATACCTAAATATGTGCCTGCCCTATTGAAATTAAGCAGCTATTGGTTCTGTGATATCATCTGGTCAGATCATTCACAATCAAAATCATCTCATTCCCATTTTTTTCTAAAGAGCCTGACGCCTTCTGAACCACCTTCTCCTCTTCTGCATAATTTTTTCAATGCATAATGCATCAATTACTGTTAGACCTGCCAGCCTTAAGATAGTCTTACCCCAAACTTTTTGCCTTCCTCCTCCATTTTGCTGATCTTGTTGTTTACTGGCATGAGGACTCTGTGTACGGTACCACTGCTAGCCAGTGCTTAAGTGCATGTGCTCACTCCTTAAAACAAGGTAACCTAGGCTTATCCCCAATTAACATATTTAATTTACTTCTATGTCCCTAGTAAAGTGAAACTACATGTACCCAGAACCTGTAAATTAAATGCTACTACTTGGCCAGCAGCACTGATGGTGTTACTCACTTAAGTAGTCTTTTACGCATGTCTCAGGCCTGCCATTGCAGTCTGTGTGTGCAGTTTTAAACTGCTATTTTGACCTGGCAAATTAAATATTTTGCCAGGCTCAGACTTTCCTTTTTAATAGATATAAGTATATATAATAAGTCACCCCTTGGGTAGGATGGGACAGCGGAGCCAGGCACAGCCCTAATTACACTTGAATAGGCTATGTCCTGCCTCCACACAAAGGGCTGCATACTTCCTGTAGTTAGCCTGGAGCCAGGGCAGGGGATGGAGGAAATCTGTGCACTTCAAAGGGAAACCTCTAGAAGCATCGACACTTCAGAGGAGACACTTAGTATAAATAATTGACCTCAGACACCAACTCTTCAGTACACTTCTGGACCTGTGGAGACTCTGCCATTAAGAAGGACTGCTGTGCTGTTGAAAGGACTGCCACCGTGCTGAACTGCTGCCCTGCTAGACTACTGCCTTGCTTGACTGCTGCCTTGATGGATTGCTGCCCTGCTGCCCTGATGCCTTGCTGTCCTCCTGCCTGAATCAAAGGATTGGACCTGCAGCTGATCCCAGGACTCCCAGAGTGACTCCATTGGCAACTCCTGTTCAGAGCTACACTGACATAAAAGGCTCACAACCACCTGAAACAGCACCCAGATCCAGCTGTAGCTAGCCCCTGATCCCCAAGAGGTGCCCCTCAGGCCCTGGACTCCTGGTGTTGCCTCAGTGGAGCTGAATTAACATTTTTGGGCTCTTTGCAACCATAAACGAGCTCACTGGAGCCAAAAACCTTGCCACTTGCAATGCTCGCTAATGCGAAGTTCGGCCAACCCGGCGCCTCGCGCTACAACATCGACCACTCACGGGGTGCACCATCACAAACCTCTAGCCCTACTATTTGCGATGACAACAGGATCATCGTGCTACAGCGACGACTGTCTGCAGCGGCATGCCTGCTATTTGTGCTACATCAACAACCATCCATGACGCTTTCCTTCTCCACGTGGCCCCCTCGGCCGCAAACGGGACACCTTGCGCTGGACTGAGAAGGTAACTTTCAGCAGGACTAAACTGATCCCTGTATCCGACCCACGCTCCATTGTGGTCAGCCTGAACTTGTGAATTTCTCCAGGTCTCACATGACCAGACAGCCAAGAGGGGCATTTTGGACTTTTTATCTAAAATCACTAAAAGCTATTTTTTAAAATCTACTCTATTTGTCTAATCTGGTGTGGATCCTTTTTGTGGTGTGTTTTCATTTTTTTACTGTTTAAAGTGCGGCATAAATACTTTATACATTACCTCCAAGTTAAGCCTGACTCCTCTGTGCCAAGCTACCAGAGGGTGGAGCACAGGTTAATTGGGGGTTTGCTTGTGCCTTCACCTTGACAAGGATTGCAGTTGCTGCTTGAGTAGGGTTTCACCCCCTCAACCAGCAACCCACTTACACAACTGATTTCTGCATGAATATAGTACATGTGGAACGGCCTACTGTACAAAAGACATGCAAGACACAAGTTGAATGTATTAATGATACAGTTTATAAAGTAGCAAAGTGAATATTGCTAGTGCAGCACATTTGGCCACTGCACACATAGCATTTCACAGTTCCAGCCTGACATTTTCATCTCAAACCAGTGAACACAAATTATGTGATAAGAATGTTGAAGGAAAACAGAAATTTGCCTTATACAAGTTAAAAGATCAGATTTAAGTCAAATTATTCATGCATAAAAATAAATGGGATGGGTCTAATCTCCTAATAACAACGCCCCATCACATTTGGTCACCCATGCTTAGTTCTGCCACCTGTAGCCATTCCTCCTCTCTCATTTATGAGATGAGACCGACTGGCTCTTATCTATAATAACAGCTCGATACACATCTCTCATTCAGATCTCCAAAGCCATCTAGGACTCACCATCCTTCCCCAATATACTCTCCCAGTCAGACTCATGGTACAGTCCAAACCATCTACTGTGCTCAGTGGCTTACTAACAACTTACCAGTTTTAAAATCCTCTGTGCTGCCTCGAGCTTTCGATGTTGTGAACCCACAGCACAACTGCAACTGCCCATATTACTGCTGGAGCTGAGATACCTTCCCCCTTCCAACAATACAGTCTCATCCCAAGGTCTTGCACCACTGCACCCACTTCCAAGCCATGTTGTTTAATACCATCAAAAATGTACACACTTTGGCATGTTCTATAAATAATATCTTATGTTGATGACACCCAGTTACTTTTCTCCTGAGAGATATGCTCGGGTTTATTGGGGGAAAAGTTTAGAGTATGTCTGGCAGCCGCTTTTAAGTGACTCTCCCAACCCCGGGTCAAATGCAATGCAGAAAAGACCGAGCTGCTTTTCTTTAGCATGGAGACCCTGAGACTTGGCAGACTTTTAGGCCTACGGACACCCCCCCCCCCACCAGGGCAGCAGGCAAATTCAGTAGAAATTGTGGGCATTACATTTAATGATTGCCTTTTCTTTGCACCACAGGTCAATACGGTGGTTGGGATGTGTTTTGGACTGCTGTGACCTTTAAGGTAATTCCTACACTTTCTCTCTCTGTCAGCAAGGAAAGTAGTTATACATACTAATAATATCAAGACTGCAATATGGCAATGCCTTGTATTTGGGCCTCCCTGAATATTTTTCCAACAAATTACAGGTGGTCCAAACTGCAGCAGCCCACACTCTCCTAGCTTTGCCTTTGAAAGCACCTGTCCCCACACCTTAGAACACTTTACTGGCTCCCTATTAAAAAGAGGATTTTATTTAAGACTCTTGTCCTAGTCCATAGAGTTCTGCATCAGTAGGGTGCAGGGTACCTAAAGGCTAGGAGTAGCTTGTATGCCCCCTCTAGGAGTCTACGTTCGGCCAATGCTTTCTTGGCCATGATCCCTAGGATTAGGCTTTCTAGGACTGGTGGTAGGTCCTTCTCCTTTCTAAGTCCTGCAGCTTGGAACAACTTGCAGCGGGAGCTGCGGACTATCCTAGACACCGCTCAGTTTAGAAAGAAGCTGGAATCAGGTTTAACAGTCTGCTGCTACTGGACAGCTAATTGGAGGTGCAGAGCTCCAGGATACTCCTTGTAGTGGCAGTGCGCTATACAAGTGTCTTTTCATTTAATTTCATTTATACGTTTTGTTAATTTTGTCTATATATGACACGCATGTCCTACCTCATACATGCTGAATCAATGTAATTGTAAAGAGAATGTAGTAAAGGCTTGTCTTATCCAATTCATTGTTCCGATTGTTTGTGTGTGTGTGTGTGTGTGTTTGTGTTCGTTTGTGTGTGTTTGCATGTGCGTGGAAGCAATAGCATTTTGGTATTCTTCCTTCACCATCTCAACTTTAAGAAGCATTGACAAAGCAGATAGGTCTGGTGTTGGTTGTCATCCTATGCCAGTCTTTGGCTCTGGTTTTGTCATTCCTTGTTTGTTGTGGGTTTTTTTAATTGCAAAATGTTATTGTTCGGAGACTTGCCTTGTCATAGACGAACGTTCAATTCGAGAAATGTATTTTCATTGTCACAGATGAATGTCCAAATTTACATGATTCTTCATACAAAATATTACACGACAACCATGATTCTTCATACAATCTAATTTCATAACAGCCAAATAACCTCTTCTTCAGGCCTAATGGCAAATTCAGAAATAATTAGCCACTCTGCTCAATAATTTGATCTTCCAATTGAAAATGTCTCACTTATGTTTTGAAGGTGCCTCAACTAATGTTAACTGTAGCGGTTAGAACTGGACGTATATCTTTGTAGTGCGAGATGCCCTTATCAAGGAGTATAAAGATACTGGAACAAGGTACTCAAGATAGTTCTATTTGAATTAAATAGAGATAAATTGCTGTTGTCTTAGGAATCCGCGGTCAACTCATCGCTGGCTCAATGTGCAACTTAACTTTTAGCGTATATGAACAATTCACACTGTCAAAATGTCTGCGGCACTTTGATGTAAAACTTAACAAAAGGTATTTTACAGCACTTAATCTTTCAGAGAAAAAAAGGCATGTGAGTTTCAAAAGATGTCAATAGCATTTCTGATTAAAAAAAAGTAAGTAATTGTAGATTTCCATTGGCTTACATTGTTAGTGAAGTTCCCATATTGTGTGTGGAACTTCTCCTTATGAAAGGGCAGAATAGTGTCACTCACACTGAAGTTACCCTGTGAATAAAGTGGGCTGACCAATTGTCCCATGCTATGTACTGTAGTGGGCCGCAGAAAAATGTAAATGACACATCAATAGACCGATGAAGAAGAAGACAGTTTGACAGCCCTTATAATGAAGTATATTGTACATTTACTTTTAGTAAAATCGCCAGACCTAAAAATGAGCACTATAGTGTCAGTCAAGTCCCACTTTGCTTAGGACAGCATTTGTCATGTTTTTCGATTACATTGTAAGGAACCATATGGGAATATTTGTGAACTAGTTACATATTAACAAAAAGGTGTAGTTCAAATGAGTACAATGTAAGGTTTATCAACTACAGTTAACTCCTTTAAATATGTAGTAATGGTTCAACATTTCTAAAAGCCACTTGAAGTACAATAGTATGTATTTTAGAAAACATAAAATAAAAATAGGCAACTCACACATTTGTAAAGGTAACTGTGACAATATGTGCATTATATTAGTAAACAGGCAATCCAGTTACATAGTAAAACATCATTATGTTAATGGTGTACTATCTGTTATATTTCTCTAAGCATTTCATTAAATGATGTGAAACATATTATCTACTGCCTCTGAGATGGAAGTTGCTAAAATTCATTAAATGAGTAGTATTAGAGCATTCTTGCCTCAAAACAGGATGATCCTAGTGCCAAAATCTCAAAATGTCTAACAGTTTTCAGAAAGATAGCTCGTTTTCACCAGTGGTTGGCTGTATGTTACTGTTTAGTAGACAATGTGAGAAACTAGACTTTCGGGTTTGTGCAGCAGGGCACTCCACAAAGGGTAACAGGCATAACATTGGCTAGCTTCTGGAAGTTTGGCCTCAGCAACAATAAGACCTTCAGAGAAAATGCTTAGAGAGGTTGTGTTGTGTTTCCATCACAGCAAAGCATAAGAAGCATGGACCTTAAACAGTCATGCCAATGTAATTGTATAGATGAAAATACAATAAGAAAACAAAAGCAAAAATTAAGAAAATGGGTAAGAGGGAATGTGGCAAATATTTCTTCCCTGGGCTACGTTGTGAGATATAAGAGGTTTGTTTTATCTTTGCCCTTAATAAAAAATGATGCATGTGAAAATTATTCAAAAGGACCAAAATAATGCCCTTATGCACTTATACACTTTTCCTTAGACACAGAATGACAAAAACTCTCCGATATATAACACCCTCAAATCTCTAACCAGATATGGCTAGTAGGTGTTTGGATACCTCTAGAGTGAGCTCTCCTTCATTTGTTGACATCAACTTAAAAAAATTCCAAGTCATGTCAATGGACAAGAGTACGTATCTGGCTACAATATGAAGCCAGACCCATGCTGGTAATTAGAATATTTTCTGGAACGAGCTTGAATCAGTCAAGCAGATAAAGCCAGGCATGGGTCGGTTGCATGTTTTCTTTGAAACCAGATACACTTGGCTTAATCTCATGCTGAAAATTCTTTGGCGGTTTTCTAAAGCTCCAAGTAGAGCCAAACACTTCAAGAGACTACATTTTTATGGCCCAACAGCTAATCAGTCAAGTCATATTTTTCTTTGGGAGCTGAGGTTGCAGATGCAAAGTTTAAAGGAGGTAAATATAGTTTTGTTTTCAACAGATATTTGAGAAATCTTCAGGACAGGTATTGAGTGACCATGTTCAGTTGAAAAAAACTGTTCCATGTCTCCTATGAGGAAACCAGGCTGCTCATGTATAGTTTCTGTCAAACAACAGCACTCATATTCAGCTAAAATCCATTTTATGCCAGTAACATCATAGGAATTCACAGGTTCCTCTCCAAGTAACATCTTCCAGAAGCAAAGAGTTCCCAGAAGTAAGAGGTCCTGCCATGGGAGATTTAGGGCACAAAATTGATAGAAGCTTAGTTAAAGATGGTGACTGTTACTTTCCTGGTGCAAGTTATATCTAGTAGACTTCAGAAAGAAGGGTAGAGTAGATTCCAATTACTCTCTCCACAATGGTCAGATGGATTTCCTTAACTGTGCTCTTCTCTTCTAGTCTGGATCTCCCCAAAAAAGGTTCCATAGGAATATTTAAACACACATTCAATACCTCAACTGTCCTAAAATATTTCTCAGCCTTACCTTTGCGCACTTTGACTATAAAATTGTGTAAGACCCTCCCTCCCTGTTGAATTTGCATCCAGGCTACTTAAATCTCACAGACATGTCATGGAAAAATTGTAAATATTTGAGTACTTCCTCCAAGGATTACAAATACTACCAAAGAAAACAAATGTACAAAAGTTCAAAGCAAGTTCATGTGTGTAAGTGAGACAGAAGACAGAACCAGATGCGCATTTATGCAGCTTGCAATTTTGAAAGAACCTCACCAGTGAAAATTACGGGAGCAAACTGGGCCACTCACACTTGCCAGACAGGCGAGAGTAGCTCTCTAGATTCTCCAAGGATTCCCTCCCTCATCCTGCTCTTTCACTAGCCAAACGTTTAAAATCTCATCTATTGGAAGCTACCAGGTGGACCATTAGCATAATCTAATTGGAGATTCACTCTCAGCCCAGGACAGTTAATTATTCCCAGCATACATCCTGGGACACGTCCCTCATAACTCGTAAGGAATGGAACAAATAACAATTGGATTTTGCTTGGAGAATTAAAAAAAAAGGAACTGCCTTCATGATGTAAAAATGATATAATTCACAACCACTAAGCTGGAAGTAACAATTAATATCAAGTATTAGTTTTTAGAAAAATGTGGCTGCAATTTAAAATGGTCAATCTGACTTTCTCTGCTAGAGACACACTGTTCCATCCTACAGTATAACTGCATTCTAATTCACAGTCATAACAGAAGATATGAGTAAATGGACAGTACTCATGCATTATTATTATTAATTTTGCTATATGCTTTTTAGTCATTTGAACCCCCATTTCACTCATTTCACCACTTAATGTCCCGACAGGTCAGACAACTGAGTCAATTTGATTGTAACAGGACTATAATACACATGTAGGAGAATGGTAGTTTTAAGCAGAGTACACAGTAGCTGAGGCTCATTCATCAGGCCTCAGACCACAATAGAGGTCTAAACCTGAG
Source organism: Calotriton arnoldi (assembly GCA_963921515.1). Classification (NCBI taxonomy): domain Eukaryota; kingdom Metazoa; phylum Chordata; class Amphibia; order Caudata; family Salamandridae; genus Calotriton; species Calotriton arnoldi. The sequence continues at coordinate 1,739,900 of CAWUFW010003019.1, forward strand.
AGTCTGGAAAGCAAAATAGACTGTATTTATAGTAGTATAAAAGGTTTCCTGCAAAGAAACATATAACAATTACATTTTAGAAAATAACATATTGCTCTATTACTTCTGCAATGCCAAGACCATCCCTGCTCATTTGTCATGTCTTAGTGTAATATGTTTAGTCAGTGAATGGTTTGTCATCTGTAGGGCATACATGTACTAGACACAGCAGATGGTCATCTTCCACTCTGTTTAGTAGGGCGAATAGCAATATAAAAGCAGTTTCTGAAAAAAAGCATCCCTAGATTATGTGAGAGACCTCTGTGTAGTATCTGTAGACATTATGACTTCAAATGCTAGGGTTTATAAAAGAGAAAATCCCAAACCACTTCTCCTTCCTGGACCTCACATTATGACCCCAGAAGCACTTGTCCCTGCATAGATCATTTTTATTCATCTCAAGACTTCTTCACCATGAGCACCCCACAGTCTGATGCAAGTATACTAAAGCTCAAACTGCTACAGACTATCACAAGATCTAATTTGAAAACAAACTTCATTTGCAAAAAAATCAAACATGCATTTTTCAGTGGTCCATACTTTCTCTACATACTAACTAGTTTGCCTCTTGGATTGAGTTAGACGGATTACCAGTGATTATGAGTGTGGTAAATGGTGAACACATTGCTGCTAGAACTCCTCTCTATCTATTGTTTTATTAGCCAAGTTGTAGTAATAACTTTCCAAGGAATAGTGGCAGATCAATTTCCTAATCTGAAGTAACTGATCTGCCATACTCTCTGGCAGAGATACCACCAGAAAATACTGCAGTGGAAAATATGGTATAATTTGGCAATTATTTAAGGTTTTCCTTACTAGATATCTTACTAAGAATCCTGATGTGATTGATTATTAAAGCTAAGGAATTAAAGACGATTTCCTATAAAACAACACTGGAATGTTGACAGCTCCATTGAAGACAATGGGAGCACTGGGAGCTTTCAACACTGGTAGAGGCGCGCTGCTCTCAACTTTTCAATGTACTAAGCCAAACCCTCTGACTCTCCCACTACCCTTCTTCTCCACAGGCTATGTGTATTTTTCAGATGAATGAGAGAGTCAGACTCTTTAGAGGAGGTTACTCAGTGAGCCTCCCCCAACTTCCACTCATGACTTGAAGGCACAAAGGGTTGCAAACACTGAGTCTCCGAGTACACTGCTTTTTTATTACGATATTCCTCCCTCATCAAAATGTTCTAAAAGGCTCATAGCCCACCATAGCCAGCTAGACCAGCTATTCAAGGCCCACACCCTTGGCTCTTGCCTATAATGCTGGAGCAGGCCTTTATTGGGTGGTATAGTCTGCTACAATGGGCTATATATAGAATTATATATGGGTAACAGTAAATTACAGGGATGTTTTCACTGAGGGGTTCTGAGGGACATGAAACAGACAATGAGAACAAAGCTCAAGGTATGATCTCACTAAGAACCCTAAATTGAAAAATATTCCTGTAATTCATCTTTTACCCATGGATATTTATGTTATGTATGGTCCCCCCTACCCTCCTCCACAAAATATCTGCCCTTGCTTTCAACTTCTATGCAGGGGCAGATGAGTAATCGGGGAACCATATGCAACATAGCCTATCCTCAATGCCCCAAATAAAATAAAAAAAATACCAGACCTACTGTCACCCACCCCCACCACTCACTGTGCCTTCCCTTCCCTTCCCTCTGCTTCAGAAATGATGCTCCTTGCAATCCAGCATTGCTCTGACAGGCTCTGTAGGGCGCCCTACCAGAGCATCCTGGAATTCCTTTATGAAGTAGCAACAGTGAGTTACGAGATCTGTTACTACTGCTGTTACATCACAGCAGTGAATTATCAGATTTAGAATCTGGCATTCACAGAAATGGCACTCAGTGAGAGCCGTACATAACATATAGGATTAAAGATGGGTAACAGTGAATTACTAGGATGTTTTTCCCTGAGGAGTTCTGAGTGACATCAAATAGACAACAAGAGCAGAGCTTGAGATGTGCATGATGTCACCTGTCTGAGTCTAGTATTGAGTCCTGTTGGTTCGTCCACTTCCATTCAAACTGTGCTATTTACTAATGACAATGTGTTGTAAGGAAAATCAGCGAGCTCTGACAGAACATCAGGTGTTACTTCTTTTGTTTTGATTTGCTGTTGCAGAGCTTTTGGTCTCCATAATCCTAACTCAACTTAACTTCTTTGGGAGGTTGGCTCTTCCTGTTGCTATCCTTTATTTCTACAGTATAGTTTTAAGAGTAGTGTACCTAAATCTGATCTCCAATATGTGAGTCGGCTGTCAATTAATGGACCTCACTGGCCAGCTAACGTGTTGTTTGGTCACCCTAATTTCCACCCCTCCTATCAGCGGTGAAAGATTTGTCAGAGGATCACTGCCTCTGTGGTAAATGGAAATGCTGCAGATTGTCTAATTGTAAAGGGCACTGTACGGTTAGAGTAGTAAAGTAGAGTAATTGCATAAATAAAATGTTACCATGCTTACGCTGCAACATTACCAACCCCTATCACCTTCCCTGCTTTCCTTCCCCCTCCTGCAACTGTGTTTTCTATTTTCAGTCAAAGCAGGCAAGCAGTGCTGGCTGACAGACTCTTGGGGAGCCCTGTCAGCCTGGCCTTAAAGGCCTTTATGATGTAGCAACAATGGATAGCACGTTTTGTTATCAACTGTTGCTCCTGTCATAGAAGTGAGTTTCCAGTTTTACAAACCGAAATAAACGATGCATAAAGGAGAGAATTAGAGATGGGTAACAGTGAATTACAGGGATGTTTTTCACTGAGGGGTTCTGAGTGATGTCAAATAGACAGTAAGAGCAAAGATCAAGTTGTCTATGATGTAACTCAGAACCCCGAGGTGAAAAACATGGCGGTAATTAACTTTTAACCCATCTATAATTTAATGTAATGTATGGCCCCCTAAATTATCTGCCCCTGCCATCAACTTCTGTGCAGAGGTGAATGTGAAAAATAAATACCTTACCTACTATCGGTAACCAAAACCAAAATCGGCTACCTTCCCCGACTTCCTCCCCCTTCCTGCAGCTGAGCTTTCAGGCAAAGCAGACAAGAAGATCTGTGCTGACAGGCTCTCAGAGAGTCTTGTCACATGCCCTGGAAGGCCCTTATGGCTTCAACAGTTGATAGCCAGCTTTGTTATCAACTCTTGTGATGACATAGCAATGAGTTATGACTTACAGAAACTGAAATAAACCATTGAGCCATACATAACAAATCTGTTTTAACAAGAAAGTCTCCCAGTTGTAGGCTGAAGTAATACAAATGTCCCTGTCTTGTACATCACTCAGGAAATGATAACCTTACTAATCTTAGATTCACAACGTATACACTGTAAGCACAGTTTTCTCAATAGCTGGGCTTGTTTTACTATTTCTACCAGAATAATCTTCAGCCAGCGAAAACACCAACATCTAAAAACCATTCACTTTGATTTGTAACAACAGATATCAGGATTCTCATCAATATGCAGCTGTTAATTACTTATGTTCCCATGTTAATGCTTGTACTTAAAGACTGTCACTATAATAATGTACTTGCTCGAGCATTCTATTACAAAATGACATCCATGATTTTTAAGATGGTTATATCATGACCAGCTGTAACCTTCTGCAATGTTCTACAGTAAACTTTCATAACCTCGAATATGTACAATATATTTCTTTAAAATATCTTACCTCTAGATTGTAGTCCAGGGCCACAAACCTCTTGGGCACCCAGTACTCCCTGCCTCACAGAGTCTGGAGCCAATACACACTGATTCCATTTATGCGCCTTCCACCTGTAGCAAAAAATAATCTAATGTGAAATATTTCCACAATGCAGTGCTATACAATGCAACACCTACTGTTGTTACAAAAGTGTGTTTCAATCAGAGGAACGCATGGTGATCGTTTGAAGTTTTCTGAAAGAAGGCTATCCACTTAGCATCAAAGGTGAATGCTCTCTTCAAAGTAGGAAGCTAATTAAATTAACTCGATCCTCTCTGAGTGCGACAACAAACACTAGCAAAATAATTAGACTATTGTCTCTTTTAATGAGCCATGACTTCAAAGAGCAGCATTCGTTAAATCACAATTTTGCCATTTTTAATTAAATGGTGCACTCGTGAAATGAACCTTTTTTTTCGCTTTTTTTTCCATTTCCAATCATACAGGCCCTCATTTATGGGGATTTGTTGTAGGTCAGCAGACTTGTAGCACTGCCCTCCACCAAAGTGAAAGGGCAGGAATGCACTGTATTTATGCAATATGGTGCACCCCTTTCCTTTCCCGGTGTATGGCTCCATTTGGGCAGCCTACCAACAACGCAGGCACCTTGCAAAATGGTGAAAGGGTGCCTGTGTTGTCGGCAGGGTTATTTGTGTGCAGGAAGGGGCACCTTCCTTCAGAGAAACAATCCTAAGAGGCGTTTTCCTCTTTCTATGTGTGTGCAGCAGAATGCAGTACACATAGAAAGAGGAAAAAACTAGGGGAAATAAAGTTATTTCTCTCTGTTATGCCTCACCTTGGAGGCGTAAGGATTTGGCACCTCCCAGGTCACTTCCCCATGTCCAATGGTCTTGTAAATCTGGGGAAGCGTGACCAATGGACATAATTTGAGGCTAATAGAGGTCACAACTGCGACCTATAACTTGCTCTCTGCTACTCCTGGCACTTCCTTTGCAACCCCTGGCCTCAAAGGGGGCAAAACGTTTGCCTCCCCTGAGGTCAGGGGCGCAAAGGAAGTGCCAGGAGTAGCAGAGAGCAAGATAGAGGTCGCAGCCGCGACCCCTAATAGCCTCAAATGGCATCCATCGGTGCTGCTTGGGAACACCCACCGCAATGCCCATAGAACACCTCCCGAGCACAGAGTAAGGCAACACAGCGATTTGTGCTGCTTTGCCTTACTCTTTTTCTATGAGGCCATTCAAAGCCACGCATAGTGACTTTGTGTGGCCTCATAAATATGATTTTGTAATCTGTAGCGTGGGAGTACCACAAGCTATGCTCCAGCAGCCCAAGGGGTTTGTAAATATGTTCCACAGTGAACATGCAGGGGTGAAACTACTGGTTCTTCAGGCATGCAGCTTTGTACCCCATTAAGGAACACATGCTGCAGTGGTGGAGGTATTTCAGCACATAATCTAGGAACACGGGGGAGAAGCACGCATCTTAAATATTAATTAAGCAAGCTCATTGCATAGGGTTCAAGTCGCATGCAAGGCAGTACAAAATATAAGGTTAAATAGAGTGCAATAATGTGCAGTGCACAGGTTAATTTGCAAAAGAGTAAGTGCTGTGCCCAAGGCTCTGCACAGAAGCCTGCAGCAGGCGCTATCAAATCAGCAGCGCCGAATACCAAGGCTCATAACCTTAAAACCAGCTCATGCCTCTTTAATCCACTGCCAGACACTCCCTTCCCCTTTATCTCACTCTTGCAGCTTTCTCCCTTTGGGACATTTTTCTGGGTTGGGGCTGGGGCTTTTTCTGTCTTTCTGATTTGTGTGTTTTTCCCTCTACTTCTCTCTGGGAATGTGTGAAGAGGAAAAATAAGTGTTAGCCTCCAATAATGAGTGCTTCTGTGTCCTACAGGCGAACACCGGCTCAAATTAAGCACTGGTGCAGTGGTGTTTTGCTGTTACCAATGTTATTTGTATGTATAGACATGGATTTAAGAAAAAAGCAGCTAGGAAATGCTGATCACCATACCATAGCCAACAGATGCTTAGATTATGAACATAAGCGCAGAATGGTGGCAAGAAATTCAGTTAAATACACAACATGAACATACTTATTGCTATAGAGTAGATCTGTGAATCTGTTTTAAAGACTTGACACTGCCCTATAAGGCATACACTTAAATTGGAAACTCTCTGACTTAGTGCATGACCTGTATGCAGCAAAGCTCAGAGACAGGGAGCAGTGTTTGCCTCTCACCGTTTTCCAGCGGTGCTGCCTGCAGTTTAAGTGCAAACTCGGAGGATTTCTGCTTAAGTGTATGCACTGTAGCAAGGGTATTGTCTTAAAAACAGGTTCACAGCTCTCCTCTGTACAAGTTATTACATGGCCTGCATTCTTCATGCGGCAGACATGTTATAAAATAGATTTTATAGCTGATTTTCCCTATGAATAGGTTTTATGGTCCTTGGCAACTGGCACTACCTCAGACGTTCTATGGACATATTGAGGTTCATTCCATGAAAATTTCATCTTGAAAAGTGAATCTTTTTTATTATGGTGGGCAGAAATGTCAAAACACAGAGAGACGGCAAAAGTTATTAGGCTCAACTAGGACGGCTAGAAGAGAGGCCTGTTCTTCCTCCTCAAAAGTCAGTTTCATCCCGCTCTCCACTGGAGCACCAGGTTGAAATGGTTCTGCTCATAAGGGGTTGGGGGTACAAAGTGTATCCCCTAGTTAGGGTGCATCGAGGCAACCTAACTAGTGATTCCAGGGGTCTTTTTGGCCATGTCCGCAGGCAGGACATGGAACACTCAATTCTCAATCCCCAAAAATTAGGACATGCTTGAATACATTTGACTGGTGTGTGCCTTTTCATCACCATCCTTGCAATATGAAATTGACATTCAAGTCTGATTTTGGATGAGATGAAGTCCTCTGGCACAACTGGTAAAATGGCTCAGTAAATGCAAGGTTAGTTGATGACATATTTTGTGATCAATGGCAAGGACGTTGATCCACAAAAATGTCAAAGGTAATGGAAGTGACATCACAAGTCGTTTGGCCCTGTGACATCACAGGAGGAGACATCACATGATCTTTAGCCTTCATGACATCACAGAAATTGCTATCCTAACGTTTGGCTCGGATTTAGCCAAAGGAAATTATATTTAAGAAGTGGATTATAAGAATAAGTTAGAACAGACTACTGACACAAGTACTCATCATTCCTTCCTTGCAGTTAGGGTCATAAGTCCACGATGCAAGTGTTACAAACATAGCTGTTATTTATTGCCACCTAGTGAAAAGATTGAAAAATCACCTGGTACCTTCTCCACTCTTGAAACAGCCAATACAAAATGAAGTCACTTCAAAGTATTTAAGAACTTTATAAACTAACCCCATTTGAGTAATAAAGCAGACAGGCGTAGAATTACCCTTTTATAAAAGTTCATAAAGCATTTTATACAGCTTCCTATTGAAGTACCAGCTTTTGGCATATCAAAAATATTAAAAAACATGAACAAATAGCCAGTATTATTCTCTGAGAAAGGTAGCCACCATAGATGCACTCCAGTTCTGTGACTCCAGAGCCTGCAAGACAAAGTTATGCCTGCGGGAGCCTAGAACATAGGAAGCATTAAAGATTGTGTTGCTAAGCAACACCTGACTTGATTGGACATACTGAAACAGTTTAATGTGTCAACAGTCAGAAAAATCCTAAAGCTGTTTTTTATTTTCAAACATGATAATGGTGCTGTCTTTGCAAACTGAGGCCAGACGTCGCAAGAGCAGTGTCAGGGGTAGCAAGGGTCTAACAAGTGTTTGAACTGTAACCCCTGGCGACCCCTAAATTACATCAATGATCTACAGTTCATAAATTTGAATAACAGCAAGGTTAACCCACCCTTCAGAAGCAGGTATATTGAGGACTATTAATCTGGTGAATAGCAACACCTGTTATTTACGCCACTTAAGCACAGCAGAAATGTGTTATGAGGCGCTTAGTAAAAGAATATGTTAATATCATGCAAATTCAATACTACCTGCCCAGTGGATCTGAGCTGGTAGGTAAACACACCCTTTAGATATCACAGCACAGCCTGTAGTCCCAGTTGACAATGGCCCGTACTCATTGGCAAGTCGCTCAGTATCTTTGCTTTAGTTTAGATGCTTATTCTGAGTTTATGAGCCGCATCCCAGTATGGTTTACAAAACTGAATATTGGGCTGCTTCACTATTACTGCATCTATTCTTAACCGCTTTTAGCATGGTTCTTCGCACACCCTTCTTTTATGCCTCCTTGCTTCTGAAGTTCAAGACACCACTTCGTACTGTGTTATCTCTTTTCTATCCAATCTCCTTTGGACTGTCTCAACAGGGTTCTAATTTTGCTCCAATATTGTACAGCAACCACCTCAGGCCCCATCAGACCCTTCCTGACTGAATCATTTTGCTTCATCTGCTGTAATTCTGCCAACGTTATTCGGATTATTCTCAAATGAACATCTCAGTCAGACCTTTAATGTCAAATAATCATGTGGTGTTATTAGGTTAACTAAAGTTATGTTTTTTTATGTTGTTGAGTGGCGTAATGTGCTGCTGGCACAGTCAAAAGAGTCAAATGGCACTATACAGTGATTCCCAATGTGTGCGCCGACACCCCAGTGCAACATAAAAACTAGCCAGAGGCGCCGTGAACAGATACGCACCTAGCACACAGTTTGGTTTGGGATCCCTGTGTTACATGGTTGGTTGACACTGTGACACTCTATGACCAAACTGGCTCAGCAGCCTGCGTATTGGAACAGGGAGGGATGTGTTAAGATGGACCCCCACAGCAGACGAAAATACATTCGGTTTTTTAAATGCCACAGCACCTCCATCAAAATCATCCCACAAATGTAAGAAATAGAAAAACAATGAGGCGTTAATAACTATTGTGCACAGATTGAAATCCAACTTTAGAATGTTGACTTTGAGAGTTTTGTTTTTGGGCTCCCGGGTACCCTGCAGAGTAGAGGCCAGTGGAGCAGGGCAGGCCTTTTCCCACCTCAGACTTTATAATCCTAAAGCTGTGTGAATTGTCAAAAGTGACAATATTTCCGAAACGTCGCACATCAACCTCAGACTGAAAGGCAGTCTGCACCCTGCCAGAAATAAATTACATTTCTTAGCAGCAAGAGCCAAATCTACAGAGCTATCTACCTGCAACAGCCAGACGAGAGCAGATAAATCAATGAAGCTTCCGAGGATCTTCTCAACCCCTCCCCAACTCAAAAGGCACAAAGATATCTTCCCAATGACAAACACTCACTCAAAGGGTTTTCATTTGCAGGGTAGATAAAGACATATTCACTTTTGTTCCTCCAGTGCTTACTTTCTACAGGAAAGTGCTGGTGCTACTATATGTCAGCGTGCTGAGTACCAAGGCTGTGTAGGCTTGAATTTACCTCAGGCCTCTTTAATTAAATACCAGGCACCCTCTACTTCTTTATCTCACTTTTGTATGTTCCTGCTTTCTACTTAGTGACGATTTTTCTTCTTCCACGTTTCTGCTTTGTTTTTCCCTCTCCTGCTGTAGGGAGTTCCTGTTGAGTTAAAATAGGAGCCAGCCTGCAAAAATGAGTGCCAACGGGCCCCACTAGCAGCCACCGGCTCAAATTAAGCAACAGGCACATGTACAACCCACGGCTGAAATTAAGCCATGTCTAAACCAGAGAGAGTCTTGCAAGAAACAAACAAATATTCCCTGTACCAACTCGCTTGTTGGTCCAAAATAAGGCTTGAAATGAAGAAAACAACAACTCAGCTATGAAAATCACAAATGGCTCTGCACCAGTACACAGCAGAAAACAGCCAAATGTTTTTTTAGCAAAAACCATACATTACCAGAGAGGTGACACAGTCCAACCTCAGATGTCCTGCCTCCTGTGACAAATAAAAGAGAAAATTGTAGACACAACACTGAACCATCAAAGGGACATTATGTCATTGGGACACCGCTTTCCTGTTTCTGTGTTTTACTTTTACATGTCCTCTTCAGGTGTGTTAGCCTCATGGGCTCTAAAAAAATTAACTAAGACTACAACTCACAGAGTCCACCTAGTTGAATTGAAACCCAGAAGTGGAAAGTTGTGTTCCGGTGACATGGAGTCATCTATGATGATTGAGTCACTCTAATCATCATACAGCACCCCTCCGTGCTGGGAGTGTAGGGAAGACTGATTCACCCACATGCTGAGACTTTCTGATTGGCTTAAGCCCTCCCACTGAAGCACTAGCAATCTAAGGTGGCCCGAGTTGAGAGGTTGTTTCAAAGGTACTGTATATTCAATGAATAGCCATTTTCATTGATGTTTCTTGATGTCATATTTTCAGGTACATGACTGCCGAAGTTTGCTTTTGTGTGACATTTCCATGTCTTCAGGCGTTTTGAGGTAATACCAATATTTGATATGCTGCGCCAGGGCACGAGGTGTTCCAGACAACAAAAGGGAGAGGACTAGTGTTTGATTGATTGTTTTAATTGTGTGGTTTAGCTTTGAGAGGAGGGAGAGGCTCTGTATGCTGTGAGGCAATGTACACTTACAGAGCGCTAAATATTGACATGAAAAATATAGATACTAGCCTGGCCTTACAAAAGCACAGAATATTTTGAAACCCTGCTACTTGACAGGAACACTGTTTTTAGAGTAACATCAAGTTCCTTTTCTTGTTCTGGGAGACCTCTGTCATGTTTAACAGCAGCCAGGCTTGACCTTTTTGACATCTCTTTGCACTCTAGGGCATGTGGTTTTACTGATGTACTATACCATGATGACATTGGCATCAGTGAGGATGACATGTCGGTTTGTCATTACCACTATTTATATGGCCAGCCCTACTAATGTATGTGGAGCATATTTCAGTTAAATCAAATAAGAGTTTGTGTTTTGTATAGCATGCACCCTGAACAAACTTAATTCATGGCGCTTTCAAATTAGTTGGCCAAGAAAAATGGGAGTGTGAAGTAAATTGATTTGCCTGAAATTTCTCTGTCTTGTTAATAGCAGGTGCAGGAGATCCCAGAGAGGCGGTGCTCAGATTACATCTCTTCAACTCAAATTGAGCGTTACATACATTTTCTACGTTCAAATTCCAGTTTCCACTCAGATGTCCTGTATTCAGTGTTTTTTGTCTTTAAGAACTACATTAAGGAGGAATAGCGGTCCTGTCTGGGGTGCCAGGTCCAGCTCCATTTAGGGTCACTAGTTCCATGGGGCAATGGCAAGGCCAGGGTAGATATTCAACTGAAGCCAGATGCCAGTCTTGCCTGGCTTGCCCATCTCTAGTTGCGAGGAAGCTCACACTGCTGGTTTCGTACAGCACCGTTAGGTCACTAATGGAAGGAATATAACACTGCTGGGGTCCTACAGCACTGGGGGCAGGGCATGGAACTCACAGTGCTATGGTGACAGTACTGACAGGGCACTGCTGGTAGAAAGCTCACACACGGCTCAGTCCTATATCAAAGAAATGATGTTTGAGGAAACGAACATTCCTGGGGTCCTATTGGGTACACTTGAGGGAAAGGTCACTACCACAGTCTTAGCACTCACAGGGCCCTGTTGGGGAAAGGTTATATCACTTGAAAGTGTCCTCTGCTTCAGGCATTCTACACCACAAGCAATGCCTGCCCCTTATTCAGAACTAGATGCTCAGTCCCACAAGGGGCTGTTATTTTCGAAGAAAAAGAAACAGTAACTAGTCCAAACTTGAGTCAGTGGCATGAACCGACACCAATTTAGACCCCAACTTTCATACAACACGTTACTTGAATTCACCCTTGAGACCAACCTCAGTCTCAAGGACCACACTGCCAAGGAAAGAAGGACAGCCTGGTACCATCAGACTCGAGGCAATAATGTGCAGAAAAAAAATAGATGGCAGATGCTAACCTTTTCTATCAATGCGCCCAGGATCTAAAACAACATTCCTGTGTGTATCAGGGCCTCACAAACCCTGCTCAGGAACGAGCTAAAGACACTTCTTTAAAGAGCACTGCTTCACACTGCAGTAACAGTTCACTTATTCGAGAACCCCGTGTCCCTTCAATCAGTCGCTGACACTGCATGGGGCTCCGCAGTGAATAGGATAGGATTACATCCATAATTATAACACCTTTATCTGCTTCATCCCAATTAATTTCAGGGAGAAAATGGAAGTACTCCAGAGGCCAGGCTTACAACCCCCCATCCTCCAAAAGAAAGTAACAATGGGGAGTCGTGGCCAATGGTCAATATAGGTCAAGGAAGCCACAGCACAAAAAGGTTTGGAAACCACTGCACTATGAGGTTTAAAAAGACACTACTTTGAAGTGCTACAGTCAATTAACCACAGTAATTCAACAAAACAAATATGTTTTTAAGTGACACTGTTTCTAAACTGAATAAATATCAGTAGGAAGGCGATGCAACAATTTTGCTACCTGTGGAGGAAAAACATGTTCCCTAATCTGCTACTTTCTATCTAGAAATATGGAGCAGGTTGACTGGTATTTCTTAAAGCGCTGTGTCAAAAAAATAGGTTGTTTATTATGCCCTGTGGTTTAAATCATGCAATGCACTTTAAAATGCATGTGGTTTTCCACAGAGAGTCAGTGAAGAGAGCGTCTGGCTGTATAGGTGTGGTTGAACCATTGCCTTTCAGCCAAGGGCCTCACTGGTACATATTTTACTCTTTTCACTCTCTTGTAAAGATTTTCATAACACCTGGATAGCTGTTTGCAAAGTGCAGATTAGATAAAGCAACTTATAATATAATATAATATTTTTAGGAACCGTAAACACTTGCATGAATCAGAGTCTGCAGTGTTTTAGGTCTTTAAATAACAAATGATCTTCGCCCAAAAAACTGAAGGGAAATCAAAAATTCCAGCATAGTAGAAGGGCTATGTAAATGAAAAGCCTATAGTTAAACTTCTGAAGCAATTGCTATGTACCATGTTCAGTGAGTGTGTGTGTGTGTGTGCACATGTCTGTGAGCGTGTGGTGTGTGTGTGTGTGGGTGTGTTTGTGCGTGTGTGTGGGCACACACGTGGGAAGGAGTTAAGGAGGCATTGTGTGAAAAAATCTGAAACAATTTTTGATTTGCATCACAACTTTCATTGTCCTTTCACTCAAATTTTTGTGAACTTTCACACAAAAGTATTAGCTAGTTTGCAGATTTATATAGCATGGGTTATTACCCATGAGGGTATCCAGGAACTGTCCATGGGCACGGAGAGATTAAGTCATTTGCCTAGAATCACAGGATGTTGCGCCGACACCGAGACTCGAACCCGGATCCCCAGCTCCCAAGTCAGCAGCTTTGGCCACTTCACCACATCCTCTCCCTATTGGAAACCTAACTTAATATCATAAAGTATTGCTCATGGTTAATAGTATATTATCAGATACGTTATGACTTATATGGTATGGCTTATAACATTAAACCAAAAGATATCTCGGGGCGTGAATTACACCCCTGACCCAATTGCACAGCTTTGGGGTGGAAAAACCACTCTCTGCGTTTATTTTACTCCGTTTTTTGTCCATGTACTCAAAGTTTACTTCCAATTTTTAGTCATTTCTCTTCCAATTTTTAGTCATTTCTCATCCAATTCCATCCATACGTACGAGAAGTGTCACGCTATTTCCCATGTACTGATGTGCCCATCCGGACCTCTGGTCAATAACACAAATAAATGCGTGATTCATCCATTGCAGTGTTTATTAAAAACCCAATGCATTTCGGGCTTCTTGAGCCCTTCTTCAGGGGTAACTACAAATAAACAATAAAACATTCACCATTACTACATTGTCCATGCTCATACATGAATAAAAAATCCATGCTAGCCATGAAAACTGAATGCCCACAGCATGCTCTATCCCTATTGTATTAAGTCTCGTATAACACAAATATACATGAAATAAAATTAGACCATTTCTATCTTAACCCACCGATTCATGTGTGCTGATTACATTCCCCATCCCCCGATTTGGATGTGTCACCCCTTTCAACTTATACACTCCCAATGCGCCATTTCCAAAACCAAACATTCTTCCTCATAACCTTTCCTCATAGATTGCTAGCCCACCCGTTTTCCCCTTCCAGTTTGTTATATGTAAATTTTGCACCTCCCAGTAATAACCAATTACATCCCTTGCTAACTACCAACTTCGCCGACTCTCATCGTGACATACCAATGACATTTAAATTATATGACTGAGCATCAAATGTGTATTATTAGGTACTGCACTTAAGTATACTAGGATTCAGCATCACATGATGGATGGAATGCTGAATAAATCAAAGATTCACCCCCAGTCAGGAGATCTGGGTTAAATCCATTGTTCTTTTGCTCACTGCGCCACCACAGTTTGGACCCAGCTATATGCAAATCAGTCTTGACCCTGCTCCTCATGGGAACAGTCCAGTCCAAACTGCCAAGCCGGGACCTCCTTGGACTGGAGATAAGCATCCTGGGACCGGTTTCAGTGTATCACCCCTCATCAGCCAGGCTAGCTTTAACCAGTCCAGGGAGGACCTGGCTTGGCAGTTCGGGCTGGACTGTTCCCATGAGGCACAGGGTCAAGACTGATTTGCATATGGCTGGGTTCAAACTGGAATGGCATGGTGAGCAAAAAACGATGGATTTAGGCCCAGATCTCTGTACTGGGGTGAATGTATGACATTGTTCTGCATTCTGTCCATCAATTGTTGTTTTGCATTTGTCACCCCGAGTGGGACGGGTATGCCCAGACGTGGGTCCCGTGCTCTCCATGCCACTGGAATCAAGCTATCCTGGCTGAAGAGGGTGAAACCCGAAACCGGTCCTAGAATGCTTGTTTCCAGTCCAGGGAGGACCTGGCTTGGCAGTTCGGGCTGGACTGTTCCCATGAGGCACAGGGTCAAGACTGATTTGCATATGGCTGGGTTCAAACTGGAATGGCATGGTGAGCAAAAAAACGATGGATTTAGGCCCAGATCTCTGTACTGGGGTGAATGTATGACATTGTTCTGCATTCTGTCCATCAATTGTTGTTTTTGCATTTGTCACCCCGAGTGGGACGGGTATGCCCAGACGTGGGTCCCGTGCTCTCCATGCCACTGGAATCAAGCTATCCTGGCTGAAGAGGGTGAAACCCCGAAACCGGTCCTAGGATGCTTGTTTCCAGTCCAGGGAGGACCTGGCTTGGCATTTCGGGCTGGACTGTTCCCATGAGGCACAGGGTCAAGACTGATTTGCATATGGTTGGGTTCAAACTGGAATGGCATGGTGAGCAAAAAAACGATGGATTTAGGCCCAGATCTCTGTACTGGGGTGAATGTATGACATTGTTCTGCATTCTGTCCATCAATTGTTGTTTTTGCATTTGTCACCCCGAGTGGGACGGGTATGCCCAGACGTGGGTCCCGTGCTCTCCATGCCACTGGAATCAAGCTATCCTGGCTGAAGAGGGGTGAAACCCCGAAACCGGTCCTAGGATGCTTGTTTCCAGTCCAGGGAGGACCTGGCTTGGCAGTTCGGGCTGGACTGTTCCCATGAGGCACAGGGTCAAGACTGATTTGCATATGGCTGGGTTCAAACTGGAATGGCATGGTGAGCAAAAAAACGATGGATTTAGGCCCAGATCTCTGTACTGGGGTGAATGTATGACATTGTTCTGCATTCTGTCCATCAATTGTTGTTTTTGCATTTGTCACCCGAGTGGGACGGGTATGCCCAGACGTGGGTCCCGTGCTCTCCATGCCACTGGAATCAAGCTATCCTGGCTGAAGAGGGTGAAACCCCGAAACCGGTCCTAGGATGCTTGTTTCCAGTCCAGGGAGGACCTGGCTTGGCAGTTCAGGCTGGACTGTTCCCATGAGGCACAGGGTCAAGACTGATTTGCATATGGCTGGGTTCAAACTGGAATGGCATGGTGAGCAAAAAAACGATGGATTTAGGCCCAGATCTCTGTACTGGGGTGAATGTATGACATTGTTCTGCATTCTGTCCATCAATTGTTGTTTTTGCATTTGTCACCCCGAGTGGGACGGGTATGCCCAGACGTGGGTCCTGTGCTCTCCATGCCACTGGAATCAAGCTATCCTGGCTGAAGAGGGGTGAAACCCCGAAACCGGTCCTAGGATGCTTGTTTCCAGTCCAGGGAGGACCTGGCTTGGCAGTTCGGGCTGGACTGTTCCCATGAGGCACAGGGTCAAGACTGATTTGCATATGGCTGGGTTCAAACTGGAATGGCATGGTGAGCAAAAAACGATGGATTTAGGCCCAGATCTCTGTACTGGGGTGAATGTATGACATTGTTCTGCATTCTGTCCATCAATTGTTGTTTTTGCATTTGTCACCCCGAGTGGGACGGGTATGCCCAGACGTGGGTCCTGTGCTCTCCATGCCACTGGAATCAAGCTATCCTGGCTGAAGAGGGGTGAAACCCCGAAACCGGTCCTAGGATGCTTGTTTCCAGTCCAGGGAGGACCTGGCTTGGCAGTTCGGGCTGGACTGTTCCCATGAGGCACAGGGTCAAGACTGATTTGCATATGGCTGGGTTCAAACTGGAATGGCATGGTGAGCAAAAAAACGATGGATTTAGGCCCAGATCTCTGTACTGGGGTGAATGTATGACATTGTTCTGCATTCTGTCCATCAATTGTTGTTTTTGCATTTGTCACCCCGAGTGGGACGGGTATGCCCAGACGTGGGTCCCGTGCTCTCCATGCCACTGGAATCAAGCTATCCTGGCTGAAGAAGGGTGAAACCCCGAAACCGGTCCTAGGATGCTTGTTTCCAGTCCAGGGAGGACCTGGCTTGGCAGTTCGGGCTGGACTGTTCCCATGAGGCACAGGGTCAAAACTGATTTGCATATGGCTGGGTTCAAACTGGAATGGCATGGTGAGCAAAAAACGATGGATTTAGGCCCAGATCTCTGTACTGGGGTGAATGTATGACATTGTTCTGCATTCTGTCCATCAATTGTTGTTTTTGCATTTGTCACCCCGAGTGGGACGGGTATGCCCAGACGTGGGTCCCGTGCTCTCCATGCCACTGGAATCAAGCTATCCTGGCTGAAGAGGGGTGAAACCCCGAAACCGGTCCTAGGATGCTTGTTTCCAGTCCAGGGAGGACCTGGCTTGGCAGTTCGGGCTGGACTGTTCCCATGAGGCACAGGGTCAAGACTGATTTGCATATGGCTGGGTTCAAACTGGAATGGCATGGTGAGCAAAAAAACGATGGATTTAGGCCCAGATCTCTGTACTGGGGTGAATGTATGACATTGTTCTGCATTCTGTCCATCAATTGTTGTTTTTGCATTTGTCACCCCGAGTGGGACGGGTATGCCCAGACATGGGTCCCGTGCTCTCCATGCCACTGGAATCAAGCTATCCTGGCTGAAGAGGGGTGAAACCCCGAAACCGGTCCTAGGATGCTTGTTTCCAGTCCAGGGAGGACCTGGCTTGGCAGTTCGGGCTGGACTGTTCCCATGAGGCACAGGGTCAAGACTGATTTGCATATGGCTGGGTTCAAACTGGAATGGCATGGTGAGCAAAAAAACGATGGATTTAGGCCCAGATCTCTGTACTGGGGTGAATGTATGACTTTGTTCTGCATTCTGTCCATCAATTGTTGTTTTTGCATTTGTCACCCGAGTGGGACGGGAATGCCCAGACGTGGGTCCCGTGCTCTCCATGCCACTGGAATCAAGCTATCCTGGCTGAAGAGGGGTGAAACCCTGAAACCGGTTCTAGGATGCTTGTTTCCAGTCCAGGGAGGACCTGGCTTGGCAGTTCGGGCTGGACTGTTCCCATGAGGCACAGGGTCAAGACTGCTTTGCATATGGCTGGGTTCAAACTGGAATGGCATGGTGAGCAAAAAACGATGGATTTAGGCCCAGATCTCTGTACTGGGGTGAATGTATGACATTGTTCTGCATTCTGTCCATCAATTGTTGTTTTTGCATTTGTCACCCCGAGTGGGACGGGTATGCCCAGACGTGGGTCCCGTGCTCTCCATGCCACTGGAATCAAGCTATCCTGGCTGAAGAGGGTGAAACCCCGAAACCGGTCCTAGGATGCTTGTTTCCAGTCCAGGGAGGACCTGGCTTGGCAGTTCGGGCTGGACTGTTCCCATGAGGCACAGGGTCAAGACTGATTTGCATATGGCTGGGGTCAAACTGGAATGGCATGGTGAGCAAAAAAACGATGGATTTAGGCCCAGATCTCTGTACTGGGGTGAATGTATGACATTGTTCTGCATTCTGTCCATCAATTGTTGTTTTTGCATTTGTCACCCCGAGTGGGACGGGTATGCCCAGACGTGGGTCCCGTGCTCTCCATGCCACTGGAATCAAGCTATCCTGGCTGAAGAGGGGTGAAACCCCGAAACCGGTCCTAGGATGCTTGTTTCCAGTCCAGGGAGGATCTGGCTTGGCAGTTCGGGCTGGACTGTTCCCATGAGGCACAGGGTCAATACTGATTTGCATATGGCTGGGTTCAAACTGGAATGGCATGGTGAGCAAAAAAACGATGGATTTAGGCCCAGATCTCTGTACTGGGGTGAATGTATGACATTGTTCTGCATTCTGTCCATCAATTGTTGTTTTAGCTTTAACCCAGTGGCACATCGAGCAAGGTACCCAAGTCTGGGTATACCCATCCCACTTAGGGGGAAAAGTGCTTAAGCAACACATCATGGACGGAATGCTGAATAAATCAAACATTCACCCCCAGTCAAGAGATCTGGGCTAAATCCATTGTTCTTTTGCTCACTACGCCACCCCAGTTTGGACCCGGACAAATGCAAATCAGTCTTAAACCTCCTCATGGGAACAGTTGAGCCTGAACTGGCAAGCCGGGTCCTCACTGGACCGGAAACAAGCATCCTGGTACCATTTTCAGGGTATCACCCCTCATTGCTAGTTGAATCCAGTGGCACAGCTAGCAAGGGACCAACATCTGGGCATATTCATTCATCCCACATGAAAAG
The DNA here is from genome assembly GCA_963921515.1 of Calotriton arnoldi. Taxonomy (NCBI): domain Eukaryota; kingdom Metazoa; phylum Chordata; class Amphibia; order Caudata; family Salamandridae; genus Calotriton; species Calotriton arnoldi. The sequence continues at coordinate 1,758,622 of CAWUFW010003019.1, forward strand.
TGCTTCAGTAACACATGATGGACAGAATGCTGAATAAATATTCACCCCCCCAGTCAAGAGATCTGGGTCAAAGCCATCGTTCTTTTACTCACTACGCCACCCCAGTTTGGACCCAGCCATATGCAAATCAGTCTTGACCCTGCTCCTCATGGGAACAATCCAGCTCTAACTGCCAAGCAGGGGCCTATCTGGACCGGAAACAAGCATCCTGGGATCTGTTTCGGGGTATCACACCTCATCTGCCAGGCTAACTTGAATCCAGCGGCACAGCAAGCAAGGGACCCACGTCTGGGAATACCCATCACAGTTAGGATGAAAAGTGCTTCAGCAACACATGATGGACAGCATGCTGAATAAATCAAACATTCACTTCCAGTCAAGAGATCTGGATTAAATCCATCTTTCTTTTGATAACTATGCCACCCCTGTTTGCACCCAGCCATATGAAAATCAGACTTGACCCTGCTCCTCATGGGAAGAGTCCAGCCAGAAATTGCCAAGCCGGGTCCTCCCTGGACTGGATACAAGCATCCTGGGACCGGTTTTGGGCAGTTCAGATATAGATGCAAGGATACAAGAGGGCTGAAATCTGTGATAAATTTATGGAATAAATATTGGGCTGAATCCGTGTTCTATTACCTACTTCCTGTAGACAATGGGCCATGCTCGGGGTGGGGGAGCATAAAGTAGAACAGGGAATAGCTGTGGTAACATCTGCCATGCCCCGCATTTTGGAGGGTAAGGGTTGATGGGTGCCAGAGCAGCAGCTGCTCACAGAAAACATATCTGTGGGCTTCTGTCATGCAACACTGATTGACCAGCAGATGTAACAACTGATAGCTTACTCCCCAGTGTTCCATTGTAGTCATTAGACACAACGTCATAAGTCATAGGAGAAGCTCTTTAGGTTTCTACTGACTACTTATCCTATGGATGGAAACAGGCACATAGTCATGTTGCATGCTCGCATTTTACATTAGAAAAACTGTGCAGGGGTCTCGATTCTTTTAGATCATTAATACTAATGAGCACTTGAGGTTTTACCACTGAGGATGGAGGACATGCAGAAGACTATTCCCTCAGCCACAACTCACATAATTGTCAAAGGCAAGGAACCTCAAGACCAAATTCTTCATAGGATAGGAGGAAGTCAGCATTAATGCACTATGAAGTTTCACAGTATGATCACAACACATTTCTCAACTCTGACACATTGCTAAGATTCAGGGATAATTGCTTCTATGTGCAATGCCACTAATGGCGTCAGAGAGCTGGTTTTGTATCTTATTGTTGTTTGGTGTTCTGCTATATTAGTATTTAACTTCTCATTACATCATGTGTGGTGCAAAATTGCAATGCATCCAAGTTCATATAGTTGGCAATTTAAATGTGAAATTATGGATTTTCCAGGTATGGGTGTGTAGCCTTCAGTAATTGCTACCAGGAACTAATAATAGCCATATGACTTTTCAAAAACACCAAGAAACCAGACCTTATTTCCCAGCCCTCTTCAGAGTGATCCTTTTTAATACACTATTGCTTTTACATCCTTCCCTTTTGATTGGTTAATGCATATTAAAACACTGTTTTATTCCCAAGCTATTTTCAAATGTGTTTAACTCTTTCTCTCGAGAAGCCTCTTTCCTTCTAAGACATTTTTAGGTCTGGCTAGAGGGAGCTTACATGATTTATATGTAGAAGGGTAAATGGTTCAGATATCACCAGTCATTGGTTGTATAAGTGTTATGCACACATTAATCAGCCTTGGCTTTTCAGCCATTGATTGGTTGTAACTGTCATTTATTACATACAGAGATTTTTTTCTTCACAGAAATTGGCCATTTTATTGGTAGAGACATTTTATGAGTACGCACATAATCTCAATTCAACAGAGACACCAGCAGTGTGGCAAGGCCAGGTACCAAGTTAGATGTACTTTCATTTACAATGAACCTGCCAAATCTATGTGACAATGGTAATGATGTAATTCAACATCTATTTCCTTGCCTTCGGAATCAATGAGGAAGAAAGGTTCAAGTAAACGGGGGCCGGAGTGCAATGGACGTCAGCACTTTATCTCACTGGCGAGACCCTCAGGTAGAATGCAGTAATTGAGATGGCTGTTTGAAACAATATTTATGTAGACCTGATTTACTACCAAACCCTGAGGCAAGGAAGAGATCCAAAAATGTAGGCTTGGACTTCTGCTGCTTCCTTTCACAAAATACTTAGGTCAATCTTATTGATCCGGGAACTAACATTTGAAGTTTAATTATAGTTGGATTATGAACCATTATTGTTCAAAGCACTTGTGTTAGAAGAAATGGTCAATTAGAATTGTCAGACCTGACACCCTTGGGTAGCAGTCCCCCAACGTTCTGCCTTCACCCCTCCTATTTCTCTGAATTGATTTTTGTTGGCTTTAGTACACTGTGCACTCTACCACTGCTACTCAGTGCTAAGGTGCTTGTGCCCTCTCCTTAAAACATGGCAAAATTGGCCTACCTCTAATTGCTGCAATTAACTTACTGGTAATCCCCTAGTGAATGGTACACAGTCTCAGGCCTGCCACTGCAGCCTCTAGTGCAGTTTTAAACTTCCATTTCGACCTGGCAAAATCAACCTTTTGCCAGGCCTAAACCTGCCTTTTTAACAATTTGTGAGACCCCTAAAGTAGGCCTTAACAGCTCCTAGGGCAGAGTGCATGGTATTTAAAAACGAAGGACATATGGGTTTAAGTTGTTCATGTCCTGAAAGTGAAAAACTCCTATTATCATTTTTCACTGTTGCCAGGCTACCTCTCCCATTGACTATCACTGGTTTTAATTAAAATGTTTAATAAAGTGTAACTTCGGATTGGGAGCAGGTAGGAAAATATTTCTTGGACTCTTTTGAATTGTAATGTAAAATTCTCTTTAATGGTAAACTTGGATTTTAAGTCACAATTCTAGAAATGACACATTTAGAAAATTGACATTGCTGTGCTCAAACCTACAGTGCCTTTCTGCAAGTAAACAGGGTAACATGACAGTGGCTGTCTCTCTGTAATGGGTTGTTGATTCCTCAACGTGCTCTGGACAAAGACATTGAGATTCGGCCATGGGTTGGACCACGGGACCGTGGTTCATTGCATCACTTTAACTTTGCGTCACTAATGCTGTCATGAAGGAATTGATTTACTGGAGTTTGATTTCCTAATTGCTACAAGGATTTAAAGTGAAAATTACTGTTACGTTGGACTGTCGTGTAGTTCCTATGAAAAGTATACAAGATCTGCGCGTTTAGACAACATACACTGTAGGATTGGTGTCAGACTGACTCTGAACACCCACACCGGGTATGTTGGCCCTTTTGTACCAACTAGCTCACAGTGCCACTAGTATCTCCTCTTACCAAGGAGAGAATAGTTCCTGGCAACCATCGAACATGACAACCCTGATCCCTCAGGATCGTGGAAACAATATAATACCTGCGCTCAGTCACTCGTGCTTACTTAGTCTGTCTCAGAGAGATACACTGAATAAACAGGCTGGGCGTTTTTCAATAAGCATTTATTGAACAGTTGTTATTCTGGTGGAAAATAAATGGGCTGCAACAACCGTTAGACAGTATAAGATATAAATGATTAGCAGTACTATAAAGGTGAACGGATGGTATAGCTCTACCATCTTGCAACAATCATGAATACATTAGAGTATATAAAACACATGATAAAAAGATGCGTACTCCTACGATGCCTACCTAACTAGATGTACCTAAGTGTACCTAGCATGTATGTAGGTGTTAAGCCAAGAATCCCTCTAGGATTTAGTCAACCCCATTACCTGAAGTGAGAGACTGTGGGACCCCGTCTTGGTCTTGAGTTGGACACCCCGCGAGGGATGTTAGACCACTGCGAGCTGGAGTGTCTGCATGCAGGAACCTCAGCGTCTCTGGTCAGTGTGTCGGCCAGGAAGTCTCGGTCTCCTCTGCTCTATCTTAGCAAGATGGGATGTATATATACCCATAGGTCTCCCCAGGGGTCCTACCTCGCTGTATTACTGTGTCGGCCTAAGGATGACGTCGGGCATGAACTTTGTACATGAATTTTATACAGGAGATGGTAGTCCTGCTGTGCTTCCAAGAATCCTCATGCACAATGTATGAGATTTCGAACTAGGGAAAAACCCGCATTCTGAATGCAGTGTCGTATCTAGGTAAAAGGTCAGTCCCTATAAACCGTGACAAGCATAATGAAATGAAATGAAATTAAATGAATTTGTACTTGTAAAGCGCACTGCTACCCTGAGGCATCCTGGCGCTGAACGCATACCGCTGTGGAACCCTTCCTGGCTTTTCCCTGTGAAATGTCCACTCCTGGGCACCCCCAAGGTGAAGCCAGGCATCCCAGCGCTGGTGGGGCCGTTGTGGAGATTAAGCAAGCTATTGCCCAGAGTTGCAGAGTGGGACCCATGATTAGAATAGGCACAGAGGCGAGAATTATCAGGTCCGAGGAAGTTGAGCCCAAGACCCGCCGAGGCGGGAATTGAACCCTGGTCCCGGGCCAGATCTCTGCATCAGGGTCTGCCGCTCTAACCATGTAGGGAAGAATATAGGTGAAAGGTAATGAAGTTACCGGGGCCTATATTATGGTACCTATATGGAATATAACACCCACTCCTCTACCGAATGAACGACATAGTTAAATTCTAACCGTACCACTAGGTGGACTAGATACTTGTACGCAAATAGTTTTTCTTTTTTTTTTTATTATCATTTTCAAAGACATACAGTGTCCAACATGTAATTAACATTCAGACCGTTGTACAACAACATCCATCATCCAGTTTTTGCAACTTTGCATTATTACCTGTGAATACATTTTCTACAGTGCAGCTGTTACACATAGTTAGTCAACTTGGTACTTTTGCAGATAGTCAGTCAAGTATTTCCAGTAATCTCTAGGCTTTGAACCCATGGGTAGCTCCTCCTCATACGTTTGCAATGTGTCTTTACAATACGACAGATCTTGGATCCATTGCCTAACTTTTGGCGCCCTCTTACTTCCCCAACATAACGATATTCTGCGTTTAGCCAAGAGCAGCGCAATTACACAGAACTTGCGCTTAGTGGCACGTACATCAGGAACTAGACCCAGCAAGCATGTACGAACAGTGCATTCCACCTCAATGCCCACCATAGTGCCCAGCATCTGTGTTACCTTTAACCAAAACTCTGTCACTTCTGCACAAGACCATGAAAGGTGTATGAAATCTGCTATTTCAGTATTGCAGCGTTGACATTTAGAATCTGTTCGTAAACCATACCTACAGAGCCTTGCAGGGGTATAATAAGTTTGATGCAGCTACTTATAATGCAATATACGTAGGTTCCCATTAGGTGTTAGCAAGCCAGTCAGTGAGCAGGTTATAGCCCATTCCTCCTCTGTCAATGGTACATCTAGCCCATCGTTCCACTTCTCTAATGCCCTGTGTGTATTATCCGCTATGTCTTCCTGTAGCTTAGCATATAGTCTAGACACCATGTGTTTAGCAGCGGGTGTTGTAATCAGTAGCTACAGCGTGGACAACTGTGGTGGCTCCTCAGGGTAGGATGGATACAACCTTTTTATTGCTTCCTGTAATCTGTGATACGTAAATCTAAACAATAATGTCTGGTTGCTTATGTATGATAGCTCATCAAGCGATTTAAAAACCCCATTGTGGTATATATCCCCCATGGTATCAATGCCCACTTGTCGCAGCAGACCCATGCCCACTTGTTCCTGGGTAACCGATAGTTCTGGATGGTAATGCAACTGCAGTGCAGGGCGTACAGCGGTAACTTATGTGCTTTTTGACCCATTACACGCCATGCATTGTTTGTTGTATCTATTGTATTTATGTCTAGTTTATGAGGTGGTGGCCTGCAGTGTGTTATAATCGCATTTAACGGAGTTGGTAGGGCATCGCCTTCTTCAATAGCGACATGTGTGAGGTAAGGGATCTTATGATACCAAAAATGTGCATATTGCGCTTGTGCGCATAAATAATAAAGTAAGAAATCCGGGACCCTGAATCCACCTTTTGAGTAGGGTAATGTAAGAGCGCGTAGTTCTATCCGGGCCTGTTTACCCGCCCATATCAGGCGCAGCATCATGGTGGTTATCCTACGAAACACTTCTGCCGGGGGCTTAATCGGAATGTTATTAAAAAGGTACAGCAATTTTGGCAAGACAACCATCTTTACAATGGCTAGTCGGTCAGCCAGCGATAATGGTAGTTGAATCCATCGCCCTATTTTGTCTTCCAGCATACTAATCGCCTTGCCATAATTGGCGCGGATTACAACTTCTGGGTCACGGTGATACCAAACACCTAGATATCGAACTGGCTCTGATTGCCATTCTAAGGGATATTCGGTGGAATGCGGATGTGTGGTGTCTGTTAATGGTATAATTATTGATTTGGACCAATTTATTTTGAGTCCCGACTGCTGCCCGAACTTGATATATTCCCTCAGCAGAGGATTCAGATTTATCTCAGGGTCTCGTACATATAGCGTCATGTCATCTGCATATAACGATATATGCAAGGGCCTCTGCGGGAATTGGAGCGCTGAGTAATGATGTCCCTGTCGAATCTTACATGCCAATGGTTCAATCGCTATTGCGAATAATAACGGGGACAATGGGCAACCTTGCCGTGTCCCCCTAGCTATCGGTATGGGCTCAGATTTGTATTTATTGACTTTGATACGCGCCATCGGCGCAGTATATAGTATTTGTATCCATTGCAGGAACATAGGGGGGAATCCCATTCGCCTCAAGATCGCGTGCAAGTATATCCATTCAATAGAATCAAATGCTTTAGCAGCATCTAGAAGAATTGCGGCGGCTTTAGTAGTGGGGTTTAAGTAATGCGAAAGCGCAAAGAGTGTTCTGGTATTATGGGCTGTTGACCTTGAGGGAATAAACCCTGATTGATCCCGCAGTATTAAATTGGACATCAGTGGTTGTAGTCGAGTGGCCAGGAGTTTGGCCAATATTTTGGTGTCTACATTAATTAGAGACAGTGGCCTATATGAGTCGCAATATTCCGGGTCTTTGTTAGGCTTTAAAAGTGCAATAAGCATGGCTTCTCTCAATGTTGGTGGTAATAGCTGTTTATCATGAGCCTCACCGTACATCTCTACCAGGTGGGGCGCTAACTGATCAGCAAAAGACTTATAAAATTCACATGTGAACCCATCAGGGCCTGGCGCTTTACCATTTGGCAGCGATTTAATGACTGCTGTTACTTCTTCCACTGTGATCGGTGAGCACAGGTAGTCTCTTTGTGCATCCGACAACCACGCTATCGCCACATCTGCGAGGTAGTTCATTATTGTGTCTGGTGAAGCTGTGGGCTGCGAAGCGTATAGCTGTCCATAGGTATTCATGAATTCCCTCAATATGCCCTGTGCATTATATTGCAGATCCCCATTTTCATCCCTGACCGCCCGGACAACCTGCGGAGCATGACCTGAATATATTTTAGCTGCCAGGATCCTACCCGGCCTACCACCCTCACCGTAGGTTCTCGCTATCTGTCGCCTTGCTACGTATTTGAGTTCGTCTTCTGCATATGTTTGGTATTCTGACAGTGTAGCCCTAATGTCTCCCAATATCTTTGTGTTTTGTGTGCGCTCGTATTCATGTTCCAGTGTGCGCAGCTGATCTTCACGTACTTCGAGCTGCCTTCGTATGTCTTTGAGAATGCCAGCATTGGTACTTATGCAGACTCCCCTAATAGTAGCTTTGAAAGCCTCCCACAGTAGGCCATGGTCCTCAGTTGTGGGTTTATTGATATCAAAGTACTCTGTGATAGCCTGACTAATGGTGTCAGTATACACTGAATCTAGTAATGCTTTCGCATTGAACCTCCAGCTATAAGGAGGCGGCACATAGTGTGGCATAGACATGGAAATGAGCACTGGGTTATGATCAGATATTGTTTTGGGTAGATGATTCACAGCTCGTGTCCATAGTGCTATATCGTCCGAACCCAACCAATAATCAATACGGGACCAACTATTGTGCGCTGCTGATGCATGCGTGGCTTCCATACGTTCTGGGTTTCGGGTTCGCCAAATATCAGTAAGCCGTATATCAGTCATAATATCTTTTAGTTTGCCCCTCGCCCTTTTGTGAGGTTCTACTGATGCTCTTGACCTGTCAAGGTCGTCATGTAGTGCAATATTGAAATCTCCCCCCCAAAGTAAAGGGATGTCCGGCAAGTCGTTGATTTTGCGCCATAATGTATGGTAAAATTCAGGATCGTCTATATTAGGGCCATATACATTAATTAAAGCGAGTCTCTGCCCCCTTAGTGTTCCCACAATAATAACATAGCGCCCCAGCTCATCTGTGATGGTGGCATCTATATTAAATTGCAATCCTTTTTAATCAATATGATGACCCCTCTAGAGTAGGAGGAGTATGGTGAGCTGTGTATTGTCTCCGCCCATCTGTGTCCGATGCGGGTGTTAGAATTAGGTGCAAGATGCATTTCCTGCAGAAACGCGATGTCAATTTGTAGCCTGTCCAAGTAAGCAAATATTTGCCGGATCTTTTTCGGGTTATTAAGCCCTCTAACATTCCAAGTTAACAAGTTTAAGTGCTTAGGTTGTAATCTCTCAGTGGTCATCGCTAGTTACTTGTGTGCTGTGTATTGAAATGCGATTTGTGCAGCATGCACTTCTCACGTTTTCTAGAATGAAACTAATGGCATTTCTTAACTGGACGTTACTCTGGATTTCAGCGATGTTTCTCAAGTACATTGGCCTGTATAACCATCCCCAACACCAAACCTCCCTCCCACCACCCACTTCAGCATCCCAACCATGCCAAAGACATACCCCTGAAAATAGCAACAACATAACCTAACTTTGATTGGGGAACTCCCGCTTGGGGGGTCCGCCAAGTGCACACAACTCCATCCAACATAGTGGATGTGGTCAGGTATACATTAGTGATGCAGACTAGAACATTTCCTTCAACAGATGGGTTACCATATTGACCGCCATATGCCCATATCTGGTTAGCGCAACATGCTGTAGCGAAATGCCCAGCACCGCCCTCACACACGATACAGCTAGCAGCGAGGTACTACCTGCAGGTCCAGACCGGCAACAGTTCTATAGTTTCTACTTTTGTGTGCATAGTATAATCATAATAGCTTAATCTGCAGTATTCTCCCTCTGCTCCCTATCAATAGCTACATTTCTGTCCAGTAACTGTAGAGCTAAAGGGTCAAACAGGAAGTCTATACACTCTGGCATTCGGTATCCATCATTCCTGACAAGACTAGATCACATGTGGAGATTATATCTGCTCCCAGCCGAAGCAGATAGCGCCCTTTTCGTGTTCACAAGCGCATTGGCTAGCCATAGGGCCCCACATCCCCTCCGGGACCTGGGGTAACGTAGATTTGGCAGAAACAAATGCCTGTCCTTAAGCACCTGCATTAGGCTCCGGATGACAGTGATAGCCCGTGACGACGTAGCTGCACAGGTGTGTCAACAGTTCAATCTGTTATCCCAATACTCACACATGCCTCACCAGCTCATAATGTCCGATTGCCGAGGATTTCCGTCTCCCCCAAGGGCACTCATTCCGAGTCTTGGTTCTGCTCCGCTCGTTTGTGATCTTTACGTTTACTGTTGATTTTTTTAAGAAAGTCCTGTGCTGCTTTCGGTGTCTGTAGAAGCGTAGGGTGGCCCTCATATGTTACCCTCAGCCGGGCTGGATAGAGCATAGCATACTCTATTCCTAATTCTCGCAGTTTCTTTTTCGCTGGGTTGAACTCTTTTCGCGCTAGTTGGACCGTCAGAGTGAAGTCTGGGTAGAATTCCAATGCATTACCCTGGTAGTTGATCTGCTGTTTCTCTCGGGCTAGCCTCAAAACGACATCACGGTCTCTATAATTGAGGACACGGGCAATGATAGGTCTCGGAGTGGCGCCAGGCTTCGGCCGCGGGGCCAGCGATTGATGCGCTCGTTCTATCAGGAATACCGCTGAAAGGTGTTCCGCGCCAAACACGCCACGTAGCATTTCCTCCACGTACGTTTCCATCCGCCCTGTGTTTGTGGACTCCGGAACTCCCGCAATTCTGATGTTATTGCGTCGAGATCTCGCTTCTAAATCCTCCGCCTTATTTTTGATGACTTCCAATAGTTTCTCCATCTCTGTGCATTTTAGAGTCGTGTCATGTGACTCATCCTCCACCGCCGTGATGCGATTTTCGGCCTCGACCAGACGTTCTCCGTGTTTGTCCAGCTTAGTCGCCATATTGTCGACCCGTTGGGTGATGGTGTCTAATTTCCCATTAATGTCCTGTAGACTTTGTTGGATTGCCTGCAGAACACCCTCCATGCCAGCCCGAGTTGCATTGGCGGTATCAAGTTCGGTGTCTGAATGAGCCGTCGCACCCTTGGTGTGCCGTCTTGTGTCAAATGATATTTTGGGCTGTTGCTTGTCTGGCTTCCCCATTGCTGCGTTGTTAAGCCTTGCAGTCTTGGAAGGAAAGTGTCACCAGTTGTCTTGGTGCTCGCGTGGTGGCGTGCAGCGCACTACTCCACAGAGAACGGCCGCCTTGCTTCTTGAGCCCTTCTACCGCTAGTGCACCGTCCCTCCACAGCGCAACATACGACCCACCATCAGCAGAAGCGGTGCGTAGCAGTCAGTGACACTTCAGGACCGGCCCTCCATGTCCCAGAGCTGTATCACCCGGCGAAACGGTCGGATATGCAGATTCTCCGTCAGCGTGATCCTCTCCTGCCTGTCCCTCACTGCAATCAGCGATTCACCTCAATCCCATCATGCGCATGTAACAAGGCGCGCTGAGCAGGGGCCGCCGGGATTACAAGTGTTCAAGCAGCACAGTTCACTCTCATCCCCACATCATGATTGGGCAGCGGCAGCACACGCCCCACTCGCCAACTCAGAAAGCGCCTGCTGAGGAACTCTCAGCGTGTCTGGGGGGTGTTTACTGCGTATCAATCGTCATTTAATACTCGTCGCTGTTTACCTTCACACACCACCCAGTTATAAGCGCGATGTAGTGGGCGCTAGGGTCATGACGCAGTCACATGTGCTGGGAATAAAGACCTCGTCTACGTGGGCTACACATTTTATGTCCCTGCTGCGAGGCCGGGCGCAGGTTAATCACCCACCCGGGTGTTATGTTATGTTGGAACTCCTCACTGCGTGCGCTTCACTCAGCATAGATCGCCAGCACCATCACTGTCCGCCATTTTAAACTCATTCGCGTGAGTCCACAATAATAAATGTCCCGCTATTTCCATACAATGCCTCCAATGCGCTTTGGTAGCTTAGTGCGAGCCCTTTCCCATATTTGCACCATATCCAGGGCGTACACTCACTGTAATATGTTCCATCTCCATATGCCGCTCCGCTCTCTCCCCGAGTCGCCCGCACTTCAAGGCGCCGCCATCTTGTGTATTGCAGGTCCCGTCTCGCGCCCGGCTGTCTTTTTCAATTTATCGGCGTTTGCTGCATGCCGCTGATCTCTCGCTCTGCTCGCTGCAATGCTGGCACCTTCCGATCCACAGTCTTTGCCGATTTTATGTCCGCTTAATAAGCTTTATTATCCCATATTGGGCCTGACCGGCGGAGCTTTCTTAGAAGGCAGCCATTCCGCAGTGCGCCCTCTAGCGCCCCCTACTTGTACGCAAATAGTTAAAACTAGTTTCTCGTTGTGTTAAGAAAAACATAGTTTTAAAAATTGTTAAAACGGTGGTTTTAAAAAGTGTTAAAAAGAAAAATATTAGAAATTGACACTTAAGCTACAGCTCTAATATGTCCGTAGAATAGTCTGAACTACTACAAGCATTTGAAAGCCATACATGCTGAATAAGAATGTCACTTTTGATATGGAGTTCGAATTTTCTGGAAACATTTTTTTTTCCCCAGCACACGACGGGCCAAATGAGTCAAATGTTTATGTGTCCTGGCTGGTAGACGCAACATTTTCGTTGCTTGCCTTCACAGTCGACGGTCCCTGTAATCACTCGCAGATTATGTCAATTGAGCACAGATGATCTTCCGTACTGTCAACAGCCGGTGCTGGGGCAGCCTGTGCGCCATCCAAGGCCTGGGTGTCAGAGGAGGAGCCAGTGTCCATACCAACAGGAGCAGATACTACCTGTGGTGGCTCTAGGAATGCTGCCATCAACATGGGAATATGCTGGGGACACTGCAGAACATGGGCCGTAATCGGGTCCAGTAAAGCATCAACGTCGGGTTGCGCAACTGATGGAAGAGTCAGACAGACTCCATAAGTTATATATTTACAAGGCCACAAATGTTCCCTAAAGTTCTTATGTTCAGAAAATTAGGATTAGATCCACAATTCATTAAGTTCACAATATAATTAAAAGAAAATTAAAAAAATTCCAGGAAAAAAAACCTTTTGGACATGATCCAAAACCTGAAAACGACTGAATTTCAGCATTTATCTGTGTTCTGACTGTACCAATCCCTATGCACAGCTCATGACATCACACATGAAATCACAAATTATATCATCAGAGATTACATCATATAGGGTTATTAAATTATTTAAATTGGGATGGCACATTCTAGAGACGTATTTACATTTTATGAGTTCATATTAGTCTATGAAAAGTTAAATTTAGAAATTTAAGTTACTTTTGGAAAAGAAGACGTAATTTACACTAGATTACAACCCGTTTAGTTTATGTCCTGACCTTTCCTCAGTTATTAGTATTTACAAAGCGATCTTGTAATAGTCTGAAGTAATGGGGCCATACTTTATCTAAAAATGGTCAGTGGTCCCACAGCCTTGCTTCCCTGTATTAAAGCCCTGCTTCCCTGTATTAAAGCCCTGCTTCTCAGTTTTGAAGCCCTGCTTCCCTATTCAGTAATGACTAGTCTCACTGGACACTTGTTTCAATGTATAGAACAACAACGTGGCCATCTACTAACGGTCGGTGGCACTGTAACTTTTTGTTTCTCTGTAATCTTTTATTTACCATGCACTTTAGATCATGTAATGACATTTCATTACTTAATTGCACCAGTAAAGACATCTAACAATGGCCAGCAGCCTTCCAGGCTTGCTTCTCAATGTAGAGTAACTGAATGGGACACCCAGTAATGGTCGGGAGCACAGTGTTCTTTCTTTTCTATCTAAAACATCTGCACGGAAACATGGTAATGGTCAGCAGTACTACACCTTTGCCTCTATAGGCAAAAAATTGCAGAGACATCCAGTATTGCCAGTGATACTGCTACCTTCTTTCTATATGTATATCAACTGCAGAGACAATCTAGTAATAGTAATATTGCACCTTTCCTTCTATATGTATATGATCTGCAGAGACATCTAGTAATGGTCAGTGGTACTGCAGGCTTCCTTCTATATGCATGTCAAATGTACAAACATCTAGTAATGGTCACTGATGCTGCTGCCTTGCCTCTACAGATATGTCAACCGTGGAGACATCTATCAATGGACAATGATACTGCAGGCTACCTTCTGTATTTATGTCAAATATAGAGACATCTAGAAATATTAATATTGCACATTTCCTTCTATATGTATATGAACTGCAGAGACATCTAGTAATGGTCAGTGATGCTGCAGCCTTGCTTATATATATGAAACAACAGTGGAAACTGACGGTAATGGTCAACCGTACTGCGAATCTTTGCTTATATATAACTTTTTTGTGGACATCTAGTGATTGTCATTTCCGAACCACATTTTGGGTAGGAAGACAACCATTAATGGCCAGTGGTACTGTAACATTTTGTTATCTATATTGTTAGGGAAAAAAACTATTGAACACATATAATGTGAGGGGACCAGAAAAGCCTTTGATGATGTCAACTGTGATGTCATAAGTGAGGCCATAAATTTAGTTTCGAGGGATTTGGTTCCTAACTGAAATATCATTCACATGAAATTTGTTCTGGAAATGTTTCTGCTGTATTTCATAATACTGATCTCAGAATCGAGCTATAGCAATCTTTAACAATTCTTTTTTTCAGATTTTTTTTGTACATATTTGCATACAATATGCCTAAGCAGATCGCCATTTATTAAAACGTTTTGGACACCACGAGGCTGAAATACAGAATTAGAAATGGCCTCATTTGAAACCTTTTTACAAACAACGGATTTGCACAACGCATGCCTCTTGCTCTCGCATTTACAATCCATTTCCCTTATCCCCATTCTCAGCTCAGAAATATTCTCATCATTGAGGCAAGTAAATTGAGAGCAGTTGGAAGCTCAGTTAGTCAATGCAGTTTGTATTCAGTCAGAAAGTATTTGTTTGACCTTTCTAAATGAAACGCGTACAGAAGAAAAACTCGGGATGCATTGTGACGGCTCGCTTTCTATGGACAGGAAAGAATTGCAGCCCAGGCCCTTTGTGTATTTGGACAAAAAGGGAAAATGTGGTGTTGTGACAACAATAAAGTGTAATGTGCAACAATCTCAGGTCCGTACCCACTAAGGAAGTATTTGCAGGTTTGGAGTATGTAATTTCTTGTCGTTGTGGCGAATGTATTGATAAATATATTCACAAACACAAATTTATTTCTAGAGCTAAGGTCTGCAGGGAAAATTACCCGTGTTTTTATGATGCTGGGAGAACAGTGGGGCATCAAAACTAGCCATCGTTATAAACATAGTTCAGGGACCTAGCTCAATCCTGAACTAACTGTAGTAATGAAGTCCGGACAGATTGATAAAGTTCAAGATGATTTATTGAAGATATGTAGATGAGCCCCACCAGGAGCAGCCAGCAAGGTGCTCAGCCCCATCTCAACTGTAGCATTACTTCACAGAGTACCAACATTCCGAAATACATCATCACTGTAACATTCCACTGGCTGAGCATGTGATGGAAAATGGCATACATTAACAGGAAACTAGGATACTGCATATCCCCCTTTCTTATATAACAAAAACAAATAAGATAGAAACCAAAAAGGGAGAACCATAAATGAAGAGAACCATAAATGAGAAAAGGAAAAATAGGAATACAGAAAGAGCATAAACGATGCAAAGAAGAGAACAACAAGAAGGGAAAAGAAAAAAATAGATGGGAGTAGACAGATGAAGAAACAGATAAACGCAAGCCATCCTCCCTTCTAATAACAAAAACAGAAAAGAATGGAAAGACACAGTCAAAGAAAACAACGAAAATAGGATAAAAGTGAAAGTACCAATGACTACCTCCCAGACACACCAGCTGGCCAGACAAGCATGCGAGGAGGCAAAGCATAGCAGAAGAAAGCAAGAAAACAGAGAAGAAGAAGAAAGAATACAATAAGATCACTCATACTTCTCTGTTATAAAACTGAAATATTAAATTTGTAAACATAACATTCCATTGCAAAATTGGCAATGTAAAGCAATAAGGCATAACTTTGAGAAAAAACAGCAAGTGGAATTGAAAACCAAGCAAAACACCCTATGTAAAGGTAAAAATGTCCCAAAGTATGAGAGTATGCGACTAAAACCCATGAAAGAACAACCTCATGTAGAGATCATATGCTATGCACTGTAGTAATGGGACTATAACCTAACGACACACCCTGTGTGGGGTAACAGTGCAAAAAGTTTGTGCAAGGACAACCTCGTATAGAGGTCCAATGCTGTGCACTGTAGTAATGGGACCACAACTCATACGACACACCCTATGTAGGGTAACAGTATAAATAATCCGTGTAAGGACAACCTCGTGTAAAGGTCACATGCTGTGCACTGTAGTAATGAGACTACAACCCATACGACACACTCTGCGCAGGTTAACAGTATAAATGATCCGTGAAAGGACAACCTCATGTAGAGGCTATATGTTGTACACTGTAGTAATGGGACTATAACCCATACGACACACCCCCAGTGGGGTAACAGTAAAAACAATCAGTGTAAATAATACTTGAATTGAAACTTGAGACCTACCCTGAAACGTAAGGGAGGTTAGATATAGTTAAATCGTGTATATGGGTAAGAACCCATAAGAGTAGGGATTGATAACTAATGCAAAGGGACTACCACCTATGCCTAGACACCCTGAAAGAGGGTAGGAACCGTAAGTAGCCTGAGAAGGCAAGTGTACTGCGAGCAAATGGGACTAAAACCCATTGCCATCCCTATGTAGAGAAGATAGCATGCATGTAAACTGAAATATGAACTCTTGACGGTGTGTACCTAGGGTCCATGTACATATAATGTTGAGACAAAAACACATATGGCAGATGCCCTCTGGGAACCCCATAAGAGGCAAATGTAAGAACAAATGGGACTAAAACCCATACAAGAATGCCCTGAATAAAACGGAAATTGCATGCATGAAAACTGAAAAAAAAAAATGAACTCTTGACGGCGTGTACCTAGGGTCCATATACATATAAAGTTGAGTCCAATAGAACCCATTATTCAAGCAGTAACCTCATGAAAAGTACTATAAGCCAAAACATAGACATATGTGGTAAAACACAACCACTCATAAAACAGGCTTAAATTAAATACACATTGATATTTCATTTGATGACAGTTACAGCCATGTGTGTACGTGTCACCGTATCCATGTGACATAGACTAGTGTAGAAACAAACATACTTGAAGATGTAGTCCGGTAACGGCAGGTGCAGGTGCATGAGCAATGGGACCCATGTACAGTAATAATACTCACAAAGAAACATTGTCACGTCAAATGTCAGCTTCAGCCAACAAAAAGAAACCCAGTGTTCCTCAAACTGTGCTTGACACCATCAAAACGAAAGATGTAGAAAAAAAAGCATATAGAAATGTTGATTCAAAAGATGTGCCATGACCTTGAAAAACACGATGACTGCTGGCATATAGAAGATTACCAGCCAACAAAGAAGACAGGAACAGATCAGAGTCGTCCGATGGCTAAATAGCAAATGAAGGAGAACATAACGAACTCACCAGATCTCCATGAATGCGAGACATATTGAAAAAAAAAAACGGCAGATCCTCCAATAACATTAAGGAGAGAGAGAATTCATGTGCCCATCCGGTGCTCCACAAAACCATCCAGCACCAGGTAAAACATAACAGGACAAAGCAAAGTTACACTGCTCATCTCGAAGGTTTCCAATTAACTTCATTGTCAAAACCAAGAACGCGGTTGGCATAACGAAGATATGTTGAATCTCTGCAAACTCCAACCTAAAGATGACGGCACTTTGGTTCCCTCGACGAATCAAACAAAATAGATGCTCCCAATAATTCACACCAGACGTGGTTGGCGAATGTGGACTACCCACCATTAGAATGCGAAGTTGCATCCAACCACAAAATGGAGGCACGTAGGTCACGCAGAGCCGGATGGCTTACCGTGCCGTCATACGCAAAACAGCGTCACTGAGTAAAGCAGAATGAGGAACAGTGTCGTCACAGTGAAGCTCGAGGAAGAAATCGTTGCCAGCAGATGCAGGTGAGGTCGCGCACGTTAATAAAGACACGCGCTCACTATTTTAAAATCACGCTAGGGCGGTTAAACCGCCAAATGTCAAAGGGGGCAGCCAGGGACACTAATAAGGACAAAAATAGACTTACCCCTAAAAGTCCGCACCTGTATTTTTGAAAGCGGTTTGCAAACTGAGTTTAGATGGATGGCCGAACGGCCTCCACAACAGATCAGTTTCAATGCTGGCAAAAAATAGAAATGGTTGTGTGATGTTCACCCGGTCACAGTACTTGACGTATAGATGCCCTGACAGTCACTCGGTACGAACCTCCAAGAAGCATCACTCCGCACAAATAGAAGGCAGGGAAGCACAAATGCGGTCCAGTGTATGTAGGCACTCTAGAGACCAAGTGCATGAACTAATCACATGTGTTGCTCCACTAAGACACAGAGACAGGGACATCTAGTCCGATGCGGTCTTCCATAAGCTGGAGTGCGAGCATTTCACTTCTCTCACTTCTCTGTACAAGAATTACCAGGCTTGTGTGAAGAGGGATCTGGCATGTCTAGGTTGGGGGCGACCGGTGTAGTGGTCACTGGTGGGGCTCAGGGTGCCAGAATCCTTGTTCCAATCGTAGTTTGTTTCTTCTTCTCCACATCTTGACTTCTTTGACATTATTTTCTTTTGTTGAGCACGTAGAACGAGGGTAAGTTACCAGATCTTCGCCATACAAAATGTAGTAATGAAGTCCGGACAGATTGATGTAGTGCAAGATGATTTATTGAAGATATGTCGATGAGCCCCACCAGGAGCAGCCAGCAAGGTGCTCAGCCCCATCTCAAATGTAGCATTACTTCACAGAGTACCAACATTCCGAAATACATCATCACTGTAACATTCCACTGGCTGAGCATGTGATGGAAAATGGCATACATTAACATGAACAGGAAACTAGGATACTACACTAACAATGATAGTTTGTTGTCAAAAATTGTTTTGCCCAGAATGTGTGCAGGAGGAGTTTCTTCACCAGTGCCTCACTTCTTTTTGTAAATGATTGTACTGCATTGGAACTAAATTAAGGAGCATTGTATTAATGTTGTGAATTGGCTACAATGATTTACACAGACAGCATTTGGAATCTAATCATTCTGTCCATTTTGTAATTGGATCAAGTACTGCCAGCGCTAAGTTTAGGCTGCTGGGAATGTGTAAAACTCACATAAATTGCTTTTGGGCAATTAGTTGAAATTTCATGAAAATTAATAAAAATTACGCCCTACTACATGAAATGGAAACCCATTGTTTAGCACGATATTTTAGCATGAAATGCATCCTTGCGTCAGTTTTTAACACAGACATACTTTTCACAAAAAAAGCACGAAAAAAACAGCCACTAGTGTTCTGGTTGTTTGCTTTATTCCCCCCATCTCACACTATATTTTTACCATGAATGGTAGTGTAATTAATTCATGTAACAAGCATAAAGAGAAATCCCTCAAATTACATGAATTACAGCTGCGTGATTAAATTTTTTCCCGGGCCTAAAAAATATGAAGTTTTCACCACTGAACAATCATACAGAGGATATTTGTGAAGAATCAATTTAAACTCGGAAAAACAGGCAGTATAAACAGTCGTAAAAATACCAAATTAGCCATAAAGTGCTGCCACAAATTGTGCAGTATAATGCTGTGCAATTTGGCATTTCTTGGCAAAATATTTTGTCAACACTTGCACATAATTTGGTCCTGCCAACATTCTGTGCCCTGGTTGTAATGGGAGTCACTGTGAAATAAGAAAAAATTGAATATTATAATAATTAGGGGGTTATTGTATATGAAAGTTGAGTGCATTTTCAGTTTTGTATTTAATGTTTTGGTTGTGTTTGCTTTTCTTTAAGCATATTTTTCACACTAATGAAAATACTAACACATGACCAATAGTTACAGTCATCATTTGTGAGCCCAATTCTTCCACCATTCTACTTTCTTGTTTCAAATGTCTTTCTTTCTTTCTAGGGTTGGCCAAAATGTAAGGTATGTTTTTAAATATATGAACAATTTGCATATCTCTTTGCAGGAATATAAAGGGGAACATGCATTTTCACCACAATGAATGAACAAGTACATACATGTCTATAATATTTGTTCAAAGTAAAATGCTTTGAGGTTCTAGTCATCCAAGCCAGTTAAAAGCGTATTGTAGGGGTAGTGTTAGACCAAACATCCTTAGTGTGGTCTTCCCCCAAACGCTTTGCCTTCACCCCTCCTGTTTTTCTTAATTCAGTTTTGTTGTCATTAGGACTCTGCACTTGACCATTGCTAATCAGTGCTAAAGTACTCATGCTCTCCCCCTAAAACATGGTGACATTGACCTACACCTGAGTAGCATGTTTAATTTACTTAATTTTCCTTGTAATTTGGATCTACTTGTACCCAGGACCTGTTAATTTAATGCTACTAGTGGAACTGAAGCACTCATTCTGTCGCCTACTTAAATAACACTTTAAAACATGACTCAGGCCTGCCATTGCAGTCAATGGTGCAGTTAAAAACTGCCATTTCAACATGGCAAAATGAACCTTATGCCAGGCCTGAACCTTCCTTCTTAATACATATAAGTCACCCCCAAGGTAGGCCCTGAACAGCCCACAGGGCAGAGTGCATTGTATTTGAAAAGTGGGACATGTGTTTTTAAGTTTTACATGTCCTGGTAGTGAAAAGCATTTCGATTTATCTTTCACTACTGAAAGGCCTAACTCTGCAATAGTGTTGGACTTGGTGCTCTCTGCAGAGTCGCCCCAATACTTTTTGTCCTCTAGCTCCTGTTTCCTGAATTTGTTTTGTTGGCACTAGGACTTGCACACTTTATCACTGCAAACCAATGCTAAATGTTTGTGCTCTTTCCCTAAAACATGGTAAAATTGGACTACACCTGATTAGCACATTTAATTTACTTATATGTCCCTAGTATATGCTACTATATACTAGGACCTGTACATTAGTCACCCCTAACATAGACCCTAAAGGCCCATAGGGCAAGGTGCATTGTAGTTTTAAAATTTTACATCTCCTGGTAGTGAAAAACTCTTACATTAATTTGTCACTACTGTAAGGCCTATATCTCTCTTTGGATAACATAGGGTTACCTTAGTACATATAATAAGTGCTAACTTTAAGTTGGGAGAAGGTAGAAATGTCAAGTTTGCACTTAAAAGAGTTGGAATTTAAAAACACTTTTAGAAAGTTGGTATTTTCCTGCTGAAACATTTCTAAGGTCTTCTAGGCATTTCCAGCTGCTGGACCTGTAAATGGATCCTGATTAAGCATGTGCATTGGGCTCAGACAGTGAATAGGGGACTAGTTGTGGGCAGGATGGGCCATCCTGCCAGGATGGTTGGGGCAGAGATCTCTGTCCCCATTGCACAGGGGCTGCCTCCTGCACACATGATTAAACCTAACACCAGGCTTCTTGGAGGCTTAAAAGCGGAAGGAAAAAACTTTCCAGAGCCAGATGTGGGGGTAGCCTAGAAGAACCCCCAATTCAAAAGTTGGCATCAGGTGTAAATACTGGACCCTCAGATCAACTTTTCAGTGCACTCCTGGATCTGTGGATATAAAGCACGAAAGACTGAGGGGCATATTCACAAGGAGCTATCGCCGAATTAACGGAACTTTATCGCAGCCAAAGTTGTGATAAATTTACCTCCCCATTCACAAGCCGGTGTTAACAGCCCACAGCACCAGTTTACCCACGATAGCAGCCGCAAAAAACATCGCTACAGAGGACCCCCGCAAATATCGCTAATGAGATGCAGAGAAGGCGTTCCCGTGCCAAAAGCCGAGACAACATCACACCTCAACATTCACAACGACCAGCCACATCGGCGATAAGAACACAAAACAGGCAATAAGGCGCGTTAGCACCAGGAAATTTACACCTGCTCTGACCTGGTGTAAAGTTGGACGGCAGCCAGCACCACAAAAGGGAGCACAGCCCAGGGCCACATCCGAAGGGCAACAGATGCCATGGAGCCACTCATCATGCGGCCCGGACACCCAAGAGGGCCACAACACCCACAGCCACCACCCCAGGACCCCAACCCACACCCGGAACACCCCCCCCCCGGACCACCACAGACGCAGAGCAGACAAAGACAGCGGACCCCCAGGAAACGTACCAGCTGCACAGACCCAACATCTGACAATGTCACCGTCCACTACAGGGTGAAAGGGACAACCATCCTACGCATCCTGACCATCATCGCCTAACAGGCCTACGGCACCAACACAGCGGACAACCAACATCCGACCCCACACAAAGCTGCTGGCTTGGCTGCACCTGTTGGCCCCTGGTACCCCCCAAACAACACCCGCCAGAGTCGGAGGAGTCACACAGCCAGCCACATCCAAGTCCCCCACACCTGTCCTGAACATCACCATGACCCTGGTACCCCAGTCCCCATACGTCCAACACAATGCGCAGGATCCGCTGGAGACCAAGCAAGGACCATACGCCATATCAGGATGCACGCATGTGTTGGGGACAATCCACAGCACACATGTACTACCTGTGCCCCCTGGTGACACAGCACACAATCACCTCAACAGGAAGCACACGTCTCACATCAATGTGCAGGCAACAACAGAACACCATGGAACCTCCAACAATGTCGCCTTCAAATACACAGCCAGTGTGCATGATACCTTCATCCTCCGACAGTCCATCATCAACCAGCATTCCCAGGATGGCAACAAGGGAAATGCACACCACCTTGGCAAGTTCGAAATGAACACCCCACACACCTCAACTCCACAACCATGCAACTCACAACTCTGGCAATTCACACGTCACAAAATCACAACCAACATGCACAACAACATGACCACCCACCAGACACGACAGAACAACTTACAATGGTAACCTGGGCAAGCCCTGAACATGAGCCATCAACGGCATGGCACCTCAGCCACATAATAGCCGAATGTGGGGAGAGGTGGCAACCAGGCATGTGTGAAGGATGCAGTAGAACCATGATCGGGATAGCACACAATGCCAAGAGTGGCGGAGATGTGCTGGACAGACCGCAGTATGCAGAACACACCCATATCCATGGCGACATACACCTCTGGCGTATGGAGTGCAGTGGACAGTGGACGGAACCATGTCACCCCAGCCAGTGGGGGACCTCGTAGAAATGTTGCCTGTGACGCCACCCCCTAAGCGTCACCGGAGTGGGATGTCCCGGCGTAGGCCACGCCAGCATAGGGGTGTGAATAAAAAGCACGTAGGCCTGGGCGTGGTCCTCTCCCGGAAAGCCCCACGTCTCTGCCAGGGCGGCGCCTCCCACCCCTCCACGAGGCCGATGCCGTCCTCATGAGCGGAGTTGCCTGTGATGCTGTGCGCCTGCCGGACCCCGGCATGCTGGACCACGAACCCGTCAGGCCCGCCCCTGCGCAGCCAGGCCACACTGATCACCTGCCGACACCAGTGTGTGTCAAGGAGGGCCCACCACGTGCCGGCGCAAGCTCCAAGCCCGAGTCCCGCGACCTTGGCAGCCACCTCAGACCATCACGGCCTCCACGACACAGGCCCGCTTTAGTCCTTTCTCGTTGACGTACTCTACTGCCGCCTTCGGCCTACTCCTCGGACCAGTAGGTCTCATATGTGAAACTGTGTCGTGAGTCATGAATGGCAGTGACCCCAAATCCAGGCCAGTGGCCACAGCACCAGACCCCCACCCCGATCAGTGAGGCATAGTTCCATATGGGCATCTTGCGACACATGGTGCCACTAACCCTGTTCAACGTCAGCCGGCTACACGTGGTGCCACTGAACCTGAACAACGCAGGCCGGTGGGGCCATCCAACCTATGCCGGCGACACTAGGTGAATGGGCTGAACTGACCGCTGCCTCAGGCCTACACCACGGTCAGGTAGGTCACACATTTGGAACTGAGTCTTGATTACACCATGGCAGTGAACATCATTTAAGGCAGAGAACTATTCACTATACTCCCTTTGATGTGGTGCCACCAAGTCTGTGCATGGCATCACAACCACACGTGTTTGTGGGCCTACGCGGACCACTGCCCTCAGCCTATGCTGCGCACGAGTGGGATCACAGATTTGGAACTGAACATCGGTAATTCAAAAGGCAGAATACATATCATCGCACGCACTGAGAGGCGTAAGAGGATGATGCGTTGCAGTCCGGAGGGAACAGGATCATTGTTACGGAGGTGATCGAACACTACCGACAACTGCCCTTGTGTTACTAACTCTGTGCCTCGCGAGCCAATGACACTTGGCTGTGGGCCACTGCTGACCGCTGCCTCCGGCCTACACTGCGGTCCAGTGGGTCACAGTCTTGATTTGGCAATGGTGGAGTTCATATCAGTGTACCGGCATCATCGCAGACTGCATCCCCTCACAGCACCTGTGCCACTAAGTCTGTTCCCCGACATTCATGGACACTCACTGGTCGTACATTGGTGGCGTTTGAGTCTATGGACTAGGGGCTAGTTTTCATCCTCATGTAGCTGATACCGAATTGTTGGTGAGGACGAGAGTTGCGCTTTCCACTCCTCCATTTGCTGCTTCCAGATAACATCAGACCTTCCGCATCATGCCCTGGAGGACACCTTTCACTGTCCCCCGCAACCCTCCGCAACATACACCTCGGACATTGATGTGGACCCGCTCAGGTCGCATGGCCCATCTGACTGCACCGCAAGTCACCGTCCCGTGGCTTGGTGCCTGTGCCGGCCGCAGTGCATCCGGGGCCACTAACTCTGTGCTTGTCAGGTCTGGGACCCCTTCTTCTGAGACATTGAATGGCCTCTGAAGCGATGGCCTAGGGGTCATCAACGCCATGTGTCTGTGGCCCTGCGCTGTCCGCAGCCTCCGGCCTCAACTGCGGGCCTCCAGGGCCCACACATAGCATCAAGTCCTGACGGGCCCGGACGTCGCATCACCGCAGGAGGCACACACCACCACCGCAAGCACCACCTCCAACCGCCATCTGCCAGAGTCGAAACTGTGGTCCTGACAGACCTACGGAGTTGCTCAGACCTGTCGGGGATGCCATCATTGGCCTGATACCCTGCTCAGCACTCCAGGTGCCAGTGACTCAGTGCACCGCAAGCCATTGTCCATTACTGATTGAGTTGTGTGCTGTGGAGAGGTTGCGCAGCAATGTCACCTCAAACAGTGTGGGAGCCCTGGTACGTTGATGGGGGAGATGATGCAGGTCTGACACACCCCACTGCACCTGCATCAGGAGTATTTATCGTAGGGACACAATCCGAGACTTTTTCTTCACATAAGCGCGCTCATCTCTAGTGCCCCAACCCCAGTGCACTGCAACTCACGGACAATTCTGTTTGTATGTTGACTGTCCTCTGGACTTTCTCCGGCTCACTCCATGTTGCTCAGCTGTTGACTCTGTTATGCATGTGTTTTAAGTTTCCGTTGCACTGGCGTCCAATGTTCAAGTTGTTGCCAGCACCAAGCATTCCGTGCGGACTGGCTTACACTCACCCCACACACATCCAGCACAGGCGTCACTGTACATGTGGCCCTGCCAATAAAGGGGCCGGGCGCACATGCCCGTGGCCAGTTCGAACATGATATATGCGTGTGTCCCTGTGGTCTTGTTGTATGCATGAGGGCCCTAGGACATTACATTGTGCTGTGTACATCGGATGCAGACATGTCACCGCAGGCAGCGGGTTGTAGCTTGGACATGTAGCTTTGTCGTCACCCACTCAATTCGTAAGGGGAGTGGCCTGGGCCGTCGTACGCAGAGCCAACATGGATGTGTGACTGCTATTTGCACGCCCCTGGGCGTGGTTCTGTACTGTGAATGTGCATCTGCATGTATCTCTATGGCAGTGTGGGTCTCCTTTGTGGGGTGTGGGTGGTCCCTGAAGGGTGATAGACACCTACGTATGTGTTCTAGTTCGCATTCCAGTTGTTCGGCCCCCACCCAGGCCTGTTGGGCCACCTCCTTTTGGCGTTCTGACACCTGGCATTGGGGTGCCATGTGTGGGTGGGTGAAGTGTCGTGAGCCAGCTGTGGTTGCGTGTGCTTCCTGCTGTGTGGTCTGTTACATGCTCTGTGTTCTCCTCTGAGTAGCTCGGCTGCCCGGGTCCTAGTGGTGGGTTGCATGGGATATCCATGGGCTGTTGTAGGGCGTCGGTGTCGACGGTGTGGTGGTCCTCTCCGGCATCGCAGATGTGTTGTCTTCTGTGCTCTGCTGGAGGTGTTGTGTGCCCCTCTGCAATGTGCAGGGGAGATGCATGTTGACATTGTGTTGCAATGTATGTTGGCGCATTGTTCTGGTTTACATGCAGACTGTCTGGCAATGTCCATTGTGACTGTTTGGGAGGTGCTGGATTCTTCTGCGGGACAGTGTACACTTGGACTACATGACGGATGTGAGGTCGTACGCGTACAGTTCCATTTCACACTTTCCAGCTCTGTCAGGTGTAGTAGGCATGTATCTGGGCATGTGCGGAGCCAGTTGTGTCCTCTGTTCTGCAGTGTCGGCTATGCGCATTGTACCACATTATCGTCGATGTGGGTGTGCTGTTCTTGATATGTGTGTGTGCTGCAGTGTGCCAAGGGGATCTGGGACATGATCCTGGATAATTGTGGGTGTGCAGTGTGCTACACCTCGTTGTGCATGTGTGCCATTGTGTCCATCTCCCCCCGTCCCCCCAGTCCCTGTTCGTTACACTCCCTGTTGATGTTGTGTCAGGTCCTCTCGAGCTGTGTCCGAACTCCCTACTCCTTGCACCGTCTACACACTGATGACTGTGGCCTGGGTTTCCTCC
Organism: Calotriton arnoldi; assembly: GCA_963921515.1. Taxonomy (NCBI): domain Eukaryota; kingdom Metazoa; phylum Chordata; class Amphibia; order Caudata; family Salamandridae; genus Calotriton; species Calotriton arnoldi. The sequence goes on from CAWUFW010003019.1 coordinate 1,784,926, forward strand.
AGCTCCTCCTGTGGTGCAGGACTGCCACCTCCTGTCGCCGTTGCTGTCTGGCAGCGGGTTTGTACCTGGTTTAGGTTGTCACGTCCTGCCGGCGCCTCTTGGCCTCCTGGATTGGCCTCCTCGGCACTCCGACTGCATTCCAGGTGGTCTGCTTGTGGGTCAGTTGCTGGTAGTGTTCTGTCACCTCCGTGACGCTGGTCTTGTTTTCCTGCGGTCTGCACCCCGTCTTCCTCTCCCTTTTCTCCTTGGCCTTCCCCGACCCAGTTGTTCCTTGCTGGTGGTCTGTGGGGGTTGTGGGGTTTGTGTTGACCTCTGCGCTGGGTCAGGGTGCATCCATGTTGCTACGTGCTTTGGCTTGTTTCTGGTGTGTTGTTTCTGTGGGTTTTATGGTGCATTTTCCCGCCAGACGCGTGGGATTTGCAGGCCTGTGGCTGGTTTTCGCTACTTTTTGTACCGCGATTGGCCTCATCGCATGATTTTTCGCGTTTGCATTTCGCATTTTTGCGGCATGGCGTTGATTTTCACGCTGACATTTGACGCGTTATCTGGTGTCTATCGCATGCTACCGCCTTGTTTTGAATTCCAGGTTGATACAGGGTTATTTTCCCGCGATAGGCTGCGATGTTGAAAGTTGCGTTACGCTACTCTTGCAGTAGTTATCACACGTTCTTGTGAATATACCCCTGAATTGTTCCCCAGAGAACTCATCCTCTTCTTGAGGCCTGCCTTGTTCTTCAGAGGACTGCCCGGCTGCTGGAGGCTTGCTTTGTTCCTCAGAGGACAGATTTGCTGCTACCAGAGGACTGTCTTTCTGCTTGAGGCTGGCTTTGTTCCCCAGAGGACTGTCCTGCTGCTTGAGGCCTGCCTTTCTGCTTCACCCTAGGAGTACCAGAGTGACTCCAAGGGCTAGTTGGCTGGAACTCTGTGTGAGCTACGGGGAAATATCAAGCCCCAGAGATCTTGAAATCTGCACCTGGCCTTGGCTGCAGTGAGTCCTGACCCCTAAAGTGGTGCTCCTCCAGTCCTGGACCCTTGCTTATGGTGTTAAAGGTGACATAACCCTAGACCTTGGGACTTAGAAAGATTTTTGCCAAAAAGTGGCCTGAAACTAACAGGAGACTGGGACCTACCTGCTCGCTGATCTGCCCATGATGCATTGTCTGTCAGCCTGACTATTCAGTAGTTCCTGCTACATTCTTGTACGCAGCAGCAAATCCTGTTCAGTGGGAGCTCTCCGCAATGGCTATCAGCCATGTTAAGCCCTCATCAACTACAGCCTGCAGCTGTGTCCCACTAAAGATTTTTGACTTGCACAAAAGTGACACAGTCTGAAGATGTAAACCTTCACCACAACTCCAGCTGCTCCCTCATGATATTGTCTCTTCCTCTGTCACCGCCGGCTGACTTGCCTCGCTTAACTCTGAACTTTACCTTCATCAAAACTTCTTCTAACTCTGATGAAAAGCCGAGACCGGGTCCAATCCACCTCATGTATCCGAACCACACTCCTTCAGGGTTGGGCTTAATTTTTTTGCTTTGCCTCATTATTGTGTGACCAGATACCCCTCTATTTGTCTTTTGATCTTTTAGGCACTATTTTCATTTTAAAATGTAAACATTCAGAACTCTGGTTTTACTAATTGGAATTATTTTGTTTTGGTGTCATTTTATTTATTAAATTGTATCCTAATTTTCTTAGTTGGTTTGAAAATGTTCTTGTTTTTTGTTTTCAATGTATTACCTTTTGTGTGTTGTATAAATACTTTACACATTGCCTCTAAGTTAAGCCTGACTGCCTGTGTTCCAAGGCTACCAGAGGGTTAAACACAGGTTAATTTATTGACTTTTGTGGTTCACCCTGACAAGGATTGTGGTTTTTGCTTGAGTAGGGTTTCAACTTCCCTCAACTATTACCTAATTTCTTACAGGGAGGGAATGACATTAAGCTCAAACAAATAGAAATTACCTAATACATTCAAAAGGATAGTTAAACATGTGGATCTTGCTAAAGTTATCAGGCAGTTTAATCCAAATTAATAGCACCCACATAGAAAATGGTCTGTTCCCTTTATTGTATTTAGAGAGGAAAACTAAATAGAAGTTCTGCACATCATAAGTGGTGGTCGCCACACAGAAAACATCTACACTCTCAAAAGAGTTGTTTGGAGTTAATCCTGTCAGTTATTGCCAACCACTGCAGATGTTACCTAGACTGGAAAATGTGGTTGAATGTCCCTACTTCTGAGGCTAATCTGCCCACCAGAATTTGGACTTTCAATAGTTTTGAAATCAAGCCTTTAGATAAAGTTGCACAAATCGGATTTGAATAGTCCAGTCTGGAGTTAATAATTACCCTTGCAGCTATAATTCCACATGTATTTAATTTAAAGTTGTTTTGCATTGTGTCTCTCATTGATGTTGTTGCTGCAGGGCATATCAGAGATTATTGGACAGCAGAAGCTTCAGTTCTGCAGACTAGGATGAAGATGGCATGCTTCAGAGGGCTGGTGGCAACTCCAATTAGACGTGGGTCATTGGATTTGGCTGTGATTTCTGGAATGAGCACAGATGCAGATTGTTTCACGTACAAGGCTGGATGAGACTTCAAACACCTGAAATAAGTTACATGCTATGGATATGACAGCCAGTTGTAATCCCTCTTCAGTATATAAGTGTGTGAAAGGTGTAGAGCCAAATTATGTCTAAGAGATGTTGATGGGAGAGAAGTGAGGTGAGTGTTGATTGTTAAAATAGTGTCAAAGGCTATGGATATTTCGAAATGCAAAATTACTTATTGGCTTTCACAGTGTTTTCTACACAAAGATCCTGACGATTTGCACTGGGGTGTGCCCCGTGTAAGTTAGCCACGTTCTATTCAGCCAGAAAATATGCCAAAATTATCACGATTTATGAAAGCTGAAAAAAATAGAAAACCAAAGGAGTGGTCTGACTAGTGCCTCTTCTAGTCACCTTAGAAGAGAAATGAAAGTCAGAAGTAAAAGTCTCAGAGCAGGAGCTTCCAATACCAATAAATACTTCCCTGGTGCAGAGTTAACTAGATTAAACAGTCTCATAGATACAGATTCTGCACAAAGGAGCCCTACATCAGCCAATTGAGTTATCACACCAAGGGGTTACTTTAAGCATCTCTTGTGCTATCATGAAAAGACGTAGCTCCTTTGCACAATGGTATAACATTAACCCTCTTTATTATATTAAAGATATGAATGAATAATGCTGTTAAAAAGCACACACTGCATGGATGATTCTTCACATACATTCAATTTGAGTTTAGTGAGACTACCTTATTGTCAGGATGCACAGCGTACAAAACTGCCAGGCACACACTGTACTAATGTGCTCCTGGCTGCTTAGCTACCTTTGTACAGGTGACAGGTGCAGGAGAAATCCAGATGAAGAGTGAGGTCTAGTGTTATGCCCTATTATTACATTTGTCATCAAGTGCAGGTGGCACTGAAGACAGACCAGGTGTGGATAGATGAGTAGGAAGCTGGAAAGATTGAGGAGTCCTTGCCCTTGGAAAGAATAATGATGCAGGAGGACAACTATGAAAATAATGTTTTCCTGTGTGTGAAAAACTCTGGACCACAGAGTTACCAATACTGAGGGCATCTGTAACTCTATTGGGTCAATTTAGACCTGAGAATTACCAGGAGAATCAGTGATTATGGTCCCGATTCCTGTGGTAATTCCCACATTGTCCTTATATTTGTCCCAGAGACTCCACCTGGTTACAACAAGTAGAGTTTCTAGGTGAACTTTGGATGAAGTCTGTGGATGACACACCCCAGATCTGCAGGGTTACCAAGGTTCTTGCAATCCTGATGTGTCTGGAAACACATGTTACTGGCCAAATTGTGATTACTGAAGCCCTCGTAATGAGGACCTATATGCCACATCCATTCAATTTTTTACTGTTTAATTATATGCCCTTGCCCCAAATACTGCAGGCTAAACACAACAATTGTTGTGCCATTTACATTTTTCACATGATATACAAATTATGGAGGAAATTACTTCTAAAATGAAAATTCAGATAGATAAGGCCCACCGCACGAATATGGATGCAGTACTGTTGACGGTCGACGCTGAGAAAGAGTTCGACCGGGTTGACTGGGGCTTCCTGGAGCGCACATTGGTTCATTTTGGGATAGGGGACCGCTTCAGATAGCAAGCTGTTATAGTTCCCCCACCGCTTCTATCAGGGTCAATAGGATCTCGTCTCGCCCCTTCCCCATTTAACGGGGCACCAAGCAGGGCTGCCCCCTATCGCCCCTCCTGTTCGCTCTCTACATAGAACCGCTGGCGCAGAGGGTACGAGACAATTCAGACATCGAGGGCATACCATTTGGTGGAGAGAGGCATACCATAAGCTTATACGAGGATGACATCCTCGCCTCCCTTGAGACTCCGGGGAGGTCAGTTCCGGCGTTTCTGAAAGAGCTAGAGATATTTGGGAGTGTGTCCGGATTTAAGGTTAATGTGGGGAAATCGCAAATTCTAAATCTAGCCGGGGCACAGCAGGGCTCAAGGATGGGGGGGGGATCGGCTCATAGGGATTCAAATAACGAAGACGATCCCTTACTTAGGGATTGAGCTGGCTCCATCAGTACAACTAATGACCACTCTGAACTATGACAAACTCACTAGACAAATCACTAAAGACCTACAGTCCTGGAAGCGACATCAGCTGTCACTGCTGGGCAGAGTGGCTGCAATAAAGATGTCGACCCTTCCGAAGGCACTATACATGTTTCAGACGCTGCCAGCTAAACCACCAAAGGGGACACTTAAGACCTTACAGAGGGAGATATTTCAATTTGTATGGGCAGGTGCAAGACCACGCATGTGAAGGGAATTAGGCTACTTGAGAGCAGAAGAGGGAGGGCTGGGGATCCCTAACCTCGAGGAGTACTATAGAGCATCTCAACTGAGATACCTAGTGGAATGGAGCCGGGAGGAATCTGAGAAGTGGTGGCTGTTCCAAGACAGAGCTCTGGCGCAGATCTCTCTCTGGAAGGTTCCCTTCCTGAAAAAGGCAGACAGGCCTCAGGGCCTAAGGTACTCCCCCATCACTAGAGCCATGATGGACGCGTGGGAGGGGGTGGCCACAGAGAAGAAGCTAATGTCCTTTCCCTCTCCGATGACACCACTACTAGAGAATAAGGAATTCTCGCCGGGAATGGACGTCACTGCTTTTCGAGAGTGGCAAACCACACCCTGTAGAGCAGCAGGCCACCTGTTTGATATGGAGGGGATTATTCCCTTCACACAACTGAGACAAGATTATGCACTCCCAGAGACAGAACGGTATCGCTACATGCAGGTGAGGCATTGGCTTCTGCACCCGGACGTACACCCCAAGGTACATAGAAAGTTGACGAAATACGAGAAATGGTTGGTCACAAAAACGTCAGACAAAAAGTTGATCTTAGAACTCTATGACATGCTCCGCAGGCCGGTCCCCTTAGAGCCTACCCCTAGTCAGAGACGGTGGACAAAAGAATTAGGTAGAGAACTTTCGCAGAAGGAATGGGGTGACATATATTACAGAGCCAAGCACACAGCGAGGAACACTGCCAGTAAGGAAACAGCGTATAAGATAGTTACATACTGGTACTTGACCCCGGTGAGACTGAATCAAGGAAATCCAGACCGCAGCCCTACATGCTGGCGAAGATGCGGGGGGGAAGGCACACTACTTCACTTGTTATGGGACTGCCCGGTGCTGGCTCAGTATTGGACGATGATTTTACACGAAATTGACGGGCAGTTCGACACGCAGATCCAGATATTCCCAGCTTATGTAGTCTTGGGATTGCCTAATCCCCTTACCTTTTCTCTGAAGTCCCGCAGAGGAAAACAGATGGGCTTAGCACTAGGGGCAGCGCTCCAAAACATACTAACGCTGTGGGGCACGCCAATGGAACCCACTCATACTGGCTGGCTCCATAAAGTGTGGTACATCTTGGGGATGGAACGCATCCAGGCATCTCGCACTGGCTCGGGGTCCAGCTTTAGAGAGGTGTGGAAACCCCTTCTGTCCTTATTGTCCAACAAATTCAACGAGATTACGTGCCCTAGGTACCTTCGCCTCCTTCGACTGACGGCAACGGAGGATGCTTCTGAAACAGGGTGACAGCACAGAGTCCACTCTCCTCAGGACGGTATCACTTGGGGGGAAAGGAAACTGCATACCAGTGGGGGGGCGAGGAGGGAGGGGGAGGGGGGGTTTCATTGTTGCAGGTTAAGGAGGCAAGTTCTTATCCTCCTCAAGATAGGCAGAGCCATTCTCTAGCAATCGGACTATTGCGCAAAAGCAGAGTGAAGCATGATGAAAGCCGGGGACATGTCAGACCTGCATGCATCAGAGTTTTGTCATTACTTCTTTGTTTATTGTGTATTAAATGGCAGAGCTACAAATGTAAGTACAATGAAACTGCTAATAAAAAAGAGTTAAACCTAAAATGAAAATTGAACTTACAGACCATGTTAGAATTGCACTTTAGAATGCATTTAAACTGCTGCAGAAATGTTTCCATATAAAAAATTACATATAGAAAAATGTGCTTGCTGCATAAACATGAAAGAATCCTTATTAATGCTGCAAATAATATATTAATTACTCCTATATATATAGGGGAAAGTGTGTTTATTAATGTTTAAAGGAAATTATGTAGAAACATTTTATACTAGGCAATCATTCTTAAATGTGCCCCTTTAGTAAGGCCTAAAAGCCTTTTTCTTTCAACTCATGTTCATAGCTTAATTGACATTTATTTAGAACACTTTGTCTAGCATCAGCAACTTGCTTAAGAATGTGCTGACTTCAAACTTGTGTTTCTTTAGCTTCCTCGCACCATATTAGATCATCTACCTAAAGACAATGAGCTTTGCTGTGACTGCTTGAATAAATAAAGAATTAGATGTATTTTATGAATGCTTCACAGAATAATATTTCTGGTTTGCCCCATCATATCTGACTTGCTTTGTATTCAAAATGGATATAGAATGAATCTTTTAGCTTAGGCAAGAAGGTTCTCATGAGAACTTTCCTCCATGTATCAAACTCCTGAACCAATATTTTACACTATATTGACGTGAATGTTTACCTTGGGAATTGGGAGAAGAAGCATCAGAAGTTGACGACACCGTCGGATGAGCGGTTTCCATTGGATGAGAGGAGCTAATGTCTAATAAGTTTCGATACATTATTGTGTGATTTTATATTAATGAGTGTTCCTAGCTAGTTAGAAGGGACTTTCTCAGATTCTTTTCTAGATCTCTTTTTCCCTGTCTTGCAACTTTTCTACCGGATAGTGTTGTGTAGTTCCTATAAAACCTATGCAGGATCTGTGCGTTTAGACAACATACACTGCGGATTTAGTGTCTAGACTGATTCCAGACACCCCCACCGGGAATGTTAGCCTGTATACCAGCTAGCTCACAGTGCCACTAGAAACTCCTCTTACCAAGGAGAGAATAGTTCTTGGCAACTATCGAACATGATAACCCTGGTCCCTCAGAACCGTGGAAACATTGCAATACTTTTCGCTCAGTCACTTGTGCTCACTTAGTCTTAGAGAGATACACAGAATAAACAATATGGACGTTTTTCATTAAGTATTTATTGAATATTCTTCATTCTAGTGTAAAATAGGTGTGCTGCAAAAACCACTAGACAGAAATAGATATAAATGATTAGAAGCACTAAGAAGGTAAAAGGATGGTAGGTTTCTACCATCTTGCTATAACCATGAATACAGGCAAGTATATAAAATACATGACAATAAAATGCGTACTCCTACGATGCTACCCTAACTAGATGTACCTAAGTGTACCTAGCATGTGTGTAGGTGTTAAGCCAAGAATCCCTCTAGGATAAAGTCAACCCCATTACCTGAAGTGAGAGACTATGGGACCCCGTCTTGGTCTCGAGCTGGGCACCCCGCAAGGGATGTTAGACCACTGTGAGCTGGAGTATCTGCATGCAGGAACCTCAGCGTCTCGCGTCAGTGTGTCGGCATGGAAGTCACGTACTGCCTGCAGACGATGCTGGGGCAGCCTGTGCGCCATCCACTATCAACATAGGAATACGCTGGGGACACTGCAGAACATGGGCCATTATCGGCAGCCCTCCAAATATGCTTCCAAATACGGAGTGTATAAAGTTTGGTATAACTCCGAGGACCGTCTGAAAGGTGCTTAATAGTCCAGAACCTATGGCCTTAAATAGGTGGACGATGTCTGTCGTATCAGACATGTTAAAGATACGATTTACCATTTCTGCGAAATGGAAAGGGCAATTTGTACGTATAAGCGCCTGTATCTCTGCTGAAGACCTTGCAACTTAAAGATCAAAGGTCTCTCGAGCGGAGGTTAAGGGCACAGTTTTCTGTATAAGCATGTCTTTCATTCTGCTCAAAGCATCAAACCGTATTAACGAAACATTTAGTGAAGGCCATAACGGCGCCTCCCTGACTGTGTGTGTTGGTGGAAACAATACTTGCATACAGCAGGTAACCCTGGAACTCACGGTTACCAGATATACGATGCCCGGAAGCATCCCACAGCAGCCTTGATCGTTCAGCATCAAGTAACTCCCATTCAAAAGTAGCCTGAACACTGGAGTGATCACAGCAGCTGGGGCACCCTTTAAGTGACAGGATAAGTTTGCTACCGAACCGTTACAGGCCCCATGAAGCATTATATCCTGGCATATAAGTGATCCACTTAAAGTATTCTCACAGTTAGTACCGCTTAGAAACACTTCTTTTTCCCCACTCCGGCATTGAAATCTGTATGGTAATTCCCAGGATTCCTTAATGAATTCCCTACCCATTTCTTCATATCTGCCTGCCTGCATTTGTTCAAGGCAATATTGGAATTGAAAGGTAGTGACCGGAAGAGTTATGTGGCCATGGATTAACCATTCCGTGGACGGTGACTCTGCCACTGTAAAGGCTAATCTATCCAGTTTTTCAATACGCAGCATTGTATATTTTGCTCCCCTTTGTGCAATTTCTATCTGTTTTTCTGTCAGATTGTATGAGGAAAACAGAGACGTACTGTTTATGAAATGCCAAGGCACATAGCCTGCGCACAAAGATTGCAGCGTCCAGCTTAATAACATAATAGGACACAATTGTGATTGCCCGTGTTGTAATATGGACAGATCCGGTACTAGTACATCAATAGCAGAAGATACAATGTTGCCTAGAGAATATATCCTGGAGGTTAGTGTTGTTAACCCATTGCCGACCACTGCTAGAGCTTTCTCTATATTTATACGATCTATTTCTCGTATTCTTTCCGCGGCCTCTTGTTGTGATATTTTCCAAATCTCATTGTAGACAGCATAATAGAAACGTTTCTGACGTGGCTTCATAGGGCCTAATAAAAAATTCCCTAGGTCCACATCCTCTGTAAGTAAGGGTAAGTGTTGTTTCACATGTGTGAGCGTTGAGGTCTTTAGCCAATCAAGGCATAACTTCCCAACACTGTATGATGTCACTACCCCTGGGTGTTGTCTCTGTACATAATGTGGATCTGGCCTATTGATGCTAAATCCTTTAATTTTACCCAAGAATCTTTCTTGACAGCTATTGGTGTCTGTGGGCCAAATTAACCATCCCTTTCAATCGGGGTCTGATCTGTTGTATTGCATGATGGCATCTAGTGTAACCTCTTCTTGTGATGTTATGTTACCCTCAGTGTGTGATTGTGCTGGCACCTGAAGTGTATTCAAATCCTTGTTTTTTTGGCTAGTCCAAGACATGTCGTTTGTTGCACCATTTCATTCAAAAACATTATTTGCTGAGTGTTAGACCTGGCATCCTTGGCATGGGTCTCCCTTCCATTTTTTTTCATAATACCTCCACTTTTGTCGATATGTTTTTGCTGGACTAGATGCTCATGGGCACTTTGCCACTGCTAATCAGTGCCAAAGTGCAAGTGCTCCCTATTGTAAATTGTGATGTGAATTAGTGACTCCATGTTTGGCTTATTTGAATTACTGTCAGACCCTAGTACAGTGCACTTAGTGTGCCCAGGGCTTGTAAATCAAATGCTGCTGGTGGGCTTGCAGCACTGGTTGTGCCACCCACAGAAGTAGCTTGTAAAGTGTGTCTCAGGCCTGCCATTGCAGAGCCTGTGTGCAGTCTGTGACTGCCATGTCGACTTGGTAAGTGCACCCACCTACCAGTCCCCAAACCTTCCCTTTTCTTCATACCAGACACCCCTATGGTAGGCCTACGGGCAGGGTGCATTGTAAGGATAAGGTGGGACATGCCTGGTGTGTGTGGCATGTCCTAATAGTGAATTACAGCCATTTTCGTTTTTCACTATTGCAAGGCTACCTGTTCCCCATAGGCCAGAATGGGCAGTTTGATTATAACATCTTATAATCCTAAACTGACTCAGGGAACTAGGTAGAAATTCGAGTTTATTATGCCTGAACTCAGAATGATAAAATACATCTTTTAGTGAAGTTGGTTTTAACATTCTGTGTTTGAAAATACCACTTTTAGAAAGTGGGTATTTTCTTGCCTAACTATCCAGCCTGCCTCTGCCAGCTTGTGTATTGTGTGTATGGTTTGTGCGTGACAGGGGCTGGGGGTGGCCACAGGAGACAGGGTGAGGCAGCCCAGGGCTGAATAGAGAGATCTGCATCCAGAGTGGAGGGAGGAGTTGCATCTGGGTCTGAATAGGGCTGTGCCTGCCTGCCACAATGCTGGCTCCACCCCTGCCGGGCGTCTGAGTACCCTGCCCCACATTCTGAAAGGAAAGAAGGAGTCATGTACACAGAGTGCTCCAAAGCTGCACAGAACTGGTTTAAGCTAGGCAAAGGCCTCTCTGCCTCCAGAGAACAAAGAGAATCAGAGTATAAGAGGGGCACCCAGACCCCAGGAAAATTAGATCACTTTTGGGAACAAGAAGAAACCTTTGCTGAGGAGCGGAACCAAGAAGAAACTGAGGAGAGACTATCCCTAAGCCTGAAGTGCTGCTTGGGGGATTGGCCTGCAGTGGTTTGCCTGACTGCCAAAGAAAGGAGAAAGGAACTTTTGCTTTGCTGTGACTTTCATCAACTTGTGAAGGATCTCCAAGGGCTTGAGAGAGAGCTTGCCCCCTGACCGAAGTCCCAGGACCAGTGGACTTCACTAGGCTTGTGAATTGCTGCTGGAAACGCTGTTTCAGTGGCTACAGGGTTAGGGAGCTGTGACCGACTCTGACGACGGGCTCGGTGTCCTGTAAGCACCGCATCGAAGCACCGTCTCGCCCTGCAACGCACGGCCCTGGTCTCACCGACTCGGTCAACGAGCCGCTGCCTGCACTGCATCGAGGGACAACGCGTCCTGCAACGCTTCGCTACGCCGAAACGAACTGGTCCGACCGACATGGTCACTGCTGCTGAGTTCAAGTCTTGTGACCGCACCGGAGTTGGGCACCGCTCGCACGCTTCGCGACGCACCGCCCGACTCGCACCGCTGTCCGGACTGATCGACGCCAGCCCCCGAATCCGGGTCCATCGCCGCACCGCAACCTGCCAGCACCGCATCGAAGCACCGTCTCGCCCTGCAACGCACGGCCCTGGTCTCACTGACTCCGTCTCGACGACGTCAACGAGCCGCTGCCTGCACCGCATCGAGGGACAACGCGTCCTGCAACGCTTCCATTTTGCATCGCGACCGCGACGTACAGCCATCCGGCTCGCACGCCCGTGCCTGCCGCTTCAAGTAAAAGGTACTGTGACCGAGTCTGTCTACGCTGTGTTGGCTCGTCTCGACGCGGTCAGCTGGATTTGTTAGACTCTGTTTGTTCTTGACATCGCCGTAGCCGGAGGAGGCTACCGACTCGCACAGAACCTTGAATTAAGCCTTTTTGATAAGAACTAAGTATTCTTGACAGTATTGTGGATTATTATTGTGATAAATCTATATAAAGTATACCTATTTTTATAAATATATAACCTGTGTGGTGTCCATTTGTAGTGTTGTCACTTGATTACTGCATGTGTTCACAAATGCTTTACACACTGCCTCTGAACTAAGCCTGTCTGCTCGTGCCAAGCTACCAAGAGGGTGAGCAGGGGTTATTTCAGGAGTGTACCTACTTTCCCTGACTAGACTCAAGGGTCCCTATTTGGACAAAGGTACCTACCTCTGCCAACTAGAGACCCCCAAATCTAACATTGGTGGCAGCGGTGGGATTCCGGACTTGCATTTGTGACTCATGTACAGTAATTTGTGAACACTACTTAGTGAGTGCAGACCAAAACGCAACCACATACTCTTTGATAGCATTTTTTTCGGGGATTTCTAATTTTTTGCAACTGCCAAGTTTAAATCACCATGGATAACGCACCATCTGTAGCATCTGTTGATTGTGATTGGGAGGAGGAGAAACTGGAGTGCTACACCCTCAAACAGCTCAAGCAGTTCTGCAGGAAGTTTAAAGTCTCCATGACCGGGCTCACCAAGAAGGATGAGCACCAAAAGGCGCTGAGGGCCTGGGTTGAAGCAAGGAGCACCCCTATACCTATGGAAGGGGATGAGAATGCAGATGGGCAGCTGGAAGGGCTATTGGGTCCAGGGGGAAGAAAGCAGTCTCCCCAGTAGGTAGCAGTGTTTCTGCCAGAGGACTGTCTCCAGAGGAGTTGGAGGACAGGAAAGAGAGTAGGATGCACGAAATGGAGCTGACCAAGCTCAAGCTAAATGGGCAGTTAGAATTTGAAATGCAAACTAGGAAATTAGCCCTAGAGGAAAAGAAAATGCAGTTTGAACATGAGAAAGTTTTGAGGGAGTTGGAATTGAAGGCCAAAAGCTTAGAGATTACTCCCTCTGGTGGCAGTGTACCGCCTGTGCCTGTTGAAGCTAGGGTGTATATTCCCAAAGATGTGGTGAAGGAGTTTTTTAAAAATGATGACATTGGGCAGTGGTTCAAAGCCTATGAGGTAGCCATGTCTTCCCACCGGGTCCCTGAGAAGGATTGGGGAGCGGGGTTGTGGGGGCGGTTCCTGAGTGAAGGGCGGGATACCTTGTTGGATTTGCCCTCTGAAGTCTATAATTCATTCAGCCACATGAAGGATGCTTTAATGACTAGGTATGGTTTGACCCCTGAGCTTTATAGGCAGAGGTTCAGGAACTGTAAGAAGATTGAAGGCAGTACCTGGGTTGAATATGTGACCTTTTTTGCAGAGCCTTGGATGGTTGTGTAAAGGGTAGCAAAGCGACTGATTTTCAGGCGCTCTTTGATTTGATTGCATGGAAGCACTTGTCCAGTAATTGTTTTCCTGAGCTACGCCAGCATCTGATTGATAGTAAGCTGACTAACCCTAGGCAGCTTGCTGAGGAGGCGGACCGCTGGGTGAGTACCCGGGTCCACAAGGGTCACGTGGGAGACTCCGCCAAAGGTGGGCAGGGTCCCCAGCAGAAAAGTGGGGGGACAAGGGTAAACAGAGGGAGTTCCATAAAGGGCCCCAAAGTAGACCCCAAGGGAACCAAGGGAAAGGTTCCCAGCCTCCCCTGAGAAGAAGCCAGTGGCCCTGACAGGCCCCCTGTTCACCAGGGACCACTGGTGTGTTACAAGTGTGGCGCCCTGGCCACAAGGCAAACGATCCTCGTTGCCCTTTGCATGGAAAACCAGCACCCACTGGTGCAGTCCCCGGCAGTTGGCTAGTGTAGCCCTGGGGGAGGAGTGTGGTGCCCAAGGTGGGGGGATCCCACAGTGTTTTCCCTTGTCTCATTAGGAGACTCTGAGATGGTCCCTAGGACCCAGCTGCATGATAACACTAAAAATACAGGCAGTGGGTGACCATCAATGGCCATAGGGTGGAGGCTCTGAGAGACACAGGAGCCAGTGTGACAGCTGTCAAGTGTCACCTGGTGTCTAAAGAGCAGGTTGTCCCTGATGCATTCTATCCGGTTGTTGCCGCTGACAACACAGAGAGTCAATGCAAGGTGGCTCAGGTTCCCTTTGAGTGGGGGGTCTCGGGTACTCTTCAAGTAGCTGTGAGGCCAGCCATGCCTGTTGACTGTTTGTTAGGGAACGATTTGGAGCGCTCACCTTGGGCTAAGGTGGAGCGGAGTGCGCATTTAGAAATGTTGGGCTTGCCTGATTGGGCATGTGTGACCACCCGGTCAATGGCAGTTAAAGGTGTTCAAGAGGACCTGGAGCCTGAGAGGGAGGCCCAGGTGCCTGCCGGAGAGAGAGGAGGCAGGGGGCGCGGGAAACCGGCCCCCGAAGTTCCCACGGTCCAGGAGGAGGCAGACCCTGAGGGGGATGCCCTGGAGCCTACAGGGGAACAGGTAGCTGAACTGGGGGACCTACCTGAGCTGACCCATTGGCAGCAAGAAGGAGGACCCTCCAGGGAAGAGTTCTGCGAGGAGCAGAACACATGCCCTTCTCTCGTGGGTCTGAGGCAACAGGCCACAGACCAGGCAGCAGGTGATCAGTCTGGATCACATTGGATTTACTGGGAGAATTGTCTCCTGTATTCAGAGCCTAAGGTTGCTGAGCCTGGGTCAGCCCGTGTGCTGGTGGTACCCCAGGGCTTCAGAGCCTTCCTACTGGGGTTGGCTCATGATGTACCGTTAGCAGGACATCTGGGGCAGGACAAGACCTTTGAAAGGCTTGTCACCCATTTCTATTGGCCCCAGATGTGCAGGAGTGCCGCCACTCACTGCAGGACATGTCAGACTTGCCAGGCAAGTGGAAAGAGTGGGAGGAAGCAGAAGGCTCCTCTCCAGCCATTCCCTGTGGTCAGCACCCCCTTTGAGCGGGTGGGTATTGACATTGTGGGGCCACTGGACCCCAAGACAGCCATGGGCAACAGGTTTATCCTGGTCTTGGTGGACCATGCCACCCGGTACCCTGAAGCCATCCCTCCGAGGACAGTGACGGCCCCTGTGGTGGGACGGGCACTGATGGGAATTTTCTCACGTGTGGGATTCCCTCAAGAGGTGGTGTCTGACAGAGGTACCAACTTCGTATCCAAGTACATGAAGTCCCTGTGGCAGGAGTGCGGTGTAACTTACAAGTTCACCACTCCTTACC